>JBBDGP010001050.1:695000-1295000 GCA_037952835.1 Lithobates septentrionalis
TGGGACGGAGATTTATCTTCCAACAAGACAATGATCCCAAACATACAGCAAAATCTACAAAGGAATGGTTCACAAATAAACGTATCCAGGTGTTAGAATGGCCAAGTCAAAGTCCAGACCTGAATCCAATCGAGAATCTGTGGAAAGAGCTGAAAACTGCTGTTCACAAACGCTCTCCATCCAACCTCACTGAGCTCCAGCTGTTTTGCAAGGAAGAATGGGCAGGAATTTCAGTCTCTCGATGTGCAAAACTGATAGAGACATACCCCAAGCGACTTGCAGCTGTAATCGCAGCAAAAGGTGGCTCTACAAAGTATTAACGCAAGGGGGCCGAATAATTTTGCACGCCCCACTTTTCATTTTTTTATTAGTTAAAAAAGTTTCAAAAATCCAAAAGTATTCGTTCCACTTCACAATTGTGTCCCACTTGTTGGTGATTCTTCACAAAAAATAAAAATTTTATATCTTTATGTTTGAAGCCTGAAATGTGGCAAAAGGTTGAAAAGTTCAAGGGGGCCGAATACTTTCGCAAGCCACTGTATATATAGAAAAAATTCAAAAAGGTTAAAAAAAAAACCCCTAATGAATATTGATCCCAACTGCACAGTGCTGCAACAAGTTTTATAGCGTGAATATGAGATATGTAGCTTCCATTAACTGTAATATTATAAAATTACCCTACTGTTAGTGAGTCCCAATCACCGGTTCTGCCAGAAACCTCAACCTCATTGTGCAAATAAAGCAATTAAATAAAGTACAGAAAATTTCATAAAACAATTCATCAAATACAATAATTCTAAGATAGTCCTGCTGGGTAGTGAATCCAAATCACCAGTGCTGCAAGAACATACAATTGTGCAAATATATAAATAAACAAACTAATTTCATATAACAATCAATAAAAAGCATCCAAAAAACATGGCTATGAATTAACATTTTATTGATAATTATATAAAATGAGGTTGTTTATTTATATATTTGCACAATTGTGTGTTCTTGCAGCACTGGTTATTTGGATTCACTGAGAGAGACATTGGGTTTAGAGAGACAGTGGAGCTGAGGGAAAGGGGGGAGGCTGAGAGATGACGAGAGAGACTGCTAGCCCTACCTTCCAATCCAGTGTGTCTCCTTTAATCCTTCCAGCGGCTCCCTGGCAGCATGCCCGTCCTCTGGGTCCCCAATCAGCCTGTTGCCCGGGGAGGAAGTTAGAGCAATCCATGCTCTAGAGTCACGGGAGATTCTGTGCTTCTCACCTCTTGGGAGGGGGGGCGATGTCAAGGAGGAGGCGGCCGCGGAGGAACAATTCTCCAGACTCCCGGGCTCTCAGCCATTCTGTCCTCGGCTTGGCCCCTCGCTGGTCACTGCCATGAGAGAGATTCCCCTGCTGCTCGCCCGCTCCCCAAGAACGGCCGCTGTTGCTGGACAACGTGGACTCGTCATAAGTTTAACAGGGGCTTTTATCCCCGTGCTAGATGGTCCACACTCGTGACAGCGCCCCTCTAAATTTTGCGCCCGGGGTGGTGGCACCCCCCGCACCCCCCACGCTACGCCACTGTGTATATTGACCACCACTAACGGTAACCCAGTAACCCTCTTTATTTCTGTTTCCCCACCTTCTTAATTGGCTAGGAGAAGAATGCTGAAGTAACCTCCTAGGCACTTTTTATATCAATGCAGAAACATCTTGTTCTCCAAGTATTCTATTATAAACCCTCACAACCTAAAACATCCACATCTGCTAATAACTTTAATAAACATATTTGTTAAATATTTTGTTATAAAGAAAAGACGATTAATACAATATATATATATACAGTATCTCACAGAAGTGAGTACACCCCTCACATTTTTGTAACTTTCTTATTATATCTTTTCATGTGACAACACTGAAGAAATGACACTTTGCTACAATGTAAAGTAGTGAGTGTACAGCTTGTATAACAGTGTAAATTTGCTGTCCCCTCAAAATAACTCAAAACACAGCCATTAATGTCTAAACCGCTGGCAACAAAAGTGAGTACACCCCTAAATGAAGATGTCCAAATTGGGCCCAAAGTGTCAGTATTTTGTGTGACCACCATTATTTTCCAGCACTGCCTTAACCCTCTTGGGCATGGCATTCACCAGAGCTTCACAGGTTGCCACTGGAGTCCTCTTCCACTCCTCCATGATGACATCACGGAGCTGGTGGATGTTAGAGACCTCACACTCCTCCACCTTCCATTTGAGGATGCCGCACAGATGCTCAATAGGGTTTTGGTCTGGAGACATGCTTGGCCAGTCCATCACCTTCACCCTAAGCTTCTTTAGAAAGGCAGTGGTCGTCTTAGAGGTGTATTTGGGGTGGATATTATGTTGGAATACTGCCCTGCTGCCTAGTCTCCAAATGGAAGGGATCATGCTCTGCTTCAGTATGTCACAGTACATATAACAAAGTGAGTACAGCGCTAATATTGATGTAAAAATGATTGTGATATCAATGTGATAAACAATTAAATAACCAACACATAGGTGATAAATTCATTTCCCAAAAAAAAAAAAATATTCAAAAAAGAAAAAATGAAAAAGGAAAAAGCAAAACGAAAGCAACATCTCATAGTAATCAATGAAAGAGATTGTGCAAAATTAGCCTCCAGAAGATGAAAGATGAATTGCAGAGGGAAAAAGGTTGTGACACCAATCTTCACCAAAACAAATCAAACTTGTGTTCAGGTCAACACCCAACTGTGAGGTAGCTTACTTACCAAAAAACCGTGACTGCTGATAACAGTCTAGCCCAGCACAGGGAATTAACAGTCTCCCCAAAACTTATAGGTATCCGGACCAGCTGATGTTCTATTGTTACTCAAAGATAAAAAATAAAAACTCCCATGGTGCAGTATATCACTTCAGATAATTTAATAGAACAAGAGTTTGCACTTACAGGACTGAAGTTTAATCGCAGCCGCGACATCTCTATTAGCTTCTCCCTATTCCCTAGAGCTTTCGTCTCTCCACTGTCGCGGAAGGATAGCGTAATGACGTCACCGTCGGAGGCTCCCAAAGACAACCTCTGGATATGACGCTGAGCATGTGCATTCAACTTCTTTGGTCGACCATGGCGAGGCCTGTTCTGAGCGGAACCTGTGTTGTTAAACCGCTGTATGGTCTTGGTCACCATGCTGCAGCTCAGTTTCAGGGTCTCGTCAATCTTCTTATAGCCTAGGCTATCTTTATGTAGAGCAACAATTCTTTTTTTTTAGATCCTCAGAGAATTCTTTGCCATGAGGTGCCATGTTGAACTTCCAGTGACCAGTATGAGAGAGTGAGAGCGATAACACCAAATTTAACACACCTGCTACCCATTCACACCTGAGACCTTGTAACACTAACGAGTCAAATGACACCGGGGAGGGAAAATGGCTAACTTGGCCCAATTTTGACATTTTCACTTAAGGGTGTACTCACTTTTGTTGCCAGTGGTTTAGACATTAATGGCTGTGTGTTGAGTTATTTTGAGGTGACAGCAAATTTACACTGTTATACAAGCTGTACACTCACTACTTTACATTGTAGCAAAGTGTCGTTTCTTCAGTGTTGTCACATGAAAAGATATAATAAAATATTTACAAAAATGTGAGGGGTGTACTCACTTTTGTGAGATACTGTGTATGTATATATATATATATATATATATATATATATATATATATATATATGTAGCTCTGGTAGATTTTTTTCTACCGCTGATAGATAAATTTAGTGGGTCGCTTAATATAGGAAGTTGGATTTGCCTCTGTTCCAGCTTGGCTGACGTTGCGTGCGGTTCCGCATTGTGCCGGTGGGTGTCGTTGTCACCATCAGCACGTGTTGGAAAAGTAACGTGTTGAAGTGAATGAGTGCTCCTCTGTCCCGGAGATAACTCAATGGAGGTGGTCCTCCGAGTTGCATTCTGGGAGAGGGTATTTATGGGACAGACGCCATGTTTTAGGGTTCGTTTTCAGGCACCTGCTGGACCTCCTGGCCGACGGGGGTGCACTGGGAGTGCGACCTCATGGTCTCCGTTCCGGAGGCCCGCGTCGCTGCGGCGTGTGGGTGGGCCCAGAAGCCTGTCTGGGGCCTACCACAGCAGCGGAGAAATGAGTAAAGAAGCTGGACAACCGAGAAGATCCCAGGGGAGGACCCGTCATGGAAGGATCATGCAGAGTGCTGGTCTGGAGAGGGGCCTGGTGACTCGGTTGGAGAACGCATTCCGAAGTAATCTTACAATATAGTACTGCCGGGTTGGCTTAAAGGTTCAAGTACTGTATCTGACTTTCACCACAAACCAATACATCCTGTGGCAGAGGATCGTACGGGTTTTATGCCAGATAAGTCTGTGGCAGAGACTTTTGTTCGTGCTGCGTGCTGGCTGCTAGGCAAGTGAGAGATGTCTATCCAAGCGGGCAAAGATTGAATCCTACGAAAGGGGAACTATTCAATTGCAAGTGTTCAATTACAAAGAATGCATTGAAGAAATACAACAGAAAGGTATTTGAGCTTCCCTGCAGCTTTCCTACTACCTCTTTCCTGCTACTTCCCTGGTTTATTCTATTAAAGCATTGGAAAACCTACTCAAGTGTTTGGTGCTTATATCGTCCAGAGGTAAACTCAACAGAACCCTAGAATATATATACAGTGGGGCGGAAAGTATTCAGACCCCTTACATTTTTCACTCTTTGTTATATTGCAGCCATTTGCTAAAATCATTTAAGTTAATTTTTTTTCCTCATTAATGTACACACAGCACCCCATATTGACAGAAAAACACAGAATTGTTGACATTTTTGCAGATTTATTAAAAAAGAAAAAATGAAATATCACATGGTCCTAAGTATTCAGACGCTTTGCTCAGTATTTAGTAGAAGCACCCTTTTGATGTAATACAGCCATGAGTCTTTTTGGGAAAGATGCAATACGTTTTTCACACCTGGATTTGGGGATCCTCTGCCATTCCTCATTGCAGATCCTCTCCTGTTCTGTCAGGTTGGATGGACAGCCATTTTTAAGTCTCTCTCGAGATGCTCAATTGGGTTTAAGTCAGGGCTCTGGCTGGGCCATTCAAGAACAGTCACAGAGTTGTTGTGAAGCCACTTCTTCATTATTTTAGCTGTGTGTTTAGGGTCATTGCCTTGTTGGAAGGTAAACCTTCGGCCCAGTCTGAGGTCCTAAGCACTCTAGAGAAGGTTTTGGTCCAGGATATCCCTTTACTTGGCCGCATTCATCTTTCCCTCAATTGCAACCAGTCGTCCTATCCCTGCAGCTGAAAAACACCCCCACAGCATGATGCTGCCACCACCACGCTTCACTGTTGGGACTGTATTGGACAGGTGATGAGCAGTGCCTGGTTTTCTCCACACACATCTCTGGAGCTCAGCCACGGTGATCTTTGGGTTCTTCTTTACCTCTCTCACCAAGGCTCTTCTCCCCCGATAGCTCAGTTTGGCCTTACGGCCAGGTCTAGCAAGGGTTCTGGTCGTCCCAAACATTCTCCATTTAAGCATTATGGAGGCCACTGTGCTCTTAGGAACCTTAAGCGCAGCAGAAATTTTTTTGTAACCTTGGCCAGATCTGTGCCCTGCCACAATTCTATCTCTGAGCTCTTCAGGCAGTTCCTTTGACCTCATGATTCTCATTTGCTCTGACATGCACTGTGAGCTGTAAGGTCTTATATAGACAGGTGTGTGGCTTTCCTTATCAAGTCCAATCAGTATAATCAAACACAGCTGGACTCAAATGAAGGTGTAGCACCATCTCAAGGATGATCAGAATAAATGGACAGCACCTGAGTTAAATATATGAGTGTCACAACAAAGGGTCTGAATACTTAGGGCCATGTGATATTTCAGTTTTTCTTTTTAATAAATCTGCAAAAATGTCAACAATTCTATGTTTTTCTGTCAATATGGGGTGCTGTGTGTACATTAATGAGGAAAAAAATGAACTTAAATATAACAAAGGGTGAAAAATTTAAGGGGGAATTTAAAAAAAAAATTATACTACACTGCAAGGTCGGCCGGCTTGCCAGGCAGACTAGTCACATGACACTCTCAGACTCAACAAATTACTTCTCCTTCCGCTCTCACCATTTCCAACAAAAATATAAAAGTGCAGAAACTTGTTGGAGACCCTTCTTGTGTGTATATATATATATATTTGATTTTTTATCAGAAAGCAAACATACAGTTGTGGCGCGCATGTAGCATTGGGACCTGCTATTAAATTGATTTCATTGGTATGTTATGTCACTGATCTAATCAAAATAATCAATTTAATTGAGGAGGAATAGAAACGACATGGTTTTCCAAATCATTTCAAAATAATAGCTGAAAATGCTTGTTGTCTATAGCGGTGGTTCTCAACCCTGTCCTCAAGTACCCCCAACAGGCCATGTTTGCAGGTTTTCCTTTATCTTGCACAGGTGCTTTAAATCAGAGTTAATGATTTGGTATTTTGGACAGCTATTTTATCTAAGAGAAGTTCCCAAAACATGGCCTGTTGGGGGTACTTGAGGACAGGGTTGAGAACCACTGCTCTATAGTATGCAAATTCTTGAGCTATGGTGCAATTAATTGCCCTAAAGGATAAGTTCATCTTTTGTAACATGTAAGATGTTACTGTTGCAGCAGCCACACCCCTTTCCTGATCCCCCTGTTGTGACAGCAAGCTGAGGATTCTCTCGCACTGCCGCTGTCACAGGTTAAATAAAAACGGGCTGTGCGGGGCTCCGCCCACCCGGCCTTGTCATTCATTCACAGAGTTATGTGAATGGGAGAACTACAAGTACCAACATCCTTTGCAGCTGTCGGCTTGTAGTTCTGAATGAACCACCAGGGCGCTGATGAGTTCTCTAGGTAGTTCATTGATGCTTCCTTCATTGTGTAACTGCCTGCCCCTATGAGGTATGAGCAGACAACTTACACAGACAGCCTGCAGAAGTCCTGCATTGCAGCCGCGATCTGGTTGTCATGGGTGCATTGCTTTTCATGCTCCTGGTAAAAAAAATAAATAAATGCACATTTTTTTAGCTGCAAAATTATGTGCATTTTTTTTTTTTACAAAGGTGTACCTATCCTTTAAGATGTCACAAGATTGGTTGAATGGAATGAAGTCTTACATTTAAAAAAAAAAAAATAATATACCTGTTATCTGGAAGACCATAGATTTTGGTAGACAAAACAAAAAGTATCATGAAAAGTAAGTAACTTTCCAAAGTTTGCATACAGTTTGGAGAAGCACTAGGGTTGAGTTATACTGTACAAAACTAGCTCAACTCTGAAATTCCCCAAAGTACCCCTAAATTCCTAATGTAAAATATGGAAAGATTATGACACAGCCATGATTCCGCCTAAAGAAAACAACACAATGAGCAGATAAGGAGAACATTGATCAGAGATAAATTCTAAATAATCAATTAAGAATCTGTGGCAAGACGTAAAAATTTATATACATAAAAACCAGCGCTCGCAAATGATAGGTGGTATGGTGTTGATCAAACTAGCCTGTTGCAGCAGCAGAAACAAAAAGTGCTACACTTTTAGTGATATATATGACCAAAAAAGACTGCGCTAGCAACAAAATAAATTAAAATGAAAGAGTGTCAGAACCAAATGCACTAAAAAAGGAATGTGGTCAATGAGACAAAATGTTATATGAAAGAAAGGGTAGGATAGGATATACACCTAACACAACACACCATGTGCTAAATAGAAGCGTGCACGGATGCACTAACAAAATAGATAGCTCATATTAACATAAAAAGTGTACATAATAAACATGTGCAACTGTGGAGTGATATGGGTGAGCCTATCACTGCACTTAAACAAAAAATATATATAAATGTATGTACTCTCCTAGTTTTGCAAACACCAATATAGATAACACTGATGCGGACTTTTAAGAAAATGCTATGTGAAATGGTAAACGAAAAAGTCACCAATAACAAAAATTGCAAACTAAAAGTATTAAGTTGGATGAAAATCTTCCATAGCAGAGACAATTGGCAGACTACCAGCTATCCAGTCCGTGTAGTGAGCAGGGCAAACGGTAAGCTGATGTTGGAGATGCCCGGAAAAACCTTTGGAGGACCACAAAGACTCGCGTTCCGCAAAAAAGGAAGAAAGAAAGGTATATGGTGTAAAACCTTACGGTACCATAGGGTCACCTGCGCATATACGCGCTACTCACGGGACCGGGATGCAGAGCAGGCAATCAGATACTAGGTCGGTTCGCCGCTGGCCAGCGTGCGTTCCACCAACTCCAGGAAGTGATGTCACTGGTCACTGGTTGCTAGCTTAGCGTAGGCAGGATGTTGCGTCGACGCGTTTCGCCCCTCCCCCAGGGCGTTATCAAAGACTTAACATCCTGCTCACGTAAGAAATTATTTATATTGTTATGCTCGGTGAGTGACAGCCATTTACGGCCAATGGGTGAATTAACTCCCATTACTTCCTTTATCATCATATCCTGTTGCAATATTTTAATTTATTTTGTTGCTAGCGCAGTCTTTTTTGGTCATATATAAGACGTAAAAATTGCTGTTCACCAAAAACCCCATCCACCCTGAAGCCATTTTGGCAAGACAAATGGGAAAAAATTAGTGAGCCTGATCTGGCAAATACATACAGCTGTATTTGCAACCAAAGATGGTTGTACCAAGCATTGCCATGCGTGTCATACATGAGCCAGCATCTCAATATAGGAAGTAGTAGATGCTTAAACAAAAAAGTAGATGAAGGCATTGTCAGGGTACTGTGATCTTTATTAGAGGCAATAAATACCTGGAAGTGTTACACATAAATAATGTATTGCTTATCATGTACAGTATGTGCCGATCAAGAAAAGCATAACTGGCAGGTACACTTTAGCTTTATTGCGACAATATAAAAATATTCTGAACCTTCAAAGTATTAGACACTGTATGTAGTGAAAATCAAATTGTAAAAACCAAAGTTCAACCATTTTAAAATTACAAAATGCAGGAAAGGAAGTGAAAACGATCCCATAATGGACTGGTACATACCTATCATAAATATATTTGCCCCCATATTTTTTTTGCACTGGAACGCTTGTTTTCCAGTTGCATATGCTGTGAATTTTTGTGGGGGATTGCGTATTGGGTCTTTTGAGAGTTTTGTTAGGAATTAATTATGAACTCGAATCTTATATGATAGATATACACTAGGTTTAACTATATAATTATGTCTCTAGGTGTTCCATCACATGATGTTTGAAAAGAGCTATTTAGACACTGAAAAGAGCTTTTAAGTCAGCTGTGATGGCCTTTACCGGTGCACAATACCTTCTAATGCTTTTGTGCAATGTTATACTAATGCTTTGAGTGCATTATGAGTTTGATATATGAAATGCTTTTATTACAGTTTTAGGTACACATTCAGTTAATTGTGTTCTTCCACTGTCACCTGTCAGTGTCAGTAGTTAAAAGATGCAGAGAACAAAGCAATGGAATGGACAAATGGTTGCTCATGAACTACTTTAAGTGACCCTGCTGCTATACAAAAGTTGCCCAGCAAAGATACCTGTAAAAGAAGACTCTAAATATTTACCTTTCTTATTGCTCATGCCACCAAACACTGCTCTGATGCTTTAAAATCGCCTCTCAAGTTAGCTGGGAAGCTTCTGGGAGTATTGATCTTCTGGGTTCCACTGGTTCCTCCTGCAGAACTGCATGTCTTTTTTATGGGTATGTGGGCAGGTTGAGTTTTATGCTGGCCCAGCTGGAAGGGTACGAGTTAACTCTGTTTCCCATTATTTTCATGGCGGGCTTTTTGGGTCCAACCCACTGGTTCTGTGTTATTAAAGTTACAGGGGTCCAGACCCAAGCACACGGTTGCCTGTAGTCGCTGCTACTGGCTCTTCATTACTTTTCCCTGTGGTACCACTGCCATTGTCCATCTGGCTAGCCTGCTGAATTAGGCCAAGTCTGGAGTACTTGTTAGTGAACATCTGTCTTCTGCAACATAAGGGGGTTGCTGGGTCCTGCAGTCTGCCCTGACAATGCCAATTCTGGACACTACCACCATGGACCCAACCAGTTATGGAATCTATTCTATGCGAGTATGCTGGGGCAGCCACAAGCCTATTATTAATAAACAGGATTTATATAGCGCCAACTGTTTACGCATCACTTTACAACATGAGGGCAGACAGTACACTTCCAATGCAAAACAATACAGGAGGAATCAGAGGGCCCTGCTCGTTAAAGCTTACAATCTAGAGGGGAGGGTCAAGTGGAAACTAACTGTGGAAGTAATAACTGTGGGGGTGAGCTGATGGAGAACATAAAAAAAAAAAAAAACAGTTGTTAGGTGTGGGTAGGGTTGGCTTCTCTGAAGAGAAGGGTTTACAGGGATCGTCTAAAAGCTAATAGAGTAGGAGATAAGCGGACAGATTGGGGTAGGGCATTCCATAGGATTGGAGAGGCTTTGGAAAAGTCCTGGAGGCGAGCATGGGAGGAGGTAATGAGGGAGCTAGCGAGCAGAAGGTCTTGAGAGGAACGAAGAGAACGAATAGGTTGGTATTTAGAGACTAGGCTAGCGATATAACTGGGGGCTAAATTGTGGATGGCTTTGTACATAGTTGTTAGTATTTTGAACTTAATGCTTTGGCTGACCGGAAGCCAGTGGAGGGATTGACAGAGAGGGGTAGGAGAGACAGAGCGATTGGTAAGGTGGATGAGTCTGGCAGCAGCATTCATGATGGATTGAAGAGGTGATAGACTATGTAGAGGTAAGCCAATGAGAAGGAAGTTGCAGTAGTTGAGGCGAGAGATGACCAGCGAGTGAATTATGAGCTTTGTTGTGTCATTGGTTAGAAAGGGGCGTATTTTGGAGATGTTGCGGAGGTTGAGGCGGCAGGATTAGGACAGTGATTGGACGTGGTGCTTGAAGGAAAGTTCAGAGTCCAGGACTACACCTAGAACCTTGGCATGTGGGGATGGGCTTATAGTTGTGCCATCGATTTTAACCGAGAGATCAGGGGAAGAGGCATATGGGGGAGGAAAAATTATAAGCTCGGTTTTCGGTGAGATAGCTTCTTGCAGGAAGAGTTGAGAACCGCAGAGGTCTCCATCCTGCGCACAGGTACAAAAGAGGAAGAGTTAATGAAGTACAAGTATTGAGTCCTCGCTAGGTACACAGCGGGACCCCATACTGTTACTGGGAATGAGGTAGTGGTAATATGCTGGACAGGTGAGAGGGCATTGACTCAGCGTGTCCCTCCTAAATGCAATAGTGACTGCAGTGGTGTAACTTAACATCAAGAGAGTTAAAGGGGTTGTAAAGTCAGTGCCCACAATCACTTCCAGCCCCTCTGCTAGGATAACATACTTTACAATGCATGCCATTTTTAAAAAATCTTCTTCTAAATACCTTATTTCTCCTCGCTGATCAGCGGTCACATGACTGCCGGTCGCTCTCTTTCTCCGATGTAGATACTTCAGATCGAAGGGCTGAGATCTCCCTCTGACGTCTGCCAGGCAGTCACAAGACCGCTGATCGGCGAGGAAAAATAAGGTATTTAGAAGATGTTATCCTTGCAGAGGGGCTGACAGTGATTGTGAGCAGTAATTTTACTGCTGCTCGGAACGGTGCTAGAAGGGGAAGGGAGGGGCGGCTCACACACAGGAGCTGATAGGGAGAGAGGAAGGGGGAGTGAGCAGAGCTGCGGATCACGGAGGCACGTAAACTGACCACAATGTCAGGGCTCAGCAGCCATGATTACCATGGTCAGGACACACAGGGGGACACAGGAACTGGCAGGATGAACCAGGTTTTTTAAAGTTTAGAATGTTTATTATGCTTTAAAAGAACAGGATATTTTTTTTTTTTTTAGGGTAACAAACGCTTTAACTAGCATTCAGTTGTCTGCTCAAGTAAAGGTACCACCATGTGCACACTAGTACTGACTAGTATTCCAATGTTTCAGCTAATGTGATCCAAGTGCTGACAGAGGGGAGCAGGGGAGGGTCAAACAAGGATGCTGTGCAGGTGCCCGACGTCCTCCTTATCAACTGATAATGTCATTGGTTGGTAGGGCTCCGGCGGCTAAAAGGCTGTAATGGTGCACAATGAAAACCTATAGCTTTGTGTAATTTAAAGGCAGGCTTGATCCACCCACTGGCTTTTATACAATTTTTGGCCAATTTTTATAACCTTTTGGCAAGGCACCCCTGAAAAAACCTGAAGGCACCCCAAGGTGCCTGAGCGTTCTGGTTAAAAAAGGATGGCTTAAAGTGTTTGTTACCCTAAAAAAAAAAAATTGTATCCTGTTCCTTTAAAGCATGTTACACAGCACAGTGCTTGTGCTGTGTAGTTTGGCCCCTTGTATCGATTGAAATACATGGCTGACATTACTGGTTCTGCCCTCCCCCCGTAAACTGACCACAGTTTATCATGACTGCTGAGCCCTGACACTGTGGTCAGTTAATGTGCCATCATCCGCTCTCTCCTCTGTTCTCTCTCCCCCCTCGCCTCCCCTCCCTGCCTGCCAGCTCTGTCCTGCTGTAAAAATAATCTTTTCGTTCTATAGTTCCCTCTGTTAAATACCATGATGCTCCTCAATGTATGTGATTTATAAAAATATGCTGCCTAATACCCTATTTCAGAGCGCCGCTCGGCGTTCACGTGACTGCTCGCTGGTCTCCTCCTCTCCTCTCTTCCTCCAAACTGACGCCAGTGGGGGATACCCAGCCCCTCCCCCTGCAGCTATCAGATCGGGAGAGGAGATCAGCGGGCAGTCACATGAGCGCCGAGCGCCGATCGGAAATAACGTATTGGGCAGCACAAGTTTTTAAATCCCATACACTTGGAGCATCATGTTATCTAACAGAGGACACTATAGAACAAAAAAAGTGGCTTTATAAACACTTTAAGGTGTAGGTAGAATTGTGTCTCTTAGTCTGTTGCACAGAGTGCTTATTGTAAATATGTTTATAAAAGCTTATGTTACTATCTGCTGCAGTTTCCTGCTTTTAAAACTTTTAAAAGTTGCTTTTAGCTTTTCTTTGTAAAAACACACAAAAACACACCAAACATAACTGTTTGAAAAAGTAACCTCTAAACTCAAGTGTATTTACCAGCTTCTAGGAAATAACAAAAACATCTTCTAGTTAAATGTGAATAGAATGATAGAGAGAGAGATAGATAGATAGATAGATAGATAGATAGATAGATAGATAGATAGATAGATAGATAGATAGATAGATAGATAGATAGATAGATAGATAGATAGATAGATAGATAGATAGATAGATAGATAGATAGATAGATAGATAGATAGATACTATGGATAGATAGAAGTTTCAGTATAGAATGTGAGCAATGAAGTGAAGTGGACGTTATGGTGAACAGGAAGTGCAGAAAGAGGTCAGGGGGCAAGTTCTGAGCATTACAAAAGGAAGTCCTTGATAAATGGAGATAAATGGAGAGTGCTAAGAGGAAATGGAGGGGGTTAGGAGATAAGGATGAAAGAATAGGGGGGTTATGGGAATTTATAATGAAGTACACTCATACAGCTGTTCATTAAAAGACAGTAGTCTAAAAATGTAACGTATTGTAGCTCTTGGCTTGTTCAAGGTTGTTCTTTCTGATGTCAGGCAGGATAATGAATAAAATGTCAGTGTTTGCTATTCACATTACATATCGTATTTAAAAAACAGCTAAATCTAAATTTTAATTATTCCTAAATCCAACCTTCTAAGCTAAACTGCTAACCTCTACCTTCTCCAGCTGCTCACCTACCTTAGTACTAGAGCCACGGTCACCTATGTTGGTTTTAGCCTGTCAATGAAAATCATTCAGCACTGGTCATACCTGTGCACTGGGTCCCCATTCACTCTAATAGAGTCGTATACTAAGGATATAGAGGGGGCCCCCAGATCCCGTTCCCCATGTGAATGAATAGGGGTACAATGTACCCCTATTCATTTACCAAAAAAAGTGTCAAAAGAAATAAAAACACACAGTTTGACAATTCCTTTCCTAAAAAAAAAAAAAAATGTCCCCGGAAGCAGAGTCAATGTCTTTTATCACGCCCGCCGCACCGCCGGCCCCAAAAAAGAAGGAAAAAAAAAGGAAAACCTCTGGCCCCAACGAAGGTTCCCACCGACTGCCTGGTCCACCGTCAGTTCTTGAATTGCAAATAGCTAAGAGGAGGAGTCACCCGGTGACATCACTGGGTGGCCCCCCTCCTTGTGACATCGCCGGCCAGGAGCATGCTGGGGTGGTGATGTCACTAAGGGGCGCGGGCCAGCCAGTGATGTCCCCTTAGCTATTTAAGAAATGTCAGGCCGTGGAACAGGCAGTCAGTAGGGGCCTTCTTCGGGGTTGGAGTTTTTAATTTTTTTTCTTCTTTTTCAGGCCCGGTGGTCATGATTGACATTGGATCTACTTTAGGGGACATTTTTTAATAAAGGAATTGTCAAAAACTGTGTGTGTTTTTATTTCTTTTCACACTTTTTTGTGAATGAGTAGGTGTACACTGTACCCTATACTCATTCACATAGGGGGGCTGGGATCTGGGGACTTCCAGATTCCGATAATTCCCCTCCCACAGACCCCAAAAACCACCACACAGGGTTGTGGGGAAGAAGCCCTCATCCCCTCCCTTTGTTGACCTGCAAGGGTCTGGTGTGGATTTTAGGGGGAACTCTACGCTGTTTTTTTTTAAATGTTGGCATTGGGCTCCTCTTAAAATCCATACAGACCTGAAGGGCCTGATATGCATTGGGGGGACCCCATGCTATTTTTTCATAACTTTGAGTTCCCCGCATGTTTTCTTTATATTCAGCTTTCAGCGGGGAACCGGCAGGGATCACTATCTGTTCAGGTCGCGGCAGCTGGCTTCCTGGGCCGCTCCTTAGCAACCAGCTCAATACGATAAATTACTGCATGAAACTATGCGGTAATTACCGCATTATCGAAACTTTACCGCAGTAGTTACTTACCTCACAATTCTTAGTTGGGCTATGCATGGGTAGCCGTCCCTGCCAGGAGAACACAGTGGTTATTGCTAGTGGCGACATGCTGGTTGTACCCAAGTCACTTGATGGATCAACTTGGGTACAATCAGCCTGCCCATGCATGGGTCAAATCTTGTCTGGTCCCTGCTGAACCAGCCGAGATTCTATTCATCTATGGTCGACTTAAACCCCAGCTAACACTCTATTTTTTAAATACCTTCCTACCTAGCAGTATTCAGTGTAGGTACTCCCACTTTAGGCCTGGTTTCAGCTGTAAATTGCTTGTCACCTCCATATTGATAAAATATTTAGATAATTACATAGGCTGAACTGAAAAGTAATTTTATGGTTTGAAAAGAACTAAAGCGTGCTTTTTATATTTTCCTAAAATTATTTTTTGAGGTTCGAGATGAAAGGTAGATTAGAGAAAAAGCAGTGCAGCTCACGAATGAA
Source organism: Lithobates septentrionalis (assembly GCA_037952835.1). Taxonomy (NCBI): domain Eukaryota; kingdom Metazoa; phylum Chordata; class Amphibia; order Anura; family Ranidae; genus Lithobates; species Lithobates septentrionalis. The sequence goes on from JBBDGP010001050.1 coordinate 710,452, forward strand.
TGTCTTCACTCTCTCATTATCTTGCACTATATGTAGGTAAGGACAAGGTGGAGCAAAAAATGAAAATCAATTTTTAAAATGAGGGAGCCACACATTCCTCACCTCATTTCCCCTTCAGGAATACGGAGCTGGCCCGGCATCACCTCGACTTCTGGCTCTACAATGATGACATATCACATAGCCAGAGGGGATGGTGGATACAGGCCAACACCAGAGAAATAAAGGGCAACTGAGGTGAGGGAATCATCACTTCCCCCTACATAAACAAATAAGGAGATCCTCAAAAAACCCCTCCACCCTGCAAAGTAAAGTCATCCCCAGACGGGGAGATGTGAGAGGATTCAGACAGGGGAAGGTTAAGAGCCAGCTGAAGGGAGTGACGGATATTTAGGGACTAAGTACTATAACTGATGTGCAACACTGTAGATGTATATATAGTGGTCTCTTTATTATCTTGACACAATTTGCTGACTAAGGAGGTGATCCACTCAGGAAAAGGCAGAGTTGTGAGCTCGGAGAAATCACAAATTATGACTTTTCAAAAGCTATTTTTAAACATTTACTTTTTATGGCTCTTAGTGTAAACCTCTGATGTTTCTAAATTTCTAGCAGGGGCAAAAGCTGTAAAATAGAAGTAACTGCATGTGCTCTCAGATATTTCTTGGAGTATCTCCAGAGTCTTAAAATGGACAAGGTCATTTATACTACGAACTGATGGAACTGCAACACTTAGGGGTGTATTTATAAAAATAATTCAGAGCTTTTAGACCTGCAAAAGTGCATATACATTCCCTCCATGTTCCCTTCTTTGTTGGGCACCAAGTATGGGTCACATGGAAGGCCTACTCCCAGGGTGGATTCTTTGGACTACGCCAGGCGATGCACTCATTCTAACGTGGGGTAACACCTTGCTCGAAGGCACGCGCACCAATTCCCGGGACCAGACGGGGGCCACGGTGATGTGAAAAGTCAAACATTAAGGCAGTCCCCAACTCAGAGATGAGCCACTTGCGTGTAGGGTTGTATGCGGAGTTCCTCCAGAAGACATTATCCCTTGTCCTACACACTTGTACAGGTGTATGTTTTGCAATAGGAGGGACATGCAGAGCCTATGCCCACTCCACCAGTCAGTGTACCTCTGTTACCTCACTGCCAGTAACAGAGCACATAGAGCGGACCTCGTGTGTGCTCTCGCTTAACTTTTGACTTTCTGTACCAAGTGATCAGGCCATAGATCTCCATACCGCTAATCTGCTCTGTTTTACTATTGGCAGAGACAGACAACTAGGGAGGGATCCGAAACACCGAACCTGCTCACTACAGAAGGACCAGTCACCTAACCAGGTACCATGCCAATGACTGGTTGCTGTTCTACGTTCCAGTTACCCATACCAAGTTCCTTCTCTTCTTAGTCTTACAAGTTCCTGGTTCCTTAAGAGAGATGCCAGGACCCCACATGTATCCCATGAGTATTTCCAGACCAGACTTTGAGCAGTTGAACAACTTTACTGAACTTTTGTCAGAACATGTATAACATGTGGCAACGTCTTTTCCCTAACTAAACCTAACTGTGGCTGCCCCAGGTTACCTACACAGGAGTAGTCTATCGGAGAAAAGTCCAAACTTAGCGGTGCTCAAACAGAGAAGTCCATGTCTAAGTGTCCTCCGGCAGAACGCCATTTCCGAGTGCACCATAGGTCCCAGTGAGTCTTTAACATAGGTCCCCCATGCATTTCCCAAGTGTTCCAACTAAGCTCCCCCGGAGCTTCTTGGGATTCCTGGGCCTCCCGGGATCCGGAACCCCTTCCCCTTTATATATCACAGGAGGGAGGCTGGACCGCAGCAAAAGTCCGCAAACACGCTGGGGAAAAGCCAGCAAAACATTAACCCTTTCCCCCTGAACTGGGCATACGGTTGCTAACTAAGTACACACAGTAGGCAACCTGCCTACAAGTCTATGGACATTTGCTTTTATAAGTGTTTTTTCTCCAAAACATTTCCCCCTTTTCTTCCTGAAAACTCCTCTCAAAAACGCATTTGTGAAGGGTTTTTTTTTCTCTAAACTCTCCTCTTGAAATATGAGCTGCTTCAACAGGCAGGAGAAAAAAGTGCAAAACTGCTGTATAAGCAGCGTTTTTTTAAGCCCAGTGTGCATGGACCCTAAATGGAGCTGATGATCAAAGGAAATAAGTATTTATTTTCATAAATATTATACAGGATTTATATAGCACCAATAGTTTGCGCAGCACTTTACAAAATAAAGGGAGACAGTACAGTTACATGCATTGCATGAATCTATCTATGGCCGCCGCTGCCACCCCCTATTCAGGGGGTGTTTTTGAAGCACCTTATTAGAGCCATAGGCTCTAATAGGCGTAAAAAAAAGGTGACCTGTGAGCGCCCAGCAAGGCACTCAGCTGTGTTAAAAAAAGCGAATGAATATTCGCTTTCCTAGCACTAAACCACCCCTACAGGTGCTCAGGTCTGTTACCTGTCACCTGATTGGCTGAAAAGACAGGCGCCGTTATTGGATGCCCAGCAAGAGGAAAGGACGGGAGATGAGGACAGCAGGAGACGCATGGAGGACCCCGCTTGTCACTGTCACCCGTTGCCCCACCAAGACAGGGTAAGTACCGGGCAGACAGCGAGTCACATTGAGGGCATTCAAGGGAACACTGGCAGCATTTCATGGGCACACTGGCAGCATATGATGGGCACACTGGCAGCATTTCATGGGCACACTGGCAGCATTTCATGGCACAGTGGCAGCGTTTGATGACACAGTGGCTGCGTTTGATGGGCACAGTGGCAGCATTTGATGGCACAGTGGCAGAGTTTGATGGCACAGTGGCAGCCTTTAATGGGCACAGTGGCAGCGCTTGGCACAGTGGCTGCAATTGATGGCACAGTGGCAGCGTTTGATGGCACAGTGGCAGCGTTTGAGGGCACATTGGCAGCGTTTGATGGCACAATGGCAGCGTTTGATGGGCACAGTGGCAGCGTTTGATGGCACAGTGCCTACAATTGATGGCACAGTAGCAGCATTTGAGGGCACAGTGGCAGCGTTTGATGGGCACAGTGGCAGCGTTTGATGGGCACAGTGGCAGCGTTTGATGGCACAGTGGCTGCAATTGATGATTTTTTTTCAAAATTTTTTTGCGCCCCCCCAAAAATTTGGAGCACCAGCCGCCACTGCTAATAGGTGTGCCTCATTCTCATCTCAAATGTTGGGAGGTATGCAAAAGGTAATAACTGTGGGGAATGAGTTGATAGAGACAATTTCAGTTGTTAGATATTGGTGGCATAAGCTTCTCTAAAGAGATGAGTTTTCAAGGATCGCCTGAATGTGGACAGAGTAGGAGATAGCTAGACAGATTAGGGTAGAGAGTTGTAGAGGAAGGGAGAGGCTCTGGAGAAGTCCTGGAGACAAGCATGGGAGGAGGTGATGAGGGAGCTGGAAGGACATCAATTGGGCGAGACATGTTGGGCGGGGTCTATTTATCGTGAAATCATTTCCGCCTTCATCACTTCCGGTTTGTGGAACTCCCGTAGGAAACAAACAGGAAGTTGGATCAGTAGTGGCCATCTTGGAATCATGCGGTATAATAACCATTTTGAATGCTGGCATTTGTATTTTTGAATTACGGCGGCGGCGGGGGGGGGGGGGGATGGTTGAAACACCTGATTAGAGCCATAGGCTCTAATAGGCGTCAAAAAAGGTGACCTGCGAGCGCTTAGCATGGCACTCAGCTGTGTTAAAAAAGCGAATGAATATTCGTTTTCCTAACACTAAACCGCCCCTATGCCAATCAGGTGCTCGGGTCTGTTACCTGTCACCTGATTAGTTGAAAAGACAGGAGCTGTTATTGGATGCCCAGCAAAGAGGAGAGGACGGGAGATGAGGACAGCAGGAGACGCACGGAGGACCCTGCTTGTCACCGTCATCCGTTGCCCCACCAAGACAGGGTAAGTACCGGGCAGACGGCGAGCAGGCGGGGGTCACACTAGGGGCATTTCATGGGCACAGTGGCAGCATTTGATAGCACAGTGGCAGCGTTTGATGGCACAGTGGCTGCAATTGATGATTTTTTTTCAACTTTTTTTGCGCCCCCCACAGATTTGGAGCACCAGCCACCACTGCTAATAGGTGTCCCTCATTCTCATCTCAAAAAGTTGGGAGGTATGCAAAAGGTAATAAATGTGGGGAATGAGTTGATAGAGACAATTTCAGTTGTTAGATATTGGTGGCATAGGCTTCTCTAAAGAGATGAGTTTTCAAGGATCGCCTGAATGTGGACAGAGTAGCAGATAGATAGACAGATTAGGGTAGAGAGTTGTAGAGGAAGGGAGAGGCTCTGGAGAAGTCCTGGAGACAAGCATGGGAGGAGGTGATGAGGGAGCTGGAAGGACATCAATTGGGCGAGACATGTTGGGCGGGGTCTATTCATCGTGAAATCATTTCCACCTTCATCACTTCCGGTTTGTGGAACACCTGTAGGAAACAAACAGGTTGGATCAGTAGTGGCCATCTTGGAATCATGTGGTATAATAACCATTTTGAATGCTGGCATTTGTATTTTTATGTGAGTGTGCACTTGGAATTGTTTTTATTTTACTATTGGCTTTTTACTTTATTGTTTATTCATGATGGCCAAAATGCATTTAGAGGAATAAAAGGTGTAAAGATCAAAAGCTGGAAGGAGGTGACTTGAAAGGCTGAAAGGCTGCTTGGAAGGAGGTGACTTGGAAGGCTGAAAGGCTGCTTGGAAGGATAACATAACTCTAAGCTACTGTGGACCCACTTATTAAGTTAAGTGGATCATGGAGGTCTGGTGAGTGCACAATTTGAGTGAGAGCATCAAGAGAGTATGGGTTTTGTATTCTGGGAAGGAGGTGTTTTGTAGTCCACCACGCTGGAGCATATGCTGCAGCATATATTGAGGTTTGGATGAAGGAGCACTGGATTTCTTAGAGACATTTATTTGTGGTTACCGTATATACTCAAGTATAAGCCGACCCGAATATAAGCCGAGGCACCTCATTTTACCACAAAAAACTGGGGAAACTTATTGACTCGAGTATAAGCCTAGGGTGGGAAATGCAGCAGCTACTGGTACGGTAAATTTCAAAAATGAAAATAGATACCAATAAAATTATATTAATTGAGGCATCAGTAGGTTAAATGTTTTTGAAATATTTATTTTAAAGACAAACAGTAAACTAGCTCTGTAAGTGGAAAAGAGGGTCAACAAAAACAATATGGTAGCTCAATCAGCAACCAGGCTTAAAGCTAAAACACAAGTTAAAATCCTTCAAAACTGTATTCCTCCTCATCATCTGTATGTCCAAAGAGAGCTTCAGCGTTAGCTGGTATAAGGTTATCAGCGTAGACATTCTTCAGCAGATTTCCAACTTTTGTCAGTCGGGCTTGACCAGATGACATCCATTCATGCCACATCTTTTGCACAAGGTCTTTGAAAGGTTTATTTAAACACACATCTAGGGGCTGCAATACAGATGTAAGCCCACCTGGAATAACGGCCAAAGTAACTTGAGAAGACTTTGCCAATTTTTTTATGTCATCAGATGTGTGGGCTCTGAACATATCCCAAACTAGTAATGATGTTTTTTTCTTTAAGGCTGTTCCTGGTCGTCCGTTCCAAATTTCTTCCAGCCATTTTTTTGTTCCGTCTTCATCCATCCAGCCTTTAATACTGTTATAGCACTGTAATTCGTGGTGGGAATTTGACCTTTTTAGGCAAGGTCTTTCTTTTAAAAATAATGACAGGCCGCAGCTTAGTTCCATTAGCCAAACATGACAGAACTACTGTGAAATCTTTTTTTTAATTTCCTGTGGTTCTGAGAAAAATAGCTTTTCTCCCAAACTTGCCACAGTTCTGTTGCTTGGAAGATCAAAGGTCATAGGTGTTTCATCCATATTCCCAATATCTCCCAGGTCATAGTTATGGATCCTTCTTTGTTTTATGATGAATGAATGGAATGACATCACTTTTTCATCAAGGTCTTTTGGCAACTTCTGTGAAATCTTTGTTCCTTGCCGCAAACATAAGGCAAACCTATTCATAAAGTGGGTACACCATCCTGCTGACGCAACAACAGTTTCAATGCCTGGTGCTTTTAATTTGTCATCTTTAGCCATTTGAAGGGCACGTAAGGGAATACCCATGCGTGTTATGCAGTAACCATTTTGACGACACTCCATAACCCATTTATGCAATTCAGTCTCTAGAGCTTCATATGAAGTCGTTAAACCACATCAAGCTTTTTTTGCCTTTGGAATCTTTTCCAAGTCAGCTTTCATTTTCTGCCACTCCCTCACTTGTTTTTCGTCAACACAAAATGCCCTACTTGCAATGCTGTTATTGCTTTCTTCTGCTCTGGACACAACCTTAAGTTTGAAACCGTTTTTGCTTTGGTCCAGGATTAGAAGTATTGGGATCCATTTATAACAGGATAAAAAAAAAAGTATTTGTCCCCATCAGAGCCTTTGCACACCTCTCCAAAAAATCTCCCCATCAGCAGTGTCCCCATCAGCAGTGTCCCCATCAGCAGTGTCCCCATCAGCTATGTCCCCATCAGCCGTGTCCCCATCAGTCGTGTCCCTATCAGCCCTGTCCCCATCAGCCGTGTCCCCATCAGCAGTGTCCCCATCAGAGTGTCCCCATCAGAGTGTCCCCATCAGTAGTCCAATCAGAGTGTCCCCATCTCAGAGTGTCCCCATCTCAGAGTGTCTCCATATCAGAGTGTCCCCATCTCAGAGTGTCCCCATCTCAGAGTGTCCCCATATGTGTTTCCACATCAGTGTTTCCACATTAGCTATGTACCGGTAGTGTATGGTACATATAGGTACATCACTTGCACGTACTAGAGCTGACTTTAGCTCTCCTTCATCTCCTGACTCCCGCCCGTTGCAGAAGGATCTTTAATACAAACAGTGGGCGGGTAGCCGCAGAGGTGCCACGCCAATGACGTCACTGGCTGCTAGGACATCGGCAGTCCCAGCAGCCCATCCTAACAGACAACGTCACAGCATGGGCGGGAGTGACGGGCGCGGTGTTCTGGCGAGAAAGATCCCCCCATCGGATAGTGTCCGCCCTGTACTGCGCAGGCGCAGTACGGAGGACAAAGGAGAAGTCAAAAGTCTCAGAACATGAACATGCTAGATCTGAAATGCCGCCAGCAAAACTTTGATGAGAGCTTTTGGTCAGAAAATGCGACCGTGTGTATGCTCCATCGGACTTTTGCTGGCAGAATTCCAGCCAGCAAAAGATTGAGAGCAGGTTCTCAACTTTTTGGTCGGAAAAAGTTCCTAGCCAAAAATGCGATCGTCTGTATGCAATTCGGACGCGCCAAAAATCACACATGCTCAGAATCAAGTACGAGACGGAAGCGCTCGGTCTGGTAAAACTAGCGTTCGTAAGGGAACTAGCACATTCGTCACGCTGTAAATTTTTGGATCTTTTAATGCAGTGCATTCTTTTGTTCTTTATAATGCTAGAGGAATGAATTTGTTTTGCTGCTGATATTCACACAGAGTTCTGACAAACTTATTTCTTTATTATTTCTCGTGATCTCCTGAATAATATTTTTTGTTTTTAAAGCCAGATCTCCATAATAATGTTTAGAATTATTTTTTATAGTCATCTTTTTTTTAATTTTTAATCAAGATCTCCTGTTTTTTGGATTATTTTTAAATTATTTTCTAGTGATCTCCATAATTTTTTCTTTTAGTGTGTCAAGTTTCCACAACAACATTATTATCTTGTATTTTTATAAAGCTCAAGGAGGTTGGTTGTTGTCCCTTGTTAATTAGACATTGTATTTTGGAAATGTACCTGCCTACTCACAAACAAACTGTCCTATTTGAAGAAAAACACATAGGAAAGTATTTTCATAAAAAAGAAAAAAAAATGTATTCTGGCTCATAATAACAAAATAAAGAGGAAGGCAACGCTGGAGAAACTGCTTGAATTTACGAAGCCTTTGCTCCCCAGGGCACACATCAACTCTTTGTAAATTAAAATTGGTAGCCTGAGAAGTCCATATAATGAGGAGCACAATCTGGTCCAGGACTCCCAGAGATCACGAACAGCAGCAGATGACATATATGTCCCCAGGCTGCGGTACTACAACAGGCTGCGTCTTCTGTCAGACCAGACTGAACCAGGCTATCACTTTCTTGTCTTCCTTGCAGCCTTCCCTCCACGCTTCCCTGCAGCCTTCCTTGGAGGCTGTTGCTCTGGAGGTGGACTTGTGGCAGGAGGAGGAGGAGGAGGAGCAGGATGGGTGAGCGCAACTAAGTGCATGTTAATTTTCTCACACCTGATGCATTGTCCCTCCTCCATTTGCTGCAATTTTGCAGCTACATAGCAGCCATAGGCCTCTTCAGCATCGGGGGGGCTTTTCAGCCTTAATGAGGCCCAGTGCTGCCTCCTCCACGTTACTCCCCTTCCTGGCCCTTTTTGTTGGAAGGGGGAGGGGAGGCACCTGGGATTGGGTGAGGCTCCTACTGGTCCCGGCCACCTCCTGGCTGACACTTACCCTCGCCTGCTCCTGTGTGCCACATTCCAGAGCCTCGTCCTGGCTGAGGTCTTCCTGTGTATGAAAAAGGGACATAGTTTTAGTTTTTGGTTCATCAATCACACACAATTTACAGCTCATGACTGTTGTAAATTGAATGTTAATAAATAGAAAAGACTATCATTCTGAGCCCAGCATTTTTCATTCTTGTCCCAATAATTTTTGGCCCCTATTGTCTATTGATATGTAAAACACTTTTTGTTAAATCATTCATTTGTTATCAATAATAACATCTAGTTAACAACAATCATTTTCGGACAATAAATATTTTAAAAAATACTATACCTGGCTCCAGCTGGGCTCCTCCGCTTCTTCCAGGATGGAAGGCCCAGGTTGGTCCTCGGAAGCCTCAGCTGGGGTTGAGGAAAGGGTTGAGGGAAGGCTGGATGGAAGTGTAGAAAGTGATTCCCTGACTTCCATCTGGTCTTCCAGAAACCACATCCTGTTGTAGTACCACAGACTGGGTGCATACACATCCTCTGCTCCTGATCTCATGGAAGCCTGGACCTTATTAAGCTCCTTCCTATACGTGCTTCTCAATGTACCAATTTTTCTCTCCATAAACTCGATATCTGCGTTGGGGACCTGCATCTTAACAAATTGCAGCAGTTTCTCCAGTGATACCTTCCTAGCTGGTTTATTGCGATATAACAGGTTTTTAACCTCCCACAAATTACGCATATCCCTGTATTTGTCAATGAAATGGCCCATGAAATCAGGGTCTTTGAATTGTTTCATATTTCCTGCAAGACAAAATACAAGACAAAAACACTAATATCAGGCTAAACTCTCCTAATCTTATCCCAATATAGGCCTCAATCTCGAGCAGTATAGGCCACTGATGTCCCAAGTTAAAATGTTACCTTATTTAGAATGTTTGGCGCTTCCGGTCCTCCTTCCTAAGCACACAGAACGTAGGTACGACACACGCGTGTTAGCTTTATATACACTTTGCATGTGTAAAACTCCGCCTGCGTCGCCCGCCCCTGGGGTTATTTGTAGAATATTCCCCGCCCCTTCTCTTTCGTGGGAGATGAACATGGCGGAGACACAGCAGGTGCGTAATAGCAGTAGGAGGAGGAAAGCCCGGAGCCCGAAATGTCCAGATCCTGGAGGAGAAGATTAGAGGCCTCAAATATGGCCTTTGTAGAGATGGTGGAGATGGTGGGCATATTGAAGAGGGCCGACTATGAAGGGAAGTATGGACCGTACCTTAACCCAAATGTGAGAAAGGCCAAGATCATGACTAAAGTTGTGAAGAGTCTGCACAGGAATTTTGGGGTACGACGATCCAAGGAGCAATTGAGGAAACGCTGGTCGGACCTCAAATTGAGGGAGCAGGATCAGTAGAGAAGGATCAAGAAAGTGCTTCTAAAAAGGAAGTAGTTGTCGCGTGTTCCGATTATTATTATTACTTGCATGCTGCGCCATGTGCTTTTCTTTACTGTTGTACAGTTTAAAATGGCAACTTTCAGGCTCGTGGGCACAGTAATCGTTCGTAGTAAACATCATTCATTCACCAACTAAATACAATGTTTTAGCCCAGTTGTTCTCAACTCCTGTCCTCGGGACCCACTAACAGGCCAGGTTTGCAAGATAACTGAAATACATCACAGGTGATATCATTGGCTGCTCAGTGATTGCAGTATTCTAGTCTGCATCTCCCCAAGGTAATACTTAAATTCTGGCCTGTTAGTGGGTCCTGAGGACTGGAGTTGAGAACCACTGTTTTAGCCAGATACAGGGTTACCTACATTTGGTCATGCTAATTTGTATTAAAAGAAGTTTAGGACATTGTTGTCTAGATGTGTTTGTAACTAGAATGAATAGCAACCTTGATTCAGTGTAATGTAAGGAGAGGACACTCAGCAGCTGTTTACACATCTGGACTCAGGAGCACTAGTGTGGGACACAAGAACAAACTTTTAGGATGTCCCACACAGGTACTCCAGTGGATACTTGGGGTGTCTCCATGTGTAAAACTTGTCCAAAAAAGGTAAGTATTGCAAGGGAATAAATGTCTTCAACTTGGAACTCTGCCCAAACAGACAATTGTACCCCACTTCCAAACAATGTTCCACTTTCATTTTTCTGGCCACAAATATCTGTGTGCTAAGTATACCTTTTGTTTCATTCTCATGGGGGAGAAAAGACTCGGGACGTCGGAGGACAACAGGAACCCCCCCACCTCCTGAACAAGGGGAACAGTGGACACAACCTCAGGATGTGGAGAGGAGAGGTGGTGGAATTTGTCACCACAACAGGTGAGTGTCTGACACCACAGATTCAGGTAATAGATGTATGCCTGCATATTTATAATACATGGTGTGTTTTTTTCTTTTAGGTGATGTGCGGGTTGTGGAAGAACAATCTACTCATTTCACAACTGACAGTGCACAAAGGCTAATCCAGGAGATAATGTATTGTAGTCGGGGTTTAGACCTCATCAAGGAAAAAAACAAGGAGATTGAACAAAGAATGAAGAACATGATTGATGTACTAAGGAGAAACTAAATAAAAAAAAAAAGTAAACTTTTTACATTTTTTTAAAAGCCAAATTTGGAAGATGCACATGGTGTGTCAACATGTGCTATCTGCCATCAGGGGATTTCAGTGTACGCATTTTGTGGGTGCAACCCCTTCCTCACAACTCTAGTAGGTGAGAGGAAGGGGTTGCACCCCCAAAACACGTCCATTGATCCCCCATGATGGGAGATAGCTCATGTTAGCATTAGGCATGGGATCAGGAGGGAAATCCCCATTTTTACTCCCAATTTGTGTGCATCTTCTAAATTTGGCTATTACAGGGGTGACATCACCCCATCTAATGAAGGCAAGATCAAGACATTTTTGACACTATAATGTCTGATAGTGCCTTCAGTTTTTTAATGTTGAACTTTGTAAGTTCCTGAGTTGTGTATGTTATGTTTTGAAACATGCCTGTTTATGTACTAAAAAAATATTTTCAAGGTAAAACTTAAAAAAAATAATGTTTTTAAAAAAAATAAAAAAATTTACAAGGCACATGTGAATGTGCACGAAGTAAAAGGTTTTATACTCAACAATGTGTGGCTTCTTCTTTCAATGCTCAATACCATTTTTTGTATTAGGTCGGTGTTTACAGTGACAATGGGTGTTATTTAAAAATGGATAAACCACTTAGCACTACAAGTGCACTAGGAGAAACCTAGGAGACAGATAAAAGAAACCCAAGCAGTAAATCAAATTCAAGATTTTATCATATAATTCTTTTTAAATGTTGCAAATATTTATAAATTTGCTGGCATAGCAATGGCCCCCCTACCCGTAAAATATTCCACATATTTTTGACGCACTTCACGGGCGCTTTTTGGGGCAAGCCAGGACAGCCAGCTTCCAGGGTCGTCATTGTTGGTTCATGAAGTCCGGCCTCAGGCCCAACTGAGGCTACATAATTAGTAGCATTTCTGTTTAAAAAGTTGTGCAAGATGCAGCATGCTAACATGATGTGGTTAAGTTTGTACTCCGCCATATTTATAGCCATTAGAAATAGACGGAACCGGCTGGCCATTATCCCAAAGGTGTTCTCCACGACTCTTCAGGCTCTGGCCAGCCGGAAATGAAAAACCCTCTTCTCCGGGGTGAGGGTCCTCTAGGGGAATGGCCTCATCATGTGATCACCCAGACCAAACGCTTCATCGGCAATAAAAACAAACGGGAGTCCTTCCACATTCTCTTCCGCAGGTGGCAATCCCAAGCCACCACTCTGGAGACGTGTGTAGAACTCCGTCTGGACAAAGACTCCACCATCCGACATCCGGTCATTCTCCCCCATGTCCACATAGAGGAACTCATATGTCACTGACACCACCGCCATCAACACGATACTATTGAAACCCTTATAATTAAAACAGTATGACCCCGAATGGGGTGGTGGGACGATGAGGACAGGCTTCCCATCAATTGCCCCTCCACAGTTGGGAAAGTCCCAAAGGTTGGCAAAGTGGAATGCCACTGTCAAGTTTTCACGTACCTGACTGATGAGCCCAGCCCGAGTGCAGAGGAAGGCCTCCCTTACGTATCTGACTCGCGGCCCCTGGTAGAGCAGACAGGTGGCACGGGAGTGCAGAATGGTATGAGTGCCTGGCAGTATCAACAGCAGATGGGTCAGATGGCCGGCACAGCAGACAGGACCAGCAGGCTGGATGGATCAGCAGACAGGTGAGCAGACTGGATGGATCAGCAGACAGGTGAGCAAACTTGATGGATCAGCAGACAGGTATGCAGACTGGATGGATCAGCAGGCAGGTGAGCAGACTGGATGGATCAGCAGGCAGGTGAGCAGATTGGATGGATACTCTTGGAACGTCAGGCAGGCTGGGTCGATAATCAGGCTGGCAACAAAGGTACAAGAGGAGCAGGCAGAAGGAATCGTCAAACAAGCCAAGGGTCAGGTGCAGGCGGATAACAGGAACAGTCTCAAAACAAGCCGGGTCAAACAGGAGCAGATATCAGATCTTCAGGAAACACATACACAGAGCTGCAGATCAAACAGCAAGGACAAAGAGCTGCTGAGGTGTTTAAATAAGGCAGCCTGTTGCCAATCACTGAAATCAGCCTGGACTAAGTTAACCCTTAGGTGGCAGATCCATGACATTGCCCCCTCCTAAAGGGCAGCCTCTGGATGCCCAATTGGGCCAACTTCACATCATGGGATCTCTTGAAGGATTGCATTATGGCCTGTACGTCATATGGAATGAGAATCTAGAGAAAAAAAGTGCCCACCTTGCCTGCCGTGGTTTTAATCTCTTTGCTGCTCTCAGATATTCCAAATTCTTGTGGTCCGTAGAGACCAGAATGGGATGTGCTGCACCTTCAAGTAAGTAACGCCATTCTTCTAATGCGGCCTTGATGGCCAAAAGCTCACGGTCTCCCACATCATAATTTCTTTCCGCTGTAGATAATTTGCGGGAAAAGAAAGCAACTGGGTAAAGTAGGGCTTTAGCTCCTTGCCGTTGAGACAGCACAGCCCCTACTGCAACTTCCGAGGCATCAACTTCAAGAACAAATGGTAGGGCAGGGTCAGGGTGCTTCAAGATGGAGGCTGAAGTGAACAGTTTTTTGAGGGCTTCAAATGCCGATTGCGCTTTGGGAGACCAGAGGAATCGGGTTCCTTGTTTAGTTAGTTCGGTAATTGAGGGCAATAATAGCAGAGAACCCCCTAATAAACTTCCGGTAGAAGTTGGCAAACCCAATGAAGCGCTGAACCCCCTTCTTGTCCACAGGAGCTGGCCAATCTAAGATGGCGGTGACTTTCTGGGGGTCCATCTTGATGCCTTCAACAGAGATTATCAGGCCTAAGAACTGGACACACTGAAGTTCAAATTCGCACTTCTCCGGTTTGACGTAGAGGCCATGCTGCCAGAGTCGGGTTAGCACATTTCGGACATGCCTACGGTGGTCATCTACTGTGGAGGAGAAAATCAGGATGGCATCCAGGTACACAATGACGTACAAGTCCAGATAGTCACGAAAAATGTCATTGACAAAGTGCTGAAAGGTGGCTGGCGCATTGCATAACCCAAAAGGCATGACTAGGTATTCGAAGTGCCCGAATCGGGTACGAAAAGCCGCCTTCCACTCATCTCCTTCTCGAATACGGATTAGGTTGTATGCTCCCCGGAGATCCAGTTTAGTGAAGATGACTGCGGTTCCCAGTCTCTGAAACAGTTCGGGCACAAGAGGCAGTGGGTAACGGTTTTTGACAGTAATCTTGTTTAATTCTCGATAGTCTACGCAGGGGCGTAGTGATTGGTCCTTCTTTTCAACAAAGAAGATGTCTGCGCCAGCCGGAGAAGTAGATGGGCGAATAAATCCTTTCTTAAGGTTGTCATCAATATAGTCCTTCAGCGTGCCCAACTCAAGATCAGTTAAAGGGAAAATCCTTCCAAAGGGGACCTCAGCCCCTGGTAACAGTTCAATAGGGCAGTCGTAGGATCTATGGGGAGGAAGGGTCTCTGCACCCTTCTTACTGAACACATCCAGAAAATCGTGGTATGCCACTGGGATTGATTGGCGTAATTCAGGATCTGTGTCAAGGCAGAGTAAGGGTGATGGGTTGACTGAGGCCTCTTGCAGGCAATGTTGCTGGCAATAACTTGAAGGAAATTTTATTTCTCCAGTGGCCCAGTTGATGTGGGGATTATGGGCCTGCAGCCAGGGCATACCTAAGATGATGGGGAACAGAGGTGATGAAATGGCATCCAGGCGTAAAAACTCTTGGTGATGGGAAGCAATGATAGCCAGCAAAGGGACAGTCTCCTGTGTGACCGGACCAGATTTAATGACAGAGCCATCAGCAAGATGTACGGCTAGTCTCCTGGTCTTTGGGTGAAGTGGAATGAGGTGTTTGGCTGCAAACGTCAAGTCTATGAAACAGCTGCAGGCTCCGGAATCAATTATGACAGATACCTGGATACTCTTTCCTGGGAGCTGTAACATGATGGAGAGAGCAAAGTGAGAGGCTTGGTTAGGTAAGACAGGAACGTGCATTGAAGAGATTGAAAGGCACTTACGCATCTTTGCAGGACAAGACCTCACATAATGCCCGGGTCCCCCACAGTACATACAGAGGTTATTGATTCCCCTGCGCTGTCGTTCCTCCTTGGTGAGAGAGGGACGAAGCAAACCCAACTGCATGGGCTCGGAGGAATCCGGAGCCGGAGTAACTGGAGCGAAAGGAGTCTGGCTGGAGACACTGTGAACTTTAGGTAACATCCAAGTTGGCCGATATTGACCTATGGATCTTTCGGAGCGACGTTCCCTTAGAACTCCAACGCCTGACCTCGGCCACGTAGTCCTCTGCCGCTCTGCGGCCTTGCTGAAGTGCATGTAATGCGGCCTCAGCAGTGGCAGTCTGCTAAGGGGTCCTCATAAAGTTGTGACATAGCGACAAAGAATGTGGTGAGGTTGTTTAACAATTCGGCCTTTTGTTCCAGAAGGCAATGTGCCCAGACTTGGGGTTCACTGGTCAACAGGGAGATAACGAAACCCACTTTAGTTGCTTCCAGAGAAAAGGTGCGGGGTTGTAAGGCAAAATAGAGTTCACAAGCATTACAAAAGGCTCTGTATTTGCCACGTTCACCCGCAAATCTTTCGGGCGTGGGTACCCTTGGTTCTGGTGGTAACATCACTACTGAAGGTGCGGATGAGATACTAGCGGAGGTAGCTCTTTGAGGGTTGGCGGGAGATGACAGAATTTGAACTCGTTCTTCCAGCCGAGTATATCCCTCTTGTAGATCTTTAACAGCTTGTGTCAAACCTGCCAGGTGTCGGCACAGTTCTTCCATGGGGGAGGTTCCTCGCTCGGGCTCAGACATGGCTGTTTGATACTGTCAAGTTCTCACATACCTGACTGATGAGCCCGATAGTGCAGAGGAAGGCCTCCCTTGGAACGTCAGGCAGACCGGGTCGATAATCAGGCTGGCAACAAAAGTACAAGAGGAGCAGGCAGAAGGAATCGTCAAACAAGCCAAGGGTCAGGTGCAGGCGGATAACAGGAACAGTCTCAAAACAAGCCGGGTCAAACAGGAGCAGATATCAGATCTTCAGGAAACACATACACAGAGCTGCAGATCAAACAGCAAGGACACAGAGCTGCTGAGGTGTTTAAATAAGGCAGCCTGTTGCCAATCACTGAAATCAGCCTGGACTAAGTTAACCCTTAGGTGGCAGATCCATGACAGCCACAGTCTGCCATTCCTGTGGCGTTGAAAAATTTTTTTTAGGGGGGGTTATAAATGAGTTTAAGGACAACAATAACATTTGGACACATTTTAGGGGGTGTTTAGGGTAAAGCAGTACTATGAAGCTGACAAAATACATTGTTATGTGACTAGACTAGGTGTATATGAGCCCAGGATAGCATGCTGGGGAGGTTAGTGAAGGCAAATATGCATGAAGGACAAAAAAGGAGCATTAAAAACTTCCAGCATGCATGAGGATAAAGAGGACATTCACAGCATATTACAATCATGGTAATTAGGGAATGATGAAAGAAATACAATACATTAGCAAACATTAAATACATAGAATGTGATGTTAAAGGAGAAAACTTACAATAATATAGCCCTTCTGCAGGACCTGAATGATGGCAGAACATGTCTCTGGAATAATGATCCCCAGAGCCTGGGGGGAGATGCCTGTAGAGAACTTGAGGTCCTGTAGACTTCTCCCCGTCGCCAAGTACCGCAACGTGGCAACTAGCCTCTGCTCCGGAGTGATGACTTGCGGCATGCAGGTGTCCTGCTTGGTAATATAAGGGGACAGCAAAGCCAACAGATGGTGAAAAATGGGGTCCGTCATCTGGAGAAAATTCCTGAAATCATCAGGGTTATTCTCCTGGATCTCACGCAGCAAAAGCATATGAGAGAATTGGTCACGCTGGAGCAACCAATTCTTGGTCCATGAACTCCTCCCCACCCTGTTCATGGACTGGACTTGGGTCAAAGTAATAACCCCAACACCAAGCACCCACATAGCACGAACTCTACGACAAGCACATACCCGCAACATGGCTTCAAAACGGTCGGCTGGTCAGAAGGAACTAACAGAACGCACTGAAAAACAGCAAGGCCTGTGAAGAGAAAGCTGAAAATCAGAAACGAGTGGACAAGAACGCACTGAAAAACAGATACAAACTGACAACACGCACTGAAAACCAGATACAAACCCGCAAGCACAAACTGAAGAGCCGTAACGGACTGAAAAGCACGAAAGCTGAAAAGTGTGAATCGTCTCTCACCAAACTTCTACTAACACAAGATAAACACGAGATTAGCAGAAGGAGCCCAAAGGGTGGCGCAGTGGCTATTAAACTTCTTTTTTCTAGTCCCCTCGTACGTCACCGCGATCTTGACAGTCGGAATTTGATGTGACCGTGTGTATGCAAGACAAGCTTGAGCGGAATCCCGTCGGAAAATCCATCATACCTTTTTCCGCCCAAAATCCCGATCGTGTGTACGCGGCATCAGATTGTTTTGGCAGGCTATTCATTTTGAATGGACTGTTTTAGTGCAATGTGTGGGGCTCGCCCTGCACGTGGGGGTACCGTTCTCATGTATGCATGCTCATCAATGCCCAGAACCAGGCAGGGCTGCGTTCATGTGAAAGTCAACATTATGGTGGTACCCCGGTTTAGAGATGAGCCGTACACTGTGTACAGCCCCTCAGTTAAAAGGCTGTCCCATGTTACTGCACACCTTAACTCAATGAGTGTGGCATTTAACAGGGACAGCGTTAAGCCTATGCCCACTTCACCAGTCCAGTGTATCTCTGCCACCTCACTCTCAGTGACAGAATGGGGTCCCGCCGTACACATGGCGCAGACATTAAGCCTGTACTTAATTAACTCTTTCTACTTTCCCGTACTATGCAGCTAGGTATATGGGATCTCGATACTGTGGGTTCAGTCCCAGTTACTTTGAGGGAACCCACTGCTAGGGAGGGAGCCAGAACACTGCCCCCCTCGCTACTGAAAGACCTGCCACCTACGCCAGGTACCGCACTTTTTGGCCAACTGCTATATATTCCCACCAGTTCATGGTTACCCATGGCAACTACTCACCTGTACTGATTCTTTTGCCAATCTAACCCTTTTGTAGTGGCCTTGCTTTCATACTCCATGTGTGCTTTACAGGCCCTGTTCCTTCAATATGCCATGTGCCACCATGCACCCTTTTAATAACTTCAGACCAGGCTCAAGAACAAATCAAGAACTTTACTTAAAAAGCTTCAGGAGCATTACAACAGTAAGTGCATCTCAGTCCATTTCCTAACTACTCCGTGACTACCCAGGCGTACCTATAGCGGTCCAAAACTGGTAGTATACCTAACTGGTGGCAAACAAAGGTTACATCCTTCCAGGCGACATGGACCCTCCGGTTCCTACGCGGTCCCGTTCAAAAATCTCCTGTAGGCCAGCCTTCCCCCTGTATATATACAGTGTGTCCGGAAAGTATTCACTTTTTCCACATTTTGTTACAGCCTTATTCCAAAATTAATTCAATTCATTATTTTCCTCAAAATTCTACAAACAATACCCCATAATGACAACGTGAAAGAAGTTTGTTTGAAGTCTTTGCAAATTTGTTAAAAATAAAAAAGGAAAAAAATCACATGTACATAAGTATCACAGCCTTTGCTCCATGCTTTGTTGAAGCACCTTTGGCACCAATTACAACCTCAAGTCTTTTTGAGTATGATGCTACAAGCTTGGCACACTTATTCTTGCGCAGTTTATCCCATTCTTCTTTGCAGGACCTCTAAAGTTCCATCAGGTTGGATGGGAAGCATCGGTACACAGCCATCTTCAGATCTCTCCAGAGATGTTCAATCGGGTTCAAGTCTCGGCTCTGGCTGGGCCACTCAAGGACATTTTACAGAGTTGTCCCGTAGCCACTCCTTTGTTATCTTGGCTGTGTGCTTAGGGTCGTTGTCCTGTTGGAAGATGAAGCCTTGCCCCAGTCTGAGGTCCAGAGCACTCTGAAGCAGGTTTTCATCAAGGATGTCTCTGTACATTGCTGCATTCATCTTTCTCTCGATCCTGACTAGTCCCCCAGTTCATGCTGCTGAAAAATATCCCCACAGCATGATGCTGACACCACCATGCTTCACTGTAGGAATGCTTTTGGCCAGGTGATAAGCAGTGCCTGGTTTCCTCCAGACATGATTCTTGTCATTCAGGCCAAAGAGTTCAATCTTTGTTTCATCAGACCAGAGAATTTTGTTTCTCATGGTCTGAGAGTCCTTCAGGTGCCTTTTGACAAACTCCAGGAGGGCTGTCATGTGCCTTTTTCTGAGGAGTGGCTTCCGTCTGGCCACTCTACTATACAGGCTTTATTGGTGGAGTGCTGCAGAGATGGTTGTTCTTCTGGAAGGTTCTCCTCTTTCCACAGAGAAACGCTGGAGCTCTGTCAGAGTGACCATTGGGTTTTTGTTCATCTCCCTGACTAAGACCCTTCTCCCCCGATCGCTCAATTTGGCCTGGCGACCAGCTCTAGGAAGGGTCCTGGTGGTTCAAAACTTCTTCCATTTATGGATGATGGAAGCCACTGTGCTCATTGGGACCTTCAATGCTGCAGAATTGTTTCTGTACCCTTCCCCAGATCTGTGATTCGATACAATCCTGTCTCTGAGGTCCCTTCCTCTTAGTACGGTAGACCATACGGCCACAAATCCACCCTTCTGCTAGAACTCCTGTCTCCAGCCGTCACCGCCTCCTCTCCCAAACTGGGTGCTTATCCTTCCATTTACTTGTTACTCTCCATTACCCATAAGGTTAACATAAAGGTGTACACTTTGTTTCTCATTCACTGTAAGAACACATTTCCTCTCTCTCCTTGCAGTAAATCAGAGCAGTCGTTGTTACTAAATCAGAGTTCATTTTACTTGAAGTCATTAGAGCATCGATTCCTTTCCATCTTTACAGTACAGTTTTTCCATCAAACACATAGCAATGCAACAGGTCATTAAAGTGAGTGGCATTCTTCCTTTATCAGTAGGCTGGACTATTGTCCCATACCTTTGGCTTGTAATTGTTCCAAACCAATGGTAACTCATATCACTACAGTGATGTCTGAGGAAGGGAGCTTGTTCCCCAAAACTTTTCCAACTGCAGTGATTTGGGCATCACCTAAGCTGGAGTTGGGTTCTGATATGCTTGTGAGTATGTTTTTGGCACTTTGTAGACAATAAAATGTGGTGGTGGTAATGCACTAGGTGTTTGCTCCCCACTGTGTCTCTTTACAGTCATTTTAGGTTTACACCAAGGGGTAACCCCATTTAGGTGCAGCTCTACATCTTCTTGTGTATTGTCCTTTTCTCACTCCCACGATCAGTAACAGCCAACCAGCTCCACCCCATCCAGCCTACATATGCCTACTAAAGGAAGCACCACAGGCCACAGGGCAGACACACCCAATGTGTTAACCCCTAAGTCATCAGGCGTTAAACTAAAAAATGACAGTCATGAATAACATTTTAGGCACCTGCCTAAAAGTGGAGACCACTACAGTGATTTGTATACTACACAGGGATGGGTCTGGCATGAGATATGCATACTTGCGTTGGTCCAAGCTGGACCAATGTAACTATGCAATAAAAATCATACCTAGACTTCAGCTCTGAATATACAGTATGCATTCTGATATGCGAAGGCCCTAAATGTTCCAGACAGAATTATCTGCTGGGTCAAGGAACATTAGATCAATGTTGAAAATAGTAAGTTGTAACTCGCCTTGACCTTAGTTTACCTCTTCTAAAGCTGTTCACGGTCTTGCGGCAAGGTAAAGCAGAGCTTCTATTGGTAATATAAGAGGGCCATTGTTATAGGTCAGATGCAAACATACAAAAAAGCATGATTATACCCTGCTTGCACTCTTGTTTGATAGACATAAAGGGCATTGGTTTGAATGAAGAACTGAATAAATCAATACTGCACACAGGGGGGTTGCTAGGTCTACAAAAGATCTGGGGCTAGGGCCCATAGCAGCGTAGTAAAGAAAGTCATACGATTGGGCGGGCATGCACATGTATATACAGTAATATACGTGTGTGTGTATATATCCCCAGAGAGCCCCCCACTTACATCAGGGTCCCCAGAGAGCCCCCCTTAAATCGGGGTCCCCAGAGAGCCCCCCCCTTACATCAGGATCCCCATAGAGCCTTCTACTTACATCACGGTCCTCAGAGAGCCCCCCACTTACATCAGGGTTCCCAGAGAGCCCCTCTTACATTAGGATCCCCAGAGAGCCTCCCCAGATTTGGCGCTATAGCCCCAAAAGCCACCCCTAGTGACGCCACTGACTGCACCACTGTCCAATGCTTATTTTTTTAGCACAGTTCTGATTATACCATAGTTGCTAGCTGTCATTGATTTCCAGCAATGTTCCTAAATTTGGAGGATCTGTCCATGAAACTGTTTTTTCAATGTAGTTTAAAATTTTAAAGCATTTTTCTGAATGCTAGACTGTGGGGTTAAGATATAAAAATGTGGAGCAGAGGAACGTACTGTTGTCTAGACCAATTAAAGCTGAACTCTGGGCAAAACAAAAATCCTCCATTGCAGTGGGGTGCTTCCCACACTGCAAAGGTTAAATGCTCGTTTATGTCTAGGGGACCATAAAAAACACTTACCCAACCCTCCACTCCTGCGGGCTCCTCCAGATTATAAGACTATGCTCCAGCGGTTGGATGCCCTTTGATGTCAGCAAAGTTCATAGCCATTAAATGGTGACACCGGATAGGTAAATGCTCCATGTTTGCATTCCTTTTAGTATCCAGGCACATGGCCGCAAGAGGGTTGTATAGCGTACATTCAAGCTGTATAAACACAAGAGTATTTTTTTCACTATTTTTTTTGAGTTTCTCTTTAAGCTGTGTGTCAAAATCAATGACAGGCTGAAATATGCAGTAGCTTTATGCAGTTATACACATATCTGAGCAGTAGTTGCATACAGGGATGTATGTGCTGCCCCCAATGCAGAGAGTCTGCGTTGGGGGCAGCACATACATCCTTGTATACAAATACAGCTTTGATGTGTGTATATCTGTGTACAGCTACTGCATATTTCAGCCTGTCATTGATCTTTACAGGCTGCTGGCACCCTGCATCTGGGACTCCAGGGGGCAGAGATTAAAGGATAAGTCCACCTTAACACAAAAATCTCAACATCTATAGACATCCACGATCTAACACTAACCTATCTAACCCTGTAAAGAAGAAATCAGTATACATGCATTTTTTGAAGCCGATCCGAGCCGAACCCATGCTGAGCTGTCTGCGGCGGCTTCGCTATGGAGACAGGTGCAGAGGACACAGCCACCAACGGAAGCCCCATAGTAAGTCTATGGGTGACGTCACTGCCTATTCATTTCACAGTCGTTGTTGGCTGTGTCCTCTACAGAGCTTCCGTCGCTTAAGACCAGATCGGATCGGCTTAAAAAAGGTATGTATTTCGATTTCTGCTTTACAGGGCTAGATAGGTTAGTGTTAGATCATGTTTGTCTGTAGATGTAGAGATTTTAGTGTTAGGGTGGACTTATCCTTTAACACAGAGTGTATTGTATTGTACATCCCTTGCATTAAGGTAAAAAATGTTTAGGCATCAGCATGCCCCCTCACCCCCCCTTTTTAATTACCTGAGCCCTCATCCGATCCAGCACTGTGCACATCTGCAGCTCCTCTCTTCCCTCACTTCCAGGTCTCCCTGGCTTTGCTGGGGCACTAAGAGCCATTGGCCCCCAGTGCTGTCAATCAAAGCCAGTGACGAGGGGGTGGGGGCGAGTCCTGCTGTCTGTGTCAATGGACGCAGTAGCAGGGCTCAGGAGCGAGCACGCACGAGTGCCCCATGGGAAGCCACTTCCCATGGGGCACTGGACAGAGAGGAGGGACCAGGGGAGCAGACGGGGACCCGAGAAGAGGAGGTTCGTGGCCACTATAGACATTTTTGTTGTTTTTATTCTTTTACCTTTACAATCGCTTTAATTTGGTTTAGGAAAAATACATCTGTGTTTATACTGGACCTTGTAAATACTTGCATAAATTTCTGATATGTCATACTATACAGAACCAATATCATTAGTTATAAAAGTTATAGTTTTATAGAAAAAAAAATATACAACACAAAAGCAGCACTAAAAGCTAATAAAAAGTCCCAAAAAAAGTAGATGAAAAATATCCAGCAGGGGTTCGGTGCATTCTGCTTCACCATTTCAGGTCCAAATTCAGTCCAATTCATACCTGAAACGGACCTAAATATGCACAGGGTTCCTATGTGAACCGGCTCCATTGAGAGACGGTAAAAATCTCCTACCTCATTCAATTTGCAATAATGTGGGAACCAAGCATTATAGTTTGAATGGTGCCCAACTTCCTAAGGCAATGCACCTACATCTGCATTGAACTTAAAAACATTGTAGTGTGTTGTGTTACAGAAAAGAAGAGGCACGTACGGTTTTTGACACTGTGTTAGAAGCCACTTTATTAGGCTGCCTTAATGCAAAGCGCATTACCAAGTAAACATGCATTAACACACCACACAAATGTAAATGGGCCCTAAAGGTAGGTGCCCCTAAACATATGACCTAAAGGTCCCCCTAAACAAATACTTCCCCTGGAGTGGATCACCTGCTGTCTCTCAGAGTCTCCAGTGAGTTTTCCTTGCAGTAGTTTATCCACCCACAACGCCATGATGATTGTGCCATGTTCTCACAGCTGGATTCCCCAATTATTAATTTATTGTGTCTCATAGAGAACCCATCAAGGGGGTGTCTTTGTCTGGTCTATGGAGGGGGAAGTGCGTTGCAGACAATTCTATCATTGCCTCTTCGGGGGTAAAACAATCATGGTCAAAGATTACCAGCCTATCCTATTCTATGCCATCCCTTACCTAAATTTCACACCTGAGTAGCAATAAACTGCTACTCCCTGTAAAAATTTTTCTCTAGTCTTGAAAGTGTTGTGATAATGTGTACCTAACCTCATATGAGGTGACTTTTCCTACTTTTGATAGAAAAATAATGGTCTAAAAATTTTTTTGTAGGTATGCCAAACATTTGGCACATTGAAACCTGTTTTTTTGGATGTGCCAAATAATAGTTTGATTTGAATGGTTTGAAATAAAAGATGTGACTAGTGTGGCAACTGTAAAAATTCCCAACTGCAACTTTTTGCACTGGGAGTCTCACCATCTGTGCCAGATAAATATGGTACAGAAAATGAGATGTCAATATTTTGTGAAATAAACGTGTGCAGCAGTATGCCAAGAGAATGATGGTACAAGATGGTTACACATTCTATTATGCGCCAGATAAACTCTGCAGCAAGGGCTGACCCATACCGTGAGAATTATGGCGCAAGACAAGTTACAAGTACTACTATGTGCCAAATGAACTGTATGCTCTGCAACATAAAAATGTATTTGACAAGTGATGATCAAAATCATGTGTGTATTTTGGTTTTGTGCTGCCCTAGGCAAGACTAAAATCAGCCCCCCCCCATCTAAATTTGTCCCACCCCTTCCTGTTTAAGATCCACCCTTTCATCTGTAAACACACCGACTCTTCACAGCTCTCACCTCTTCACAAAACTCCCCCTCTACTCTTCAGAAATTCCCCTATTCACAACCCCCCCCTTCACAGAGCTCTCACCTCTTCATAACTCCCCCCTTCACAGCTTTCACCTCTTCACAACATCCCCCTTAGTCTTCACAGCTCTCAGCTCTTCACAACCCCCGCCACTCTTCACAAATTGCCCCCGCCCACTCTTCCCAGCTCTCACCTCTTCAGAAACTCCCCCCTCCATTCTTCACAAATTCTCCCCTTCACGCTTCCCAGCTCTCACCTCTTCACAACCCCTCCCACACACACACACACTCTTCACAGCTCTCACCTCTTCACAACTCCCCCATTCTTCACAAATTCTCGCCTTCACTCTTCACAGCTCTCACCTTCGCCCCCGCCACACTCTTTCCAGCTCTCACCTCTTCACAGCCCCCCCCACTCTTCCCGAATTCTCCTCTTCACTCTTCACAGCTCTCACCTCTTCACAACCCCCCCATTTGTCACAAATTCTCCCCTTCACTCTTCACAGTTCTCACCTCTTCAGAACCTCCCCCCACTCTTCACAGCTCTCACCTCTTCACAATCCCCCCCTGCCATTCTTCACAAATTCTCCCCTTCACTCTTCACAGCTCTCACCTCGTCACTAAATTTCCCCGCTACTCTTCACAAATTCCCCTATTCACAGACCGCCCCTTCACAGCTCTCACCTCTTTACACATCCCCCCCCACACTCTTCACAGCTCTCATCTCTTCACAACCCCCCCCCACATACTCTTCACAGATCTCACCTCTTCACAACCCCCCCCCACATACTCTTCCCAGCTCTCACCTCTTTACAAAACCCCCCATACACACTCTACACAGCTCTCGCCTCTTCACAACCACCCCCCTACTCTTGACAGCTCTCACCTCTTCACACACACGCCCACACTCTTCAGAGCTTTCACCTCTTCAGAACCTCCCCCCACTCTTAACAGCTCTCACCTCTTCACAACCTGCCCCCACTCTTCACAGTTCTCACCTCTTCACAACCTGCCCCCACTCTTCACAGCTCTTCACACCCCCCCCACATACTCTTCACAGTTCTCACCTCTTCACAACCACCCCCCTACTCTTCACAGCTCTCACCTCTTCACAACCCCCCTCCTACTCTTCACAGCTCTCACCTCTTCACAACCCCCCCTTTTTTTTTACAAATTCTCCCCTTCCCTCTTTACAGCTCTCACCTCTTCACCCCCCCCCCCCCACACTCTTCACAGCTCTCATCTCTTCACAAACTGCCCCCACTCTTCACAGCTCTCACCTCTTCACCCCCCCCCTGCCATTCTTCACAAATTCTCCCCTTCACTCTTCACAGCTCTCACCTTTTCACTAAATTTCCCCGCTACTCTTCACAAATTTCCCTGTTTGCAAACCCCCCTTCACAGCTCTCACCTCTTCACACATCCCCCCACACTCTTCCACTCTTCACAGCTCTCACCTCTTCACAACCCCCCCACTCTTCACAGCTCTCACCTCTTCACAACCCCCCTCCCCCCACTCTTCATAGCACTCACCTCTTCATAACCCCTCCCCACTCTTCATAGCCCCCCTTCACAGCTCTCACCTTTTCACAACCCCTCCCCACTCCAGAAGAGGTAGCTGGCATATGGTGCGCTCTTTCCACAGTGAAAAATCTCTTCTGCATCTTCGGCTCTGACTTCCAGGGCTTTTAGCAGCCTCTCAGTGAAAGCAGTTGGATCTGTGCCCTCCACCAAGCCCAGGATTGTGAAGGTAGTTATGCCGGTTCCAGTTTTCTGCGTCTTCAGCTCTGACTTCCAGGGACTTAGCCTTTGTTTGTAATGTATGGAGAGATAGCATTTGCTCATGTAACTCATCTTCCATGTCACTCACCCTCTGTTATGCAGTTATGCGGGAGCGAAGTGAGTCCAAATCCTGACATATCAGGCCTATATCCATCTGTACCCTGCTCTATTATGATGGTAAGAGCATTCTGGCAGGGGATAATTGCTGCCATTACCATCTCTAAGTTGACAGAGTCTGGGGAGACTGTGGCAGAGGGGGCAGCAGAAGGCATCATATATGCAGGCACCATGGGCGTCCGCAGAAATTTTTTCAGGGGGGGGGCATAATTTTATGGACACCCATGCTCGGCCCCTTTTCGACAATGACATGAAGGGAGGGGCTTAGTCACTGCCACTGCCACTGTGCCAAACGCTGCCACTGTGCCATCAAACGCAGGCAGTGTGCCATCAAACGCTGCCAGTGTGCCATCAAACGCAGCCAGTGTGCCATCAAACGCAGCCAGTGTGCCATCAAACGCAGCCAGTGTGCCATCAAACGCAGGCAGTGTGCCATCAAACGCTGCCAGTGTGCCATCAAACGCTGCCAGTGTGCCATCAAACGCAGGCAGTGTGCCATCAAACGCAGCCAGTGTGCCATCAAACGCAGCCAGTGTGCCATCAAACACAGGCAGTGTGCCATCAAACGCTACCAGTGTGCCCATCATATGCTGCCAGTGTGCCCATCATGATTGGCGGAGAGGCGGTTTAGTGTTAGGAAAGTGAATAGTCATTCGCTTTTCTAACACAGCTGAGTGACCTGCGAGCGCCAAGCATGGCGCTTGTAAGTCACCATTTTTGACGCCTATTAGAGCCTCAGGCGTCCTGCACCCGAAAAGGGGCCGGGCACCTGAGTAGGGGGTGGCAGCGGCGGCCATAGATAGATTCATGCAATGCATGAATCTATCTATAAGTGATAGAGGGGTGGCAGGAGAGAGGGAGCGGCGCTCCCGTGCGCCCTTAATGCATGGGCCGCCATTGTGTTCTGGCCATATTTTGATCTTGATGAAAACAGCTATACAGACTGTATAATACAGTCTGTATAGCTGTTTCCATCAAGATCAAAATATGGCCACAACAGTTCCAGCAATACAAAAAAATTGTACATAGTGGTATCGTTGTACAGGCACTGCTGTTACCTGTGGTTCTTCAGGGATAGTCCAGGCACTGGCAGTCAGGCAGTGTATTCCCTGTCGTCCCGGCCACTGCACGCCACGCAGCTGTGACCTGTGGGAGGAGCCGGCGCCGCGCCGGCCGGATCGGCGTAGGCACAACAGAATTTATACAGGCAGAGGCAGCAGCCAATCGAGGAACAGCCGGGTCAGTGTCACATTAAGCAGAGCGGCGAGCGCAGAGGCTCGAGCAGCAGAGCCAATATGATGCTCGGGCCGGGGGTGAGGAGGGAGGGACGGTCACGGATGCATCCATGTGTAGTCGGAAAAGACAGTCGCAGCCCCAGCAGCAGCCAGGCTTTGAAAAAAAACACCACGGCTGCGGCGGCCGTTGCAACACAGGGGTCAAGTCAAGTCTTGTTCTGAAGGATTTCAACACACACTCTTACGATTCCAGGGGGGGGGCAAATGACCCCCCTTGCCCTATGGTGCGGACGCCCATGGCAGGCACAAGGGGCTAAATGGGCGCCCTCCCCAACCGTTTCCGCTTCCACTGCATCCTCTGAAAAAATGCCACCCAGGGCAAATACCTTGCTTGCCTCCCTGCAGATATGGCCCTGATTAAAGTAGGAAATCACGTGCGACAATTTGCATTCTTCAAAAACCACCAATCTTAGTTTATCAATGTGTAGTTATTAATTATACTCTGTTGCCTATAGACACAAGCTTTGTATGCCTAATTAAATCCTGGCCTGCCTGTTGGGGTTTACTGTCTCTGTCCCCAAAAGGGACATTATCTCTCCTACCTTCCATAAGAGCACAATCACCAGGACAGGAAATGAAGGGAAATACAATGCCCCTTTTTTAAAAAAAACAGGAGGGGATCTGTCCCCTTCCATCTAGGCGGATCGGATTGGAGGGCAGTCGGGTGTAAGCGGACAACGGGCTCTGTCCATCTCCTCTCTGCAGAAAAGGGGCATTACAGTTATCACCAAATGTAGATGATATGTATACCTTTTAAGACACCTATTCCTGTGACAGCTGTCAAAGGTGGAATTTCCACTTTAGGTAGAGATACTTCCACTTCCTAATTGGTCTCTGGGGCAGGAATCTGGAAATCTCCACAAAGCCTACTCTGATAGCAATAAAATCTGAGGTTCTAATTCTTCTGTATTCTATCTAAAACAAAAAAATCCAATTAGAGATGCACTTTAAATCATCACCCAATTCACCACTATAAATAAGTTAAATGTCCGTAGGTACCATAAGTATGTAGTCTCCTAATAAAAAAATAAAAAGAAAGAACCTGTCCATAACAAAAGAAAATGTAATGACATATTTAGACACATTAGCTCTGGGTACATTACACAGGAAATCCATTGGAGGAAGAACATTTATTTTAAAGTGATAATTGCTGGTTTGGGGGGTGCTGTTATGCACTTTGGACCATCCTAAATGGGGTTTTCAAAGTTAATTAGCAAAAACGGTAATGGCCATTCCTAGGTAATGGACATCATAGCGAGATCTGATCATTGGAGGTATATATCATTCAGAGCACCATAGATTAAGTCCTCAGGCATATGCAATTTACATAACAGATGCCTATTTTTTGAGCACACAAAACAACCCAAAGGTCATCATCGCTGACCATGTGACTGCCGGCTCGGAGACCAGTGCATGGAGCAGCTCAATTTGTAGCTTGCACGTGTTTTCCTTGTAAGACTTCTTACTGAGGATTTAGTGATTCAAGGGATGCTTTACCAGAAACAAGGGCATAATGCCAGGATGGAGCAATGTATACGTAACACTACATGACCTCCTCTGCAAGGTTATTCCTACACACAGGTCCAGTAGTATTAGCATTTCAAATATTTTTGCTTTCACAATACAGCCAGGAAGTAGAAATAATATAAAAATAAACATAGCTGTCAGGTACCTGCACAGGTGACCTTAGCAGTGGCAGCAGCAATGATGTGATTTAAAAAATCTTAAGCCCCATACACACTATCAGATTTTCTGCTGATTTTTGTCTTCAGATTTACCAAAACCATGTAATGCAAGGCCTGCCTGATTGCATACAAATTGAAACTCCTAAGGTTTGACCTCATATTATATGAATTTGGTAAATCTGAAGGAAAAAATCAGCAGAAAATCTGATAGTGTATATGGGGCTTCAATCTTAAAAAAGAAAAGAAAATCTTAAAAAAAGAAAAAAAAACATTAAAATAAAAAATGGAAGTATCTCTAATCACCTCCACAGTCATATGATGATATTGTACTGCACTGGTGACAGTGTGTAAAAAAAAAAAAAAATTGTGAAAAACAAATGTTGTATTTAATTTCTTCATTTTCCAGAAAAATGTGACTACAAATTACTACTTTAAAAAACTTTCCATGCCTCTTACTAAATACCTTGGACTGTCTACTTTCTAAACGGGTAATTTGGGGGAGATTTGTACTGTCCTGGCATTTTAGGGCCTCAAGAAATGAGATAGGCCATCAGTGCATCAGGATTGATCAATATTAAAATATATATACCATAGTTTATAGACTCTATAAGGTCCCTTTCACACATAATGTCTGTTTTTGACAAACTCTGTTTACTCGGCGGGGATCGCTCCGTTGATCCCCGCTGAGCCGGTGGATGACAGGTCCGTCTCTGCTCACTGTGCAGAGGCGGACCTGTCAGATCTCCGCTGTCCTCTATGGGAGATCGGATGAAAATGGATCCGCCTGTCCGTTTTCATCCTAACCTATCCGCCAGACGGATGGAAAATAGGGTTTCCATCCATCTGAATTTAGCAGATCGGAGCGGATCGGATGTCAGCTGACATGTCACCGCTGACATCCGACGCTCCATAGAACTGTATGGAGCGTCCATTCAGGTCCACCTAAAAAACCGAGGGGCGGACAGTTCAGGGGCTAAAGGGGCCTTACTTTTACACAGACTAAAAATAAATACATTTCTTTTTACCAAGGAAATGTAGCAGAATACATTTTGGCCTAAATGTATGTAGAAAGATTATTTCTTTGCAAAGTTTTTATAACAGAAACTAAGAAAAACGTTTCTTTTAAATTATTTGGTATTTTTTCATTTATATCCAGTAGCAAAAAATTAAGAACCCAGTGGTAATGAAATGTCTGGAAAAAATTATAAAAATTAAATTTGCGTACAGTTTTGGATGTCTGAGCAATTGGCAGTTAAAGTAGCGCAGTGCTGAGTAGCAAAAATGTCCTTATCATGAAGGGGGTAAAAGCTTTTGGAGGTCAGGTGGTAAATTGGCTGAAGATCTGTTACGTGTGGCACTAATGGTCCTTAGGCAGGAGCCAGTCCCTACAAAATGAAAAGAAAAAGCACAATTAGTGGTCTTCTGACAGCAAGAAGAAGGAGCATAATGCCCTCCCACCCATTGTAGTGGTTCTTGTTATGTTTTTTTTTTTTTGTTCCTTTCTCTTTAAAGGGGACAGTATTTATTGTCAAATTAATTTAACTCGAGCAGTAATTGCTAGGTTATTTATAGGTCTTGGTGTTGATTGGTATTTTTTTAAGGTGTTTAGTTATATATTAATTGGTGTGTGTTATATATTTATTAATTTCTTAATATTATTACCAATAGTAAAAAGGGCAGTGGTCATTTCAATCCAAATATTAGAGTTCAGTGTTTATTATTTAAAATGTTATTAAACCCAGTAATATGAAAATAGTTCACCCCCCCCCCCCCCCACCACAGTGCCCACAGCTTATACATTTTCTTTTTACATTAAAATACTGCCACTATATACCTTTTTGAATGATCTGTATACCACAGTTACATGATAAACTGCACAGTTTCTCCAGTGCTGAAAGTTCAGGAAGGTGGAGATTTTCACTACAGCTTGTATACACGCCCACATGTGTGATGTCAATATCATGTGCCCTGGCTATCTCTGAGAACAAGTAAATGTTCTCTCCAGCATAAAAGACACAACTGAGCATGTGCAGGACGGCTACCCTGCCTGTGTTAGCTGGCCTTCCCCAGAGAGACAGTGCAGGAGGGGAGGATCTGTGCATACAGGATAAAACAGACTTTTTTACACAATGCAAAGGATTAACCCCTTAAGTTCCACAGTGAGTATAACAAGCATGCTGTGCTGGATATACAGACTGATTTTACTGTTGTGGGTTTAGCAATACTTTAATTATTTTGTTAGAGGATTCTGTCTACGATGCCATGTAACTATATCATATCCAAATCAATTGGCATGGTACATTTCTATATCACCCAGGCACTGGATAAAGTTACCAGCAAACAGATCTACGCAGATATGCACTATATTGTCACTATATTGATGCCTGTCTTTACACGCACATGAACTTTATTGGCATCCCAGTCTTAGTCCATAGGGTTTAATATTGAGTTGGCCCACCCTTTGCAGCTATAACAGCTTCAACTCTAATGTGAAGGCTTTCCACAAGGTTTAGGAGTGTGTCTAAGGGAATGTTTGACCATTTCTCCAGAAGTGCATTTGTGAGGTCAGGTATTGATGCTCACAAATTCATGTGCATGTAAAGGCAGCCGTCCCAATACTTTTGACAATATAGTGTACACTATGCTGTAAACAAAATGTTATTACAGTGATTTTTTTTCCGCCTGATTACACTGATCTGATAAATGACACCAATCATTTAAAAGCAATTTCTACATTGCTCCAGTGGGCTAAACAAATTAAAAAAGTATATACAATGTTAAGTTTCACATGGAACAGCCGATTGCTGATCACTGTATAAAACTGAAGAAAAGCCCCATTCATCTGGTTTATATGGACAGCACAGTGTAACAGAACGCATGGATAATTAAACACTGATGTGCACAAGCTGGTATTCTGGTTTATTGCTTGTGACAGATCTGTGTGATATTTTAAGTATGTTTAATTCTTTTTTCTGTAACAGATGTAGATTTACCATGTAGTGTTTATTTGGTCAAGTAAGCAAGAGATTGCATGACATATCAGATATAGATCCCAGAATCCTTTTGCCAATCGCGGTCCGATTGTGATGCATGCAGTTTAGGTATCCCTTGGGATAACAGTTGAGAGGTAACCAACATATGTGAACATCAGAAATACATACTACAGATTTGTGTCCTCAATAAAGGCTACATTTCTTCCCCTGTATGTGCTTTGGGGTTTAACATCAACTTAACAAGGGACAAAAGCTTAAATGGCTCCACAAGTGGGCAGTGGGAAAAGTAATCGGCAGATCGCCTGTGTGGCTGAGAAGAATGAAGTGATTCATTTTGCAGCGAAATTTCACTGAAGCATAATATTGCTCACTGAGCTGCTTAAAGTGGAGTTCCACCCACTTTTACAACACTTTAGAATCCCTCACTAAACTGTGCAATGTAAACGAATTGGATATTTTTTTTTTTCCCAGCACCTACTCTGCTGTATTAATTTTTCACTTCCTCCTCACTGACCGTGGCCCATCGCATCATTTCCTGTTTGCAATGCCTTCTGGGAAGGGGCGGCAACTTCCTCTGACACTGCCGTTGCTATGGAAGCCTGAACTGAAACCTATTACACGGCTTGTGCTGCACTGAGCATGTGTGAGATCTGCAAGGATGAGATCCAGGAAGAAATACAGTCTGGCTTCAGATGCCCACACTTAAGATGGCCACGGCCTGCTGTAAGTTTATAAAATAACAAACTACTGCTATAAACTAACAACAGACCTTAGTTTACAGACTAACTTTACTAGAATACATTAAGCTTGTGTATTATAGGGGTATTTTTATTTAAAAAGTATAATTTTGGCCGGAACACCACTTTAAATTTGCTCAAAAAATGTTTTTGATTTAATTTGAATGGTATATTTTTTGGGATATGTTCAGTCTATATTTGTTTCCCTTTTTTTGTGCAGTTGGTCATTTTTTGTTTGCATTTTTTTTCTCCTTTTTGTGAAAAAAAAGTGAAATAATGAAGGGCCAGTTTTTGGCACAAGAAGAGGTCGAGGATATTTAAGGAACTGCCATTACTCTCAGGAGGCCTTTGAAGCACATTTCATCCTTGAGAACCACTAAAAAACTTCCGCTTTAAGCACTCCTTGCCCCCTGACATGCCAGGGGACATGTATCAATGCAAAAAAAAGTTTCAAAAACT
This sequence comes from Lithobates septentrionalis, assembly GCA_037952835.1. NCBI lineage: Eukaryota > Metazoa > Chordata > Amphibia > Anura > Ranidae > Lithobates > Lithobates septentrionalis. Next base: position 744,245 of record JBBDGP010001050.1, read on the forward strand.
GACATTTTTTCGGGATAAGTGATTTTAATAATGCATAAAGTGAAACAATAAAAATTTAATTTTCCTTTAAATATCATGCCTGGGGGGTGTCTATAGTATGCCTGTAAAGTGGTGCAGTTTTGGCATGTCATTTTTTTTGGGGGGGGGAGTGTGTACCCTTTTTTCGTGGGACTTCCTGTCCCACTTCTTGCTTCCTATGCGACCCCTCCTCTCGCCCTAGGCGGCCCCTCCCTGCCAGCAATCTTCTGGGACTTAACTCAGGTCACAGAAGATTGGCTGACCAATAGGAGAGCACAGCGCGCCCGGCTGTAAGCTGTCCATAGTTACCATGACAGCGCCAAGGAGAGGAGGGGGAAAGGAGCTAGCCTCCGGGCGGCCACATCGCTGGACCCTGGGCAGGTAAGTGTCGGTTTATTAAAAGTCAGCAGCTATGCTTTTTGTAGCTGCTGACTTTTAAAATACTAAAAAAATGGGTGGAACTCCGCTTTAAAGTGATTGTAAAGTCTCATTTTTTTTTTTTTTTAAATAACAAGCATGTTATACTTACCTCCACTGTGCAGTGGCTTTGCACAGGGCAGCCTGGATCCTCCTCTTCTCGGATCCTTCTTCGCTGCTCCTGGCCCCTCCCTCTTGTCGATTGCCCCCACAGCAAACAGCTTGCTATGGGGGCACCCGAGCCAAGCTGCAGCGCCGTGTGTCCATTCAGACACGGAGCCCCAGCCATGCCCCCCTCTCTCTCCTGATTGGCTGACTTTGATTGAAAGCAGCAGGAGCCAATGACTCTGCTGCTGTGTCTCAGCCAATCAGGAGGTAGAGTCCCAGAGGGCCTCTGCATAAAATGCAATAGGATAAAAAACCTTCTGCCTTTACAACTCCTTTAATGACGAAATGTCACCAAATATTTCAAATTTTTGGTAACGATTCAAGAAATGAAAACTTTTCATCTCGCTTCAGTGATAAACTGTTGGTAACCCCACACGTCTGATGCAGGAGTAAGTAGGGCAGTGTACTGTACAGGCCAGTAGTAGGTAGGACAGTGTACAGAGGTTAGTAGTAAGTAGGTCAGTATACAGAGGTCGGTAGTAGATAGGACAGTGTACAGAGGTCAGTAGTAGGTAGGACAGTGTACAGAGGTCAGTAGTAAGTAGGACAGTATACAGAGGTCAGTAGTAGATAGGACAGTGTACAGAGGTCAGTAGTAGATAGGACAGTGTACAGAGGTCAGTAGTAGGTAGAACAGTGTACAGAGGTCAGTAGTAGGTAGGACAGTGTACAGAGGTCAGTAGTAGGTAGGACAGTGTACAGAGGTCAGTAGTAGGTAGGACAGTGTACAGAGGTCAGTAGTAAGTAGGGCAGTGTACTGTACAGGCCAGTAGTAGGTAGGACAGTGTACAAAGGTCAGTAGTAGATAGGACAGTGTACAGAGGTCAGTAGTAGGTAGGACAGTGTACAGAGGTCAGTAGTAAGTAGGGCAGTGTACTGTACAGGCCAGTAGTAGGTAGGACAGTGTACAGAGGTCAGTAGTAAGTAGGACAGTGTACAGAGGTCAGTGGTAAGTAGGACAGTGTACAAAGGTCAGTAGTAGATAGCAGTGATGGGAGTAAGTCACACATGTGCAAGTCACAAGCAAGTCTCAAGTGTTAACCTTCAAGTCACAAGCAAGTCCCAAGTTACTGTGGCGAAAAGCAAGCAAGTCAAGTCGAGTCCCTGCTAGAAGTCAAGCAAGTCAAGTCATTTATTTTGGTCAAGTCACAAATTAAGTCAAAATACTGATCTATCCCGAAGCCGGGACTTTGGGGGAGCTTTCTTTTGTGGGGGGGGGGGGGGCGGCTTTTGCCTAGGCCAAGACACAGCACTGGTGGTGCCAAGTCCTTGCAAGTCAAATAGCCCAAGTCAAAGTCAAGTCGCAAGTCATTAGTGACAAGTCAAAGTCAAGTCGAGTCATTTAATTTTGTCAAGCAAGTCGCAAGTCCTCAAACAGGTGACTCGAGTCTGACTCGAGTCAAGTCATGTGACTCGAGTCCCCCACCTCTGGTAGATAGGACAGTTTACAGAGGTCAGTGGTAAGTAGGACAGTGTACAGAGGTCAGTAGTAAGTAGGACAGTATACAGAGGTCACTAGTAAGTAGGACAGTATACAGAGGTCAGTAGTAAGTAGGACAGTATACAGAGGTCAGTAGTAAGTAGGACAGTGTACAGAGGTCAGTAGTAAGTAGGATAGTATACAGAGGTCAGTAGTAGATAGGACAGTGTACAGAGGTCAGTAGTAGGTAGGACAGTGTACAGAGGTCAGTAGTAGGTGGGACAGTATACAGAGGTCAGTAGTAAGTAGGACAGTGTACAGAGGTCAGTAGTAAGTAGGACAGTATACAGAGGTCAGTAGTAGGTAGGACAGTGTACAGAGGTCAGTAGTAGGTAGGACAGTGTACAGAGGTCAGTAGTAGGTGGGACCGTGTACAGAGGTCAGTAGTAAGTAGGGCAGTGTACAGAAGTCAGTAGTAGGTAGGACAGTGTACAGAGGTCAGTAGTAAGTAGGGCAGTGTACTGTACAGGCCAGTAGTAGGTAGGACGGTGTACAGAGGTCAGTAATAAGTAGGACAGTGTACAGAGGTCAGTAGTAAGTAGGACAGTATACAGAGGTCAGTAGTAGATAGGACAGTGTACAGAGGTCAGTAGCTTGTAGGGTAGAGTACAAGGGTCAGAAGGGCAGAAAATAAGATCATTAAGGCAGAGGACAGGGGTCAGAGTTCAGAAATTAGTAGTAACACAGAGCGCAGGGTCAGTGGAATGTAAGCAGAGGTCAGATGTATATAGGGCACAATGCACACTTTCCTACTCTCAGGCAGCTGTCACAACAATACAGAATAAATGCTGATGTCTAGCAGGTACACACATGTACATTATAGGCAGCAGCACTTTTACATAATAATGCCAGTCCCCACTGAGGACCTGTGATTACAGCCTCCTGGCTAGGGATGAGCCGAACACCCCCCGGTTCGGTTCGCACCAGAACCTGCGAACGGACCGAAAGTTCGCACGAACGTTAGAACCCCATTGACGTCTATGGGACTCGAACGTTCGAAATCAAAAGTGCTCATTTTAAAGGCTAATTTGCATGGTATTGGGGACCCGGGTCCTACCCCAGGGGACCCCAGGGGACATGTATCAATGCAAAAAAAACTTTTAAAAACGGCCGTTTTTTCGGGAGCAGTGATTTTAATAATGCTTAAAGTAAAAAAAAAAAAAGTGAAATATTCCTTTAAATATCGTACCTGGAGGGTGTCTATAGTATGCCTGTAAAGTGACGCGTGTTTGCCGTGTTTAGAACAGTCCCTGCACCAAATGTCATTTTTAAAGGAAAAAATCTCATTTAAAACTGCTTGCGGGTTTAATGTAATGTCGGGTCCTGGCAATATGGATGAAAATCAGTGAGACAAACGGCATGGGTACCCCCCAGTCCATTACCAGGCCCTTTGGGTCTTGTATGGATATTAAGGGGAACCCCGCACCCAAATTAAAATAAGGAAAGGTGTGGGGCCACCAGGCCCTATATACTCTGAACAGAAGTATACAGGCGGTGCAAACAAGACAGGGACTGTAGGTTTGTTGTTAAGTAGAATCTGTTTGTAATTTTGAAAATTTTTAACGTGTTTAGCTCCAGCCAAAAAATATTTTTTAAGCTTTTTGTAAAACATAGGGAAGGGTTATCACCCCTGTGACATTTGTTTTGCTGTCTTTCCTGCTCTTCAGAAGATTTCACCTCACTTTTTGTCCCAATGAAAAATGTTTTTTGAACATTTGGGTTTTTTTGTGGAACAAGGATTGGAAAGCATCAGTGGAAAGGAGAAATGTTTTTCCCATATTAACTCTTACAGGAGAGAATTTCCCTTCCTAGGGGTAGATTTCATCTCACTTCCTGTTGTCTCCTTCCGTTTGCAAGTAGGAGTCATTTGTAAGTTAGATGTTTGAAAGTAGGGTCCTGCCCTATATACTCAGCAGAAATTTGGGCCTTAGGTGTTGCTGTGGCCACAACACTGTAAGCCGTCACAGGGCCCTGCTGTGAAATATTAGATCAAGAATTCTAATTACATGCCCCTGTTGAACAGGAGCTGAAAAATTAGGCCTTAGGCACTGGTGCTGGTGCCACAACACTGCAACCCCTCACAGACACTCTAGTTGGAATGCAGGAACGAGCCCTGCTGCAAAGTATTGCATCAAAAATTGTAATTACACGCCCCTGTTAAACAAGGGCTGAAAAATTGGGCCTTAGGCACTGGTGCTGGTGCCACAACACTGCAACCCCTCACAGACACTCTAGTTGGAACGCAGGAACGAGCCCTGCTGCAAAGTATTGCATCAAAAATTGTAATTACACGCCCCTGTTAGACAGGGGCAGAAAAATTGGGCCTTAGGCACTGGTGCTGGTGCCACAACACTGCAACCCCTCACAGACACTCTAGTTGGAATGCAGGAACGAGCCCTGCTGCAAAGTATTGCATCAAAAATTGTAATTACACGCCCCTGTTAGACAGGGGCAGAAAAATTGGGCCTTAGGCACTGGTGCTGGTGCCACAACACTGCAACCCCTCACAGACACTCTAGTTGGAACGCAGGAACGAGCCCTGCTGCAAAGTATTACATCAAAAATTGTAATTACACGCCCCTGTTAGACAGGGGCTGAAAAATTGTGCCTTAGGCACTGGTGGTGGCGCCCAGAACCAAAAATGTTCTTACAAGCTATCAGCGTGATGATTGAGGAGGAAGAGGATAATTACTCAGGGATAGTCACTCAGCATCAGCATAGGCAGTCTTTGAAGGGATCTGAGATTTCAAAAAAAATTATTCGGTTACATCAGCATCAGGTGCTTGGTAGCTGGTGGTGATCCAAGACTGATTCATTTTTATGAAGGTCAGTCGATCGACCGAGTCGGTGGACAGACGCACCCTGTGATCGGTTACCACGCCTCCAGCAGCACTGAATGTGCGTTCCGAAAGAACGCTGGATGCAGGACAGGCCAGTAGCTCAATTGCATACTGTGCAAGCTCTGGCCAGTGATCCATCCTCAAGACCCAGTAACCCAGAGGATTTTCGGTGGGAAAGGTGTCCAAGTCTGATCTTGCCCCTAGGTATTCCTGCACCATGTAAAACAGACGCTGGCGATGGTTGCTGGAACCGATCATACCTTGGGGCTGCGGACCAAAAAATTGTCTGAACGCATCGGTCAGACGGCCACCTTCTCCACCGCTCCTTCTTTGACTGACCGAAGCCTCAGCAACACGTTGTCCAGAAACAGGAGTTTGTAACCTCCCAGTCTCTGGGAACGCGTTGCACAGACCTTTCTGCAAGGCCTCCCGAAGATGTTTCATCCTCTGCTCCCTCTGCGATGGCAAGATAAGGTCCGCAACCTTACCCTTGTAACGTGGATCAAGGAGGGTTGCCAGCCAGTATTGGTCCTTCTCCTTGATACCACGAATACGAGGATCCTTACGCAGGCTTTGCAGGATCAGGGAGGCCATGCAGCGTAGGTTTGCTGAGGCATTCGGTCCGGAGTCCTCTGGGTCACTAAGGACGACATGGTCCGCAGCCACCTCCTCCCAGCCACGTACAAGTCCATGTGTTTCTTGGGACTGATCCCTTAAAGACTGCTGCTGATGCTGAGTGCCAGGCTCCACCTCCATACTGACACAATCTTCCTCCTCCTCCTCCTCCTCCTCCTCGTCCTCTTCCTGTGTGATCGGCGGGCACGCAGGAACACTGTCTGGATAAAGGGGGCCTTGAGAGCTAAGGAAGTCCTCCTCTTCCTGCCTCTGTTCTGCCTCAAGTGCCCTGTCCATTATTCCACGCAGCGTGTGCTCCAACAGGTGGACAAGGGGGACAGTGTCACTGATGCATGCACTGTCACTGCTCACCATCCTCGTGGCCTCCTCAAATGGTGACAGGACAGTGCATGCATCCCTGATCATGGCCTACTGGCGTGGGGAAAAAAAAACAAGCTCCCCTGACCCTGTCCTGGTGCCATAGTCACACAGGTACTCATTGATGGCCCTCTGCTGCGTGTGCAGCCGCTGCAGCATGGCCAACGTTGAGTTCCACCTGGTGGGCATGTCACAGATTAGGCGGTTCTTGGGCAGGTTAAACTCCTTTTGGAGGTCCGTCAGCCGAGCACTGGCATTATATGACCGGCGGAAATGCACACAGACTTTCCTGCCCTGCCTCAGGACATCCTGTAAGCCCGGGTACCTGCCAAGAACCGCTGCACCACCAAGTTAAGGACGTGAGCCAAACAGGGCACATGGGTCATTTGTCCCTGTCGGAGGGCAGAGAGGAGGTTGGTGCCATTGTCGCAAACCACCATTCCTGCCTTAAGTTGGCGTGGCGTCAACCACCTCTGAACCTGCCCCTGCAGAGCTGACAGAACCTCTGCCCCAGTGTGGCTCCTGTCCCCCAAGCACACCAGCTCAAGCACCGCATGGCATCTTTTGGCCTGCGTACTTGCGTAGCCCCTTAACGACTACGGAGCACCGCTGGTTCCGAGGAAGAGGCCATGGAGGAAGAAGAAGAGGAGGGGGTGGAGGAGAGAGGTGTGTCACAATCATTAGCATTTTGGAGGCGTGGTGGCGGAACAACCTCCAACACTACTGCACCTTGTCCTGCATCCTTCCCAGCTGCCAGCAGAGTCACCCAATGCGCCGTGAAACTTAGGTAACGTCCCTGTCCATGCCTGCTGGACCATGAGTCAGCGGTAATATGCACCTTACCGCTGACCGCCCTGTCCAGCGAGGCATGGACATTGCCTTCCACATGCCGGTAGAGAGCCGGAATGGCCTTCCGTGAGAAAAAGTGGCGTTTGGGTACCTGCCACTGAGGAACCGCACATTCCACAAACTCACGGAAGGGGGCAGAGTCTACCAACTTAAAAGGCAGCAGTTGAAGTGCTAGCAATTTTGCCAAGCTAGCATTCAACCGCTGGGCATGTGGATGGCTGGGAGCAAACTTCTTTCGGCGGTGCAGCAGCTGGGGCAGGGAAATTTGCCTGGTACAATCTGACATCGGTGTACCAAAAGCGGATTGCCCACAAGTACTTGGCTGTGACACACCTAATTCTACACCTTCATTCCTCTCAGTGCAGGTCTCAGAGAGGACTGAAGGTCTAGTGGGGTTGGAAATCTCAGCTGATGAGGAGCAAGGAGAGGTCCTCTTTGTTCTTTGGTGTGGGTCTTTTAGATACGCTTGCCAACGAACTACATGGCAGGTCAACATATGTCTGGTCAAGCATGTGGTACCCAAGCGGGAGATGTTTTGGCCACGTGAGATACACTTGAGACATATGTTGCAAATAGCAGCGGTGCGATCTGATGCACTCGTCTCAAAAAAGTCCCACACCAAAGAACTTTTTGAATAAGGCGCAGAGACTGCAGCGCCCTGCACATGTGGAGCTTTGGGGTGTGATGCAGTCAATGTGCTGCCCTTAGGCTTGCCCCTGGAGGGCATCCTGCCTCGTTGGTGATGTGCCGCCTCCTCCTCCTCCTCCTCCTCTCTCCTATCAGGCACCCACGTTGAGTCAGTGACCTCATCATCCCCTCCCTCCTCATCACTGGAGCAAACCTGGCAGTATGCTGCAGCAGGGGGAGCATGACTGCCAGATTGCTGTCCTTCTTGGGCACCCCCTCTGTCCGTGCTCATGTTACTGCCTTCATCGAGCTCAGTATCATCATCAGAGCCTTCCAAACGCTGGGCATCCTCCTGGAGCATGTACCCAACACTGTGGTCAAACAGTTCGAGGGACTCAGGAGGACATGGTGGGGCTAGGGAAGGAGTCACTGATGACATTGAGCCGAGGGAAGAGGCCGCTGCTTTGCCAGACAAAGTACCCTGGGCATGGGTGAGAGAGGATGAGGAGGATGAGGACGGCTTGGTCATCCACTCGACCAAGTCTTCTGCATGTTGCGGCTCAACACGGCCAGCTGCCGAAAAAAAGGCCAAGCGTGTCCCAGGGCCACGTGCTGATGAGGATGCACCGCCTCCACGACCAGCACTAGACACAGAGCCTGCTTGCCCTCTCTTATTGGCTTGTGACTGTCTGCCTCTCCTTCTTGGCCTTCCAGACATACTAATGGCCTGTAGCTGCACTAAGCTGGGATATATATATATATATATATTGTACTGATACTGCAGCTAGCAAAATCAACTGCCTGCCTGTAGTATGAGAACACCACCAACCTTCTACAGGTAGCTTTAGCTGAACACTGTGAGGTGGACGCACCCCACTAACTTGTAGGTTTAGCTGAACACTGTGAGCAGGACGCACTGCACTAACTGTAAATAGTCTAGCTGCCTGACTGTGGTAATAATAGGATCAAAAGAACACCAGCAATTTTCTTCAGGTAGCTGTATTTACTGTAACAAGACAAGCCTGCCTGTCAGTAAGAAGATAACAGAAATGGATCTAGCTGAACACTGTGAGCAGGACGCACCCCACTAGCTTGTAGGTTTAGCTGAACACTGTGAGGTGGACGCACCCCACTAACTTGTAGGTTTAGCTGAACACTGTGAGCAGGACGCACCCCACTAACTTGTAGGTTTAGCAGAACACTGTGAGCAGGACGCACTGCACTAACTGTAAATAGTCTAGCTGCCTGACTGTGGTACTAATAGGATCAAAAGAACACCAGTAATTTTCTTCAGGTAGCTGTAAATACTGTAACAAGACAAGCCTGCCTGTCAGTAAGAAGATAACAGGAACGGATCTAGCTGAACACTGTGAGCAGGACGCACTGCACTAAATGTAAATAGTCTAGCTGCCTGACTGTGGTACTAATAGGATCAAAAGAACACCAGTAATTTTCTTCAGGTAGCTTTATATACTGTAACAAGACAAGCCTGCCTGTCAGTAGGAAGATAACAGGAACGGATCTAGCTGAACACTGTGAGCAGGACGCACTGCACTAAATGTAAATAGTCTAGCTGCCTGACTGTGGTACTAATAGGATCAAAAGAACACCAGTAATTTTCTTCAGGTAGCTGTAAATATTGTAACAAGACAAGCCTGCCTGTCAGTAAGAAGATAACAGGAACGGATCTAGCTGAACACTGTGAGCAGGACGCACTGCACTAAATGTAAATAGTCTAGCTGCCTGACTGTGGTACTAATAGGATCAAAAGAACACCAGTAATTTTCTTCAGGTAGCTTTATATACTGTAACAAGACAAGCCTGCCTGTCAGTAGGAAGAAAACAGGAACGGATCTAGCTGAACACTGTGAGCAGGACGCACTGTACTAAATGTAAATAGTCTAGCTGCCTGACTGTGGTACTAATAGGATCAAAAGAACACCAGTAATTTTCTTCAGGTAGCTGTAAATACTGTAACAAGACAAGCCTGCCTGTCAGTAAGAAGATAACAGGAACGGATCTAGCTGAACACTGTGAGCAGGACGCACTGCACTAAATGTAAATAGTCTAGCTGCCTGACTGTGGTACTAATAGGATCAAAAGAACACCAGTAATTTTCTTCAGGTAGCTTTATATACTGTAACAAGACAAGCCTGCCTGTCAGTAGGAAGATAACAGGAACGGATCTAGCTGAACACTGTGAGCAGGACGCACTGCACTAAATGTAAATAGTCTAGCTGCCTGACTGTGGTACTAATAGGATCAAAAGAACACCAGTAATTTTCTTCAGGTAGCTGTAAATACTGTAACAAGACAAGCCTGCCTGTCAGTAGGAAGATAACAGGAACGGATCTAGCTGAACACTGTGAGCAGGACGCACTGCACTAAATGTAAATAGTCTAGAAGATAACAGGAACGGATCTAGCTAAACTGAATACAGTGTATATATATATTCAACACCTGGGATGCATATATATACACAATACATTTTAAGTGCAGCTAACTGACTGACTGTCCTGCCTAATCTAGCTAACTCGAATGAAATGACACTGTCTCTCTCTCTCTCTATCTCTCAGCACACCGGAACACACTACACAAGGCCTCCATGCAGGCGGCCTTATATAGTGTGGGGCGTGTACTAAATCCCCTGAGCCATAATTGGCCAAAGCCTCCTTGGCTTTGGCCAATTACGGCTCTCTGTTCAGGCGGCGCTGTGATTGGCCAAGCATGCGGGTCATAGTGCATGCTTGGTAAATCATCAGCAAGCAATGCACTGCGATGCCGCAGTGAATTATGGGCCGTGACGCGCCACACGAATTTGTCGCGAACGGCCCATATCGTTCGCAATTCGGCGAACGACCGAACAGCCGATGTTCGAGTCGAACATGGGTTCGACTCGAACACGAAGCTCATCCCTACTCCTGGCACCGGCCCCCTGCAGCTTTTTCACCTCCAGCCTTCAGTTACCTTTGCAGGATGTGCCCCACCAGACCATCCTGTGGCTTCCCAAGCACAAACACGATCTCTTTCATTCCCATACCGACAAGCCCCTTTCTTAGTACTTCTCTTGGCTTGGCTTTACAAATTGTAAATTGCTACTCTGATCTATGAGGTGGCAGGCTCAGGCAGGGGTTGGTGCCATGTCAGGTTGTGATCTACCTATCAGATAGTGACAATCGACAGGTTGATTGAGATGGGCGGGTTGCCGATCCCCTGCCCTAGATGGAGCCATTAATGTTGGGGTGCGTGAGACTTTGCTTGTGACTGGTGTGGCCTCTGTACTAGCAAAGGCATATTCTCAGGGGCCCCTCCTGGAGTGAGTGCTGCATGATTCGCTGCTCAGAGAGAACAAATCATAAATCATTCATGTTGTTTTCTCTAACTGCTTCATTTCTGTGCAACCATACCCCCCCCGGCATTTGATGTGCTGCAAATGAAATTTTTCTTTGAGATCCATTTGCTTCTTAATCCTGCCACCAGGAACGGACTGGCAAAAACCGCCATTGATTTCAGGCAAATTGACACATGGGACCATATCACCTGCTCTTAAGTTTGTTCATTATTTCCAAAAGACAGCACAACTATATTTAATCACTCACAATTTCTTACAAATGTCTTTTGTAGTACTATTTAATTAATGATGATTACTATTCCAGCTGTCTGCAGTTTTTTGTGTGTGTTTTGTTTGATTTTCTTTCTGAAATGAGGGGAGTATTATCCGTGACTATGCCTAAATATTTTGGACCTCTTCCCCATTTCATAAAGTTGAACCATAGACAGTAACATGATCACAGGATCACTCAAGCAGCTGGATTGTCACAACCAGGAGGCGGGCGGCAGGGCAGTCCAGCAATAAAGAGGTTAAGCAGAGTGCTTGCATAGGACAGACAATAGAGATTACAACATGCCAGCACTCATCTTCCATTTATACAGTATTGCACCTCACCTCGGCTCACCTCATTTCAATATTATTTCTTAATTAATTAGTCGGCCAGCTGCTGCTGTTTTATTTTTTTCCCCATGTCCTGTACTGTAATCTATTCAAAACATTTCTGGGGTCGTCTGAATAAACCGATCTCCCCTTCCTAATTCTTTTGGCTGCCTTTCCAGTAAAATTATACACATTTTTTGCTACTCTAATACTTCATATTTTTCAACACTTATTGGAATTTTAGCTCAATTGTTCGAAAACTAATCTCATCCTTCAGAAAAGGTACCAGAATTAATGCTTGTTTTCAGGAACATTAATGGTACCAGAAGTAACTCTTGTCCTTCAGAAAAGACAAAGCTACCATAATAAATCCTTGGACTTTAGAAATGGTAATAGTACCGATAGTACTATTAGTCCTTTAGAAAAAATAGCAATAACAAAATCAAATTTGTTTTTTGAAAGTACTGAAGATACTAAAGTTAAGATAGTAAAAGTAATCCTTGTCCTCTGGAAAAGGTAATGGTACGAAAAGTAATCCTTGTCCTTCAGAAAAGGTAATGGTACATAAAGTAACTATTGTCCTTCAGAAAAGGTATTAATAACTAAAAAAGTGTGTTTTTGAAAGGTTAACAATGCCAAAAGTAACATTTGTCCTTCGGAAAATGTAATGGTACTAAAAGTAATCCACGTCCTTCTGAGAAGGCAGTGATAACAAATAAACACTTGTTTTTTGGAAAAGTTAACAATACCAAAAGTCATTCTTGTCCTCAAGAACAGGTAATGGTGCCAAAACGAATCCTTGTCCTATAAAAAGAAAAAAAAAAAAAAAGAAAGAAAATAAATAAAAAAATGTTCCCTTCAGAAAAAGTAATTTAACCGAAAGTAACCCTTGTCCTTTAGAATGCTAATTGTACTCAAAGTAAGCCATGTCCTTCAGAAAAAGTCATTGTACAAAAAGTAATTCTTGTCCTTCAAACAAAAAAAAAGGAATGTAATAGTACCCAAAGTAACCCTTGTCCTTCAAAAAAAGTAATTGTACCAAAAGTAATCCTTGTCCTTCAAAAAGGTAACGGTAAGGAAAACAGTTTGAAGGAAAAGACAAGGGTATTGGTGTTTGAGGAATACACAGAACATAAGAAATATGAGTCCTTTTCTCTATTGGAAAAGATGTAAATGTGTAAATGTGTTTAGATAACTCAGCTAGGCAACTAAGCACACTTGGTAGTATATAAGGAATAGGCAAAGTAATTTCAGCTAATCTGAGTTTGCGGTAAAATTAAGAACTCTCAATTAAGCTGCTATGGTCAGTTTGGTTTAAAAAATGAAAACTTGCTAGAAGAAAAACCTTAATTCTTTATTTAGAAGTGGAAGGAGGTTGGGGGTAGTGGGTAGTAGTTCAATATTTTTTTTTGTTTTATTTTATGTTTCTCTTTTTCCACCCTTTTTTTTTATGTAATCAATATTTGTTTACTGTCACTTTAATTTTATATATTTTATGTTTTGTCTCCTTCTTTACAAACTTTTTTATTTGGTACAAAGAAATAGTACAAAAAGCTTATTGACATATGCCATAAATTGTCTCCTTCTGTTGTTGATAAGGCTTATAGGGTTTTTTTTTTTTTTTGGGGGGGGGGGGGGTAACAAGTCCAGGATAGCTAGAGCTTCTGAAACCTTCATGAGCCATTGCACCCCTAAACACCAACAAAAATCACCCTAAGGCTCCTTTCACACTAATGCGACTTCAAAGTCGTGCGATTTTGACGAAATTTTTGCCACGATTTCAGGGAATGCCTGTATAACTCGCATCAAAGTCGAACCAAAGTAGTGCAGGCACTACTTTGAAGCCGGCACGACTTGAAGTCGTACTAATATGAATGACTGTCATTGGAAATCATGGGGAAGGACTTGTCATGTGACTTTGCAGTCCCTCACGCTGGAGAGTTGACTACAGTAAGTTTCCTCAAAATAGTAAAATTTCACTTGAATCTCCACATTTGGGTCCATGTTTCCCCAATAATATATTGACTGTTCTAACTATACTGTATTTTATCACAAGTTGAAATGGTGTGTTCTTCCCTGCACCTACCCTTTTTATGTCTACCACTGTTTATATTTAAGAACAGACACAAGTAGTGATAATCTAATCAGAAGGACTGCTAATTGGCTTTTTTTTTTTTTAATTAGTGTGAATATTTTCCTGATTATGATCTGCAGAGAAGCATATCATTTATGAATCTAGGCCAGTGGTTCTCAACTCCAGTCCTCGGGTCCCATCAACAGGCCAGATTTTAAGTATTACCTTGGGGAGATGTAGACTAGAATACTGCATTTACTGAGCAGCAAATGATATCACCTGTGATGTATTTCAGTTATCTTGCAAATCTGGCCTCTTAGTGGGCCCTGAGGACAGGAGTTGAGAACCACTGATCTAGGCAATCATTACTCATGCAGTTGTAAGAAATAACAGTGGGAAATTTGGTTCGATCAAATCTCCTGATTGTATATAAACTTTAAGACATTCTCTGAGGCTGCATTCACACCTGAGCGTTTCAAAGTCGCTCGTTTAAGTAAACTATTAGACAGGGCCAATTTGGTTGTTTTGCAGGCTGGCTGGTAAACATGCTGGGTAGGCTTCTGTTTATTTGTGATATGCATTGCCCTTCCATGTGCACCTTGCTGCAATTGCCAGTTATAGGTTGGGGTGGTTGCCACTTTTTTGTACACCTTAATAATTTTTAGCAACATGGAGTAAGTAAAGGAATGCATCACTATCCATTTACACATTTAGTTTCTAATTGTCCATTGTACATGTGTTTGGTGCACTTGAGTATTATTTTCATTATATTTTTTCACAGTAAAAGTATTAAGCTGATGCCACCTTATTGATCTAGAGTGCATGAGTCTGATTTGCATATACAGTACAGTATAGCACAGGATTATATCTTGGTAACACTATCCTTTATTATTCCCCAACAATTACTGCTTAGTAGTTAATAGTTCAAATTTAGAGGGCTGTATCATTTGTGCTAAATATTTTTATGAGGATCAATTTGGGTGAGCACCTGCTTGTATTCTGCAAGCACGAAAGAAAATTTGCTTGGACTGAGGAGGGAATGTTTTAAGCTAGCAAACTCCTAATGTGGGGCTTATGAAATGAAATGTATTAATTAATGAATCACTGGATTATTTATACCTAGTAAGCTAAGTACAGTAGACAGTAATACAATATACATCTATTTATGTGGCATGAAGATGGGTCAGGAACCAGGACCATGTGTGTCAGATTTAAAAAAAAAACACACAGGGAGAGAATACAAAGGTACTCATCCATCTATGTGCACTAATGTCAAATAAAGTTCTGTACAGCGGCTCTGACCGACTGGAACTGACATTTTCGCTTAACCCGCTGAATGGGAAAAAAACTCTTTTGCCGCGTACACACGGTCGGATTTTCCGAGGGGAAATGTTCGATGGGAGCTTGTTGTCGGAAATTCCGACCGTGTGTAGGCTCCATCGGACATTTCCGACAAACAATCTGTTTTCGGAAATTCCGATCCTGTGTACACAATTACACACAAATTTCCACGCATGCTCGGAATCAAGCAGAAGAGTCGCACTGGCTATTGAACAAGATTTGTGTGACCGTGACCAAGTTTCAGCCAACATCCGTCGGAAAAAAATCCATGGATTTTGTTGTCGGAATGTGCGATCGCGTGTATGCGGCAATAGTGTGTACCAGGTTTTATCAAACAAAACCAGAGAAATTTCCAAGCTCAACCTACCAACCAGCCTGTGACCAACCGAATTGACCTGTCTAATGCCCCGTACACACGGTCGGACTTTGTTCGGACATTCAGACAACAAAATTCTAGGATTTTTTCAGACGGATGTTGGCTCAAACTTGTTTTGCGTACACACGGTCGCACAAAGTTGTCGGAATTTACGATCGCCAACAATGCGGTGACGTCAACCACGTGCGACGAGACTAGAAAAGGCCAGTTCAGAACCAAGTGCGGCACCCTTTGGGCTTCTTTTGCTAATCTCGTGTTAGTACAAGTTTGGTGAGAGACGATTTGCGCTTTTTCAGACTCGTGGCTTTCAGATAGTTTTCTGCCGTTCAGTTTGTGCTTGTGGGTTTGTATCTGCTCTTCAGTGCATGCAAGCAAGTTCCGCGTGACTTTAAGTAGTCATTGTGTTCCTGTTCGTTCGTTACTGTTTTTCAGGTCGCTCTTCACAGGCCTTGCTGTTCTTCAGTGCGTTCTGTTACTTCGTTCTGAGCAGCCGACCATTTTCTAGCCATGTTGCGTTTACGTACTCCTCGTAGAGTTCGTGCTGTGCGGGGGCTTGGTGTTGGGGTCCTGACCTTGACACAAGTCCAGTCCATGAACAGGGTGGGGAGGAGTTCATGGACCAAGAATTGGTTGCTTCAGCGTGACCAGTTCTCTCATATGCCTTTGCTCCGTGAGATCCGTGAGAATAATCCTGATGATTTCAGGAACTTTCTCAGGATGACGGACCCCGTGTTTCACCGTCTGCTGGCTTCGCTGACCCCTTATATTAGCAGGCAGGATACCTGCATGAGGCAAGCCATCACACCTGTATACTTTAAAATGGTACTGTTTAAACTTTTTAGATCCTATTATTATCTTGAGACAGGTAATAGCAGAATGTTAAAATGGCCTCAAATGTGTACAGTGTGTATTTATATCTGTGTATTATGACACTTCTTACCTGTCCAGTGGGCTGCCAATAGTGTAACTAAGGAGGGGCTGTTCCAAGTAATACCCTGTATTTAGGCATTCATCTCTCAATGAAGTGGAGACGGTTACCTGTCCAAGATTTCCCCACCCCCCATAATGTTAGGAATGGCCCATGAGAGGGAGGGGATATGATAGGTGTACCTTATACTTTGGTGTTGTTAAATTCCTCTTAATACATGCTATCTGGAGGTTGGACCAGAATGTTTGTGCCTAATCTGCTTGCCATGTTTATGTGCAAAAATATTAATTAATTTTTTTTTCCTCAACAGTTTCCTTCCACGCCACAGGAATGGCAGACTGTGGCCTCCCACTTTGCCCAGCGGTGGGACTTTCCTAACTGCGGAGGGGCAATTGATGGGAAACACGTCCACATTGTCCCACCACCCAACTCAGGGTCATACTATTTGAACTATAAGGGGTTCAATAGTATTGTTATGTTGGCGGTGGTGTCGGCAAATTACGACTTCTTTTATGTGGACGTGGGGAAGAATGGCCGGATGTCCGATGGTGGAGTCATCGCCCAGACCGAGTTCTACAGGCGTCTCCAGAATGGCAGCTTGGACTTGCCAGCTCCAGAGGACAATGTGGAAGGACTCCCCTTCGTGTTTGTTGCTGATGAAGCGTTTGCACTGGGGGACCATCTTATGCGGCCATTCCCTATGAGGACCCTCACCCCGGAACAGAGGGTTTTTAATTACCGGCTGGCCAGAGCCAGAAGAGTGGTGGAGAACACATTTGGAATCCTGGCCAGCCGGTTCCGCCTATTTCTGACACCCATCCATATGGCGGAGTATAAACTTAATCATATAATCATGGCGTGCTGTATTCTCCATAACTTTTTACGCAAACATTCGGCCAACTATGCTGACTCAGTTGGGCCTGAGGCTGGAATGATACATGAAACAACACTGACGGCGCTTGAAAGTGGCCGTCCTGGCTTGCCATCCCTGAGTGCCCGTGATATCCGGTTACGATACCTGGAGTTCTTTGCGGGTAGGGGGGCCATCAATATGCCAGCAAATTTGTGAAGCCTTTATCAAATAAAAAAGGAAAAAAAAGAAATTCTTTGTGGACATTTACTGCTTGTGTTTGTTTTAGCTGACCCTGACAGAAATGTGTTGAGTCCAGAAAATGGCGTGATTGTGTAGCCTTATACAAAGCACTGTTGGGTATTATTTACTAAAGGCAAAGACACTTTGCACTACAAGTGCACTTGCAACTGCACTGAAACAGCACTTGTAGTGCAAAGTGGATTTGCCCTAAGGAAATAACCCCCATTTTCACAGAAAACACCAATTACATCACCAACAAAGTGTTTTAGCGTTGACACAATAATCCACACATTCTTGCTTAACAATCTCTTTAATACCTGCACAATCACATGTGCATTTAGAAAAGGTTTTTCTAACAAACCAACATGTTTGTTGTATAACAATTTTTGGGGTAGCATTATAAACCAGATAAATGTTCTTGAGGTTTTCCAATTGTAAATTACACCCCATGATCTCCCTGATCAGGATCTGGGCACTTTCTGATGTGAAGGGATCTGGATCCACAACATCACGATCACCTAAAAAGAGAGAAACACAAAAAAAAAGGGTATCAAAAATATGCCGGCATCCATCTCTTACCTGCGCCTGTGGTGGCAGACACTCACCTGTTGTGGTGACTAGTTCCACCACGTCTTCCTCCTCCTGCTCTGCTTGGGTTGGGGGGATTTCCCCTTCTTCCAGAGGTGGGGGGTCTCTGGTCTCCTAGGATGAGGGGTGTCCTCCGAGTCTTTTCTCCCCTATGTAAAACAAAAATGCTATACTTAGCACACAGTGATTTGATGGCAGAACTATAAATAGGAAACATTGCTTGGAAGTGGGGTACAATTGTCTATTTTGGCAGATTTCCAAAATGTCGCATTTTCAGTGTCCTTTGTCAAGCTTCAATACTTTACATGTTTGGTACAAGCTTCACAGATGTAGCCCCCCCCCCCCTATAGTATACACTGGAGCACCTGTGTGGCCCCCTAATAAAAATGGTGTTCTTGTGTCCCAAACTAGTGCTCCAGTGTCCAGATGTGAAAACAGCTGCTGAGTGTCCTCTCCTTACACAGAATCTAGTTTGCATTTCATTCTAGTAACAAAGCCATCTACACAACCAAAATAGTTTCTGACAAGTAGGGCGTAAAAATTGTGGCCAAATGCATATGGCCTAAACAATGGTGTTTTATAGGCCGAAAGAAAAATGTTTGATACGAACGAATAATGTACCCATGAACATGAAAGTTGCCATTTAAAAATGTACACTTGTAAGAAAAGCACATGGAGCAGCACTAACGTAAGAAACATAAAGAATAGGAACACAGGACAACTACTTACTTTTTTGCAGCACTCTCTGGATCTTTCTGTACTGCTCATGTTCTCATAATTTCAGGTCCGACCACCGCTTCCTAAGCTGATCTTTCGATCGTCGTACCCCGAATTTCCGCTGCAGACTTTTGACCACTTTCGCAATTATCTTGGCCTTTCTGACATTGGGGTTGGGGTAAGGTCCATACTTTCCCTCATAGTCGGCCTTCTTCAGGATGTCCACCATCTCCAACATCTCCCCAAAGGACATATTTGAGGCCTTAAATCTCATTCTGGATCGGGACGTTTCCGGCTCCGGGCTTTCCTCCTCCTCGTTGCTATAATTAGCACGATCCTGCTGTGTATCCGCCATGTGCTCTTCTCCCACTGCGCAGAACAAAAAGGGGCGGGGAATAGACTAGAAAGAACGTCAGGGGCGGGCGGAGTAACACGCATGCGCAGTGTGTATAAAGCGTAACACGCGTGCGTATTACGTACGATCTGTGAGCGGAGGAAGGAGCATCGAATGCGCCGATCGTGATAACGAAGGTAAGATCTAAACTTGGGCCTATACTGCTTCGAAATTGAAGCCTATATTGTAACAAGATTAGGAGAGTTTGGCCTGACCTTAGGGTTTGTCTTGTGTTGTGTCTTGCAGAGAAAATGTATGGCTTCAATGACCACAACTTCCTCCCCCTGTTCATAGACAAATACAGGGAGCTGCCCTGTCTGTGGCAGGTGAGACACCCGCATTACAACAATAAACAAAAGAGGCAGGCAGCGCTGGAGAAACTGCTGGAGTTGGTGAAGCCGGTGGTCCCCACAGCAACCATCCCCTATTTAAAAACCAAAATTGGTGGCCTGAGGAGCACTTATCTAAGGGAGCGCAAGAAGGTCACAGATTCCCAGAGGTCCGGAGCTGCAGCAGATGACGTTTATGTCCCCAGGCTGTGGTACTATAAGAGACTGCGATTTCTGTCAGACCACACTGAAGTCAGGGAATCCCTCTCCACTCTTCCTTCCACTCTTCCTTCCACCCCAGCTGAGGCTTCCGATGTCCAACCTGGGCCTTCTAGCCAGGAAGAAGTGGAGGAGCCCAGCTGGAGCCAGGTATAGCATTCTTCTACAGATTTCTGGTCAATAAATAAATGATGTTTACTAGATGTTATTATTGACACTAATTGCTGTTTGAAAAAAGTGTTTTACATATCAATAGACAGTAGTGGGCAAAAATAATTGGGACAAGATTGAAAAATGCTGGGCTCAGAATGCTAGTCTGTTATATTTGTTAACATTCAATTTGCAACAGTCAGGAGGTGAAAATTGTGTGTGATTGATGAATAAAATACTCAAACTATGTCCCTTTTTCATACACAGGAAGACCTCAGCCAGGAGGAGGCTGTGGAATGTGGCAGTCAGGAGTAGGCGGGGATTAGTGGCAGCCAGGAGGAGGCGGGGCTAAGTGGCAGCCAAGAGAAGCCTGAGACAAGTCGCAGCCTGACTGAATCGCAGGTTCCTCCCCTCCGCCTTCCATACAAAAGGGCGAGGAAGACGACTCCCATGCAGGATTCAGCACTCAGGCTCATTCAGGAGGCTTCTGCGTCCCTCCGAGCCTTACCCACTCCTGAAGAGGCCTTTGCCTGCATGGCTGCCACAAAACTGCAGGGCATGCAGGAGGGTCAACGCCTCCTGTGTGAGCAACTTATTTATAAAGTCCTAACTAAGGGGGTGAGTGGGGAACTAACACCCAAGACCGACGTGATTGAGTTGGACCATCCTCCTCCTCCTCCTGCTGCCACAACTCTACCACCAGAGCCACAGCGTGGAAGGAAGCGTGGAAGGAAGACCAGAGAGTGATTGCCCTGGGTTCAGTCTGGTCTGACAAAAGCTGCAGTCTCTCGTATGACCACAGCCTGGGGACACAGATGTCATCTGCTGCTTTCCGGATCTCTGGGACTTCTGGACCAGACTGCACTCCCTTAGATATGGACTCCTCAGGCCACCAATTTTGCTTAAAAATAATTGATGTCTGCCCTGGGGGTCCAAGGCTTCGCCAATTTCTGCAGTTTCTCCAGCGTCAAAGTTTTTTTTTTGGGAAATTATACTCTCCTGTGTGTGTTTTCATCCAAAAAGGACAGTTTGTTGGTGACGATTCAGGTACATTTCTAACATAAAATGTGAAATTAACAAGGGACAACAACACCAAACAATCTCCTACAGATTAAATAGAACAACATATCAATGGTGTTGTGGTAACTTGACACAAAAAACACACACAAAAATTTTCACGAGTACAAATAAAAATCCCAAAAACAAAAAATACGCCTTATAAAAAATACAAACCCTAAAAAAATTAATCAGCCTTAAAAACAAAAAAAAAAAAACAAAATAATGATGTCAGATGTGACAAATCAAAATATATCAAAATATATTGAGGGAATCCCGATAAATAGTAAAGAAATAAGTTTGTGAGAAGTGTGTGTGAATATGAGCAGCAAAACTACTTAATTCTTGTCACATTATAAAGAAGAAGAAGAAGAAGAGAGTGCGCTGTATTAACCACTTCAGCCCCGGAGGATTTTACCCCCTTCCTGACCAGAGCACTTTTTACAATTCGGCACTGCGTCGCTTTAACTGCTAATTGCGCGGTCATGCAATGCTCTACCCAAACGAAATTTGCGTCCTTTTCTTCCCACAAATAGAGCTTTCTTTTGATGGTATTTGGTCACCTCTGCCGTTTTTATTTTTTGCGCTATAAACGGAAAAAGACCGAAAATTTTGAAAAAAAATGATATTTTCTACTTTTTGTTATAAAAAAAATCCAATAAACTAAATTTTAGTCATACATTTAGGCCAAAATGTATTCGGCCACATGTCTTTGGTAAAAAAATGTCAATAAGCGTATATTTATTGGTTTGCGCAAAAGTTATAGCGTCTACAAACTAGGGTACATTTTCTGGAATTTACACAGCTTTTAATTTATGACTGCCTATGGCATTTCTTGAGGTGCTAAAATGGCAGGGCAGTACAAAACCCCCCCAAATGACCCCATTTTGGAAAGTAGACACCCCAAGGAAATTGCTGAGAGGCATGTTGAACCCATTGAATATTTTTTTTTTGTCCCAAGTGATTGAATAATGACAAAAAAAAAAAATTTTTACAAAAAGTTGTCACTAAATGATATATTGCTCACACAGGCCATAGGCATATGTGGAATTGCACCCCAAAATACATTCAGCTGCTTCTCCTGAGTACGGGGATACCACATGTGTGGGACTTTTTGGGAGCCTAGTCGCGTATGGGGCCCCGAAAACCAAGCACCGCCTTCAGGATTTCTAAGGGCATAAATTTTTGATTTCACTCCTCACTACCTATCACAGTTTTGAAGGCCATAAAATGCCAAGATGGCACAAAACCCCCCCAAATGACCCCATTTTGGAAAGTAGACACCCAAAGCTATTTGCTGAGAGGCATGGTGAGTATTTTGCAGCTCTCATTTGTTTTTGAAAATGAAGAAAGACCAGAAATTTTTTTTTTTCTTTTTTCAATTTTCAAAACTTTGTGACAAAAAGTGAGGTCTGCAAAATATTCACTATACCTCTCAGAAAATAGCTTGGGGTGTCTACTTTCCAAAATGGGGTCATTTGGGGGGGGGGTTTGTGCCACCTGGGCATTCCATGGCCTCCGAAACTGTGATAGGCAGTAAAGAGTGAAATCAAAAATTTACGCCCTTAGAATGCCTGAAGGCGGTGCTTGGTTTTCGGGGTCCCGTGCGCGGCTAGGCTCTCAAAAAGTCTCACACATGTGGTATCCCCGTACTCAGGAGAAGCAGCAGAATGTATTTTGGGGTGTAATTTCACATATCCCCATGGCATGTTTGAGCAATATATCATTTAGTGACAACTTTGTGCAAAAAAAATAAAAAATAAATTTGTCTCTTTCCCGCAACTTGTGTCACAATATAAAATATTCCATGGACTCGACATGCCTCTCAGCAAATAGCTTGGGGTGTCTACTTTCCAAAATGGGGTCATTTGGGGGGGTTTTGAACTATCCTGGCATTTTATGCACAACATTTAGAAGCTTATGTTACACATCACCCACTCTTCTAACCACTTGAAGACAAAGCCCTTTCTGACACTTATTGTTTACATGAAAAAGTTATTTTTTTTTGCAAGAAAATTACTTTGAACCACCAAACATTATATATTTTTTTAAAGCAAATGCCCTACAGATTAAAATGGTGGGTGTTTCATTTTTTTTTTTCACACGGTATTTGCGCAGCGATTTTTCAAACGCATTTTTTGTGGAAAAAACACACTTTTTAAAATTTTAATGCACTAAAACACACTATATTGCCCAAATGTTTGATGGAATAAAAAAGATGATCTTAAGCCGAGTACATGGATACCAAACATGACATGCTTTAAAATTGCGCACAAACGTGCAGTGGCAACAAAATTAATACATTTTTAAAAGCCTTTAAAAGCCTTTACAGGTTACCACTTTAGATTTACAGAGGAGGTCTACTGCTAAAAATACTGCCCTCGATCTGACCTTCGCGGTGATACCTCACATGCATGGTGCAATTGCTGTTTACATTTGACACCAGACCGACGCTTGCGTTCGACTTAGCGCGAGAGCAGGGGGGACAGGGGTGCTTTTTTTTTTTTCTTTATTTTTTTTTGCTTTTTTATCTTATTTTTGAACTGTTCCTTTCATTTTTTTTTAAAATCATTTTTATTGTTATCTCAGGGAATGTAAATATCCCCTATGATAGCAATAGGTAGTGACAGGTACTCTTTTTTGAAAAAATTGGGGTCTATTAGACCCTAGATCTCTCCTCTGCCCTCAAAGCATCTGACCACACCAAGATCGGTGTGATAAAATGCTTCCCCAATTTCCCAATGGTGCTGTTTACATCCGGCGAAATCTAAGTCATAAAATGCTCGTAGCTTCCGGTTTCTTAGGCCATAGAGATGTTTGGAGCCACTCTGGTCTCTGATCAGCTCTATGGTCAGCTGGCTGAATCACCGGCTGCTTTCTCAGGTTCCCTGTTGAGACAGAAGAGCCAGAGAAAAACACGGAAGACGGTGGAGGGGGGCATTCCCTCCCACTGCTTGTAAAAGCAGTCTAGAGGCTAATTAGCCGCTAGGATTGCTTTTACATGAAAGCCGACCGCTGGCTGAAAAGAATGATACCAAGATGATACCTAAACCTGCAGGCATCATTCTGGTATAACCACTCAAAGTCGTGAATGGCGTACCTGAAGACAAAAAATGGTTAACAATAAAGCACAGTAAACAGTAAAGTATAAAAAATTGCATACCTGAAAAGCAAACATGATAAAACATAATAACAATAAAACATTGCAGAATAGAACACAGTAAAAAAGAGCAGAACAATAGAGAGAGAATAGAGAGAGAGAGAACAATAAAACGACAACTATTTTTTTTTTTGTGTTTTTTTTGCAAACTTGTAACTTTTATAACGGTAACCGGTTCCAGGTTCGGGTCTCTCAAAATGCGATGGCATCTTGGGAGATCCTGTGAAAGTGTGTCCTAGTCTGTGCAATGCTGTACCCTACGCTAATACTCAACTAGTGAATGGTAGCTTTCAAAACATTCACCAATGCAAAGACCAGGATTGTCAGGACAGGAGGGACAATAATAGCGGGTGTCACGCCTATATACGCGCTTGCTGCAGACACAACATCTTTTTTGGGGGGGTTTGTTGGGTAGGGGTACTCGGGAGGACATAAAAATGCCTCTCATGCAGCCGACTGCATTTGGTTGGGGATGTGAATGGGGGAAGTACGGGCGCTGCAGAAGCGGTGGGTTCCCAATTAGGATTGGCGAATGCAGCAGGAAGGGCACTATGGGCACGACGGGCCTGTGTTTGTCTTTTTGGTGGCAGCGGGACACTACTTGTACTTGCCACCTCACCAGCTTGAACTGCACTTATGGGACTCGCCACATCACCAAGTGTTACTGCAGTGCTGGTTTGACTACGACCGGGGTGTACTAGGCCGCTGGCGCTTGCCAGTTCACCAAAACGCTACCAAAAAACTGTTAGCGATCGCAGGGATCAGGCCTGACTCTGCGAACGCTGCAGTTATGGGTTTAGTGTTTTGTAAGTGACAGTGATCGATCGATACTGCACTTGGGTGGGCTGGGCTGGGCCGGGCGGAGGGGCAAAACGCAGGTGCTAGCAGGTATCTGGGCTGATCCCGCTAACACTGCGTTTTTGGGAACCCTAAACTGCTGGGGACGCTAGTATAGATCTGATCGGATCAGATATTGATCCGTTCAGATACTATACCACTAAGGGAGGCGTATGCTGCGTGCGTGGGTGTTAGTGGTACTGGTGCTAATCTGACGCTGCCTGGGGCGACGCATATCACCACCGGGCGATCAGGGGGCTAAACCTTTATTCGGTAATAAACGGCGGGTGCCCTGACACTATAAAAAATAAACAAACTAACCAGCGTCACCCGTAACACTTATACGGTGATCAGTGGTGAAAGGGTTAACTAGGGGGCAATCAAGGGGTTAAAACATTTATTAGGTAGTATATGGGGGTCCCTGTCGCTATAAAACGCTGACGGCGAACCTAAATATTCAGGTCCCTAACTAGCGGAACCAGTGACACTAATACAGCGATCAGAAAAATGATCGCTTAGTGACACTGGTGATGGGGGGTGATCAAGGGGTTAAAACTTTATTAGGGGGGGTTAGGGGGGTACCCTAGACCTACAGGGGGGTAATACTCACTGTCCTAACACTTCTAACTGTCACAAACTGACACTATGCAGTAATCAGGGAAAAAAAACAAAACCTGCTTGGTGTCAGTTTGTGACAGGGGGGGGTGATCGGGGGGGGGGTGGGGGGGCGATCGGGGGGGGGGATTGGGGTGTTTAGTGTGCCTGGCATGTTCTACTGTGTTGTGTAGTGTTGGTGCACTCACTCACATGTCTTCTCCCCTCGGCGCTGGAACGGAAACTCCCGAGCCGAGGAGAGATGACATCACATCCTCTGCCTCTGTGTACTATACAGAAGCAGAGGATGTTTCTCATTGGCTGGGAGCGATCGCGAGGGGGGGGCCACGATCGGATGGCCTCCCCCTCATCTTTGATCGCTGCCAGACAAAAGCCGACCGCCGCTGGCACCGGGGGGGGGGTCCGATCGGACCCCCCGCCCGCGGGAAGGCATCACGTATCAGGTACGTGATTTTGCCTGCCCGTGCCATTCTGCTCACGTATATAGGCGTGAGGCGGTCGGCAAGTGGTTAAACCATTTTTAACATTGCAGCGTGACGAAAGTGCTGTATCCATTGCGAACGCTAATTTTACCTGACCGAGCTGTTCCATGTCGGAATTTCTTCTGAGCATGCGTGGCACTTTGTGCGTCGGAACAGGCCACACACAGTCGGAATTGACGCGATCAGATTTTGTCGTCGGAAAATTTTATCTCCTGCTCTCAAACTTTGTGTGTCGGAAAATCCGATGGAAAATGTCCGATGGAGCCCACACACGGTCGGAATTTCCGACAACACGCTCCGATCGGGCATTTTCCATCGGAAAATCCGACCGTGTGTACGGGGCATAACAGTATGCATTAAAAACAGGGGTTTAGTCTGCACACATTTGCAACTACATGCGTAAGCTACAGGCCCCGTGAGGGCACCCCATTTTCTGTAGTTCCTACCTCTAACTTTTAAGAGTCTCCACAGTAGAAGCACATGCATTTTGATTGATAGATAGAGGGCAGGTGAGCTGGAGGGAACCCACCCCACCTTAAAGGCACTGGGGCGCACTGAACACCCAGCACATAGCACCATGGCAGCAAAGACATCAGTGTGTTGCCTGACCAATATAGTAAGACTTTAGACTGGCCATACATTATACAATTTTCCTGTACAACTTTCCTTAAGATTTACCAAAACCATATAATATGAGGTCAAACCTAAACAATTTCAATTTGCATCCAATCAGGCAGGCCCTTGCACTACATATTTAAAGGTAAATCTAAAGGAAATTGAATAATAAAATTGTGTAATGTATGGCCAGCCTAAGATGGACATGCAGTTTTAATTAGACAAATAAGATAAAGATGAACTAAACTCTGGAGGCTCAAAAAAAAAAAAAGGCAGCAACTAGTCACCATTATTCCCTGTGGTCTTCTTTCAGCTGATCTTTCTCCATTAGCATGCTTTGGAGCGGATTACCATGCTTTGTTCTACCCTGTGTCTCAGTACGGAGGCGGCCATCTAGGTAGAGGCATAGCTTTGCTTTCTTATGTAAGAGCCTCCAGCAAGAAGGATAGTAAGCAGTACAGTGGTGACATCACTCAATCGGACTTCAAATCTAACAGTCAGGGGCAGCAGTGTCCTAGGTTTTACACTGCAGATATAAGCTATAAGGCTTTTTGCACAGTAGTGTCTGGGTACCCTCACACACCAGGAAGTGCATTGCCTCGCATTACTAGGAATTTCGGACAAAAGGTACATTTTCCAGGGTACTGCTTTGGTATAATTAACATTTATAAATGTTCCTCATAACACAGAAATTATTTACTTTTTGAGTTCAGGTCTATTTTAAAGCCAAACTCCAGTTAACACAATAAAAGCAGTTATAGCAACAGGTGTTTTATTTTCTTTTGGAAAAAAAGGTTTAAACCATATGAATAAAAGCTGACTGTTATAAACACTGTCATGCCCCGTACACACGGTCGGATTTTCCGACGGAAAATGTGTGATAGGACCTTGTTGTCGGAAATTCCGACTGTGTGTAGGCTCCATCACACATTTTCCATCGGATTTTGAGAGCAGGATATAAAATTTTCTGACAACAAAATCTGTTGTCGGAAATTCCAATTGTGTGTACACAAATCCGACGGACAAAGTGCCACGCATGCTCAGAATAAATTAAGAAACGAAAGCTATTGGCCACTGCCCCGTTTATAGTCCCGACGTACATGTTTTACGTCACCACGTTCAGAATGATCGGATTTTCCGACAACTTTGTGTGACCGTGTGTATGCAAGACAAGTTTGAGCCAACATCCGTCAGAAAAAATCCTAGGATTTTGTTGTCGGAATGTCCGAACAAAGTCCGACCGTGTGTACGGGGCATTCGTTTTTCATGGTTTGTCCCAACTCCTCTTTCTGGACAGCTTGTCCTGTTACCGAAAGTGTAAAAATAACAACATGATCAACAGGTGATAAAATAAATATTACAATGCAGACTTAAAAAAAACACTGCAGATAGTGCCATGGTTAGGATTCGAACCAACGACCCTAGTGCTGTCAGATGGATTTGCTAACCACTGTGCTGCCCATTCTGAAAGATCTTCATATAATGTATGTTCTTTTTCTAGGCTTGTGGGATCTCCAAATCAACACCAATTAACTCTCAGGTTTTATGGATTCTACTTTTGATAACGTTAATGCTACATGCTTGTACAATGCAGTCCAGATATAAAAACAACTGCATACTCTGTTTGCATATGGTGCAAGATATTCATGTTGTTCGTTTGCAGGCTCTGGTTATTCTCAGTGGTAACTTTTATCTTATTGTAAACATTGTAATTTGCTCTATAGCATTCTTCCAAGGTGGTGGTGAGAAGTGGTGGTGAGAAGTTTAATAACTCTGTAGAGGTTCTCATTCAAGGTTAAATTCATTAGCAAAGTCAAGGTCTTTACAATGGACTTCAAGATTTAACTGCATGCCTTTCTTTATTCACCAACAGTGTCCTATTCATGACATCCAAGATAACAGAAAGAGTATTGGAGACATTAGACAATAGACATCCTTGTCTGTCACCAGACTGGACGGCATAGGATTTGGACACCTTCCCCACATGTTCTACAAGACATCTAAAGTTTCTGTACATTTCACAAGGCAGGTGATCTTGTCTGTGATGCTTCTAGCTCTCATGACTAACCTCAATGTCAAATGCTTTTTAAAGTCAACGAACAGAAGAAAAAAGGATAAATCATACTCCACACAATGCTCTCCCTGTGTCTGTATGGGTTTCCTCCCACACTTCAAGACAAGCTGGTAGGTAAATGTTAATGTGATGTGATGTTAATGTATAATAAGGTGCTATATAAGTACCTGGAAAAAAATAAAATTGGAATAGAAAAAATACTCATCAATGTGCAGTTTTGTTTTGTAATCAAAAGACGTCTTTGGTTGGTTGTGGGCATCAGGTGGCCAGAAGTGATCTCTAATGCTCATTGCTGGACTATGGACACTAACCAGCCAGTCTACAGCCATAAAATTATTAAAGAACATAAGTTGTTCAGAAAGGCCACATCCTCCAGAACAGTAAATGTAATGCAAGCACCTGATTGAAATCCCCAAAGCGAATAGCCTGGCAATGCACAACTGATAGAGAGTCAAAGATGGAAGGGGAAACACAGAGGGAAAGAAAAATACACCAATAGCAGAGTGTGGGGGCGATGCTTCATAGCTGTCCTGTACTCCACAATGGAGTTAAAGGAAATAAGCAAAGTATCCTGGAATCCTTGTTCCCATGTATGTAATGATGTAGTATCATTGGAAACTACACTCTCTTAAACTCAAAGTGGGAGCTACATAGCTCTGTACATTAAAATACCCAGATAGAAAGTATCCATTTTTCTCAGAAGAACTAATAGATACACTTTGAGGTAGTCTTCTTGGATTTCAAAAAGTACGTTACATTTTTCAGAATTTTTATTTTTCTCTTTTTCTCCCTATATCAATTTATAAATTACTGGTGTACAGTAGGGGTGTCCAAACTGTGGCACATGCGTCCCAATATAGCTATTAATGCACCCCAACACAAAATTGTAAACTTACTTTAAAATGTTGGTTTTAATGGATTTTGTTGTAAAAATGCATTTACACTTAGCAAACACATGCGGGTGAAGAAATATATGACAGTGTCTCTTTACTGGACTTTTATACGTTTTATTTTTCTAAAAAAATGATCCCACTCTTCACAATCACACCTTTTTCCTGTCATCAATTATCGACATCACCTAAATTTGTGAGCAACTATTTTCAAAAATGAAGCACACAAAGAGCAGAATTAGAACCAAAATATCTGAGGAGCATCTTATTGTTGGTGTATTTTATGTGTGGCCCAAGGCAATTCCTCTTCTTCCAATGTGGCCCAGAAAGGTCAAAAGGCTGGACACCCCTGATGTATAATACTGTATATATTCAAATATCCTACAAACGCTAAGGCTTATCTGTCTGTGAAAAAAAGATATGTTTTTAAAGACCTACTACAGAGGCAGAAAGTTATTTGGTGCAACCAACGTATTCTCCAGATCAAAAACCATCTGGAATCTTGGAATATGGTCAGACAAGTATATAGAGCCTGTAGCAGTGTTAATTTTGGCAGCAAATTTTGATTTAGTTTTAGCCTTAGTCTTAGGACTTAAATGACATTTTAGTCCCATTTTAGTCTTCTGCAAGTGTTTTAATTTTAGTTATAGTCTTTGACTAAAATGTCATTTTAGTTTTGGTCCCATTTTAGTCATCATATTTTAGTCGACTAAAATCTCCAGTACATTTTAGTCAAATAAAATAATTTTAGTCAACTAAGATCGAATGTGCACAGTACCTCGCCCCCTACCCTCTGCACAATATGCAGCCCCCCCCCACTCTCTGCACAATACACAGCCCCCACCCTCTTCACAATACACAGCCCCCTACCCTCTGCACAATACACAGCCCCCTACCCTCTGCACAATACACAGCCCCCTACCCTCTGCACAATACACAGCCCCCACCTTCTGCACAATACACAGCCCCGTACCCTCTGCACAATACACAGCCCCCCCACTCTCTGCACAATACACAGCCCCCACCTTCTGCACAATACACAGCCCCCTACCCTCTACACAATACATAGCCCCCTACCCTCTGCACAATACACAGCCCCCTACCCTCTGCACAATACACAGCCCCCCCCACTCTCCCCACTCTCTGCACAATACACAGCCCCCACCCTCTGCACAATACACAGCCCCCACCCTCTGCACAATACACAGCCCCCACCTTCTGCACAATACACAGCCCCTCCCCACTCTCTGCACAATACACAGCCCCCACCTTCTGCACAATACACAGCCCCCTACCCTCTACACAATACATAGCCCCCTACCCTCTGCACAATACACAGCCCCCCCCCCACTCTCTGCACAATACACAGCCCCCACCTTCTGCACAATACACAGCCCCCTACCCTCTACACAATACATAGCCCCCTACCCTCTGCACAATACACAGCCCCCTACCCTCTGCACAATACACAGCCCCCACCTTCTGCACAATACACAGCCCCGTACCCTCTGCACAATACACAGCCCCCCCACTCTCTGCACAATACACAGCCCCCACCTTCTGCACAATACACAGCCCCCTACCGTCTACACAATACATAGCCCCCTACCCTCTGCACAATACACAGCCCCCTACCCTCTGCACAATACACAGCCCCCCCACTCTCCCCACTCTCTGCACAATACACAGTCCCCCACCCTTTGCACAATACACCACCCCCCACCCTCTGCGCAATATACAGCCCCCCACAATACACAGCCCCCATGCATTCCCAGGAGACCCCCAGTCTCCTGGGACAGCACTGCCAGCATACTCTAAAGTTAAGAATAAATCATTGCCAGCCCTTTCTCATACACAGCTCCTCCTATGTCACTCTCATTGTAAATCAAAGTCTCTAAATATACCTCAATAGCTTCGTTCTTGCATGGACCCAGTCACATGACTGCTCTCCTCTGATGTTTCATGGATGGTCCTGTGACCGCTCTCCTCCTCCAATCTAAAGCAACACGAGGAAGAGGAGGAGGAGCGGGAGGAGGAGAGCGGCCAATGAGAACAAAGCTATTGAGGTATTTAGAAGCTTCAGCTTACAACGAGAGTGACACAGGAGAAGGAGCGGTGTAGGAGAAGGGGCTGGCAGTGATTCTTTCCTAACTTTAGACTTTGCTGGCAATGCTGTCCAAGGGCCAGGAGAGGCGGGGCGACCGGCTTGACCACCCCCCAATGTGTGGCACCCAGGGGCGGACCGATTCCTGACCCCTGTTGGTAAACATGGACTGTGTTGTACGCTTTTAAATACAGTAGTTCATGAGGGTAAATTTCCCTCCTTGCCATTAACGTCCCATTTTCGTTCCTTAACATAGTTTTCGTCAGTTGAGGAAAATGTGCTGTACTTTTAGTTTAGTTTTCGTCACTGTAAAAAAGCCACTGACAAAAATTATGACGAAAACTTTTTCTTTGACGAAATTAACACTGGCCTGTAGGCATGAATCAGTTAAAGTAAACTTGTCACAAAGCTGGGCAAATCAAGCCGAGCATAAGATATAAGATATAAGTTATAATAAAACATCAAGACAGCAGACTGAGATGCTGAAGCTGTATGCAAATCTTGACTCAGCACAGGGGACCTTGAGATTGACAATCCATGAAGGGGCAGTTTTTAAAGACAATTTCTCTTCAGTGGAACTACATTCAACAGAGTGGACACCGGGATAGGTAAGTATCTACATTCTTTTATAAAAGAAGCTCTTTTATTTTTTTTATTTAGCGACAAAGTCAAAGTTAAAGACAGTTAAGGACTTGTGTAGATGAGCAAATGCAGATTACAGTCAGGTGTTTTTATTTAATTTATTTAATTTTAATTTTTATATTATAAGAATATAATATACTGCTACAGTCATCAATAAAAATCTTTTGTACATTTCTAATTCAAAGTATTTTTGTTTGGCATATAATTTTTGTTCGATTGTAATTTTTGACAGTTTTTTATTGATCTATATTGTTGTGCATGGGTAAGCCATTATATTTTAGTTGCCATATATTACAAATTTTTTTAAGGCACTATACACAGCAGTGCATTATGTATTTTAGTTAGTCATAGCTGTGGGTTAGCAGTATCTTCTCACCAGTTTCTCTATTTTCAGGTACCGTATATTCAGATTGCATTTGAGATCAGTTCTGAAACACTTCAGTGTTCATTGACAACTGTATTTAACGTGGTGGTAAAGGCAGAAGGTTTTTTATCCTCATGCATTCTATGCATGAAGATGTGTAGCAGCCCCCTCAGCCCCTCTAATACTTACCTGAGCCCCATCTCTATCCTGCGATGTGCACGAGTGCCTTGGCTGTCCGGGACTCTCCCTCCTGATTGGCTGAGACACATCAGCGGCGCCATTGGCTCCCGCTGCTGTCAATCAAGGGCAATTAGCCAATCAAGAGAGGGGGGGCAGGGCTGAACCACAGCTCCGTGTCTGAATGGATACAAAGAGCTGCGGCTCAGTTCGGGTGCCCCCATAGTAAGCTGCTCGCTGTGGGGGCACTCAACAGGAGGGAGGGGCCAGGAGCACCGACAAAGGACCCGAGAAGAAGAGGGTCTGCGCTACTCTGTGCAAAATCATTTCATAGACCAGGTAAGTATAACATGTTTATTATTTGTAAAGAAAATAAACTATCCTTTATCTATCCCTTTAACTTCCAGTTGACTTCCTTTTGACCTGCAGTTGGGCCCCTTTTAAGCTGCATCAACCTGCTTTAAAGGAATTCCACTTTCATGGAAACAAAATATAGCAAATAAAAAAATAATATAGCATACTGTATACAATTGCTACACATACCATAATGTAATTTAATGTTATTTAACCACTTGCCGACCGCCTCACGCCTATATACGTGAGCAGAGCGGCACGGGCAGGCAAAATCACGTACCTGAAACGTGATTGCCTTCCCGCGGGTGGGGGGTCCGATCGGACCCCCCCCGGTGCCAGCTGCGGTCGGCATTTGGCTGGGAGCATTGAGAGACGAGGGGGAGGCCATCCGATCATGGCCCCCCCCTCGCGATCGCTCCCAGCCAATGAGAAACATCCCCTGCCTCTGTATAGTACACAGAGGCAGAGGATGTGATGTCATCTCTCCTCGGCTGGCCAGTTTCCGTTCCAGCGCCGAGGAGAGATGACATGTAAGTGCACCAAACACACACACACACACACAGTAGAACATGCCAGGCATACATTACACCCCGATCCCCCCCCGATCGCCCCCCGATCCCCCCCCAATCACCCCCCCCCTGTCACAAACTGACACCAAGCAGGTTTTTTTTTTTTTCCTGATTACTGCATAGTGTCAGTTTGTGACAGTTAGCAGTGGTAGGACAGTGAGTGTTACCCCCCTGTAGGTCTAGGGTACCCCCCTTACCCCCCCTAATAAAGTTTTAACCCCTTGATCACCCCCTGTCGCCAGTGTCGCTAAGCGATCATTTTTCTGATCGCTGTATTAGTGTCGCTGGTGACGCTAGTTAGGGACGTAAATATTTAGGTTCGCCGTCAGTGTTTTATAGCGACAGGGACCCCCATATACTATCTAATAAATGTTTTAACCCCTTGATGGCCCCCTAGTTAACCCTTTCACCACTGATCACCGTATAACCGTTACGGGTGACGCTGGTTAGTTTGTTTATTTTTTATAGTGTCAGGGCACCCGCCGTTTATTACCGAAAAAAGGTTTAGCCCCCTGATCGCCCGGCGGTGATATGCGTCACCCTAGGCAGCGTCAGATTAGCGCCAGTACCGCGAACACCCACGCACGCACCGTACACGCACCGTACACCTCCCTTAGTGGTATAGTATCTGAACGCATCAATATCTGATCCGATCAGATCTATACTAGCGTCCCCAGCAGTTTAGGGTTCCCAAAAACGCAGTGTTAGCGGGATCAGCCCAGATACCTGCTAGCACCTGCGTTTTGCCCCTCCGCCCGGCCCAGCCCAGTCCAGCCCACCCAAGTGCAGTATCGATCGATCACTGTCACTTTTTTTTGTAGCGTTTTGGTGAACTGGCAAGCACCAGCGCCCTAGTACACCCCGGTCGTAGTCAAACCAGCACTGCAGTAACACTTGGTGACGTGGCGAGTCCCATAAGTGCAGTTCAAGCTGGTGAGGTGGCAAGCACAAGTAGTGTCCCGCTGCCACCAAAAAGACAAACACAGGCCCGTCGTGCCCATAGTGCCCTTCCTGCTGCATTCGCCAATCCTAATTGGGAACCCACCGCTTCTGCAGCGCCCGTACTTCCCCCATTCACATCCCCAACCAAATGCAGTCGGCTGCATGAGAAGCATTTTCTTTATGTCCTCCCGAGTACCCCTACCCAACGAACCCCCCCCCAAAAAAGATGTGTCTGCAGCAAGCGCGGATATAGGCGTGACACCCGCTATTATTGTCCCTCCTGTCCTGACAATCCTGGTCTTTGCATTGGTGAATGTTTTGAACGCTACCATTCACTAGTTGAGTATTAGCGTAGGGTACAGCATTGCACAGACTAGGCACACTTTCACAGGGTCTCCCAAGATGCCATCGCATTTTGAGAGACCCGAACCTGGAACCGGTTACAGTTATAAAAGTTACAGTTACAAAAAAAAAGTGTAAAAAAAAAAAAACACAAACAAAAATAAAAAAAAATAGTTGTTTTATTGTTCTCTCTCTCTCTATTCTCTCTCTATTGTTCTGCTCTTTTTTACTGTATTCTATTCTGCAATGTTTTATTGTTATTATGTTTTATCATGTTTGCTTTTCAGGTATGCAATTTTTTATACTTTACCGTTTACTGTGCTTTATTGTTAACCATTTTTTTGTCTTCAGGTACGCCATTCACGACTTTGAGTGGTTATACCAGAATGATGCCTGCAGGTTTAGGTATCATCTTGGTATCATTCTTTTTAGCCAGCGGTCAGCTTTCATGTAAAAGCAATCCTAGCGGCTAATTAGCCTCTAGACTGCTTTTACAAGCAGTGGGAGGGAATGCCCCCCCCCACCGTCTTCCGTGTTTTTCTCTGGCTCTCCTGTCTCAACAGGGAACCTGAGAATGCAGCCGGTGATTCAGCCAGCTGACCATAGAGCTGATCAGAGACCAGAGTGGCTCCAAACATCTCTATGGCCTAAGAAACCGGAAGCTACGAGCATTTTATGACTTAGATTTTGCCGGATGTAAACAGCGCCATTGGGAAATTGGGGAAGCATTTTATCACACCGATCTTGGTGTGGTTAGATGCTTTGAGGGCAGAGGAGAGATCTAGGGTCTAATAGACCCCAATTTTTTCAAAAAAGAGTACCTGTCACTACCTATTGCTATCATAGGGGATATTTACATTCCCTGAGATAACAATAAAAATGATTTAAAAAAAAAAATGAAAGGAACAGTTTAAAAATAAGATAAAAAAGCAAAAAAAATAATAAAGAAAAAAATAAATAAATAAAAAGCACCCCTGTCCCCCCTGCTCTCGCGCTAAGGCGAACGCAAGCGGCGGTCTGGCGTCAAATGTAAACAGCAATTGCACCATGCATGTGAGGTATCACCGCGAAGGTCAGATCGAGGGCAGTAATTTTAGCAGTAGACCTCCTCTGTAAATCTAAAGTGGTAACCTGTAAAGGCTTTTAAAGGCTTTTAAAAATGTATTAATTTTGTTGCCACTGCTGTTTGTGCGCAATTTTAAAGCATGTCATGTTTGGTATCCATGTACTCGGCCTAAGATCATCTTTTTTATTTCATCAAACATTTGGGCAATATAGTGTGTTTTAGTGCATTAAAATTTAAAAAAGTGTGTTTTTTCCCCAAAAAATGCGTTTGAAAATTGCTGCGCAAATACTGTGTGAAAAAAAAAAAATGAAACACCCACCATTTTAATCTGTAGGGCATTTGCTTTAAAATAATATATAATGTTTGGGGGTTCAAAGTAATTTTCTTGCAAAAAAAAATAATTTTTTCATGTAATCAAAAAGTGTCAGAAAGGGCTTTGTCTTCAAGTGGTTAGAAG
The DNA here is from genome assembly GCA_037952835.1 of Lithobates septentrionalis. Classification (NCBI taxonomy): domain Eukaryota; kingdom Metazoa; phylum Chordata; class Amphibia; order Anura; family Ranidae; genus Lithobates; species Lithobates septentrionalis. The sequence goes on from JBBDGP010001050.1 coordinate 780,523, forward strand.
AGTGGGTGATGTGTGACATAAGCTTCTAAATGTTGTGCATAAAATGCCAGGACAGTTCAAACCCCCCCCAAATGACCCCATTTTGGAAAGTAGACACCCCAAGCTATTTGCTGAGAGGCATGTCGAGTCCATGGAATATTTTATATTGTGACACAAGTAGCGGGAAAGAGACAAATTTTTTTTTTTTTTTTTTTTTTGCACAAAGTTGTCACTAAATGTTATATTGCTCAAACATGCCATGGGAATATGTGAAATTACACCCCAAAATAAATTCTGTTGCTTCTCCTGAGTACGGGGATACCACATGTGTGGGACTTTTTGGGAGCCTAGCCGCGCACGGGACCCCGAAAACCAAGCACCGCCTTCAGGCTTTCTAAGGGCACAAACCCCCCCCCCCCCAAATGACCCCATTTTGGAAAGTATACACCCAAAGCTATTTGCTGAGAGGTATAGTGAGTATTTTGCAGACCTCACTTTTTGTCACAAAGTTTTGAAAATTGAAAAAAGAAAAAAAAAATTTTTTTTTCTGGTCTTTCTTCATTTTCAAAAACAAATGAGAGCTGCAAAATACTCACCATGCCTCTCAGCAAATAGCTTGGGGTGTCTACTTTCCAAAATGGGGTCATTTGGGGGGGTTTGTGCCATCTTGGCATTTTATGGCCTTCAAAACTGTGATAGGTAGTGAGGAGTAAAATCAAAAATGTATGCCCTTAGAAATCCTGAAGGTGGTGCTGGGTTTTCGGGGCCCCGTACGCGGCTAGGCTCCCAAAAAGTGCCACACATGTGGTATCCCCGTACTCAGGAGAAGCAGCTGAATGTATTTTGGGGTGCAATTCCACATATGCCCATGGCCTGTGTGAGCAATATATCATTTAGTGACAACTTTTTGAAAAAATTTTTTTTTTTTGTCATTATTCAATCACTTGGGACAAAAAAAATAAATATTCAATGGGCTCAACATAGGCAGTCATAAACTAAAAGCTGTGTAAATTCCAGAAAATGTACCCTAGTTTGTAGACGCTATAACTTTTGCGCAAACCAATAAATATACGCTTATTGACATTTTTTTTACCAAAGACATGTGGCCGAATACATTTTGGCCTAAATGTATGACTAAAATTTAGTTTATTGGATTTTTTTTAATAACAAAAAGTAGAAAATATCATTTTTTTTCAAAATTTTCAGTCTTTTTCCGTTTATAGCGCAAAAAATAAAAACGGCAGAGGTGATCAAATACCATCAAAAGAAAGCTCTATTTGTGGGAAGAAAAGGACGCAAATTTCGTTTGGGTAGAGCATTGCATGACCGCGCAATTAGCAGTTAAAGCGACGCAGTGCCGAATTGTAAAAAGTGCTCTGGTCAGGAAGGAGGTAAATCCTTCCGGGGCTGAAGTGGTTAAAACTACCTTTTATTTTCAATCTGTAAGCAAAGGTGGCAACCCGAAGGTGTTGTGTACTATGTTGGTCATCTCTTGCTTTTGTGGTTGTCATGTAATTTCCTGCTTATGTGATTGACTCACTGATTTTCCCAGAAATCTGTACTAAGCAACTAGTCAAATTTTAGGCATTGTCTGCAATAGGTATTTTAGTTTTGGTAAAATATAACCCCCCCCCTACTTTGAAAGGTATACAATCCCTGAAGCTTTTCTCATTAGAACACTGAGAGTGTTTCATAGTTGGTAAGGCTGGATAACGACAATAGTTGATCCAGTTCAACCTGTGTAGGTGTATGTGTGTCAATGTCGATAATCATTTCTTTGAGGACTCTCAGGTTTACGCCATCCTGTCCTTGTGATTTATTTGTGTTAAGCTTTTTTAGTCTCCTCTGGACACTGGCTTCTGTTAGCCATAAGGTTACATCCAGTGACGTGTTACTAACAATACAGATGTGGTTGTTATACCTCTCCTTTTCCTGTGTAAAAACTGAGGAGAAGAAAGCATTTAGTACAGTTGCCTTCTCCTTGTCATTTGTAACCAACTTCCCTTCATCCTTTATGTGGCCAATATGGTCTGACCTCACTTATTTACTGTTAATATATTTAGAACATTTCTTGAGATTCTTTTTACTTTCCTCCTCTATGTCTTTTTTAGCCGCCCTGACTGTGTTCTTACATTTCCTATTGCATTCCTTGTAGTGTTGAAATGCTGACAATGACCCCTCTGCTTTATATTTTTTAAGGACAATTTTTTTATTTTTAATATATTTTTACGTTATGGTTTAGTCACCCAGGTTTAACCTTCGCTCTTCTATATTTTTTTGCCCATTGGAATGCTTTGGATGATACCTTTATTTAATATGTTCCTAAAGCACTCTCATTTTTCCTCAGCGTTCAATGTTTCTACGATTTGGTCCCATTTAATGTATTGTAGTATTGAGCACAGTTTAGAAAAGTTGGCACGTTTAAAACTTAGTGTCCTTGTATTACCCTTGTGCCTCCTTTTCCTATGATTTGTGCTGAATGTAATCTTTCTGTGATGGCTAGATCCCAAGTTGTACCTTATTTTCACATCTGTGATCATATCTGAGTCGTTTGCAATGAATAGATCTACCAATGCATTCTTTCTAGTTGGCAAATCTACCCATTGGGACATGATGTTGTCTTGTAGGACATCCTTTTAATGAGTGAGCTGTCCCTTCTGCCCAGTCAATATCTGGATAGTTGAAGTCCCCCATTATAATGACATTGCCCTGCCTTGTAATTGATAACTGTGATAGAAGGTCCAACTCCTAATTGTCCTTAGGTTAGGGGGCCTGTAATATACTCCCACTCTTCATTTCCCACTTTCTATTTCCCTTTGAAATTTTACACACATAGATTGCACCCCCCGCCCCATTTAAAGTGTCATTCCTCTCTTCCAACTGTAAATCACACCCCTCCCCCTCTTCTACCCTCCCTGTCTCTCTGATAGAAGGAATACCCCTGGATAGTTGATTATAATGAACCAGTCCTTCTTATTCAGAAACAGTCCACAAAGGCCACAGTGAAACAAACAGTTATTTCTTCACAGCAACAAGAGGTAGGAATCTGCTACAAAGTTTGTTAAAATCCCTGCAATGTACATCGATCACCCAGAGGGAATTGTTTTTTTTATTCTCAACAAAGTGGAGCTACCCTTTAACCACTTGCAGACCGCCCACCCACAATGCACTGCCGGTACGCCGCTGCCTGATTTTGCGCTGTGATTGTACACAGCAGAAGCCTGTCAGCAAGTCCCGACTCCCGACCAATGATTTACAACCAGGACCTGCTGATCGACTGTGCACAAACACAACCCAGAGCTCTGTGTTGACAATCAACATAGGGTTCTGTACAGAGAGAACGACCTAGTAGTAAAAGTGGCACACTTTACACATATTACTCATAGTTACGTATTTAACCCCTTGATCACCCTAGATAACCCCTTCCCAGCAAGTGTCAATACAGTACAGTGACAGTGTATAATATTATTACATGTCACTGGTGATGTCAGTGGCAGTTAGCCAGTTCCCCCAGCGTCAGTTAGTGTCAGATATTTCCACAGCACTATAGCAGTCACATTATAGAAAAAAAAATATCAGTATATCATAGCTTTCACACAAACCAATCAATATACACTTGTTGGAAATTTTTTTAATCAAAGACATGTAGCAGAATATGTTTTGGCCAAGAATTATGAAGAAATTCATTTTTTTTGGGGTATGTTTTGTAGAAAAGTAAAAAAAAAGAAGAATAAAAAAGAAAATATTGTTTTTTTATTTTAAAATCTTAAGTCTTTTTTTGTTTATATTGCAAAAAAATCCTGTGGTGATTAAATATCATCAAAAGAAAGCTCTATTTTTTATGAAAAAAAAAATCATATTTTGTGTGGGTACAGTGTTGCATGACCACGTAATTACCAGTTAAAGTAGTACAGTGCTAACTAGCAAAAAATGAAGGGGGGAAAACCCTCTGGAGGTCAAGTGGTTAAGGTTTTTTTGCATTCCCATTAACTTGTATGGGGGGGGAAGCAGTTTTGATATCAAATACCCATGTAAACAGGGGATAAATTACCAATATGGAAGCTTAAGTTTTGGGAAGGGGCAAGGCCAAGCTCATCTTACCAAAAAGTTCAAGATGTTCATCGGTATATCTTTTCATATGTGCTATTAAGTTACCAATGTTTGTGACATGTTTATCTGATGCATGTTTTAATCATCTAAGTCTGCTATCTTTATCCTTTGCCAGCGTAGCTTCTAGGTGTAGTGGACTGGTAATTCGGTGCTGTGCTGGCCAATCCCCAACAGTCCTTGTGCATTGACTTTACTACTGAGGTTCCTCTTTGGATACTGCTACTGGACAGCCAATAGGAAGTGGTGTGGACACTGCCTGCAGTCAACAGAAGAAAACTTGGGACTAAAGTGCAATGTGACCATGGATTTAGATGAGTAAAAAGTGTTTTTTTTTTTGTTTTTGTTTTTTTTAGCAGCCCAAAACTCAGCTTTATAACAGCAACCCTGGGCAGGAAGGTTGTGTTCCCTGTTTAAAATAAGTGTAAATGATCACCTTGTAAAACAACCCATTCAGTTTAAAATAGAAATGAAAGGCAAAACATTATTGAATCAATACAAAAAAAACATTATAAATATCTTTTTTTCCCTTTTTATACATGATCATCTCTTTGTTCTCAGCTGCATAAGAGCTGATAATTGGAGGAGAACAGGCTGAGCTCACAACACAGCTGGAGAACTGATCACGGTGCGCTCTACTGCCTAGTGTGGTCAGTTTTTAATAGGAAGGCAGAGGAACAGGCAGGAACACCAGGGATTTCACATAAAGGAAGCAATACCAAAAGAACAGGCGTGTCTGGACAAGTCTGATAATTGGAGAAGAAATGGCAGAGTTCCCAACACAGCTAGAGAACTGATCACGGTGCGCTCTACTGCCTAGTGTGGTCAGTTTTTAATAGGAAGGCAGAGGGACAGGCAGGAACACCAGGGATTTCACATAAAGGAAGCAATACCAAAAGAACAGGATACTTTCTCATACAAGTACATAGTACAGTAGGCACATATCAGGAATATGAAGTGTTGGGGTAACCAATGCTTTAAGGCTGATTTGTTTGGCAATATTGGTAACGTTATGTATTAGCAAACTAGAATGAAGTATATTTTATACCAGTCTGTTATGATGGAATGACTAAATATCAAAATTTTTAGACTGAATAGCAGACAAATATTTGTTAAGCGGAGAAGTCATCGGCCTTTGCTGTGTGTAGGTAACTTTTTGCTGTTTCCCATCACATTATGTACTTCGGCAATAAATCAAGTGTGGAAAAAGTTTGTTTTAAGCAATATTTTGCCAATGACTCATATGTACTTGTTATACATCCTTTGTCATCTACAGATGTAATGGAGTTCATTTTTTTTTATCGTGATCATCAAGTTCATTAAGGGCATGTCATTCATAAAGTAAGATATTGCACATTGCGAAAGAAAATAATTTATGCCATGTTTTACATAAAGGTTTGGTTTCCTATATGATTCAGTGTCTACAGCTCAGAAAATGTAATGCTGACATTTGATCTAGAGTTCACACTTGATAAATACTCGCTAAAGCCTTCTGAATACTTGTTTAAAGCTTCATACAATACAACACTCCTATTAAGATCTGCACAAGAACAAGAACATTCCCAGACTGGAGCTGAAGGTGCTTTAGGGCTTTAAAATAACTACTAGAGGCATTTTACATGCTTTCTTTCTGCTTTATAAATACCTGTTAAATGTGACTCTCTTCATATGAACATTTATTAAAAAAAAGATTAAAAAATGCTTTAAAGTGGTTGTAAAGGCAATACATTTTTTTTAACCTCAATGCATTCCCTGCATCATGGCAAAAAGAAATGTCCCAGCTGTTGCATCAACCCCCACCTCTATAATTACTTACCCGAGTCCTATTTTGGTCCAGCTCTCTGCCTGTCTGCAGTGGTACTGGTCTCTCTCTCTCTCCATACAGGACACAGAGGCAGCAGCGGGAGCCATTGGCTCCTGCTCCTGTCAGCCAAATCCTGTGAGGAAGGCGCAGGGGTGGGGCCAAGCAGTGTGTGTCTATGGATGCACACAGCGCTGCTCGGGAGCGAGCCCGCAGGTGTAACCCCATAGGAAGCGGCTTCCAGAGGTGGACCACAGTGAAGAGGAGGAGCTAAGAGCGATGGTGGGGGACTCCAGAAGGAGAGTATCGGGGCCATTTTGTGCAATACCACTGCACAGTGTAGGTAAATATACCAAGTTTGTTTTTTTAAAAAAATATTGTTTACCATTGCTTTAGGCTGGGTTCACACTATTGCGAATTGGATGTAGATTTTCCGCATCTAATTCGCATAGCAGGAGACTGTGACCAGTTCTCCATGGAGCTGGTTCATACATCTCCGCAGTGGCATCCTGTGCATCTATTGGTCCATTTCAGGTTCGAATTCAGCCAAAAATTTGGGCTGAAATCTGACCTGAAACGGTGAATGGAGATGCACCGGACTCCTGCTGTGAGCCAGAGCGTGCTGCAGTGTGAACCCAGCCTTAAAGAGGAAGTAAACCCTGATGGGTTTTACTTCCTCTTTATTCCGTTGGAAAGTGAAAACGTACTGGGCTAGTATGCATCACATACTAGCCCATTATGTGCCACTTACCTGCAAACGAAGCCTGCAATGTCCGTGATGCCCCCGCTGGTGGAAGCATCCATCTTCACCCCTCTTCCCTCGGGGGCCACAGACTCTGGCTCTCTGATTGGCCGGAGTCGCCGCGGGAGCCAACCGTTACGGCACAAGCCCTATAGAAACGGCACAGTCGTGCGCTTTCTAAAGTGCGCATGCGCCGATGACGTCGGCGCAAGCGTATATGGTAATTATCTCCTAAACCGTGCAGATATTTCCAGTACCTACAGGTAGAGCCTTATTATAGGCTTACCTGTAGGTAAAAGTGGTCGGTAAGGTTTTACAACCACTTTATTGTACTGAGACTCAGACTACTCAGAGATGTTTTTCAGTGCTAGCTTTTAAAATTCTTAAATTATGGTCTGAAAAGCATTACATTTAACAAAGGCTTTAAAAATAATAAAACCTTAATAAACATTTATTAAGCATCAGCTCACTAACTGTCTATTTTGCTAAATGCCCACTGAAGATTTGAGGAAATGCCAAAAATACATCCAATCCCATCTGCATTCAACACATCTACAATGGAGCTAAAGGATGCTCCAGGGTTCAAACAATCTTTTCTACCTTTGTTAATGTTGTGGACATAACTGCTCAATTTGATGCTCTTTAGATGAATGCTTACAAATCTATTTAAAAAAATGACCATGTGTATGGAATAGAACATAATATGGTCCTATATAGATAGATATGAAAGAAAAATGTTGTCCTACACTGGTTCTAACTTTCTTGTATCAAATTTAAATGTAGTTCTCTCATAAGTCTACGTGATTCATGAGCCGATTATACAGTGGGGACGGAAAGTATTCAGACCCCCTTAAATTTTTCACTCTTTGTTATATTGCAGCCATTTGCTAAAATCATTTAAGTTCATTTTTTTCCTCATTAATGTACACACAGCACCCCATATTGACAGAAAAACACAGAATTGTTGACATTTTTGCAGATTTATTAAAAAAGAAAAACTGAAATATCACATGGTCCTAAGCATTCAGACCCTTTGCTGTGACACTCATATATTTAACTCAGGTGCTGTCCATTTCTTCTGATCATCCTTGAGATGGTTCTACACCTTCATTTGAGTCCAGCCGTGTTTGATTATACTGATTGGACTTGATTAGGAAAGCCAAACACCTATCTATATAAGACCTTAGCGCTCACATTGCATGTCAGAGCAAATGAGAATCATGAGGTCAAAGGAACTGCCTGAAGAGCTCAGAGACAGAATTGTGGCAAGGCACAGATCTGGCCAAGGTTACAAAAAAAATTCTGCTGCACTTAAGGTTCTTAAGAGCACAGTGGCCTCCATAATCCTTAAATGGAAGACGTTTGGAATGACCAGAACCCTTCCTAGAGCTGGCCGTCCGGCCAAACTGAGCTATCGAGGAAGAAGAGCCTTGGTGAGTGTCACGTACCTGGCGGTAGAGCCTGATGTGCAGGGAATGGCCTCTCTTGCTCCTCTGATTCTGGCCCCCTGATAGAGTAGACAGGAGGAGCAGAAGTGCAGAGTCGCACAAGTGCCAAACAGTTCGTCTTCACTGTAATGTGGAACAGCGGCAGGTGGCACGGTGCTGGAGCAGGGGTCTCCAATGAGCGGAAGATGCAGGTCGGGCAAGCCGGGTCAAACACTGGCAGGAACGTCAGGAACAGAAGCGGAGGCAGGTGCGTAGTCTGGATGCAGGCAGGGTCGGCAACGGGCTGGCAGCGTGGTAGTAGAAGGAGCAGGCAGATGCGGAGTCAGAACAAGCCGGGTCAGATGCAGGCAGCAGGTAGCAGAGTCAGAGGCAAGCCGGGTCGGTAAACAGGTGCAGGTCTCACGGGTAAAGCAGGCAGGAACACACGGGAACGCTGTAGAACGGACAGCACTGGATGCAAGCACAGACCAGGTTTAAATAGCCCCTTGGTAATGTGCACACAGGTGAACCGAAGGTGTTCTGACAGAGGCTGAGGTCACAGGTCGACTTCTCCGTCGGCCATCTTGAGTACTGGCTAGTCTTCCCTGACAGGCTGAGGTCACAGGTCGACTTCTCCTTCGGCCATTTTGAGTACTGGCTGGTCTTCCCTGACATTGCCCCCCCCTAACGGGCAGCCTCCGGATGCCCAATCTGGCTACTTTGTCAGGATAGGTCCTCTTAAAGGTTCGGATCAGTTCTTGGGCATGAATGTTGGTTTCAGGTTCCCACGAATTGTCTTCAGGACCGTAACCCCTCCACTTAATAAGATATTGAACTTGACCTCTCCTTCTCCTGCAATCTAAAATCGCCTCTATTTCAAATTCCTCTTCGCCATCTACCACCACAGGTTCGGGTGGCTCTGTATTCCGATCCGGAAAAGAGTTGGGAATGGCAGGCTTCAGTAAGGTTATATGAAACACCGGGTGGATCCTGAAGGTCTCCGGTAACTCCAGCTCATAGGCGACATCGTTAATTCGTCTCTTTACAGGAAACGGTCCCACGAATCTGGGGCCTAATTTCCTTGAAGGACAGGTTAGTCTCAGATTTGTTGTGGCTAACCAGACTTGGTCCCCCGGGTTCAGGATCAGGTCCCCTCTTCTTTTCTTATCGAAGATCTGTTTGTTATAAGCCTGAGTCTTGGCCATTGTCTCTTGTAGCAGCTTGTTGTTGGATCTAAAGAAATCCAATGTTTCAAGTACAGCGGGTACCGGGCATTCAGGAATGTTATTAAACAGGAAGGACGGGTGAAAACCGTAGTTTGCGAAGAAGGGAGATTGTTTCGTGGCTGAATGAGAAGAATTATTGTAGGCAAACTCGGCTAAGGGAAGTAAGGACACCCAATCGTCTTGTGAAAAGGAGGAGAAACAACGCAGATATTGTTCCAGTGTCTGGTTGGTCCTTTCTGTCTGACCATTAGTCTGCGGATGATAGGCTGAAGAGAGACTTATGAGGTTTCACTGGGCAGGACCTCACGTAATGTCCGGATCCCCCGCAGTATAAGCATAAGTTCTGTTGGCGGCGGCGTTGTCGTTCTTCAACAGTAAGAGAGGGCCGCAGCAGGCCGAGTTGCATAGGTTCCGGGGCGTCAGGAGCTGGAGTGGCTGGAGCAGGTGGAGCGGGATAGGACGAGCTGGGTACCCGAGGTAACATCCACACTGGACGGGATGGAGTGGACGCTCTCTCTAGTCTTCGTTCTCTCAGCCGGCGATCGATCTGGATGGATAGATCAATCAGAGTTTCTAAGGTAGGGGGTACCCCTACCCGCGCTAACTCATCTTTGAGTGGTTCAGAGAGGCCCATACGAAATTGGTATCGTAGGGCGGCGTCGTTCCAGTTTGTGTCAAATGCCCATCGTCGAAATTCAGAGACGTAGTCTTCCACCGCCCTACGACCCTGTTGAAGTGCATGAAGGGTCGCTTCGGCTGAATCTGTCTGCTGAGGATCTTCGTACAGCTGGGCCATGGCACTGAAGAAAGAGGTTAAGTCGGATAAGCATTCGGCCTTCTGTTCCAGAAGGCGGTGGGCCCAGGACTGTGGCTCCCCTTGTAGCAGGGAGATTACAAAGCCAACCTTGGTAGCTTCTAAGGAGAATGTGCGGGGTTGAAGGGCAAAATACAGTTCACATGCGTTCCGAAACGCTCTAAACTTGCTGCGTTCACCCAGGAACCGGTCTGGGGTAGGTACCCTGGGCTCAGGTGGGAGCATGACCACAGCAGGAGCAGGAGAAGATCCCTGAGAGGAGGCTGATGCTGAAGGTGGACCCTGTGAAGTTGCAGCGCCTGTCAGGGTCTGTAGGCGTCCCTCTAGCTGAGTGTAGCCCTGCTGTAGACCTTTGACGGCTTGTGCCAAGCCGGCCAGGTGCTGGCAAAGTTCATCCATAGGAGAGGGTCCCTGCGCAGGCTCAGACATGGCTGTCCGTTACTGTCACGTACCTGGCGGTAGAGCCTGATGTGCAGGGAATGGCCTCTCTTGCTCCTCTGATTCTGGCCCCCTGATAGAGTAGACAGGAGGAGCAGAAGTGCAGAGTCGCACAAGTGCCAAACAGTTCGTCTTCACTGTAATGTGGAACAGCGGCAGGTGGCACGGTGCTGGAGCAGGGGTCTCCAATGAGCGGAAGATGCAGGTCGGGCAAGCCGGGTCAAACACTGGCAGGAACGTCAGGAACAGAAGCGGAGGCAGGTGCGTAGTCTGGATGCAGGCAGGGTCGGCAACGGGCTGGCAGCGTGGTAGTAGAAGGAGCAGGCAGATGCGGAGTCAGAACAAGCCGGGTCAGATGCAGGCAGCAGGTAGCAGAGTCAGAGGCAAGCCGGGTCGGTAAACAGGTGCAGGTCTCACGGGTAAAGCAGGCAGGAACACACGGGAACGCTGTAGAACGGACAGCACTGGATGCAAGCACAGACCAGGTTTAAATAGCCCCTTGGTAATGTGCACACAGGTGAACCGAAGGTGTTCTGACAGAGGCTGAGGTCACAGGTCGACTTCTCCGTCGGCCATCTTGAGTACTGGCTAGTCTTCCCTGACAGGCTGAGGTCACAGGTCGACTTCTCCTTCGGCCATTTTGAGTACTGGCTGGTCTTCCCTGACAGTGAGAGAGGTAAAGAAGAAAGATCACTGTGGCTGAGCTCCAGAGATGCAGTCGGGAGATGGGAGAAAGTTGTAGAAAGTCAACCATCACTGCAGCCCTCCACCAGTCGGGGCTTTATGGCAGAGTGGCCCGACGGAAGCCTCTCCTTAGTGCAAGACACATGAAAGCCCGCATGGAGTTTGCTAAAAAACACCTGAAGGACTCCAAGATGGTGAGAAATAAGATTCTCTGGTCTGATGAGACCGAGATAGAACTTTTTGGCCTTAATTCTAAGCCGTATGTGTGGAGAAAACCAGGCACTGCTCATCACCTGTCCAATACAGTCCCAACAGTGAAGCATGGTGGTGGCAGCATCATGCTGTGGGGGTGTTTTTCAGCTGCAGGGACAGGACGACTGGTTGCAATCGAGGGAAAGATGAATGCGGCCAAGTACAGGGATATCCTGGACGAAAACCTTCTCCAGAGTGCTCAGGACCTCAGACTGGGCCGAAGGTTTACCTTCCAACAAGACAATGACCCTAAGCACATAGCTAAAATAACGAAGGAGTGTCTTCACAACAACTTCATGACTGTTCTTGAATGGCCCAGCCAGAGCCCTGACTTAAAAACAACTGGAGAGGATCTGCAAGGAGGAATGGCAGAAGATCCCCAAATCCAGGTGTGAAAAATTTGTTGCATCTTTCCCAAAAAGACTCATGGCTGTATTAGATCAAAAGGGTGCTTCTACTAAATACTGAGCAAAGGGTCTGAATACTTAGGACCATGTGATATTTCAGTTTTTCTTTTTTAATAAATCTGCAAAAAAGTCAACAATTCGGTGTTTTTCTGTCAATATGGGGTGCTGTGTGTACATTAATGAGGAAAAAAATGAACTTAAATGATTTTAGCAAATGGCTGCAATATAACAAAGAGTGAAAAATTTAAGGGGGTCTGAATACTTTCCGTCCCCACTGTATCTTTATGACTATGATATTTTGTACATGTATACTTAACAAATGTCTACCCCCACACTGTACCATCACCTATGATCCTTTTATTCTACTCCAAGACGATTACTCTCTACCCTAGATTTATTTCTCATGTTCTTTGTCACGGTATAACCATTATATGCCTTATGTAAGTGATACTTGACCTGTGTAAATCCATGGTTTACCGTTTTGAGTTTGGCTTTTCCTGCAAGATTTACCGGCCAGTCCAGTGAGTCAGGGTATGAACTAGCAGTGGCTACTCCAGGTAAGTCACTTAAATGGATACCTGCATTAAATCCTAGATGCACAAAAAGCTGGGCATGGTGTTGTAATTTAATTAGCAGTAAGCTGTCAAGAACAATGGCAGCTTTCCTTCTGCAGAAATTGAAGCAGAGTTTTCTGCACATTGAGGAATGGTTTGGTAGTATTTCTGTACACTGAGGGTAATAATAACTTTATTTGTATTATTATTGCCATTACTATTATTCAGGATTTATATAATGCCCATGATTTGTGAAAAGTTTCAAGGCAATTCAATACAAGAGGATTAGGAGGACCCTGCTCATGAGAGCTTACAATCACATAATGCTCTCTCATGGTCAATCAATGCAGACCTTTCCTATTTTTTTTCTTTCTGATTGTCATGCTGTTTATTCACTGAGAATGCAAAGTGAAATGCATGGATGGTTTATAGTCATAGCTACCTCCCATATAATTTGTGTCTGGTCAGACTGGTGTATGAAGTAGTCAAGGTCAGTGTTTTATATGTAATAATCATAAAAATAGCGAGAAACCATTGAGGGGCCAAAAACTGGGATTTTAGTTTTTGTCAGATAATGGAGAGTTAAATCACCTTACAATTTCCTATGTCTCACAATTATTTTTTAATACATTAGGCTTTGGGGGACATCACATCATAATTCATGAATATCTAAATTATGTCATTGTTGTCCAACTCTACTGCTGGAGGGTCAAATATAGGGATGAGCCGAACACCCCCCGGTTCGGTTCGCACCAGAACCCGCGAACGGACCGCAAGTTCGCACGAACGTTAGAACCCCATTGACGTCTATGGGACTCGAACGTTCGAAATCAAAAGTGCTCATTTTAAAGGCTAATTTGCATGGTATTGTCCTAAAAAGGGTTTGGGGACCCGGGTCCTACCCCAGGGGACATGTATCAATGCAAAAAAAACTTTTAAAAACGGCCGTTTTTTCGGGAGCAGTGATTTTAATGATGCTTAAAGTAAAAAAAAAAAAAGTGAAATATTCCTTTAAATATCGTACCTGGGGGGTGTCTATAGTATGCCTGTAAAGTGACGCGTGTTTCCCATGTTTAGAACAGTCCCTGCACCAAATGTCATTTTTAAAGGAAAAAATCTCATTTAAAACTGCTTGCGGGTTTAATGTCATGTCGGGTCCTGGCAATATGGATGAAAATCAGTGAGACAAACGGCATGGGTACCCCCCAGTCCATTACCAGGCCCTTTGGGTCTTGTATGGATATTAAGGGGAACCCCGCACCCAAATTAAAATAAGGAAAGGTCCCTATATACTCTGAACAGCAGTATACAGGCGGTGCAAACAAGACAGGGACTGTAGGTTTGTTGTTAAGTAGAATCTGTTTGTAATTTTGAACATTTTTAATGTGTTTAGCTCCAGCCAAAAAATCTTTTCTAAGCTTTTTGGAAAACATAGGGAAGGGTTATCACCCCTGTGACATTTGTTTTGCGTCTTTCCTCCTCTTCAGAAGATTTCACCTCACTTTTTTGTCCCAATGAAAAATGTTTTTTGAAAATTTGGGTTTTTTTTGTGGAACAAGGATTGGAAAGCATCAGTGGAAAGGAGAAATTGTTTTCCCATATTAACTCTTACATGAGAGAATTTCCCTTCCTATGGGTAGATTTCATCTCACTTCCTGTTGTCTCCTTCCGTTTGCAAGTAGGAGTCGTTTGTAAGTTAGATGTTTGAAAGTAGGGTCCTGCCCTATATACTCAGCAGAAATTTGGGCCTTAGGTGTTGCTGTGGCCAAAACACTGTAAGCCCTCACAGGGCCCTGCTGTGAAATATTAGATCAAGAATTGTAATTACATGCCCCTGTTGAACAGGAGCTGAAAAATTAGGCCTTAGGCACTGGTGCTGGTGCCACAACACTGCAACCCCTCACAGACACTCTAGTTGGAACGCAGGAACGAGCCCTGCTGCAAAGTATTGCATCAAAAATTGTAATTACACGCCCCTGTTAGACAGGGGCAGAAAAATTGGGCCTTAGGCACTGGTGCTGGTGCCACAACACTGCAACCCCTCACAGACACTCTAGTTGGAACGCAGGAACGAGCACTGCTGCAAAGTATTGCATCAAAAATTGTAATTACACGCCCCTGTTAGACAGGGGCAGAAAAATTGGGCCTTAGGCACTGGTGCTGGTGCCACAACACTGCAACCCCTCACAGACACTCTAGTTGGAATGCAGGAACGAGCCCTGCTGCAAAGTATTGCATCAAAAATTGTAATTTCACGCCCCTGTTAGACAGGGGCAGAAAAATTGGGCCTTAGGCACTGGTGCTGGTGCCACAACACTGCAACCCCTCACAGACACTCTAGTTGGAACGCAGGAACGAGCCCTGCTGCAAAGTATTGCATCAAAAATTGTAATTTCACGCCCCTGTTAGACAGGGGCAGAAAAATTGGGCCTTAGGCACTGGTGCTGGTGCCACAACACTGCAACCCCTCACAGACACTCTAGTTGGAACGCAGGAACGAGCCCTGCTGCAAAGTATTGCATCAAAAATTGTAATTTCACGCCCCTGTTAGACAGGGGCAGAAAAATTGGGCCTTAGGCACTGGTGGTGGCGCCCAGAACCAAAAATGTTCTTACAAGCTATCAGCGTGATGATTGAGGAGGAAGAGGATAATTACTCAGGGATAATCACTCAGCATCAGCATAGGCAGTCTTTGAAGGGATCTGAAAAAAATTATTCAGTTACATCAGCATCAGGTGCTTGGTAGCTGGTGGTGATCCAAGACTGATTCATTTTTATGAAGGTCAGCCGATCGACCGAGTCAGTGGACAGACGCACCCTGTGATCGGTTACCACGCCTCCAGCAGCACTGAATGTACGTTCCGAAAGAACGCTGGATACAGGACAGGCCAGTAGCTCAATTGCATACTGTGCAAGCTCTGGCCAGTGATCCATCCTCAAGACCCAGTAACCCAGAGGATTTTCGGTGGGAAAGGTGTCCAAGTCTGATCTTGCCCCTAGGTATTCCTGCACCATGTAAAACAGACGCTGGCGATGGTTGCTGGAACCGATCATACCTTGGGGCTGCGGACCAAAAAATTGTCTGAACGCATCGGTCAGACGGCCACCTTCTCCACCGCTCCTTCTTTGACTGACCGAAGCCTCAGCAACACGTTGTCCAGAAACAGGAGTTTGTAACCTCCCAGTCTCTGGGAACGCGTTGCACAGACCTTTCTGCAAGGCCTCCCGAAGATGTTTCATCCTCTGCTCCCTCTGCGATGGCAAGATAAGGTCCGCAACCTTACCCTTGTAACGTGGATCAAGGAGGGTTGCCAGCCAGTATTGGTCCTTCTCCTTGATACCACGAATACGAGGATCCTTACGCAGGCTTTGCAGGATCAGGGAGGCCATGCAGCGTAGGTTTGCTGAGGCATTCGGTCCGGAGTCCTCTGGGTCACTAAGGACAACAACGTCCGCAGCCACCTCCTCCCAGCCACGTACAAGTCCATGTGTTCCTTGGGACTGATCCCTTAAAGACTGCTGATGCTGAGTGCCAGGCTCCACCTCCATACTGACACAATCTTCCTCCTCCTCCTCCTCCTCCTCCTCCTCCTCGTCCTCTTCCTGTGTGATCGGCGGGCACGCAGGAACACTGTCTGGATAAAGGGGGCCTTGAGAGCTAAGGAAGTCCTCCTCTTCCTGCCTCTGTTCTGCCTCAAGTGCCCTGTCCATTATTCCACGCAGCGTGTGCTCCAACAGGTGGACAAGGGGGACAGTGTCACTGATGCATGCACTGTCAGTGCTCACCATCCTCGTGGCCTCCTCGAATGGTGACAGGACAGTGCATGCATCCCTGATCATGGCCCACTGGCGTGGGGAAAAAAAACCAAGGTCCCCTGACCCTGTCCTGGTGCCATAGTCGCACAGGTACTCATTGATGGCCCTCTGCTGCGTGTGCAGCCGCTGCAGCATGGCCAACGTCGAGTTCCACCTGGTGGGCATGTCACAGATTAGGCGGTTCTTGGGCAGGTTAAACTCCTTTTGGAGGTCCGTCAGCCGAGCACTGGCATTATATGACCGGCGGAAATGCACAGAGACTTTCCTGGCCTGCCTCAGGACATCCTGTAAGCCCGGGTACCTGCCCAAGAACCGCTGCACCACCAAGTTAAGGACGTGAGCCAAACAGGGCACATGGGTCAGTTGTCCCTGTCGGAGGGCAGAGAGGAGGTTGGTGCCATTGTCGCAAACCACCATTCCTGCCTTAAGTTGGCGTGGCGTCAACCACCTCTGAACCTGCCCCTGCAGAGCTGACAGAACCTCTGCCCCAGTGTGGCTCCTGTCCCCCAAGCACACCAGCTCAAGCACCGCATGGCATCTTTTGGCCTGCGTACTTGCGTAGCCCCTTGAACGCCTACGGAGCACCGCTGGTTCCGAGGAAGAGGCCATGGAGGAAGAAGAAGAGGAGGGGGTGGAGGAGAGAGGTGTGTCACAATCAGCATTTTGGAGGCGTGGTGGCGGAACAACCTCCAACACTACTGCACCTTGTCCTGCATCCTTCCCAGCTGCCAGCAGAGTCACCCAATGCGCCGTGAAACTTAAGTAACGTCCCTGTCCATGCCTGCTGGACCATGAGTCAGCGGTAATATGCACCTTACCGCTGACCGCCCTGTCCAGCGAGGCATGGACATTGCCTTCCACATGCCGGTAGAGAGCCGGAATCGCCTTCCGTGAGAAAAAGTGGCGTTTGGGTACCTGCCACTGAGGAACCGCACATTCCACAAACTCACGGAAGGGGGCAGAGTCTACCAACTGAAAAGGCAGCAGTTGAAGTGCTAGCAATTTTGCCAAGCTAGCATTCAACCGCTGGGCATGTGGATGGCTGGGAGCAAACTTCTTTCGGCGGTGCAGCAGCTGGGGCAGGGAAATTTGCCTGGTACAATCTGACGTCGGTGTACCAAAAGCAGATTGCCCACAAGTACTTGGCTGTGACACACCTAATTCTACACCTTCATTCCTCTCACTGCAGGTCTCAGAGAGGACTGAAGGTCTAGTGGGGTTGGAAATCTCAGCTGATGAGGAGCAAGGAGAGATCCTCTTTGTTCTTTGGTGTGGGTCTTTCAGATACGCTTGCCAACGAACTGCATGGCAGGTCAACATATGTCTGGTCAAGCATGTGGTACCCAAGCGGGAGATGTTTTGGCCACGCGAGATACGCTTGAGACATATGTTGCAAATAGCAGCGGTGCGATCTGATGCACTCGTCTCAAAAAAGGCCCACACCAAATAACTTTTTGAATAACGCGCAGAGACTGCAGCGCCCTGCACATGTGGAGCTTTGGGGTGTGATGCAGTCAATGTGCTGCCCTTAGGCTGGCCCCTGGAGGGCATCCTGCCTAGTTGGTGATGTGCCACCTCCTCCTCCTCCTCCTCCTCCTCTCTCCTATCAGGCACCCACGTTGAGTCAGTGACCTCATCATCCCCTCCCTCCTCATCACTGGAGCAAACCTGGCAGTATGCTGCAGGCGGGGGCAGCATGACTGCCAGATTGCTGTCCTTCTTGGGCACCCCCTCTGTCCGTGCTCATGTTACTGCCTTCATTGAGCTCAGTATCATCATCAGAGCCTTCCAAACGCTGGGCATCCTCCTGGAGCATGTACCCAACACTGTGGTCAAACAGTTCGAGGGAATCCTCATGAGGACATGGTGGAGCTAGGGAAGGAGTCACTGATGACATTGAGCTGAGGGAAGAGGCCGCTGCTTTGCCAGACAAAGCACCCTGGGCATGGGTGAGAGAGGATGAGGAGGATGAGGACGGCTTGGTCATCCACTCGACCAAGTCTTCCGCATCAACACGGCCAGCTGCCGAAAAAAAGGCCAAGCGTGTCCCATGGCCACGTGCTGATGAGGATGCACCGTCTCCACGACCAGCACTAGACACAGAGCCTGCTTGCCCTCTCTTATTGGCTTGTGACTGTCTGCCTCTCCTTCTTGGCCTTCCAGACATACTAATGGCCTGTAGCTGCACTAAGCTGGGATAGAACACCTGTAATTTTCTTCAGGTAGCTTTATATACTGTAACCAGACAAGCCTGCCTGTCAGTAGGAAGATAACAGGAACGGATCTAGCTGAACACTGTGAGCAGGACACACTGTACTAAATGTAAATAGTCTAGCTGCCTGACCGTGGTACTAATAGGATCAAAAAGAACACCTGTAATTTTCTTCAGGTAGCTTTATATACTGTAACCAGACAAGCCTGCCTGTCAGTAGGAAGATAACAGGAACGGATCTAGCTGAACACTGTGAGCAGGACACACTGTACTAAATGTAAATAGTCTAGCTGCCTGACCGTGGTACTAATAGGATCAAAAAGAACACCTGTAATTTTCTTCAGGTAGCTTTATATACTGTAACCAGACAAGCCTGCCTGTCAGTAGGAAGATAACAGGAACGGATCTAGCTGAACACTGTGAGCAGGACGCACTGCACTGAATGTAAATAGCAGGAACGGATCTAGCTGAACACTGTGAGCAGGACGCACTGCACTGAATGTAAATAGCAGGAACGGATCTAGCTGAACACTGTGAGCAGGACGCACTGCACTAAATGTAAATACCAGGAACGGATCTAGCTGAACACTGTGAGCAGGACGCACTGCACTGAATGTAAATAGCAGGAACGGATCTAGCTGAACACTGTGAGCAGGACGTACTGCACTAAATGTATATAGCAGGAACGGATCTAGCTGAACACTGTGAGCAGGACGCACTGCACTGAATGTAAATAGCAGGAACGGATCTAGCTGAACACTGTGAGCAGGACGCACTGCACTAAATGTAAATACCAGGAACGGATCTAGCTGAACACTGTGAGCAGGACGCACTGCACTGAATGTAAATAGCAGGAACGAATCTAGCTGAACACTGTGAGCAGGACGCACTGCACTGAATGTAAATAGCAGGAACGGATCTAGCTGAACACTGTGAGCAGGACGCACTGCACTGAATGTAAATAGCAGGAACGGATCTAGCTGAACACTGTGAGCAGGACGCACTGCACTGAATGTAAATAGCAGGAACGGATCTAGCTGAACACTGTGAGCAGGACGCACTGCACTGAATGTAAATAGCAGGAACGTATCTAGCTGAACACTGTGAGCAGGACGCACTGCACTGAATGTAAATAGCAGGAACGGATCTAGCTGAACACTGTGAGCAGGACGCACTGCACTGAATGTAAATAGCAGGAACGGATCTAGCTGAACACTGTGAGCAGGACGCACTGCACTGAATGTAAATAGCAGGAACGGATCTAGCTGAACACTGTGAGCAGGACACACTGCACTAAATAGTCTAGATAGAAGATAACAGGAACGGATCTAGCTAAACTGAATACAGTGTATATATATATATGCAACACCTGGGATGCATATATATACACAATACACTGTAAGTGCAGCTAACTGACTGACTGTTCTGCCTAATCTATCTAACTCAAATCAAATGACACTGTCTCTCTCTCTCTCTATCTCTCAGCACACCGGAACACACACTACACAGGGCCGCCGTGCAGGCGGCCTTATATAGTGTGGGGTGTGTACTAAATCCCCTGAGCCATAATTGGCCAAAGCCACCCTGGCTTTGGCCAATTACAGCTCTCTCTACTGACGGCGCTGTGATTGGCCAAGCATGCGGGTCATAGTGCATGCTTGGCCAATCATCAGCCAGCAATGCACTGCGATGCCGCAGTGAATTATGGGCCGTGACGCGCCACACGAATTTGGCGCGAACGGCCCATATCGTTCGCAATTCGACGGACGGTCGAACAGCCGATGTTCGAGTCGAACATGGGTTCGACTCGAACACGAAGCTCATCCCTAGTCAAATACATAACAGAAGGGCAGATGCAGTAATCTTAATTAGTGAACTAAGCCTTATTTATTCATTATTGTTGGGTAATTAATTCTCTTATAATCTGGCTTTACACCTCAGACCACACAACACTTAACTTAACTGTGGGCATCTCAGTCTGTAATGGACAAAATTTGACTAATACTGACATCTAGACCCGGTGTATCAGTGTACACAGGGCTTTACATCATAAATATATGTGTGTGTGTGTGTGTATATATATATATAGATAGATCTATCTATATATAGATAGATCTATCTATGTATAGATAGATATATATATCTATATGAAAAATACTGCAATACCTTCCTTTGTATCCAGCGTTGTGTTTTAGGAGCTGTTCTGGGCGACATGAAGCACATATGGTGGACATGTCCCAAAGTTAAAAGGCTGTGAATTTGCATGCACACTTTGGTCAATATGCTCTTTCATTCTAATATACGTAAGGACCCGTGGAAAGCTCTGCTTCATAAGCCGTCTTGACAACACATATTTTTATGGCTACTAAACAAACCATCGCAAAGACGTTGAAAACACCTCTCCTCTCTTTTGAGGAGGTGAAGCGACGGGTGCACGGTACGTTGACGAACGAGAAGCTTACGGCGATACTCACAGACACTAGGGACAAATTTCGTTACATTTGGCAACCCTGGTTGGACCAGTTTCCAGCAATGAGCCCTCCTCCTTGCTTTTTGGATTTATAGGAAATTCTAACGAGTCTGCCGGCGCTGACCTTGGATAACCAGGGGCGGGGCTTACTTTCTTCTCCATGATTCCTTTTTCTTTGGTTTTCTACTCTTACTCTCCATCTTGTCCCTCTCTTTTTCCTCCTTTCTCTATTTTCTCTTTATTTCTTATTTTTGGCCATTTACCACTGAATGCCAGTGTGCGGAGTCTGTTAATTGCTCTCTGGCCATACTTTTGGAGGTATAGCTTTTGGCCTCTTGGTGGGGTTGAAGCCCTCCTAGCACATCAGGAAGTTTATAGGATAGTCCCCCCCCCCCCCCTCTTTTCCTTTTTGATTTATTTTTCTCATAAACAAATTTCTTATCTTTAAGCTCTGGAGAGGACCCTGGGACTTTATCTTTATATACAAATATAGGTTAATCTCAGGTATTGTATAATATTTATTGTATGATGACTCTTGAATAGGGATGAGCCGAACACCCCCCGGTTCGGTTCGCACCAGAACCTGCGAACGGACCAAAAATTTGCACGAACGTTAGAACCCCATTGATATCTATGGGACTTGAACGTTCGAAATCAAAAGTGCTCATTTTAAAGGCTAATTTGCATGGTATTGTCCTAAAAAGGGTTTGGGGACCCGGGTCCTACTCCAGGGGACATGTATCAATGCAAAAAAAACTTTTAAAAACGGCCGTTTTTTCGGGAGCAGTGATTTTAATGATGCTTAAAGTAAAAAAAAAAAAGTGAAATATTCCTTTAACCACCTCAATACAGTGCATTTTCGCCCCCTTCCTGCCCAAGCCATTTTTCAGCTTTCAGCGCTGTCGCACTTTGAATGACAATTGCGCGGTCATACAACACTGTACCCAAATGAAATTGTTATCATTTTTTCCCCACAAATAGAGCTTTCTTTTAGTGGTATTTGATCACCTCTGCGGTTTTTATTTTTTGCGCTATAAACAAAAGAAGAGTGAGAAGTTTAAAAAAAAACACAATAATTTTTATCTTTTGCGATAATAAATATCCAATTTTTTTTTCTTTAAAACAAATTTTTTCTCAGTTTAGGCCGATATGTATTCTTGTACATATTTTTGGTAAAAAAAATCGCAATAAGCGTATATAGATTGGTTTGCGCAAAAGTTATAGCGTCTACAAAATAGGGGATAGATTTATAACATTTTTATTTTTTTTATTTTTTTACTAGTAATGGCGGCGATCTGCGATTTTTATTGTGACTGCGATATTGCGGCGGACACATCGGACACTTTTGACACATATTTGGGACCATTCACATTTATACAGCGAACCGTGCTATAAAAATGCATTGATTACTGTATAAATGTGACAGGCAGGGAAGGGGTTAACACTAGGTGGTGATCGAGGGGTTAACTGTGTTGCTAGGGAGTGATTCTAACTGTAGGGGGCGGGGACTCACTAGAGGAGGAGACCGATCGGTGTTCCGCTGTGCTGGGAACACACCATCGGTCACCTCTCCTCTGACAGGACCGTGGATCTCTGTGTTTACACACAGAGATCCACGGTCCTGCTGTGTTACCGGTAATCGCGGGTGCCCGGCGGACATCGCGGCCGCCGGGCACGCGCACCGGGTGCCTAGTGACACGGCGGGCGCGCGCGATCGCCGCCGGCGGCGCGCGCGCGTCCCCTGGTGGCCTAGGAATGCGAGGCCGTCATATGACGCCCGCCCGCAACGAGAGCTGCGCCGCCTGGCCGTCAATAGACAGCCGGCGGTCAGCAAGCGGTTAAATATCGTACCTGGGGGGTGTCTATAGTATGCCTGTAAAGTGGCGCGTGTTTCCCGTGTTTAGAACAGTCCCTGCACCAAATGTCATTTTTAAAGGAAAAAATCTCATTTAAAACTGCTTGCGGGTTTAATGTAATGTCGGTTCCTGGCAATATGGATGAAAATCAGTGAGACAAACACCATGGGCACCCCCCAGTCCATTACCAGGCCCTTTGGGTCTTGTATGGATATTAAGGGGAACCCCGCACCCAAATTAAAATAAGGAAAGGTGTGGGGCCACCAGGCCCTATATACTCTGAACAGCAGTATACAGGCGGTGCAAACAAGACAGGGACTGTAGGTTTGTTGTTAAGTAGAATCTGTTTGTAATTTTGAACGGGTACATTTTTAACGTGTTTAGCTCCAGCCAAATAATCTTTTTTAAGCTTTTTAGAAAACATAGGGAAGGGTTATCACCCCTATGACATTTGTTTTGCTGTCTTTCCTCCTCTTCAGAAGATTTCACCTCACTTTTGTCCCAATGACAAATGTTTTTTGAAAATTTGGGTTTTTTTGTGGAACAAGGATTGGAAAGCATCAGTGGAAAGGAGAAATGTTTTTCCCATATTAACTCTTACAGGAGAGAATTTCCCTTCCTAGGGGTAGATTTCATCTCACTTCCTGTTGTCTCCTTCCGTTTGCAAGTAGGAGTCGTTTGTAAGTTAGATGTTTGAAAGTAGGGGCGTGCCCTATATACTCAGCAGAAATTTGGGCCTTAGGTGTTGTTGTGGCCACAACACTGTAAGCCCTCACAGGGCCCTGCTGTGAAATATTAGATCAAGAATTCTAATTACATGCCCCTGTTGAAACAGGGGCAGAAAAACTGGGCCTTTGGTGGTGGTGGTGGTGGTGCTGGTGCCACAACACTGTAAGTCCTCACTCGATCTTGGTGGGTGCAGAAATGGGCCCTGCTGTGAAATATTAGATCAAGAATTGTAATTACATGCCCCTGTTGAACAAGGGCAGAAAAATTGGGCCTTTGGTGGTGGTGGTGGTGCTGGTGCCACAACACTGTAAGTCCTCACTCGCTGTTGGTGGGTGCAGAAATGGGCCCTGCTGTGAAATATTAGATCAAGAATTGTAATTACATGCCCCTGTTGAACAGGAGCTGAAAAATTAGGCCTTAGGCACTGGTGCTGGTGCCACAACACTGCAACCCCTCACAGACACTCTAGTTGGAACGCAGGAACGAGCCCTGCTGCAAAGTATTGCATCAAAAATTGTAATTACACGCCCCTGTTAAACAGGGGCAGAAAAATTGGGCCTTAGGCACTGGTGCTGGTGCCACAACACTGCAACCCCTCACAGACACTCTAGTTGGAACGCAGGAATGAGCCCTGCTGCAAAGTATTGCATCAAAAATTGTAATTACACGCCCCTGTTGAACAGGGGCTGAAAAATTGTGCCTTAGGCACTGGTGGTGGCGCCCAGAACCAAAAATGTTCTTACAAGCTATCAGCGTGATCATTGAGGAGGAAGAGG
This sequence comes from Lithobates septentrionalis, assembly GCA_037952835.1. Taxonomy (NCBI): domain Eukaryota; kingdom Metazoa; phylum Chordata; class Amphibia; order Anura; family Ranidae; genus Lithobates; species Lithobates septentrionalis. The sequence continues at coordinate 804,813 of JBBDGP010001050.1, forward strand.
ATAATTACTCAGGAATAGTCACTCAGCATCAGCATAGGCAGTCTTTGAAGGGATCTGAGATTTCAAAAAAAATTATTCGGTTACATCAGCATCGGTTGCTTGGTAGCTGGTGGTGATCCAAGACTGATTCATTTTTATGAAGGTCAGTCGATCGACCGAGTCGGTGGACAGACGCACCCTGTGATCGGTTACCACGCCTCCAGCAGCATTGAATGTGCGTTCCGAAAGAACGCTGGATGCAGGACAGGCCAGTAGCTCAATTGCATACTGTGCAAGCTCTGGCCAGTGATCCATCCTCAAGACCCAGTAACCCAGAGGATTTTCGGTGGGAAAGGTGTCCAAATCTGATCTTGCCCCTAGGTATTCCTGCACCATGTAAAACAGACGCTGGCGATGGTTGCTGGAACCGATCATACCTTGGGGCTGCGGACCAAAAAATTGTCTGAACGCATCGGTCAGACGGCCACCTTCTCCACCGCTCCTTCTTTGACTGACCGAAGCCTCAGCAACACGTTGTCCAGAAACAGGAGTTTGTAACCTCCCAGTCTCTGGGAACGCGTTGCACAGACCTTTCTGCAAGGCCTCCCGAAGATGTTTCATCCTCTGCTCCCTCTGCGATGGCAAGATAAGGTCCTCAACCTTACCCTTGTAATGTGGATCAAGGAGGGTTGCCAGCCAGTATTGGTCCTTCTCCTTGATCCCACGAATACGAGGATCCTTACGCAGGCTTTGCAGGATCAGGGAGGCCATGCAGCGTAGGTTTGCTGAGGCATTCGGTCCGGAGTCCTCTGGGTCACTAAGGACGACATGGTCCGCAGCCACCTCCTCCCAGCCACGTACAAGTCCATGTGTTTCTTGGGACTGATCCCTTAAAGACTGCTGCTGATGCTGAGTGCCAGGCTCCACCTCCATACTGACACAATCTTCCTCCTCCTCCTCCTCCTCCTCCTCGTCCTCTTCCTGTGTGATCGGCGGGCACGCAGGAACACTGTCTGGATAAAGGGGGCCTTGAGAGCTAAGGAAGTCCTCCTCTTCCTGCCTCTGTTCTGCCTCAAGTGCCCTGTCCATTATTCCACGCAGCGTGTGCTCCAACAGGTGGACAAGGGGGACAGTGTCACTGATGCATGCACTGTCACTGCTCACCATCCTCGTGGCCTCCTCAAATGGTGACAGGACAGTGCATGCATCCCTGATCATGGCCCACTGGCGTGGGGAAAAAAAACAAGCTCCCCTGACCCTGTCCTGGTGCCATAGTCGCACAGGTACTCATTGATGGCCCTCTGCTGCGTGTGCAGCCGCTGCAGCATGGCCACCATTGAGTTCCACCTGGTGGGCATGTCACAGATTAGGCGGTTCTTGGGCAGGTTAAACTCCTTTTGGAGGTCCGTCAGCCGAGCACTGGCATTATATGACCGGCGGAAATGCACACAGACTTTCCTGGCCTGCCTCAGGACATCCTGTAAGCCCGGGTACCTGCCCAAGAACCGCTGCACCACCAAGTTAAGGACGTGAGCCAAACAGGGCACATGGGTCATTTGTCCCTGTCGGAGGGCAGAGAGGAGGTTGGTGCCATTGTCGCAAACCACCATTCCTGCCTTAAGTTGGCGTGGCGTCAACCACCTCTGAACCTGCCCTTGCAGAGCTGACAGAACCTTTGCCCCAGTGTGGCTCCTGTCCCCCAAGCACACCAGCTCAAGCACCGCATGGCATCTTTTGGCCTGCGTACTTGCGTAGCCCCTTGAACGACTACAGAGCACCGCTGGTTCCGAGGACAAAGCACAGGAAGTGGCCATGGAGGAAGAAGAAGAGGAGGGGGTTGAGGAGAGAGGTGTGTCACAATCATTAGCATTTTGGAGGCGTGGTGGCGGAACAACCTCCAACACTACTGCACCTTGTCCTGCATCCTTCCCAGCTGCCAGCAGAGTCACCCAATGCGCCGTGAAACTTAGGTAACGTCCCTGTCTATGCCTGCTGGACCATGAGTCAGCGGTAATATGCACCTTACCGCTGACCGCCCTGTCCAGCGAGGCATGGACATTGCCTTCCACATGCCGGTAGAGAGCCGGAATCGCCTTCCGTGAGAAAAAGTGGCGTTTGGGTACTTGCCACTGAGGAACCGCACATTCCACAAACTCACGGAAGGGGGCAGAGTCTACCAACTGAAAAGGCAGCAGTTGAAGTGCTAGCAATTTTGCCAAGCTAGCATTCAACCGCTGGGCATGTGGATGGCTGGGAGCAAACTTCTTTCGGCGGTGCAGCAGCTGGGGCAGGGAAATTTACCTGGTACAATCTGACGTCGGTGTACCAAAAGCACATTGCCCACAAGTACTTGGCTGTGACACACCTAATTCTACACCTTCATTCCTCTCAGTGCAGGTCTCAGAGAGGACTGAAGGTCTAGTGGGGTTGGAAATCTCAGCTGATGAGGAGCAAGGAGAGGTCCTCTTTGTTCTTTAGTGTGGGTCTTTTAGATACGCTTGCCAACGAACTGCATGGCAGGTCAACATATGTCTGGTCAAGCATGTGGTACCCAAGCGGGAGATACTTTGGCCACGCGAGATACGCTTGAGACATATTTTGCAAATAGCAGCGGTGCGATCTGATGCACTCGTCTCAAAAAAGGCCCACACCAAATAACTTTTTGAATAACGCGCAGAGACTGCAGCGCCCTGCACATGTGGAGCTTTGGGGTGTGATGCAGTCAATGTGCTGCCCTTAGGCTGGCCCCTGGAGGGCATCCTGCCTCGTTGGTGATGTGCCGCCTCCTCCTCCTCCTCCTCCTCCTCCTCTCTCCTATCAGGCACCCACGTTGAGTCAGTGACCTCATCATCCCCTCCCTCCTCATCACTGGAGCAAACCTGGCAGTATGCTGCAGCAGGGGGAGCATGACTGCCAGATTGCTGTCCTTCTTGGGCACCCCCTCTGTCCATGCTCATGTTACTGCCTTCATCGAGCTCAGTATCATCATCAGAGCCTTCCAAACGCTGGGCATCCTCCTGGAGCATGTACCCAACACTGTGGTCAAACAGTTCGAGGGACTCCTCAGGAGGACATGGTGGGGCTAGGGAAGGAGTCACTGATGACATTGAGCCGAGGGAAGAGGCCGCTGCTTTGCCAGACAAAGTACCCTGGGCATGGGTGAGAGAGGATGAGGAGGATGAGGACGGCTTGGTCATCCACTCGACCAAGTCTTCCGCATGTTGCGACTCAACACGGCCAGCTTCCGAAAAAAAGGCCAATCGTGTCCCACGGCCACGTGCTGATGAGGATGCACCGTCTCCATGACCAGCACTAGACACAGAGCCTGCTTGCCCTCTCTTATTGGCTTGTGACTGTCTGCCTCTCCTTCTTGGCCTTCCAGACATACTAATGGCCTGTAGCTGCACTAAGCTGGGATATATATATATATATATATATATATATATATATATATATATATATATGTGTATATATATATATATATATATATACTGATACTGCAGCTAGCAAAATCAACTGCCTGCCTGTAGTATGAGAACACCACCAACCTTCTACAGGTAGCTTTAGCTGAACACTGTGAGCAGGACGCACCCCACTAACTTGTAGGTTTAGCAGAACACTGTGAGCAGGACGCACTGCACTAACTGTAAATAGTCTAGCTGCCTGACTGTGGTACTAATAGGATCAAAAGAACACCAGTAATTTTCTTCAGGTAGCTGTAAATACTGTTACAAGACAAGCCTGCCTGTCAGTAGGAAGATAACAGGAACGGATCTAGCTGAACACTGTGAGCAGGACGCACTGCACTAACTTTAAATAGTCTAGCTGCCTGACTGTGGTACTAATAGGATCAAAAGAACACCAGTAATTATCTTCAGGTAGCTGTAAATACTGTTACAAGACAAGCCTGCCTGTCAGGAAGATAACAGGAACGGATCTAGCTAAACTGAATACAGTGTATATACAGTGCCTTGCAAAAGTATTCGGCCCCCTTGAACTTTTCAACCTTTTGCCACATTTCAGGCTTCAAACATAAAGATATAAAATTTTTATTTTTTGTGAAGAATCACCAACAAGTGGGACACAATTGTGAAGTGGAACGAAATCTATTGGATATTTTAAACTTTTTTAGCAAATAAAAAACTGAAAAGTGGTGCGTGCAAAATTATTCGGCCCCTTTACTTTCAGTGCAGAAAACTCACTCCAGAAGTTCAGCGAGGATCTCTGAATGATCCAATGTTTTCCTAAATGACTGATGGTGATATATAGAATACACCTGTGTGTAATCAAGTCTCTGTATAAATGCACCTGCTCTGTGATAGTCTCAGGGTTCTGTTGAAAGCGCAGAGAGCATCATGAAGATCAAGGAACACACCAGGCAGGTCCGTAATACTGTTGTGGAGAAGTTTAAAGCCGGATTTGGATACAAAAAGATTTCCCAAGCTTTAAACATCCCAAGGAGCACTGTGCAAGCGATCATTTTGAAATGGAAGGAGTATCAGACCACTGCAAATCTACCAAGACCTGGCTGTCCCTCTAAACTTTCAGCTCAGACAAGGAGAAGACTGATCAGAGATGCAGCCAAGAGGCCCATGATCACTCTGGATGAACTGCAGAGAACTACAGATGAGGTGGGAGAGTCTGTCCATAGGACAACAATCATTCGTACACTGCACAAATCTGGCCTTTATGGAAGAGTGGCAAGAAGAAAGCCATTTCTCAAAGATATCCATAAAAAGTCTCGTCTAAAGTTTGCCACAAGCCACCTGGGAGACACACCAAACATGTGGAAGAAGGTGCTCTGGTCCGATGAAACCAAAATTGAATTTTTTGGCCACAATGCAAAACGATATGTTTGGCGTAAAAGCAACACAGCTCATCACACTCAACACACCATCCCCACTGTCAAACATGGTGGTGGCAGCATCATGGTTTGGGCCTGTTTTTCTTCAGCAGGGACAGGGAAGATGGTTAAAATTGAGGGGAAGATGGATGCAGCCAAATACAGGACCATTCTGGATGAAAACCTGTTGGAGTCTGCAAAAGACCTGAAACTGGGACGGAAATTTATCTTCCAACAAGACAATGATCCCAAACATACAGCAAAATCTACAAAGGAATGGTTCACAAATAAACATATCCAGGTGTTAGAATGGCCAAGTCAAAGTCCAGACCTGAATCCAATCGAGAATCTGTGGAAAGAGCTGAAAACTGCTGTTCACAAACGCTCTCCATCCAACCTCACTGAGCTCGAGCTGTTTTGCAAGGAAGAATGGGCAAGAATTTCAGTCTCTCGATGTGCAAAACTGATAGATACATACCCCAAGCGACTTGCAGCTGTAATCGCAGCAAAAGGTGGCTCTACAAAGTATTAACGCAAGGGGGCCGAATAATTTTGCACGCCCCACTTTTCATTTTTTTATAAGTTAAAAAAGTTTCAACAATCCAATAGATTTCGTTCCACTTCACAATTGTGTCCCACTTGTTGGTGATTCTTCACAAAAAATAAAAATTTTATATCTTTATGTTTGAAGCCTGAAATGTGGCAAAAGGTTGAAAAGTTCAAGGGGGCCGAATACTTTCGCAAGGCACTGTATATATATGCAACACCTGGGATGCATATATATACACAATACACTGTAAGTGCAGCTAACTGACTGACTGTCCTGCCTAATCTAGCTAACTCAAATGAAATGACACTGTCTCTCTCTCTCTCTATCTCTCAGCACACCGGAACACACTGCACAGGGCCGCCATGCAGGCGGCCTTATATAGTGTGGGGCGTGTACTAAATCCCCTGAGCCATAATTGGCCAAAGCCTCCTTGGCTTTGGCCAATTACGGCTCTCTGTTCAGACGGCGCTGTGATTGGCCAAACATGCGGGTCATAGTGCATGCTTGGCCAATCATCAGCCAGCAATGCACTGCGATGCCGCAGTGAATTATGGGCCATGACGCGCCACACGAATTTGGCACGAACGGCCCATATCGTTCGCAATTCGGTGAACGACCGAACAGCCGATGTTCGAGTCGAACATGGGTTCGACTCGAACATGAAGCTCATCCTTACTCTTGAAATACCACTTGTTTGGAGTACTTTCTAAGCTTTGATTATAGGGAGTACCATGGTTTGCTGTGTTCCTACAGACCTTACCTGGTTACCTTTCCTTTTTATTTATAGTTATTGTCTAAACCAGGAATATGCAATTAGCGGATCTCCAGCTGTTGCAGAACTACAAGTCCCATGAGATATAGCAAGACTCTGACAGCCACAAACATGACACCCAGAGGCAGAGGCATGATGGGACTTGTAGTTTTGCAACAGCTGGAGGTCCGTTAATTGCATATTCCTGGTCTAAACCATATAACAGGCCTACTTATCTGTGATATATTTGTTATCATTTTCAAATGACTTCCCGTTTTGTGAATCTGTCTTTATTCAATAAAAACATTGTGAAACAAAAATACTGTGTGTGTGTGTGTGTGTATATATATATATATATATATATATATATATATATATATATATATATATATATATACATACAGTATATAGATTTATATATATTTCTATACAGTATATACACATCATATATAAATTAGAACACAATAAAATAAACTTGCCACTGTAGGAAAACCATGGCATTTAAGGAAAAAACTGAATAGCACTACTATATCCAGACACTCTAATGCCCCGTACACACGGTCGGATTTTCCGACGGAAAATGTGTGATAGGACCTTGTTGTCGGAAATTCCGGCCGTGTGTAGGCTCCATCACACATTTTCCATTGGATTTTCCAACAAACAAAGTTTGAGAGCAGGATATAAAATTTTCCGACAACAAAATCCGTTGTCGGAATTTCGGATCATGTGTACACAAATCCGACACACAAAGTGCCACGCATGCTCAGAATAAATAAAGAGATGAAAGCTATTGGCTACTGCCCCGTTTATAGTCCCGACGTACGTGTTTTACGTCACCGCATTCAGAACGATCGGATTTTCTGACAACTTTGTGTGACCGTGTGTATGCAAGACAAGTTTGAGCCAACATCCGTTGGAAAAAATCCTAGGATTTTGTTGTCGGAATGTCCGATTAATGTATGTGTACGTGTGTACGGGGTATTAGATTCTAACCTTTATATTAGGAATGGTATTTATTGATTAAAGTTTATGTAAACCCTAACAATGAACTTTGCTTAGTTGTCCTCTTTCTCTTTAACCAGTTGCCGACCGCCGCACACAGATGTACGTCGACAGAGCGGCACGGGCAGGCAAAAAGGGCTTACCTGTACGTCCCTGCCTGCCCGCGGGTGGGGGGTCCGATCGGACCCCCCCCGGTGCCTGCGGCGGTCGGCAAATCTTCCCCGGCGATCGGTGGTGAGGGGGAGGCCATCCATTCTTGGCCCCCCCCTCGCGATCGCTCCCAGCCAATGGGATCATTTCCCTGCCTCTGTATTGTACACAGAGGCAGAGGAAATGATGTCATCTCTCCTCGGCTCGGTATGTTCCGTTCCGGGCCGAGGAGAGAAGACTGGAATGTAAGTGCACAAACACAACACAACACAGTAGAACATGCCAGGCATACAAAACACCCCGATCCCCCCCCCCCCCCGACCCCCCCCCCAATCACCCCCCCCCCCCCTGTCACAAACTGACACCAAGCAGGTTTTTTTTTTTTTTTCCTGATTACTGCATAGTGTCAGTTTGTGACAGTTACAGTGTTGGGACAGTTAGTATTACCCCCCTTTAGGTCTAGGGTACCCCACTAACCCCCCTAATAAAGTTTTAACCCCTTGATCACCCCCCGTCACCAGTGTCACTAAGCGATCATTTTTCTGATCGCTGTATTAGTGTCACTGGTGACGCTAGTTAGGGACGTAAATATTTAGGTTCGCCGTCAGCGTTTTATAGCGACAGGGACCCCCCATATACTATCTAATAAATGTTTTAACCCCTTGATTGCCCCCTAGTTAACCCTTTCACCACTGATCACCGTATAACCATTATGGGTGGCGCTGGTTAGTTCGTTTATTTTTTATAGTGTCAGGGCACCCGCCGTTTATTACCGAATAAAGGTTTAGCCCCCTGATCGCCCGGCGGTGATATGCGTCGCCCCAGGCAGCGTCAGATTAGCGCCAGTACCGCTAACACCCATGCACGCATCATACGCCTCCCTTAGTGGTATAGTATCTGCACGGATCAATATCTGATCCAATCAGATCTATACTAGCGTCCCCAGCAGTTTAGGGTTCCCAAAAACGCAGTGTTAGCGGGATCAGCCCAGATACCTGCTAGCACCTGCGTTTTTCCCCTCCGCCCAGCCCACCCAAGTGCAGTATCGATCGATCACTGTCACTTACAAAACACTAAACGCATAACTGAAGCGTTCAGAGTCAGGCCTGATCCCTGCGATCGCTAACAGTTTTCTTTGGTAGCGTTTTGGTGAACTGGCAAGCACCAGCCCCAGGCAGTGTCAGATTAGCGCCAGTACCGCTAACACCCACGCACGCACCGTACACCTCCCTTAGTGGTATAGTATCTGATCGGATCAATATCTGATCCGATCAGATCTATACTAGCGTCCCCAGCAGTTTAGGGTTCCCAAAAACGCAGTGTTAGCGGGATCAGCCCAGATACCTGCTAGCACCTGCGTTTTGCCCCTCCGCCCGGCCCAGCCCAGCCCACCCAAGTGCAGTATCGATCGATCACTGACACTTACAAAACACTAAACTAAAGAGTCAGGCCTGATCCTGCGATCGCTAACAGTTTTTTTGGTAGCGTTTTGGTGAACTGGCAAGCACCAGTGGCCTAGTACACCCCGGTCGTAGTCAAACCAGCACTGCAGTAACACTTGGTGACGTGGCGAGTCCCATAAGTGCAGTTCAAGCTGGTGAGGTGGCAAGCACAAGTAGTGTCCCGCTGCCACCAAAAAGACAAACACAGGCCCGTCGTGCCCATAGTGCCCTTCCTGCTGCATTCGCCAATCCTAATTGGGAACCCACCGCTTCTGCAGCGCCCGTACTTCCCCCATTCACATCCCCAACCAAATGCACTCGGCTGCATGAGAGGCATTTTCTTTATGTCCTCCCGAGTACCCCTACCCAACGAACCCCCCCAAAAAAGATGTCGTGTCTGCAGCAAGCGCGGATATAGGCGTGACACCCGCTATTATTGTCCCTCCTGTCCTGACAATCCTGGTCTTTGCATTGGTGAATGTTTTGAACGCTACCATTCACTAGTTGAGTATTAGCGTAGGGTACAGCATTCCACAGACTAGGCACACTTTCAGAGGGTCTCCCAAGATGCCATCGCATTTTGAGAGACCCGAACCTGGAACCGGTTACAGTTATAAAAGTTACAGTTACAAAAAAAAGTGTAAAAAAAAACAAAACACATACAAAAATATAAAATAAAAAAAAATAGTTGTCGTTTTATTGTTCTCTCTCTCTCTATTCTCTCTATTGTTCTGCTCTTTTTTACTGTATTCTATTCTGCAATGTTTTATTGTTGTTATGTTTTATCATGTTTGCTTTTCAGGTATGCAATTTTTTATACTTTACCGTTTACTGTGCTTTATTGTTAACCATTTTTTTGTCTTCAGGTACGCCATTCACGACTTTGAGTGGTTATACCAGAATGATGCCTGCAGGTTTAGGTATCATCTTGGTATCATTCTTTTCAGCCAGCGGTCGGCTTTCATGTAAAAGCAATCCTAGCGGCTAATTAGCCTCTAGACTGCTTTTACAAGCCCCCCCCCCCCCCCCCAACGTCTTCCGTGTTTTTCTCTGGCTCTCCTGTCTCAACAGGGAACCTGAAAATGCAGCCGGTGATTCAGCCAGCTGACCATAGAGCTGATCAGAGACCAGAGTGGCTCCAAACATCTCTATGGCCTAAGAAACCGGAAGCTATGAGCATTTTATGACTTAGATTTCGCCGGATGTAAACAGCGCCATTGGGAAATTGGGAAAGCATTTTATCACACCGATCTTGGTGTGGTCTGATGCTTTGAGGGCAGAGAAGAAATCTAGGGTCTAATAGACCCCAATTTTTTCAAAAAAGAGTACCTGTCACTACCTATTGCTATGATAGGGGATATTTACATTCCCTGAGATAACAATAAAAATGATAAAAAAAAAAAAAATGAAAGGAACAGTTTAAAAATAAGATAAAAAAAAAATAAGAATAATAAAGAAAAAAAAAAAAAAAAAAGCACCCCTGTCCCCCCTGCTCTCGCGCTAAGGCGAACGCAAGCGTCGGTCTGGCGTCAAATGTAAACAGCAATTGCACCATGCATGTGAGGTATCACCGCGAACGTCAGATCAAGGGCAGTTATTTTAGCAGTAGACCTCCTCTGTAAATCTAAAGTGGTAACCTGTAAAGGCTTTTAAAGGCTTTTAAAAATGTATTTAGTTTGTCGCCACTGCACGTTTGTGCGCAATTTTAAAGCATGTCATGTTTGGTATCCATGTACTCGGCCTAAGATCATCTTTTTTATTTCATCAAACATTTGGGCAATATAGTGTGTTTTAGTGCATTAAAATTTAAAAAAGTGTGTTTTTTCCCCAAAAAATGCGTTTGAAAAATCGCTGCGCAAATACTGTGTGAAAAATAAAAATGAAACACCCACCATTTTAATCTGTAGGGCATTTGCTTTAAAAAAATATATAATGTTTGGGGGTTCAAAGTAATTTTCTTGCAAAAAAAAATTATTTTTTTATGTAATCAAAAAGTGTCAGAAAGGGCTTTGTCTTCAAGTGGTTAGAAGAGTGGGTGATGTGTGACATAAGCTTCTAAATGTTGTGCATAAAATGCCAGGACAGTTCAAAACCCCCCCAAATGACCCCATTTTGGAAAGTAGACACCCCAAGCTATTTGCTGAGAGGCATGTCGAGTCCATGGAATATTTTATATTGTGACACAAGTTGCGGGAAAGAGACAATTTTTTTTTTTTTTTTTTTGCGCAAAGTTGTCACTAAATGATATATTGCTCAAACATGCCATGGGAATATGTGAAATTACACCCCAAAATACATTCTGTTGCTTCTCCTGAGTACGGGGATACCACATGTGTGGGACTTTTTGGGAGCCTAGCCACGTACGGGACCCCGAAAACCAAGCACCGCCTTCAGGCTTTCTAAGGCCGTAAATTTTTGATTTCACTCTTCACTGCCTATCACAGTTTCGGAGGCCATGGAATGCCCAGGTGGCAAAACCCCCCCCCCCCCCCAAATGACCCCATTTTGGAAAGTAAACACCCCAAGCTATTTGCTGAGAGGTATAGTGAGTATTTTGCAGACCTCACTTTTTGTCACAAAGTTTTGAAAATGGAAAAAAGAAAAAAAAAATTTTTTTTTCTCGTCTTTCTTTATTTTCAAAAACAAATGAGAGCTGCAAAATACTCACCATGCCTCTCAGCAAATAGCTTGGGGTGTCTACTTTCCAAAATGGGGTCATTTGGGGGGGTTTTATGCCATCTGGGCATTTTATGGCCTTCAAAACTGTGATAGGTAGTGAGGAGTGAAATCAAAAATGTATGCCCTTAGAAATCCAGAAGGCAGTGATTGGTTTTCGCGGCCCCGTACGCGGCTAGGCTCCCAAAAAGTCCCACACATGTGGTATCCCCATACTCAGGAGAAGCAGCTAAATGTATTTTGGGGTGCAATTCCACATATGCCCATGGCCTGTGTGAGCAATATATCATTTAGTGACAACTTTTTGTAATTTTTTTTTTTTTTTTTAGTCATTATTCAATCACTTGGGACAAAAAAAAATGAATATTCAATGGGCTCAACATGCCTCTCAGCAATTTCCTTGGGGTGTCTACTTTCCAAAATGGGGTCATTTGTGGGGGTTTTGTACTGCCCTGCCATTTTAGCACCTCAAGAAACGACATAGGCAGTCATAAATTAAAGGCTGTGTAAATTCCAGAAAATGTACCCTAGTTTGTAGGCGCTATAACTTTTGCGCAAAGCAATAAATATACACTTATTGACATTTTTTTTACCAAAGACATGTGGCCGAATACATTTTGGCCTAAATGTATGACTAAAATTGAGTTTATTGGATTTTTTTTAGAACAAAAAGTAGAAAATATCATTTTTTTTCAAAATTTTCGGTCTTTTTCCGTGTATAGCGCAAAAAATAAAAAATGGCAGAGGTGATCAAATACCATCAAAAGAAAGCTCTATTTGTGGGAAGAAAAGGACGCAAATTTCGTTTGGATACAGCATTGCATGACCGCGCAATTAGCAGTTAAAGCGACGCAGTGCCAAATTGTAAAAAGTGCTCTGGTCAGGAAGGGGGTAAATCCTTCCGGGGCTGAAGTGGTTAATTCTGTATATATATACCATTGAAAACATTTCTCTACATCTGTTTGATAAGCCAGAAATCTAGTGATCTGATACATTCCCATACGCTCAGCCACTGCTGGCTGCTATCAGCTATAATTGTTCCCAAATATCTCTTAGGACTACAGAACACCACCCCATTTTCTGCACAAGAGGAAGGGGAAGGTGTTCTTTAGTCCTGTCCCTGGATGACAATATTGCTTCTCCATAAATGCAGTACAGTGAATGTACACTGGACAGGAAATGTGTTACTGGCAGGATCACCAAATTAAAAAAAAGGGGAAAAAAGCCTGAAACAAAGAAAAATAATACAACTATCATGTCTAAGGACTGGTAAGCTGCAATATATTACCTTTTTGTTCTTAGGTTAAGACACATTTTAAAGTGTACAGTATCTAAACCCAAAAAATATAATATATTGCAGCTTACTATTCCTTAATGTGGTGGATGCATTTGAGTAAATAATAAGTCCTGTGTTTAGGACCTAGACTGTGGCTGCTACCTTACCCCAATTCCCCACCACAGGTGGAGAATGTAAATTAAATGGATAAAAAGGGGTATGGGTGGCACTGCCTAATTTTAGTATATAATAAGAGTGTGCGTGCCATGTACAGCCCCTTTAAAAAATGTGCTAAGTGATAAACTTGATAAATCAGAACACCGAATGTAAAGGTGATTCTATGGATAATACATATGTAAATTCATAAATGAAAAAAAAGGGGGTAACAATAATAAGCTAAATCACGTCTTAAATCCATCCAACATGGTTAATAAAGTGCCCTGTAAATGAAAATTCATATTTACAAAGTGTATAGGTATAATAAATGTATAAAAGTAAAAGTAAAAAAATACTAATAAGTGGACACTGTCCCTTTAAGAGATACTAGGTGCTAAAAAAAACCTGCACATATCTCCACAAGCAACTACCACATGACAAGGTATATGTGACCTTATAACATTAAAGTGCATAGTGAGCTAAAAAAATATACATTTGTGAGAAAAAAGCAATACACTGCGCAATATAATAGTCCAACTGTCAAAATTCGAAAGTGAGTTGTGCTTTAAAATTTGTGCAACAATATCCAGCTGGGTGGGTGAACAACACCCATGCTCCCCCCCTTTTGGGTCTCCACTCACCAGATGATTACACCCCCGCAGGGGTAACAGACAATGTATATGGACAACACCTTGGTGAAAATGTCTAGTCTCTCCTCCTCCTCCTCAGTGGATATGAACAGTAGATACAATTGTATGGGAAAACAATCGCAGAGTAAGTAGTAAGGGAGTTTGGGGTCATAAACATGTAGTCAAGACCCACCCATATCAAATCAAAAATATATGTCCTAGAGTGCCAGCCCTAATTATATAGTAAAAAAGAGGAAAAGTATAAAGTGGGCGTTAAACGGTCAACTCCAGACATACGTATTACAACACAGATATGTATAAAAATGAGACATTTTATTATAAACCACAACAGGTGTACAAAAGAAAATATATATCATACATATACATAAAAAGGGGAGAGCTAATCCCCAAAAATACAAGACAGTGATACACATACAGTAGCATGTGTATCATCAAGGCTTGGTTGCTGTATAGTTTAGTCAACATTTAAAACAAAAAATACAAAAAATATACAACGTGCATACATATATACATTACAATCCATGCCAAAAAAAGGGGAGAAAAGGGGGAAAGGGGGGAACAGGGGGAGGAAAGAAAAAAAAAAACACAAATATATATTTTTGCTGTTTTGTTTTTTATCTTTATTCCCCCTGTTCCCCCTTTCCCCCTTGTCCCCCCTTTTTTTGTATGGATTGTAATGTGTATACTTTGTGTATACTATGTATGCACTTTGAATATTTTGTATATTTTTTGTTTTAGATGTTAGAAGCCTTGATGAAGCGGCTATAGATTACAACCGCAAAACATGTCCGCCATCATTTGCTCTTATGCAATATATATTGTATGTGTATCACTGTGTTGTATTTTGGGGGATTAGCTCTCCCCTTTTTATGTATATGTATGATATATATTTTCTTTTGTACACCTGTTGTGGTTTATAATAAAATTTGAAAATTTTATATATATCTGTGTTGTAATACATATGTTTGGAGTTGACCGTTTAATGCCAACTTTATACTTTTCCTCTTTTTAACAATCGCAGTGTAAATGCGCATGTGAGAACTTGAAGTACTATGTCCAGGATGTCCTGCATTCCACTGACCGAAGATCCGAAACCGGAAATGACGCAATGACATTCCAAGGTTCGTCAGAGTGACGTCATCAGACACGGTGGGCCTAAGGAATTAATATTCTCAGCCCCTTTTCTCTGTCTCAAAAATGAGACATCAGGGGTCTGTTTAGACCCCCTAATATTCCACCAAAGCTCCCCTCCCCCAACAGTGATGTAAAATAAATAAATAGATAAGAAAATAATATATAATTTTTAACCATTTCCCGCCCGCCATATAGCAAAATGACAGCCGGAAAGTGGTTTCATTATCCTGACATGGCGTCATATGACGTCCAGCAGGATAAGCCTCGCTCAAGCTCAGGGGCATATAAAAATACAATAAGGTAAAAGTGGTAAAAATGTATTTATTTATTTTAGTTTATGTATTTATTTAATTATTTATTTATTATATTATATTATTACCTTATTGCACTTTTACCTTATTGTAATTTTATTTTATATGTTAGTAACTGCTGTGCAGTACAATTATCAGGTATCCAGCCAGCTGTCATTTGTCTTCGGGCAGAGCATTTAAAATCCCGTCCTTTCCTTTCCCCTGTACACTTGAGAAAGGAGCGCGCATGCTCTGAAACGCGTTGTGTTTCCCCGGATCTTGCTGATGTCACACGCTGTTCCACGAGAAGACCGTCACCATCTCCTTTGAAGGATATAGCCGGCTTCCTCTCCGGCTCCTGGCAGCTTTCACAACCTGGACGTGGTACTCCTCTGGACCGCTTTAGACACCGATTACACCACTGTGAGACGTTTACCTCCTATGAGCACATCTGTACTTACTTACATGTTGGATTTTATTGTAATACACATTAAGCATTGCACTCAGAGACGCTTTTCTGTGCTTATTTCCATGTCTATATCCTGAGTTGGCTTCACTCCTGAGAAGAGCAGGCCTTAGCGCGTGTTTTCCTGTAGACTTTACCAGCCTCGTCAAGCTTCCAAGATCCACACTCTTTACTATTTACTATTTCCTATAATTGATTGGACATTTTTTATATATCCTTTCTCATGGATTTGGCATAATTGATTTTAGATTTATTTTCAGTCCTGCTCTTATTCACTTACGTTTATTGAATTGATTGTGAGTCACTATGCCGGTATTCTGAGCGCTAGCATTTGCTGTTTTTGTTCCTCATTCATACACAGCGCCTTATTACTTACTTATTTATTACTCAATACAGTCTTATCTTTTAGATTTCTAAGGAATTTTGAGTGTCTGTGTGTATATACTGTATATACACATGCATGTGTGGATGAGCTTTGGGGTGCACACTCTAATGCATTAGGCTAAGCATTTTACTCAATACTCACTCCAAGTCTACCGCTGGTAAACAGCCCTTACGTGTACAATCAGTAAAGAAGGACTATTTTAAATACTCTCTGGCTACGTTCACATAGAAAGTTCCCAGCTGCGTTGTTACACCATAAGTTATGTTTGACACATAAATGCTCTACTGCTTTACAGTAAGCAAACAACATCTTTCCCCTGATGAAATCACGTCGGTAAGTTTGGGATGACCATAATGGTATGACCTAGGGACTTTAAAAAATGTCAGACTGGTCTTTGTGACCTGAGACCATCACAATAGGGAAAATTCAAATAATAGATAGTTTCTCAACATGTCTTATTGTAGAAAAGTTATCAATAGTCTATTGTCTAAACCCAGCAAGCGTACCCTTTTTATAACATACTGATACAATGTTATTGTACACACATATTCACATGGTAAAAAAAAAAAAAAAGTCATATAATTAGAAAAAAAAAGTATGTCCTGTATGCACACTCACGCATGCAGATGTACTGTCACCTCCACCCCACCAGGTACACTGTATTCCTCCCCAGTCGAGAGAGAGAATAAGGGTACTCTATAACATAGATATATTTTAAATAGCTAAATAGTTTGGCCAGATTTTTTTCCTCTTCTTAGTCATCTTGTAGTTAGTATATAATTTACATGAATGACTAGTAGCTGGAATTTAGATTAGTTATTAATCACAAAATTGCACAGAGGGGGGGCCACAGAAGGATAGACGCACTAAAATAAATATGCAAGTACACCATGTTACCAAAAGTATTGGGACACCTGCCTTTACACGCACATGAATTTTAATGCCATCCCAGTCTAATGCCCCGTACACACGGTCGGACTTTGTTCGGACATTCCGACAACAAAATCCTAGGATTTTTTCCGACGGATGTTGGCTCAAACTTGTCTTGCATACACACGGTCACACAAAGTTGTCGGAAAATCCGATCGTTCTGAACGCGGTGATGTAAAACACGTACGTCGGGACTATAAACGGGGCAGTAGCCAATAGCTTTCATCTCTTTATTTATTCTGAGCATGCGTGGCACTTTGTCCGTCGGATTTGTGTACACACGATCGGAATTTCCGACAACGGATTTTGTTGTCGGAAAATTTTATCTCCTGCTTTCCAACTTTGTGTGTCGGAAAATCCGATGGAAAATGGAGCCTACACACGGTCGGAATTTCCGACAACACACTCCGATCGGACATTTTCCATCGGAAAATCCGACCGTGTGTACGGGGCATTAGTCCGTAGGATTCAATATTGAGTTGGCCCACCCTTTGCAGCTATAACAGCTTCAACTCTTCTGGGAAGGCTGTCCACAAGGTTTAGGAGTGTGTCTATGGGAATGTTTGAACATTCTTCCAGAAGCGCATTTGTGAGGTCAGGCAATGATGTTGGATGAGAAGGTCTGACTCGCAGTCTCCGCTCTAATTCATCCCAAAGGTGCTCTATCGGGTTGAGGTCAGGACTCTCTGCAGGCCAGTCAAGTTCCTCCACCCAAATCTCGCTCATCCATGTCTTTATGGACCTTGCTTTGTGCACTGGTGCGCAGTCATGTTGGAACAGGAAGGGGCCATCGCCAAACTGATCCCACAAAGTTGGGAGCATGAAATTGTCCAAAATGTCTTGGTATGCTGATGCCTTAAGAGTTTTCTTCACTGGAACTAAGGGGCCAAACCCAACCCCTAAAAAACAACCCCATACCATAATCCCCCCCCCCCCACACCAAATGATTGGGACCAGTGCACAAACCAAGGTCCATAAAGAAGATGAGCGAGTTTGGGGAGGAGGAACTTGACTGACCTGCACAGAGTCCTGACCTCAACCCGACAGAACACCTTTGGGATAAATTAAAGCGGAGACTGCGAGCCAGGGCTTCTTGGATGCCATTAAAGTGATTGTAAACGATCACCTTGTAAAATAACCCATTCAGTTTAAAATAGAAATTAAAGGGATAACATTTTTGTATAGATAATAAAAAAAAACATTATAAGTGCTGTAGCAACGTCCCAGGGCCCTTGAGGCCTAATGGTGACCTCCAGAGTGAGGGAGAGCTGACATCCTTCAGTGTAGAGTGGGTTAAAAGGCATGGTGGGTGTAATGCAAGATGAAATGGTGGGTGCCAGACACTTTTTGAATGCAAAGAGATATATTGTCTCTTAAACAGAACTATGGGAGAGAGGGTTAGGGCCAGGACACCTTTAGGTAGATGCAATGTTAATTGGCAGACTCCGAGACTTCTATAGGTAGACAGCTATACAGGTGAAGGCCTCCAACCGGACACCACTTCTGTATAGGTATAACCGCTGTCTCCTATGGCAACAATCTTGTAGCTGTTACTAACAGTAAAGGTATTCAACTATCTGCAACACAAACAGTTCTTTTTACCCCACTCACTCACTCACTCACTCACTCACTCACTCACTGTGGGTCTTCACTCAGCAAGCTCCCACTTCAGATCCACTAGCCACTGGATCCCCTGAGCTCTTTCACTGTCAGCACTCAGTATCTTCCTCAAGCGTCACCCCCGCTTCACTACTGGGTCCCTTGCTTGGCACTCACAGATACTCCTCAAGCTTCACCCCTGCTGACATGTTAGGTCCCTGGCTTGGCACTCCATAAGCGTCACCTCTGCTGTCCCACTGGGTCCCTGACTTGGCACTTGATAATGCTTTCCCACTTCTTCACCGTCCCCGGCTGGAGAGAAGTCAGCTCTGGTACTGTCCTCAGCTTACTCACAATGGTCTCCGGTAGCAAGGTCTATGGTCCCTTTGTGGCAACAGCTTCCCCTCTACCTCCGACCATGACTTGTTCCCCGGCCGGCAGAACCGTTACTTCTGGTTGGACTACAAGCCCGCAGTCCCAACCCTGCACTACTTCTGGATAGGCTCTCAGAAAGCCTAGCAGCCAGATGTCCCCGGGATAGGCCTTAGGTTTCTGTCCTAGCAGCCTGGGGTAAACGACACACGTCCACCCAGACAGCTGTCCAGGTAGCACAGAACACCAATTACCTGACTCCACCCAAATAAATAGGCCAAGGGACCCTAGAAAATCCCTGCCCATTGGCTGAGACACCCCATTCATTCCTAATCTGTCCTTGCAATGCCCTTGTCTTATCTAATGTCATCAGATACCCGGCCATCTAGCCACAGAAGAGAGAAGTGCAACAATTCCAGAATAAGGGCAAAATCAATTGATCAATTGGCCTTCTATCAATTGACCAAGGCAACTATTGCTTGGCAAATTAAATTAATAGCAACCATGCCTAAACATCAGGGTGCTACAATACCTTTTTTTCCCTTTTTTATAAGTGATCACATTTCCTTTGTTCTCAAATGCATACGAGCTGGGGGGAGGAGAAGCAGCAGCTCACTGATCATTTGAGGAGAGTACACTGAGTTCCCAGCATAGCTAGAGAACTGACCATGATGTACTCTCCTGCTTAGTTTGGTCTGTTTTTAATAGGAAAGCAAGGGAACTACTAGGAACACCATGGATTTCACACAAAGGAAGCAATACAAATAGAACAGGATACTTTCTCATAAACACGTACATGTTACAGCAGGAACTTATCAGTAATATGAAGTGTTGGTGTAACAAACTCTTTAAAGATCATGTGCATGTAATGGCAGGCATCCCACTACTTTTGGTAATATAGTGTATACTTATGGCGCGTACACACGAGCGGAATTTACGGCGGACTTTGCCCGGCGGACTGGATTTCGTCGGACAATTCGATCGTGTGTGGGCTCCAGCGGACTTTGTTTGCTCAAAAGTTGGACGGACTTAGATTTGAAACTTGTTTAAAATTTATCCGTTGAAATCGAGTCCGGTCGAAAAGTCCGCCGTCTGTATGCTAGTTCGACGGACAAAAAGCCACGCTAGGGCAGCTATTGGCTACTACATAAAAAACAGCTATTGGCTACTGGCTATGAACTTCCTTGTTTTAGTCCGGTCGTACGTCATCACGTACGAATTTGACGGACTTTGGTGGATTGTGTGTAGGCAAGTCCATTCATTCAGAAAGTCAGTCGTAAAGTACGTAGAAAAATCCGCCGGGCAAAGTCTGCCGTAAAGTCTGCTCGTGTGTACGCGGCATTAGAATTTATGGTATCCAAAGTTGTAACTTACAATAACCAATCAAGTTTTTTTGTATGTAGTTCTATTTGTTTGCTGTAGATTATTGCACTATAGAAATATAGACCTTTAACGGATCTATCTAGGCTCAGTTGACCCTTTAAAGCTTAACACAGTTTAAATGAATGCATTCCAGGAACATCAAAACAAAAGTTTTTCAATGTCTTAGGGCTCGTTCACACCAGTTGCGGTGGGACTGCGTTGGGCAGCTATTCCAGCAGCTGCAGAGTGGGATCCTTGCTCGCTGTAGGGAAAAAGTGGTCTCACTGCTGAGATCCAACACTCCCCCTACTGAGTCAGACCTTGGCAATCAGAAAACGTATGCTCTATGCTTATTGGTAAGCTCTACCTCTGACTTAACAGGGGGCATGCCGGACCTCTGCAAAGCGATTACTGCTTCCACAGAGATGACGAAAAGGATAGTAGAGCTGGATCCACGATAGCAGAGTAGCATAGTAAAATTAAGTTATTCGATAATAAACATAACACACTTACAAGTAGGAATCTTGACATCAGCATAAGGTTAGAGTGTGGATACCACAAAGCTGTTTGTATGCATCAGCAGCTGTTGCTTCTCTGACCGGCATGAGAAGAACCTGATATGACAGCTGTCAGAAAGACGTCAGAAAGCCGTCAAAGCCCAGCGTCCTGCAGTGCTCTACACTGCCTCGTGGCAACCCCTACATTGGAGGTCAGCAAACAGTAGATCGCAGCCAGGTGACTGGTAGATCATGGTCTGGGATTGCTGTAGGGTTGCCACCTTTTCTTCAAGCCAAACCCGAACACTTTACTGGCACACTGCATTTTTTTTTTAGTATACACTATAGACAATAGGATTGTTAAAGACCTTGGAGTGCGAGTGTACAGGGGGGTAGTGAGATGGACAATGCTTCTAAAATGTTTTACTTTGCAAACAGTCTGTTTAAATGATAGGTTAAATAAACCCAGGAGTGGAGTATTGTGTACCTTATGGGGTTGGTGGTCATTGTGGATGGCCTGGGTATAATACAGGGGTGTTGCTAGAACTATACAAGACCTGGGGCACCTTTGGGCACCCAAACTTGAGCAGAAAATTGGCATGCACAGCGCGTCACGGCGAACACTGGGAGCTGGCCCAATCGCAGAGAACAGTGAATGGGCTTAAAGGAGTATGTTTTAATGAATTAAACCTTTGTGAGCTCATAAAATAGGCTTTGATTACTGTGGCACAAGAAATAGTTTCACAGATATGCATAGCCATCAGCACTATAATTTTAAAAAAATGAAACGCTACCATTACATATGATTTCATGTGCACTGAAAATAAACAGACAGCTAACAATTTGTCTGAGCCTACCTTAAAGAAGACCGTCATTAAAAAAGTCAGGGACTGATTAGCAACCAGCAATTGTGGAGACAATGATCACTTTGATCAGAAGTATGTAATGTACAATAGTGTGAATAGTGCAGGAGTCTGTTAAGCTGGCTATACACAGTTACTTTGCATTCAGCCAGTAGGCTGAATGAAAAAAAAAATTAGCTTGATGAGCTTGATCCAAGCAAATGAAGTACTGTAGATGGAGGAATCTCCCTATTGGATTCTGACAGCAGCACTAGACACTGTCAGAAAATGCTAATCAGCAGCTGTAGCTCCCCCACATTCTACCTCCTAGTACGCCCCCCCCCCCCCCCAAAGTTCCCCATTCTAGCACAAATACTTGCCACCTGCCCAAAACCTTAGGACAAATCCATCCCCCCCAAAATCCCCCTCCTAGCACAAGCCCTTCCCCTACAAATGCCACCTCCCCAGCACAAATCCTCTCCATCCAATCCTTCCTCTAAGCCCAAATTCCTCCTCCTAGCACAAATCCTTCCCCCACCAAATTACATCCCAGCACAGCCCTCTTCCCCTAGCACTGGTTTTACTACCCGCTGGCCACTAAAATGAATGGCTAAGTTCAACCTTCTGAACAAGTAATGCCGTGTACACACAGGCTGACTTTTCGACCGGACTGGTCCGACGGGACGAATCCGTCGGACAATCCGATCATGTGTGGTCTTCATCGGACCTGCAGCGGACTTTTTCGGTCGAAAATCAGACGGACTTTAGATTTGGGAGCATGTTTCAAATCTTTCTGACGGACTCGAGTCCGGTCGAAAAATCCGCTCGTCTGTATGCTAGTCCGACGGAGGAAAACCGACGTACGAATCCGTTGGACTTTGGTGTGATCGTGTGTAGGCAAGTCCGTTTGTTCGAAAGTCCGTTAGAAGTCCGTCAAAAGTCCGTCGAAAGTCCGTCGGAAAGAGCGTCGGACCTTTGATGCTGAAAAGTCCGCCTGTGTGTACACAGCATTACATGTTACACCCATATTAAGGGCATAACATGTAACATGTTCAGCATCCACCCCCTCTCCCCCCAATACCCCCCCCCATGACAGTGGGCGCCCACAAGGCTGCGGCATTTATTCACAGATTCCTTATGCTGCTTACACACAATTGTAAATTCGGCCAGCAAAAGACCGATGAGAGCTTTTGGTTAGAAAATGGGACCGTGTCTATGCTCCATCTGACTTTTGCTGGCGGAATTCCCGCCAGCAAAAGATTGAGAGCAGGTTCTCAATTTTTTGGTCGGAAAAAGTTCCTATCCGAAAATGCGTTAGTCTGTATGCAATTCGGACGCGCAAAAAATCATGCATGCTCAGAAACAATTCGACGCATGCTCGGAAGCATTGAACTTCATTTTCTCGGCTCGTCGTAGTGTTGTACGTCACCGCGTTCTTGCCTGTCGAAAATTCAGAGAACTTTTGTGTGACCGTGTGTATGCAAGGCAAGCTTGAACGGAATTCCATCAGAAAAACCCTCCAAGTTTTTTCGGACGGAAATTCTGATCGTGTGTACGTGGCATAAGGAAAAAAAATAATAAATGATCATTTTTTACCTGCAAAAAAATGTGCATTTTTCTTTTTTTTTTTTCAAAAAGTTGAATTTAACCTTATATTAATAATCCTTCCCATATATACATAAACCTAAAAGCAATTAACACAATGTTCCATATATATTGTATATATAGTAAATTACATACTCAGATATAGAAATATGTTCAGTTAATAACATGCATACACACTCAAATGCATACAGATACTGAGATATATACATACACACTCAATTACATACAGTACATGCACATTATATATATATATATATATATATATATATATATATACACTCAGATACATGCATACACACATACTGTAAAGACACACTCAGATATACAGTATATACTAAAATAAATACATACACACACACAATGCATATACACACTCAGATACATGCATACACACACTCAGAAATATACTGTACATATGCTCAGTTATATACATGCGCACACACACATATACAGTCAGGTCCATAAATATTGGGACATCGACACAATTCTAATCTTTTTTGCTCTATACACTACCACAAAGGATTTGAAATGTAACAAACAAGATGTGCTTTAACTGCAGACTTTCAGCTTTAATTTGAGGGTATTTACATCCAAATCAAGTGAACAGTGTAGGAATTACAACAGTTTGTATATGTGCCTCCCACTTTTTAGGGGCCAAAAGTAATGGGACAGATTAACAATCATCCATCAAACTAAATCCTTTGCAGTCAATTACAGCCTGAAGTCTGGAAGGCATAGACATCACCAGACGCTGGGTTTCATCCCTGGTGTTGCTCTGCCAGGCCTCTACTGCAACTGTCTTCAGTTCCTGCTTGTTCTTGGGGCATTTTCTCTTCAGTTTTGTCTTCAGCAAGTGAAATGCATGCTCAATCGGATTCAGGTCAGGTGATTGACTTGGCCATTGCATAACATTCCACTTCTTTCCCTTAAAAAACTCTTTGGTTGCTTTCGCAGTATGCTTAGGGTCATTGTCCGTCTGCACTGTGAAGCACCGTCCAATGAGTTCTGAAGCATTTTGCTGAATATAAGCAGATAATATTGCCGGAAACACTTCAGAATTCATCCTGCTGCTTTTTGTCAGCAGTCACATCATCAATAAATACAAGAGAACCGGTTCCATTGACAGCCATACATGCCCACGCCATGACACTACCACCACCATGCTTCACTGATGAGGTGGTATGCTTTTGGTCATGAGCAGTTCCTTTCCTTCTCCATACTCTTCTCTTTCCATCACTCTGGTACAAGTTGATCTTGGTCTTATCTGTCCATAGGACATTGTTCCAGAACTGTGAAGGCTTTATAGATGTTGTTTGGCAAACTCTAATCTGGCCTTCCTGTTTGAGGCGCACCAATGGTTTACATCTTGTGGTGAACCCTCTGTATTCACTCTGGTGAAGTCTTCTCTTGATTGTTGACTTTGACACACATACACCTACCTCCTGGAGAGTGTTCTTGATCTGGCCAACTGTTGTGAAGGGTGTTTTCTTCACCAGGGAAAGAATTCTTCGGTCATCCACCACAGTTGTTTTCCGTGGTCTTCCGGGTCTTTTGGTGTTGCTGAGCTCACCGGTGCGTTCTTTCTTTTTAAGGATGTTCCAAACAGTTGATTTGGCCACAGCTAATGTTTTTGCTATCTCTCTAATGGGTTTGTTTTGTTTTTTCAGCCTAATGATGGCTTGTTTCACTGATAGTGACAGCTCTTTGGATCTCATATTGAGAATTGACAGCAACAGATTCCAAATGCAAATAGCACACTTGAGATGAACTCTGGACCTTGTATCTGCTCCTTGTAAATGGGATAATGAGGGAATAACACACACCTGGCCATGGAACAGCTGAGCAGCCAATTGCCCCATTACTTTTGGTCCCTTATAAAGTGGGAGGCACATATACAAACTGTTGTAATTCCTACACCGTTCACCTGATTTGGATGTAAATACCCTCAAAATAAAGCTGAAAGTCTGCAGTTAAAGCACATCTTGTTCGTTTCATGTCAAATCCATTGTGGTGGTGTATAGAGCCAAAAAGATTAGAATTGTGTCAATGTCCCAATATTTATGGACCTGACTGTCTTTACACACTGAGATACATACACTCAGATACACACAAACATACATAAATACACTTGACACAGCCAAAACATACTATGAGATGAATACAACATATGTAGCCTGGTAATGGGCAGGCAGCTTCTCTCCTCTCCTCTCTGCCCCCCTCTTTCCTCACTCACTGTCAGTGCAGCTCCTTCCTCTGCCCGCCCACACACATTTACAGCTCCTCTCCTATACATCGGTCTGCCAGAGTGAGTAGTCCTGACAGGGCTCCAAAAGCGGTGACTAGCATCGGAAAATGCGGCCATGAAGTTCTGTATCCCTCCACAGAGAGAATCAAGTCCCTTGTAACTAGGGCTGTTTGCATCCTGACAGTTACATATATGTAAAGATAGGTGACATTCTGATACATGTTATGGATCCTAAATTCTGATTAAGTTTTTATGAGGGTGTTATAAAAATTCTTGAGGGTGCCCTGGTGGCTGGTGTCTGGGTGACAGGCTGTCAGAAACCCGGGCAAAGGATGCAAAAACCGGACTGTCTGGGTGAAACCCGGACAGGTGGCAACCCTAGCTTGCTGACCCACCATCCCAGAGCTACAAACTGAGTGCAATGCAAAGGGACTACTTGTAAAGTTGGAGCTGTAGTAGGGAGCAAGAGCCACATAAGCCAATGCCTCCGCTGTAATACTGGCTCCTGTCCCACGCAGAGTGATACTAACTGCACTCCATCTCTTATCCCGGCTAATGGTATAGAGAGTGGTGCAAGCAGCAGGAAAGAAGAGATCTTCGGGTCAGTGTGAAGCAATACTCTGCAAATGCCCTGCAACTTTGTGCAGTAGATCAAACAATGGATTAAAGCAGGCAGCGCTGTGTTGCTTTCTCACCACCTGCTTTAACCTCTTGGACCCCGCAGAAGCTTGCAGAGTGGCCGTATTTACTTGAATGGGTCGTGTTCGGCGGGCAGTAGCACCCGCCAAAAGCAACAGGGGGTTTTATACCTGCTGCGGCATGTGTACACCTTTGGCTGCTGCCAAGGTATAAATCCAGGGTGAGTAGATGACACTGTGCCCGGTGATCTTTGACTTCTCCCATGTTGTTCAGGTAGATCTCCATCTCTTTAAGGTTGCCTACCCCTGCCCTACATGATACTGGAAAAGGTGTGTGGTACAGGGAGACCACCCCCCCGTATATTGATCCCGCGCTACTATGCTTTTGTCGTTTGAGCTCATTTGAGCTCCCTGGATCTCTAGGAAACTGCAGGATCCCTGTTGCATGGCCATTGATCTTCACTTAAATCCTGTTGATTTACCTGATGGACACTTTTGAACCTAGGACTTATAGAACGCTAAACTGGTTTGTGAATTTCTTTATAACCTATGCTTCCACACAGGGAATAGCCTTTCTACTGTAAATTGCTAATTTAAACTGAGTGTTCAATTGAACTTAAGGTGTGGTTCACACTGCTGCAATGCAATTTTGACATCATTTTCAGCGCAATTATTTTGTGCGACTTTGATCCGACTTTGTATATTCTATGGGACCAAATTCACTGTAAATCACACCGGAGTAGTACAGGAACCTTTTCCAAAGTCACATTATGAGAATGGGCACCACTGAATATAATGTATAATAATAATATGTTGTAAAGTGCTGCGCAAACTGTTGGTGCTATATACACTACCGTTCAAAAGTTTGGGGTCACCCAAACAATTTTGTGTTTTCCATGAAAAGTCACACTTATTCACCACCATACGTTGTGAAATGAATAGAAAATAGAGTCAAGACATTGACAAGGTTAGAAATAATGATTTGTATGTGAAATAACATTGTTTTTACATCAAACTTTGCTTTCATCAAAGAATCCTCCTTTTGCAGCAATTACAGCATTGCACACCTTTGGCATTCTAGCTGTTAATTTATTGAGGTAAGCTGGAGAAATTGCACCCCACGCTTCTAGAAGCAGCTCCCACAAGTTGGATTGGTTGGATGGGCACTTCTGGCTTACCATACGGTCAAGCTGCTCCCACAACAGCTCAATGGGGTTCAGATCTGGTGACTGTGCTGGCCACTCCATTACCGATAGAATACCAGCTGCCTGCTTCTGCTGTAAATAGTTCTTGCACAATTTGGAGGTGTGTTTAGGGTCATTGTCCTGTTGTAGGATGAAATTGGCTCCAATCAAGCGCTGTCCACTGGGTATGGCATGGCGTTGCAAAATGGAGTGATAGCCTTCCTTATTCAGAATCCCTTTTACCCTGTACAAAGCTCCCACCTTACCAGCACCAAAGCAACCCCAGACCATCACATTACCTCCACCATGCTTAACAGATGGCGTCAGGCATTCTTCCAGCATCTTTTCATTTGTTCTGCATCTCACAAACGTTCTTCTTTGTGATCCAAACACCTCAAACTTGGATTCATCCGTCCACAACACTTTTTTCCAGTCTTCCTCTGTCCAATGTCTGTGTTCTTTTGCCCATCTTAATCTTTTTCTTTTATTGGCCAGTCTCAGATATGGCTTTTTCTTTGCCACTCTGCCCTGAAGCCCAAAATCCCGCAGCCGCCTCTTCACTGTAGATGTTGACACTGGTGTTTTGCGGGTACTATTTAATGAAGATGCCAGTTGGGGACCTGTGAGGCGTCTGTTTCTCAAACTAGAGACTCTAATGTGCTTATCTTCTTGCTTAGTTGTGCAACGCGGCCTCCCACTTCTTTTTCTACTCTGGTTAGAGCCTGTTTGTGCTGTCCTCTGAAGGGAGTAGTACACACCGTTGTAGGAAATCTTCAATTTCTTTGCAATTTCTCGCATGGAATAGCCTTCATTTCTAAGAACAAGAATAGACTGTCGAGTTTCAGATGAAAGTTCTCTTTTTCTGGCCATTTTGAGCATTTAATTGACCCCACAAATGTGATGCTCCAGAAACTCAATCTGCTCACAGGAAGGTCAGTTTTGTAGCTTCTGGAAGGAGCTAGACTGTTTTTAGATGTGTGAACATGATTGCACAAGGGTTTGCTAATCATCAATTAGCCTTCTGAGCCAATGAGCAAACACATTGTACCATTAGAACACTGGAGTGATAGTTGCTGGAAATGGGCCTCTATACACCTATGTAGATATTGCACCAAAAACTAGACATTTGCAGTTAGAATAGTCCTTTACCACATTAGCAATGTATAGAGTATATTTGTTTAAAGTTAGGACTAGTTTAAAGTTAGCTTCATTTAAAAGTACAGTGCTTTTCCTTCAAAAATAAGGACATTTCAATGTGACCCCAAACTTTTGAACGGTAGTGTAAATTCTTTATAATAATGTGCTTCCCTTGTCCTGCCACTCTATGCAACCTAAATAACATCAGAAGTCGCACTAGTGTGAACCAGCACTTAAAGTATAACTAAATGCAACTCGTTTTTTTTCACATTTGGATAGAGTGGAGAGGTATTAAAACACCTATCAGGTTTTTATCAGCATCTAAGGGAGGCCCGGAATGATAATGGAAGTATGGAATGGTAATGAAGGGCTGGGCATGACAAGGTGGAACAGGAGACAACAGAGGGTTAAAAAGTAAAAGGAAGTAAGAGGGAGGGGATTGAAGTTAACTTTAGGGGTGGGGAGATATAAAAGGAATAGGCGGGGTTTAAGCAGGAACAGTGTGAGGAGACAGACAAAGGGGAAGTTGACACAGGGGGAGAGAAGCTTTTGCAGCAGCATGGCAGACATTGATTTGATCCTAGCAAGGCTGAGGACAGCGGCGGCCACGAGGGGACAGGAATGGCTACAGGCTCAGGTAGCTACATTGCTCTTAGACGAAGCGGGGGGGTCCGGCGGGGGGGGGGGGGGAAGCGACGCCACGCGCCAGGCGGTCTAGGCCGCCTGAGCGTTTTTCACCAGGCCCCTCATCCAGAACAGCTCGCCCTAATAGGAGCCCGGGAACGGACCCGTCGGCTCCCCCAGCAAAACGGGTGGCCGCCGCCACCCCTGGGGGGTCCGGGCGGAATCCTCCACAACGGCGGAGCGCGGGGGGCGGGGCTTCGGGCCGTAATGGCACCCGAGCATCGCCACCCAGAAGACAGGAGAGCAGCAGAGCGGTCCCCCCCGCAGCACAGGCTTCTGCTAAGGGGGAGATCCGACGGGGGAGGAGCAGGGGCACGGCTGGGGGTCAGCTACCTGACGCTGCTGGCAGCCCCTCTGCAGCCAGGAGTGGAAGAGAGCCAGATGAAGACAGAAGGAGAGGTCCAGGGGCCAGCAGAGGAGCCATCAGTGTGGGACAGCAGAGCACAGCAACAGGGGGTCGCAGGGAAAGGGGGAGAACAGCCACAAGATGGGAAGCCACAGCCCCCAGGCAGGCTTCACCTGGGAGGTTACTCACGCCGATGCTCCAAGCCACGGAGGTACGGTCAGAAGGAGAGCTGTCGGGTTCGGATGAGGACGTGCGCCAGGACATCGCGCCATCTGGAGGGTCCAGTGCAGCGGCGATGGGGAGCAGACCCAGTCAGCCTGGTGAGTCACATGTTTTACCTGATTCTGTTATCAATGTTGATGGTGGTAATTGGTTAGATAGGGGTGATGGGGGGGACACGACGGCTCCTGGGGGAGCTGTAGGGGCCGCGGCGGGGGGACCGCCTGGCCTAGGGGGGACGGGCGTTCAGCCTGTCGCCGCCGGGACAGGGGGACCATTACAGGAATTGCTGGGAGGATTAAGGGATTTGGTTCAGCGATTTGCAACCAACCAGACGGCGCCGGCGATAGTGGCACCGTGGGTTGGAGGGCAGGTGCAGAAGTCGGGTGTTGGGGGCACCACGGGGACAGGGGGGGAGGCTGTCGCCAACTCAGACGCAGGGGTGTCGGGAAACGCCACCATGGGGGAATCTGCAGTGGTGGTCAGGAAGGATGTGGTCAGGATAGCAGATGCGGCAAAATGCGAAGTGTATGTCTGCTATGAGGGCCCGCTGGGAGCACATTTAAAACAAGAAGTGCGGGAGAAAATAGTAAAAGGTGAGTATGTGGAAATTTTTTCCTTGTTACCGTTAGAGAAGTTCAACTTGGACCGGGTAAAGCCGGAAGATTCCAAAAAAGAGGATGAGGAGAAGCGAAGGTATCGTTTGATCCCTAGGACCTTTGGTAATTGGTTACAGGCATTCGCCATTATGGCGAGTGTAATTGGCGAAAAGAACCCGGAGCATTGCTCTGCGTTGTTTTGCTACATGGATGCCATAGGCGAGGCACATAGGGTGTATGGGGGCACTGCGTGGCTTCGATACGATGAGCAATTTAGGCAACGCAGGGCAGTGAGGCAGGCTCTTAGGTGGGAACATAAGGATATCAGCTTATGGATGCGTTTGATGTCTTCCGCCAGGGTACCAAACCAGCCTTTTCATGGGGGGGCCGGGGGATCGTCTACCTCTGGACTCCCGGCCGGGAAAAAATTTGGGGTGTGTTGGCAGTTTAACGAAGGATCCTGCAAGTTTGGGGGATCCTGTCGTTTTAAACATGAATGCTCAGGATGTGGGGGGAACCACGCTTTGTCACGCTGCTTCAAAAAAGGAAAGAAGTCAGGGGAGGCTGCTCAGAAGAGGGATAACGCCAGTGATGGAGGTAAGGATGCGGCCTTTTTTAAATAGGTACCCGGACAGAGAGGCAGCGAGGGTGTTGGGGGAGGGGTTTTCAGTGGGTTTCAGAATTCCATGCTCTCTGGCAGCTATACCTCCGATGGCCAAGAACTTGCGGTCTGCACTGCAGAATCCTGGGGTGGTTTCGGAAAAACTGGCCAAGGAGGTTTCGTTGGGGCGCATGAGTGGGCCTTTTGCAACTAAGCCATTACAGGATTTAGTAGTGTCACCGTTGGGAGTGGTGCCTAAAAAGGAGCCAAACAAGTTTCGCCTTATTCACCACCTTTCGTTTCCAAAAGGTGCATCGGTGAATGATGGTATCAATCCTGAAGATTGTTCAGTATCGTACACCTCGTTCGATGCAGCAGTGGGATGGGTGAGGCATTACGGTCAGGGGGCACTCATGGCAAAATCAGACATTGAGGCGGCATTTCGTTTGCTTCCAGTACATCCGGACAGCTTTTGGCTGTTGGGTTGCTGCTGGCAGGGGGAATTTTACGTCGATCAGTGCCTGCCAATGGGTTGCTCGATATCTTGCGCCAAGTTTGAGCTGTTTAGCTAATTTCTTGAATGGGTGATTAGGGATGTGTCAGGGATGGATTCCGTGATACATTACCTGGATGACTTTCTCTGCGTAGGGCCTCGTGAGTCTAAGGGGTGTGCGATTCTGTTGGCAACCTTGGAACACATTGCAGGTAAGTTTGGGGTACCATTGGCAGCGGATAAAACGGAGGGCCCGACGACAGTGTTGAGTTTTTTGGGCATCGAAATAGATACCAGAGACATGGAGTGCAGGTTGCCAGGGGATAAGGTGGACGGGTTAAATAGGGACGTCAGGGACATGATGGAAAAAAGGAAAGTGCAGCTGCGGCAATTGCAATCCCTTTTAGGTAAGTTGAATTTTGCGTGTCGCATTATTCCAATGGGTAGAGTTTTTTGCTGCCGGTTGTCAGCTGCCACAGCGGGGATACAGTCTCCGACCCACTTTATCAGGCTTACCAGGGAACATAGGGAGGACTTGAAGGTGTGGCACACGTTCCTGGAAAGCTACAACGGACGTTCGGTGTGGATGGAAGGTCCGGTAAGTAATTGTGACATGGATTTGGTGACGGACGCCGCGGGATCTACGGGGTATGGGGCTTTTTTCCAAGGGCAGTGGAGTGCGGAGGCATGGCCTGAGTTTTGGGTGGAGTCGGGATTTACTCGGAATCTGGTGCTATTGGAATTATTCCCGGTGGTATTAGCAGTAGAATTGTGGGGGGAGAGGTGGCGGGACTTGAAAATACGTTTAAATTGTGACAATATGGGGGTAGTTCAGGTCATCAATCGGCTATCGGCATCATCCCCGCCGGTAATACGATTGTTGCGTCACCTGGTGTTGAGGTGCTTACAACTTAATGTTTTTCTATATGCTGTGCATATCCCGGGCGTGGATAATACGTTGGCTGATTCCTTGTCTCGGTTCCAGTGGGACAGATTCAGGGAGCTGGCGCCCGCCGCGGAAGCAGAGGAGATTCCTTGTCCGGGGTGGCTTTGGGAGATGGTATCGGAATCGCCGCAGTATGGATCAGGAAATCGGTGAGTGGGTCGACATGGGCGGCATATAGTAAAGTGTGGTCGGAATGGGCCACGTTTACACGGCTTGGGGACGCCGGGCTGGGAGGGCTGGACTTGAGGTTGTTGGTAGTGTATTTTGTGTCACGACACATGGAGGGGGGTGGTTCAGTGTCCGCAATTGAGCGGAAGTTGGCAGGGTTGGCCTTTTTATTCAAGTTACAGGGCCTGACTGATTTTACCAAGGACTTCTGGGTAAAACAGGCATTAAAAGGTTAAAGGAAGAGCCATGCGAAGAAGGATTCGAGGAGGCCGGTGTCTTTTTCTTTATTGCAGGTATTGTGTAATAAATTAGGTGGGGTATGTAAGTCGGGTTATGAAGTGATTTTGTTCAAGGCGGCTTTTTCTATCGCGTTTTTTGGAGCGTTTCGGGTGGGTGAGTTGGTGAGTCCAGCAAAACAAGTAGCAGGGGGTTTGAAGATGCAGGATGTGGAAGTAAAACGGGATAGGGTGTTGCTGAAACTGTGCAGGTCTAAAACAGACCAAGCCGGAAAAGGGGTAAAAGTGCAGCTGTTCAGGTTACCAGGGTCGGGAATTTGCCCGTTTCAAGTAGTTGAGGAATTTCTGCTAATTCGCCCGGTTGGGGAAGGGCCGTTGTTTGTACATGAAGATAGAATTTTCTTATCCAGGTTTCAATTCATTGCAGTGTTTAGAAAATGCATTGGGGCTGCAGGGTTGGATAGTAGGCAATTCGCCTCACACTCCTTCCGCATCGGGGCGGCTACTGAAGCTGCCAGGTGTGGGTTGGATGAGGCAGCAATCAAGAGGATTGGGAGGTGGGAATCCAAGAGGTTCCAGTCTTATGTGCGCCCTCAATTGTCATCAGATGCTGTATAAAAAAAAAATATATATATATATAGATATAATATGATCACATGCATTTGAAGACAGGGGTGGGGGAAGTTCACATGTTTCAATTTGTCTTCTGTTGTGTTATGTCTTTACAGATGGGGGTCAACCACGCCTCGTCTGGATCTTGGGGCACTCCTATGTTTTCTGGGGTGCAAAAAGGGGGGACGTCAGACCAGAAGGCAGGCAACTGGGGATTTCCAGGAGGGAGGCATGTATTCGCTGGTTGGGCTTTCCAGGCATGGGGTGGGGTAGAGTTGTTCAGGAAGTTGAACGATACGCTCGACTCGATCGACCCCCGGATGTTTTAGTTGTACATGCAGGAGGAAATGATCTGGGGGTCCGATCTACCAGGGAACTGGTGTCGGCCGTTAAGTGCGACTTCTTGGCACTTCGGGTGGCCTTCCCGGGCATGATCATAGTTTGGTCTGACATAGTGGCAAGGACGTCATGGCGCATGGCTAGATCGGTACCTAGGATCAAAAAAGCAAGAATTAAAGTAAACAAGGCGATTGAAAAGTTTGTTGTTAATAATGGGGGATTGGTGGTGAGACACACGGAGTTGGAGGTTAATGTGGGGATGTACCTAAGGGGAGATGGGGTGCACCTTACCGCAGTAGGCATTGATCTTTGGGCTCTCGGGCTTCAGGATGTCATTGAGAGGGCATTGCGGGTGTGGAGGTGCCCTTAAGGCTAAGGGGTCATCCTTGCGGGCTGTGGCGGCATCTTTGGTCTCTGATGGTGGTACAAAATGCAAAGAGGTGATGGTAAATGGTGGGGGGCTTTCAGTATTCTGTGCCCCTCTGGTGTGTTCTGTTCTTACAGCGGAAGGCTAGGCTGGAAGACAGATCTTACACTGCGGGAAGGGTGTTGTCACCGTGCTGTTTTAAATACGGCTGGTGGCCTGGTATGGTAAAATTATGTACCGCAGTGTATGGTGTTTGGTGAAGTTTTGAAATGGAGGAGGTGAAGTTAAGAGTGCCATCAGAAGACCAAAGATTGGGAGGTGTAAGAACTGTCAGTTAAAAGTTATACATAGTTGTACAGAATGTTCATTAAAAGAGTTATTTAAAGTTATTTAAAAAGTTGGTTTTATACTTTTATAATAAAGGAGGCTGCTATGGCCGGTTTTTTACTCCAAAACAACTCCTGTGTGTGTTATCCAATTATTATAGATAAGAAAGGGAGAAGGGGAATAGTAAATAAAGAGTGGGTAGTGGAAGTTGGGGATATTAGTTCGTACACTGGTCATGTCCCTGTTAGGTTGATTCACCCCCTCTATTTGTCATACATTCTGTTACCCCAAAGAGTGAAAGTAAAAGACAAGAACACAAATCTTCCAAATGGGACACAGATGGCCAAAAAACAACAAACAACTGATAGGGGTTATAACTGTCCCTTAAGCCTCGTACACAGGTTCGATTGTCGTACAACCGAGCGTCTGATTTTTGTGAAAAGCGCGTGTGCAGAATTTTGTCTAGCATACTAACTATCCGCAAATTGTTGTTCGACAAACACGAACGTAGTGACGTACTACGAGAGTATAAAGAGGAAGTTAATTTCTCGTGTTAGTAGAAATTTGGTGAGCGCTGATTCGCGATTTTCAGATCGTTCCTGATCGATCATTTGTCAACCAGCCATGTTACGAAATAAGAGAAGAGAACGTGCTATTATTGAGCTAGGAGGCATTGCTTTGAACCAAGTCCTTTCCAGGAACAGGAGGAAGAGGAGTTCTTGGACCAAAAATTGGTTGCTTAATCGTGAGCAATTAGGCCATATGCCTTTGCTGCGGGAGCTCCAGCAGAATAATCTGTATGATTTTCGAAATTATCTCCAGATAAAGGATCCCTGCTTTCACTACCTCTTGGCATTGGTGACCCCTATATACAGAAGCAGGACACATGTATGCGGCTTTCCATCACTCCTGAACAAAGGCTCATAGCCACCTTGCGGTACTTTGCAACAAGGAGAAGCCTTCAGGATCTGAAGTTTACTACTGGGATCTCCCCCCAGGCTCTGGGAGTCATTATTCCTATATTAGGGACTATATTAGGGTAGGTGTTTTTATTTAAGATCACATTATATGTATTTCTATTTGCTAATGTTTTTATTTTACTTTTTGATTACATAATTATCAATATTGAAATATGCTGTGAATGTCCTCTTTGTCCTCATGCATGCTGTAAGGTATTCCTGCTCCTTTTTTGGGCTACATGCATATTTTCCTACAATAACCTCCCCAACATGCAATCCTGGGCCCATACACACCTAGCCTGGTAACTTAACAATGTTTTTTTGTCAGCTACATTTTGGGGCCTACACTAAACAACCCCTAAAATGTGTTCAAATGTGATTTGTGTGCTCCAAATTGGGCAGAGTGCAAGAGGCCTTATTATTATGGCCAAACTCATTTTGAACCCTCCCTCACTCCCAAAAAATGCTAAGTCAACAGATCCAAATACTCTATCTGCTGACCCATACACACTCCCTCTTTTGTGGTCAAATTTTATTATAAATTACCCAAACCATGTGGTGCAAGGACCTGCCTGATTACCTACAAATTGAAACTTCTTAGTTTTCTCTCCTATTATATTGATTTGTTAAATCATAATGTAAAAATGTGCTGCAATTGAACAGAGTGTATCCAGCTTTAGAATATGACTGTCACGTACCTGGTAGGTTTTGAGCCTGAAGTGCAGAGAAAGACCTCCCTTACAGCTCCCACTCCCGTTCCCCTGGAATGGAGACAGAGGGCCCAGGAGTGAGGAGTGGTATGGGTGCCTGGCAGGATCAACAGTCACCAGAAGTTCAGGAGTGGTGGCACCCTCTGGAACCTGAAGCTGAAGCAGAGACTGGAGACTGGAGACTGGAGTTCAGAGAGGACTAGGAACAAGCAGCAGGTAGTGGACTGGAACGCTGGACTGGAACCAGGAACAAGCAGCAGGTAGTAGCCTGGAACGCTGGACTGGAACCAGGAACAGGGCAGCAGGTAGTAGCCTGGAACGCTGGACTGGAACCAGGAACAAGCAGCAGGTAGTAGCCTGGAACGCTGGACTGGAACCAGGAACAAGCAGCAGGTAGTAGCCTGGAACTCTGGACTGAAACCAGGAACAAGCAGCAGGTAGTAGCCTGGACGCTGGACTGGAACCAGGAACAAGCAGCAGGTAGTAGACTGGAACGCTGGACTGGAACCAGGAACAAAGCAGCAGGTAGTAGTCTGGAACGCTGGACTGGAACCAGGAACAAACAGCAGGTAGTAGCCTGGAACGCTGGACTGGAACCAGGAACAAAGCAGCAGGTAGTAGTCTGGATACTGGTATGGAACAGAGCACCGCCGGTGGTCGGTATCGGTTGAACAGCAGAGGTACCAGGGATTACACAGAGGGATGGTCAGGCAAGTCAAGAGGGTCTGGTGCAGGCGGATAGCAGGATGGTCAAACAGGAAGCCAGGTCAGATAACAGAAAACACAAGTCAGATCAGGTAAGGCACACGGAACGCTGTAGAGCAGACAAGGGGGATAGAGTGTGACTGGCCGGTTTAAATAGCCCGCCTGGCACCAGCGGGAGTGCGCGCGTGCGTGCCCGTGCGTGACAGCACCCGTGAACGCGTGCGCATGCGCAGTGGAACCCGCGGCCGTGTTCCCATGCGTCTGGACCGCCGATTACTGGCAGGATCTTCATGACATTGCCCCCCCCCAAAGGGGCAGCCTCCGGCTGCCCCTTTGAAGAAATTTCTCTGGATGGGACCTTTTAAAAGATTGCAATAGATCTTCAGCATGGATATTGTCCTCGGGTTCCCAAGAGTTTTCTTCTGGGCCAAACCCCCTCCATTTTATCAGAAACTGATTTTGGTTACCTCTTTTCCTATGGTTCATGATAGCCTCCACCTCAAATTCCTCCTCCCCATCTACCAAAATTGGATCAGGAGGATCCGTACTTCGGCCTGGAAATTGGTTGGAAACAGAGGGTCTGAGCAAGGACACATGAAATACTGGATGCACTCTTAGTGAATCCGGGAGTTCAAGTTCGTATGCCACCTCATTAATTCTCCGCTTGACAGGAAATGGCCCAAGAAACTTAGGGCCCAATTTCTTTGAAGGGCAAGCCATCCTGAGATTTACTGTAGATAACCATACCTGGTCCCCGGGTGTAAGTAACAGCTCACCTCGCCTTTTCTTATCGAAGGTTGCTTTATTATATTCCTGGGTCCTGGTCATGGTCTCCTGTAAAACTTGGTTGTTGGAAGTAAAGAAGTCCAGCCTCTCCTGAACTGCGGGTACTGTACACTCTGGAAGAGAATTAGGCAAAAATGAAGGGTGGAACCCATAATTCGCAAAAAATGGAGTTTATTTGATAGCGGAATGAATAGAATTGTTGTAGGCGAATTCGGCCAATGGGAGAACAGAAATCCAATCATCCTGGGCAAAAGAAGAAAAACATCATAAATATTGTTCAAGAGTCTGGTTTGTTCTCTCTGTTTGCCCATTAGTCTGGGGATGATAAGCAGATGAAAATGAGAGCTCAATGTTCAATGTTTTACACAGAGACCTCCAGAATTGGGAGGTAAACTGTACCCCCCGATCTGAAATGATATTTACTGGTACCCCATGGAGCCTGATGACTTCTTTAATGAATGCCTGTGCTGTTTCTGTAGCTGAAGGAGTGCCCTTCATCACGACAAAGTGGGCCATTTTCGACAACCGGTCTACTATGACAAAAATTGAAGTGAAGCCCCCAGCTGGAGGTAATTCTACAATAAAGTCTATAGAGAGCATTTTCCAAGGCCTATCTGGGACGGGCAATGGTTTTAGCAGTCCCCATGCTTTGGTCCTGTGCCCCTTGTTCCTGATACAGGTGGTACAGTACTCAACAAACTTCCTACAATCTTTGCATAACTGAGGCCACCAGAAGGTACGCTGTACCAGATCAGTGGTCTTAGCCACACCAAAATGCCCAGCCAATGCATGATCATGACAGAGCTCAAGTACTGAAACTCGTAGTGTTTCTGGTATAAAGATCCTATTCTCATGCCACGGTAACCCATCCTTAACTTGGAGTTCTGTCCTCATGGAAGATCCTAATTCTGCGGAAGCCTGCTTAATCTGGGAAAGCAGGTTTCCCTGAAGTAAAAGAAAATTCCCCGGGGACAGAATGGTGTCTGGAGGGGAAATCTCTTGAGACTTGTAAAACATCCTGGATAGGGCATCAGGTTTGGTATTTTTGGAACCAGGGCGGTAGGTGACATGGAAGGAGAACCTGGACAAAAAGAGAGCCCACCTGGCCTGACGTGGCTTCAATCTTTTGCAGATCTCAAATACTTCAGGTTCTTATGATCTGTAAAAATTAAGACTGGATGATCGGCACCCTCCAGCAGATAGCGCCACTCCTCCAACGCTGATTTGATTGCCAACAACTCTCTGTCACCTACATCATAATTTCTCTCTGCCGTGGACAATTTGCGAGAGAATAAGGCCACAGGGTATAACAGGCCCTTGGTTCCCTGTCTTTGGGACAACACTGCCCCTACTGCAATTTCAGATGCGTCCACCTCTAGTACGAATGGCAGAGAGGAATCTGGATGCTTTAGTACAGAGGCGGAAGTAAAAAGACCCTTGAGAGTCTCAAAAGCCTTTTGGGCATCAGTAGACCAGTGGAAGCGTGTGCCTTGTTTAGTTAGTTGTGTGATGGGTGTGATGATGGCTGAGAACCCCTTAATAAATTTACAGTAAAAATTAGCGAATCCAACGAATCGCTGGATTACCTTCTTGTCTGTCGGGACTGGCCAATCTAAAACTGCAGCGACCTTTTGAGGGTCCATCTTAATGCCCCCACTGGAAATGATCAACCTCAAAAATGGAATACTTTCCTGTTCAAATTCACATTTTTCAGCCTTTGCATATAGACCGTGTTGTCGAAGCCGGCCCAACACACTCCTGACGTGCCTGCGGTGGGATTCAAGGGAACAAGAAAAAATTAATATGTCGTCTAAATAGACGATAACAAACAGATCAAGAAAGTCTCGAAACACATCATTGATGAAGTACTGAAATGTAGCAGGGGCATTGCACAGACCAAAAGGCATCACTAGGTACTCAAAATGTCCATAACGGGTACAAAAGGCGGTCTTCCATTCGTCTCCGTCCCTAATGCCGCGTACACACGGTCGTACTTTTCGTCTACAAAAGTCCAACGGACGCTGACGGACTAAAGCTGGCTGGTAATCCGATCGTGTGTGGGCTTCTCCGGACTTTCAACGTACTTTTTTAGCCTCAAATCCGACGTACTTTAGATTTGAAACATGCTTTAAAACTTTACGACGGACTCGAGTCTGGTCGAAAAATCCGCTCGTCTGTATGCTAGTCCGACGGACAAAAACCCACGCTAGGGCAGCTATTGGCTACTGGCTATGAACTTCCTTATTTTAGTCCGGTGTACGTCATCACGTAAGAATTCGACTGACTTTTGTGTGATCGTGTGTAGGCAAGTCTGTTCGTTAGAAAGTATGCCGCAAGTCCGTCGAAAGTCTGCCGGAAGTCTGTCGGAAGTCTGTCGAACAGGCTGTCTGACTTTTGTAGACGAAAAGTACGACCGTGTGTACGCGGCATTATACGAACTAAATTGTAGGCTCCGCGGAGGTCAAGCTTGGTGAATATGGTGGCCGTCCCAAGTCTTTGGAACAACACTGGTACCAGAGCAAGAGGGTAACGGTTCTTCACAGTGATTTTATTTAGTTTGCGGTAATCCACACAAGGTCTGAGGGTCTTATCTTTCTTCTGTACAAAGAAGATGCCTGCGCCTGCTGGAGACGTGGATGGGCGAATGAAGCCTTTCTTAAGGTTCTCGTCGATATATTCCTTTAAAGCCCCTTGTTCTATCTCAGTTGAAGGGAAGATTCTTCCAAAAGGAATCTCGGCACCGGGAAGTAATTCGATAGGACAGTCATAGGCCCGGTGAGGGGGTAAGACCTCTGCCCCCTGCTTGCTGAATACATCTAGGAAATCATGATAGGCAGAAGGAATGGAGAGGTGTAGACTAGAATCTGTATCGAGGCAGAGTTCAGTTCTCCTGAGTATTCTGAGTTCTGCATAACTGTTGGCAATATGAAGAAGGAAAGGTAACTTCACCTGTGATCCAATTAATGTCCGGATTGTGAGCCTGTAACCATGGCATGCCCAGGATTATGGGAAACAGGGGTGAGGCGATGATATCTAGGTGTAGCAGTTCTTCATGAGAATTGGAAATGGAGACGGGTATTGGAACCGTCTCTTGGGTAACAGGTCCCGATTTAATGGTGGTTCCATCAGCTAGATGGATGGAAAGTCCATGGGCCTTGGGCACCAAAGGTATCTGGTGTTGGGTAGCAAAAAGTCAATAATGGCGGTTATTTGCAGAGTCTCTCCTGGAAGCTGTAACAGGATAGAGAGAGCAAGTTGAGTAGTATTCTTAACCAGAGGTGTAACATAGTCAGTGGACAGGGATAGGCACTTACAGAGTTTAAGGGGACAGTTCCTGACATAGTGCCCAGGTTCCCCGCAATACAGGCACAAATTATTCACTCGACGACGTTGTCGTTCCTCCTGAGTAAGAGAAGACCGCAGGACTCCTAATTGCATTGGCTCAGGTAGGTTAAACATGGAGGTAGGTGTTGTTGGTGACGTAAGATGAGGAACCTTAGTGGTAACCCAAGTTGGGCGAGGAGATCCCATAGCTCTCTCAGTCCTACGCTCTCTTAGTCGTCGGTCGATCTGGATGGCTAGATCGATCAAGGCATTTAAAGTCTGTTGTGTACCCACCCTGGCCAGTTCATCCTTCAGAGAGTCAGAGAGTCCCATCCGGAACTGATAGCGGAGAGCCGCATCATTCCAATTTGTGTCCGCACTCCACTTCCTGAATTTAGCCACATAGTCCTCTGCTGCCCTGCGACCCTGTTGAAGGGTGTGCAGAGCCGTCTGTGCAGTAACGGACATCTGGGGGTCATCGTACAACTGTCCCAATGCATCAAAGAAGGAGAAGAGATTGGTCAGGGATATGTCCTTTTGCTCCAGAAGGCGATGGGCCCAGGTTTGGGGGTCACCAGAAAGCAGAGAAATTACGAAGCACACCTTGGTAGCCTCCAGGGAAAAGGTACATGGCTGAAAAGCAAAGAACAATTCACAGGAGTTGCGGAAGGCCCTGAATTTATGGCGATTCCCGGAGAAACATTCAGGCGTCGGGACCTTGGGTTCTGGAGGGAGCATCACCACCATTGAGGAAGGCCCGACTGAAGGAGCAGGAGGAACTCCCTGGACCCCAATGGGATTAGACAGAGTTAGCACTCGTTCCTCCAGCCTGGTGTATCCTTGCTGCAGATTCTTGACTGCTTCAGTCAATCCTGTCAAGTGCGCACAAAGTTCCTTCATGGGAGACGTTCCCTGCTCAGGCTCAGACATGGCTGTCTGCTACTGTCACGTACCTGGTAGGTTTTGAGCCTGAAGTGCAGAGAAAGACCTCCCTTACAGCTCCCACTCCCGTTCCCCCGGAATGGAGACAGAGGGCCCAGGAGTGAGGAGTGGTATGGGTGCCTGGCAGGATCAACAGTCACCGGAAGTTCAAGAGTGGTGGCACCCTCTGGAACCTGAAGCTGAAGCGGAGACTGGAGACTGGAGTGCAGAGAGGACTAGGAACAAGCAGCAGGTAGTGGACTTGAACGCTGGACTGGAACCAGGAACAAACAGCAGGTAGTAGCCTGGAACGCTGGACTGGAACCAGGAACAGGGCAGCAGGTAGTAGCCTGGAACGCTGGACTGGAAGCAGGAACAAGCAGCAGGTAGTAGCCTGGAACTCTGGACTGGAACCAGGAACAAGCAGCAGGTAGTAGCCTGGAACGCTGGACTGGAACCAGGAACAAGCAGCAGGTAGTAGCCTGGAACGCTGGACTGAAACCAGGAACAAGCAGCAGGTAGTAGACTGGAACGCTGGACTGGAACCAGGAACAAAGCAGCAGGTAGTAGTCTGGATACTGGTATGGAACAGAGGAATGGTCAACAAGCTGGTGGTCGGTATCGGTCGAACAGCAGAGGTACCAGGGATTACACAGAGGGATGGTCAGGCAAGCCAAGAGGGTCTGGTTCAGGCGGATAGCAGGATGGTCAAACAGGAAGCCGGGTCAGATAACAGAAAACACAGGTCAGATCAGGTAAGGCACACGGAAGCTGTAGAGCAGACAGCGGGGATAGAGTGTGACTGGCCGGTTTAAATAGCCCGCCTGGCACCAGCGGGAGTGCGCGCGCGCGTGCCCGTGCGTGACTGCATCCGTGAACGCGTGTGCAGTGGAACCTGCGGCCGTGTTCCCATGCGTCTGGACCGCCGATTACTGGCAGGATCTTCATGACAATGACACTTCTTACCTGTCCACTGGTCTGGCAATAGTGTAAGTAAGGAGGGGCTGGCCAAAAAAACACTGATTATTTCTGCAACTAGCTCTCATGATAGTGGAGAGGGCTACCTGTCCAAAACATCTACCCCATTACCCCCCCCCAAAAAAGTTGTCTAATGGGCCACCGGGAGGGGGGGGGGGGATCTGATAAGTTGACCTTCCACTTTTGTCTTTAAATACTCTTTTAAGTGTATCCTTATGTTGGCTAAGCATGTTTGTGTCAAATCTGATTGCAATGTTATGTGCAGAAGTAGTAATGTATTTTTTTCTTTTTTTAATCCACAGTTTACTTCCAACCCAGAGCAATGGCAGGACATTCCAGCCCAGTTTCTTCACCAATGGGATTTTCACAACTATGGTGGTGCTATTGATGGGAAGCACGTCTGGATTGTACCACCAGCCAAATCTGTCTCATATTATTTTAATTATAAGGGCTTTTGCAGCATAGTTATGCTAGCTGTTGTGTCGGCCAATTATGAATTTCTTTATTTGGACGTTGGGAAGAACGGCTGCAACTCTGATGGAGGAGTCATCATGCAGACAAAGTTCTACAGGCGGCTACAGAATGGCACCTTAAGCTTGCCATCTGCTGATCAGAATGTGGAGGGCCTCAATTTTGTGTTTGTGGCATATGAGGCGTTTGCTCTGAAGGAACATCTGATGAAGCTATTTCCTATGAGGAACCTCACCCTCGAGCAGAGAATATTTAATTACCGACTCTCTCGTTCCAGAAGGGTGGTCGAAAATGCCTTTGGCATCTTATCCAACCACTGTTTTTGACTGCCATAAACCTGGCACTCTACAAAATTAATCATGTGATCCTGTGCTGCTGCATTCTCCACAATTTTTAAGGAGGAATGCTACGAGCTGCCTTGCCTCTCTGCCAAGTGACATGGACCCTGCAGTGCAAGGCCCAGCTGGAGAGGCTGCAGATCATCTGTCTGTGGGCGTGATGACGGCTATAGAAAATACTCGTGCTGGCTTGCCCTCCCAAATTGCCCAGGATTTACGCCAGAAATACATGGACTATTTTGTGGGTAGAGGGGCAGTGTCTTGGCAGCAATTTCTAGCTGATCCTATCTAAACTTTTTTGGAGCTCATAAACTCATAATTCAGTTGAAGTACTGTTGTCTGTCCTTCTTATATGTATAATATGTTCCCAAATGGGATTTTTTTTGGGCACTTGCTCCAATAGTGAAAATGTACCTTAATTTCTACATGAGGTGACAATATCTTCTTAAGCTAACTATTATGGTGTGTTGGGTGTCTGCTACACACACACACACAATGTTTTTGTTCCTAATGGATCTTATGCATGAAGAACAAAAATATTATATCTTTACAAATCCTTTAATTTTTGCGGCCTCAAATTTGCAGGAGTTGACAACATGCAAGAGCACATTGTAACTGTAACTACAACAACTTTCAAAATTCACTGGCATTGAAATAATAAGCCACACATTGTTTGGTATAAATCATTTTACTCAAAGCACATTCACATGTGCTTTTTAAGGTGCTTAAACAAACCAACATCTTTGTGTATAACATGTATGTTTTGCAGTATTTCTCCTTTTTTGGGGGTAAACAGGCATGTTCAAAACCATTAGATACACATCCAAAACTCAGTAACTTCCAAAGTTCTAGTTTGTTAAAGTGAAGGGCAACTGAGACATTAGTATCCCAAGACTGTGTGAATGTTGCCTTCCTCAGAAGGGGTGATCTCACCCCCCCTCCAAACCAAAATTTGAAGCCACGTACACGTAGTGGCTTACCAATTAAATTTCCCCTATGATCCCATTCCTAAAATGTGTGTAGTTACAAACAGAAATTTTTCAAAACATGTGTAAACATGTGCTATCGCCCATCACGGGGTATCAACTGACGCGTTTCAGGGGAGCAACCCCTTCCTCAGAACTAAAGTAGCTCTGAGAAAGGGGTTGCACCCCAAAACACGTCCATTGATACACCGTGATGGGAGATAGCACATGTTTACACACTGTGTGATTTGGGGGATTCAAAAATTGCTATTTGTAACTACACACATTTTAGGAATGGGATCATGGGGGAAATCATAATGGTAAGCCCCAATTTGTGTGTACCTTCAAATTTTGGGTTTTAGATTAGAAAAAACAGATAAACATTGGCATTCACATTCGTTAGGGCAGTGTTTCTCAACTCGCCTCCTCAAGATGCAAACCCAGGTCATGATTTCTGGATTTCTTGAATTTGCCACAGGTGATGTTATCAGTTTTACTGCCTTAGCAATTCGCACAGTCGTTTAGACTGAGGAAAGTCTATAAAACAGGACCTGGTGGTGCATCTAGATGAATGGAGTGGAGAAAAACTGAGTTCTGTTCCTAAACTTTCACATTTCAAAGTCCAAAAAAGCTGGAAATGAGTAATGGCAAACATGAGCCAACAAGTGGAACACCAAACTTCAGACCAGTCCAGAGGAAA
This sequence comes from Lithobates septentrionalis, assembly GCA_037952835.1. NCBI lineage: Eukaryota > Metazoa > Chordata > Amphibia > Anura > Ranidae > Lithobates > Lithobates septentrionalis. Next base: position 849,768 of record JBBDGP010001050.1, read on the forward strand.
TTAGAATTTTGCTACCATGTCCACAAAATCTCTGATTCTGCACTGTGAAGCAGTAGTAGCCTCCTTGATTTGCTGCAGTTCCTTGCAACACTGCAACTTATCAGCACTCATTCTGTCAATAGTACAGCGTTGAAGATCATGACTTAGTAAGAAGAGTAAAAAGTACTAAGGAAACGATTGTCAAGTGGCTGAAGCCCTACATAGTGAGTTATGGTCAAGTTAATTGTAAACTTAATGAAATACTTACCTACCCAGTCTATTGTTGGTTGCAAGTGGTGGTAATAAACATATACATTCAGATAAATTAATAAATTATATAGTCCATCAGAAAAAATTCAGAAATCCATCAGAAATGTTTGCAAACTGAAGAAAAAGAGCTCTCACCAACACCCAATAAAACTGACTCTTACCGCCAGTGCAGTGGATATACACAGTATAAAGATGTATAGTTGGTCAGATCCAAGCTTCATACGGTTCACTGCGTTAAAGAGGTCCCTCTCTCACTGACCGACCAGATGTAATCAGCCCAATCTCAGTAAACACTTGACTAAGCAAAATGCTCTCAAAGGTATAGCACGGTCGCCACACATGTAGAAAATGGAAGAAACACCTCATTGCGCAGACATCCGACAGAAGAGTTAATTTATTGATATAAAACAGTATATAAAACTCACATGTATTGAATGAGGTACAGGCAATCGGAAAGCGTCCAGCGCTTCCTACTGACAAGATAGCAGCCACTTCCCTGTCCACAGCGCTACGTCACACGTCCCTTGTGCAGCCCAACGTTTCATCACAAATGTGCATCATCAGGTGCGTCTGATGATGCACGTTTTTGAAGAAACGTCAATCTGCAAAAAGGACGTGTGGCATAGCACTATGGACGGGGGGAGTGACTGCTATCTTGTCAGTAAGAAACGCTGGACGCTTTCCCTTTGCCTGTACCTCATTCAATACATGTGAGTTTTATATACTGTTTTATATCAATAAATTAACCCTTCTTTTGGATGTCTGCGCAATAAGAGTGTTTCTTCCATTTTCTACATGTGTGGCCACCGTGCTATACCTTTGGGAGCATTCTGCTTAGTCAAGTGTTTACTAACATTGGGCTGCTTACATCTGGTCGGTCAGTGAGAGAGGGACCTCTGTAATGCAGTGAACCGTATGAAGCATGGATCTGGCCAACTATACATCTTTATACTGTGTATATTCATTGCACTGGCGGTAAGAGTCAGTTTTATTGGGTGTTGGTGACGGCTCTTTTTCTTCAGTTTCCGAATATTTCTGATGGTTTTCTGAATTTTTTCTGATGGACTATATAATTTATTAATTTATCTGAATTTATATGTCTATTACCACAATTTTCTAGCGCTGCACCTCTTACCCCCTATTTTTATATTATTGTACCCAACAATATTGTGTCAGCAGCTTTACATCTTTTCAGTTTAGCGCAACAGATCCTCTTCTTTTTATTGTTGGTTGCAACCTGCTTGCCCTTCAGACACCTACACTACTAGGAATGTACACACTGCAACTACTCTATAATCTTGGCCCTAGTGCCTGGGTCTCCCAAACTCGGGTACCTAGCAACACTGACAGCTCCTTCCACCTCTTCCTTCTCCATGTTAATGTTAAAGCACTACATATTTTGCTAATGTGGGGAGTGGGTGTTTGGTTTGGACATCTAAACACTCGACATGTCAATATATTCAAAGCAATATTCAAAGAATACTTACTTTTGCAAACAACAGGCTCCCGAACACTTTCTTCCTGTTTTGGTTTGCTTCGGCTCTCTTTGTGACTCACGTTAGGGGATTTGGTGTCAACAATTCCAAAGTCTGTGCTGGGTCCAGGAAAACTTACCACACTCCGTTTCCTCTAAAAAGGTACAACACAACATTCATTAATCCTCCCCAAGTCCCATCTGTTTCTAGAATACATTTTGCTACATTAGTTGACCAACCTTGCACTTGGTCTGGTGTAAAAGTTTGGTCCTCACTAGTGGACTCCACCATGCTGGACTCTGGAGGATTTGCTGGGAAAAATGCATAAAAAAGGGAAGGTGATGGCATTTTCCAGAGGGCAAACACTTGACAAGGGCCAACATTGAAAAAGTTCTGCAGTTGCCCCCCACCCCACTTGTCTCCTATGGGATATGGGATATACGATGACCATTATAGCAAGCATGACTCTGTGTGACTGGGAGCCCTGGGGCCTCTCCTCTACCCATGTCTACACTAGCAAGGCTGCATTAATGGGCACTGATAAGCCAAGCAGCAACCAGAAAGTGTTTTTTAATCCTTAAGTTCTGCCCTAAGCCCATGGCCTTTGGCCCACCTAGAAACACCCCTGTCTGTGGCTAAATTAGTGTGTTTGAAGTTGGCACTTACCTTTTTTGGGGGAAGATGGCCTTGTTGCCTCCCCTGTTGGGGCCCGAGCGAGGGGAGCCACCCTTTGTTCCTTGTGGTGGCTTGGCTGAAGCATCCTTTTTTTGTGTCTCCCTGTTGAAAGATAAAAAAGACAAAAAGTACAAAATAGAAATGAATGTCCAAAAACAAGACCAAATTAGAATCTTCATATATGCTTTATATTTACCTTCATCTTTGGAATCTCAAGTCATACAAACAAAGATTTTCTAAGCTTATATATAGAATTCTCTATAGCTACTTTGAGCAAGAACATATACAGACAGCTAATTTACACATATACATATTATTTAGATACAACTATTGCTTACTTTTTTAAGGATATGATGTATGTGCTCCAGCTGGTTTTGTTCCCGGTGTTTAAGATCGGACCATCGTTTTTGGATTTGGTCCTTTGATCGGTCCACCGAAAATTCTTTCTTCAAAACAATGATTACCTTTTCCAAAATGCAGTCTTTTCGGCTGTTGGGCCTCTGATAATTCTGCAGCTTGCAATCTTAATCGTGCTTCTCCAGGATGCGCACCATCTCCACCATCTCACCCTTGCTCATTGGTGTGGCTGTTCCACCCTCCTATGAGCTCCACCACCTGGCTGCAACTCGGCAAATCTGCCATGTCCCGCACGAAAGTTCCGCCGCATGCAGGATAGGAGAGGTGTTCACGCCCATGACGCTTGTGAGAGTGAAATTGGATGCATGCGCAGTGTATATTTAGCCAGAACGCACATTCGATGGAATGGCCGTAGGAACGATCTGTGAGTGTAGAATGATCGATTGGCAATGAGTGAAAAAAGGCATAAAACGAAGGTACAATTGGAAATTGGGGCATAGGTGGTGGTTAGTGGCCTATACTGGTTAGATTGGGGCCGACATGGAGGATTAATGGGCTATACTGCTTAGACTGAGGCCTATATTGGGATCAGCTTATGGGTTAAGCCAGCCATATGGTTTGTCTTGTGTTCTGTCTTGCAGGCATCATATCATGAATGACAAGTTCACATCCCCGGACTTTCTGCCCTTTCATTGATATGTACCGGCAGTTGCCCTGTCTATGGAGGGTTAAGAGCAAAGACTACTCTAACAAAAAAACTAAGGTTTGCAGCATTGGATAAACTGGCACAACTGTGAAAACCAGTTTACCCCAAGGCAGACCCAAGCTATGTCCGCCAAAAGATTGCTAACCTCCGTAGCACCATTACAAGGGAGCTTAACAAGATCCAGGAATTGGAGAGGTCAGGAGCAGCAGCAGATGACATCTATGTACCGAGGCTCTGGTACTATGACAGCCTGCGGTTTCTGACAGACCAGACTGAACCCAGGCCATCACTGTCAACCCTGCCTTCCACCTCTTCTGAGGGCACAGCTCCTGATGCACAAGATGAAGATGTGGAGGAGCCCATCTTGACACAGGTATAGCATTGTTGAACATATTTGGATCCAAAAATACAATGATGATAACTATACGTTATTGGAAAAATATTTCAGCCTTAACAAAGTGATTTCCATATCAATACACAGTAGTGACCAAAAATGATTTGAACTAGATTGAAAAAGGCTGGGGTCAGAATGATAGTCTTTTCTATTTCTCCACATTCAATTTGCAACAGTGAGGAGATCAAAATTATGTGTGATTGATGACCAAACCCAAAAATAAGATACTAATTATGTCCCATTTTCATACACGGGAAAGTTCAAGTCTGGAGGAGCCAGTGGGCAGTAATCAAACGGAGTTGCAGATCCCTCACCTACCTCCTGCTGCAAAAAGAGCTGGGAAGACCATAAATCTGGGGGAGGCCACAGCTTCATTTCTCAGCCAGGCCTCAACTGAGCTCCGTACTGATCACAATGAGGTTGAACAATTTGGGTGTGTGACGGACAATAAATTAAGGTAGATGGCCAGTGAGCAAAGGAGCAGTTGTGAGGAACTCATTCTGCAGCTCCTCAACAAGGGGGTGAGGGGCGAAATTTCAGAAAGCACCCACATTTCTGATTTTGTGGCCCCACAGCCACTCCACCCACCACAGCCACCCCACCCCCCTCCACTGCAGCATGATGGTTAGTGGCAATACCAGCCACATGAACCCCAACAACCACGCTGGTCCGGGGATTTTCACCCCTACCTCCCTTTCTAATTTCTATTATTTTGTGTATTTTTTTTGGTAATATTTTGTTTTGCTATATTTTCTTTGTTTTTTTTCTGCATGGAATGCACTTTTTTGTTGTTATTTTTATTTGGATGGCAGATAGCATCTCTAATTTAATTTCTGTTGTTTTTTTTTTCTGCACAATAAAAAAAATTGTGTAGAATAATACTTGGCTATGTGTTTTTCTTCAAATGACAGTTTGGGAGTAGGCAGTTACATTAAAAACAACACAATGGAAAATTAACAAGGGACATCAAAATAGTTTTATCTTTGATCTTAAAAACTCAGGCATAATGGTGTTGTGGTAACTTTCCCCAAAAAAAATCAAACAACAACCATAATATTAATATTATATACATAATTCTAGATTATGAACGGTAGTTTACAAGACCAAACTCTTTCGGGTCGTTTCTTGATTCCGACCATGCGTGTTTGTACTTTCGACTTTTGGGTGATGATTTCTGTACTGACCATCCAAAAATTGGACGTTGAGCTGTCGTTTGTCAAAAATGTACTAGTCTGCTCATCCAGCTTTTGTCTTACGAAAAATGAAAATCGAATGTCGAAAGGAGCATACTAACGGTAAGAATATTGGATGACAGGCTGTCGAACGACAATTCCCTTCCGAAATTTGCATTGTGTGTACGGGCCTTTACACTATACAAAATGAGATAAACGTTTTGCCTTTAGTTCTACTTTAAAGCGGAGTTTCGCTTGGGTAAAAAAAAAGTTAAAAATTAAAGTCAGTGGGGGCTGGAGGCGGAGCCTAGTGGAGCAGACATGCATTGTTAGAGCTCCACACCGCTGAGGAGAGAAGAGAAGGACAAAGCGGAGCCTGCAGGCTCAAAAGGTATCCATTTTAACCTTTTTGCCCCAGGGAACAAACTGTGAAAGTTTGGGCAGGAAATATGGTACTGGGAGGAAACCGTGGCAGAAATAAAAATCACCTCACAAAGAGCTCACAGGCACTCACTGCAGCTGAAGCAGCTCCAGTCACCTCACAAGATACAGCATCAGGGCGCTCTCACAGACAGAAAATGTCACAGCAAGACTCTCCATTTGAGTCAGATACAGAACAAATCCTCTCACAAACTTCTCCACAAGCCTCCTCAGTATCCCCAGTAATATTATTACAATTTGAAAAGATGCTTCATAAGGCTTTAAAACAAACCTCAGACCAAATAACAAAAAGCCTAACCAAAGAAATAAGAGAGCTGGGAAACCGCACCGCAGCCATAGAAATAAAAATGGATGAAATTGAAATTACAACCCAAGAAAATATAACAGAATTGGAACAATTAAAAAAAGAGAATTTAATACTTCAAACTAAGCTCGAAGATTACGAAAATAGAGCCAGACGTTCAAACTTGCGCATAAGGGGAATACCTGAAACTGTGACAGACCTGCAATCTACTATTACTGCTCTATTACAAGAACTAAAGCCAGATATCCCTATTGAACGTTTAGAACTGGACAGAGTACACAGAGCCCTCACAGCCAAAAAGAAAGATGGACCCCCACGTGATATAATCACAAAATTTCATTATTACAGAACGAAAGAACAAATACTAATTGCTGCAAGAGAAAAAAAGGAACTTAATTTTCAAGGACACAATTATCAAATTTTTGCTGACCTATCCCAACTTACTATTACTAAAAGACCATCCATGAAACCCCAACTAATGGAACTGCAACGCCACAACATTATGTATCAATGGGGCTTCCCCTTTTCAGTCAGATTTAACTACCAAGGTACAATTTACAGAAGCAGATCAGCAGATGAACTACAACAAACCCTTTTAAAATTAAATCTGACAGAACCCATAAGCAGCAACACTCCCACACGCAGAAGAATGGCATCATCTTCACCTTCAGGCAGCACCCAGAAAATTTCAGAACAAAATGGGAATCATCATTCTCACAAAAGAGGCCGTTATGCCACATCATCCATGGACCAAGAAGATTCAATGGACTGACATCCTAATTCCTGATATCTCTTCATTTATTATACTAAGAGATGGTTCTCTATAAAAAAAACTATATTTATAACTGAATGTAACTGCATTCTGATAGTCACACACTGTGTGGGATCATGTTACATTCCAGTTATATTTCTTATTACTTCTGATTCATATAGCCTTAGAATATATAAGTGAAATAAGGAAATTCTTGTTCAGTTATATATTATCAGGTAATAACAATAGATTTATTACTTTTTAGGACAAATATGTTCAATAATCCAGAAGTAATGGAAGCTTTTTCTTTCTTTTCTTAAAACAAATATATTATTACCTAACTAGTTCCTAGAACTATGTTTTTGTTTATTCTAATCTGAAGCAATACAACCTCAATTTTATGAGTTAACATATCTAAACAGTTACATATGAATAAAATATGTAATTGTTTACTCTAAAAGGGTTAAAATCCCAAAATAATTCAAACTATCTTCATCAATACCAAAGTTATTAACAGTACCTTTCTAACTGAATTATTTAGCCTAGGGCAAGACTAACCATATACAACCACCCTGGAATAAATAATTTCAACAAAAACTATATTCTGCACTCCAATTAATGAAACATCATTTTGATGTCTTTTGACATAGCACTTCTCTCCTGTAAGCGGAAGATCCGTGTACCCCCATTAGCCCTCCTCATTCTCCCAACCATATTATGTGGGAGTGTGACGAAGGCACTTATTCCCCTGAGAAAGATATTTATTCTCTTTCACGGGTAAATTGCGATTACTTGCAAAAAATAATTTATACAATGTATCATCTAATCTCATATGTTTTTTGTTTACTCTTTACTCCAGAATTCACTGGTTTCTTTTCTATCTATTCATCTCTTCAGTCCACACAGGTTGATCTGCGCAGTTAGCTCTGCATAACAAAAAGTAAGTCAAAACTATTTGATCTATTGCCATGGCACCACTGAATATACTTTCCCTGAATGTTCAGGGAATAAATGTCCCTCAAAAAAGGACCAAAGCCTTCCGTACTTTCCATAACCAGAAGGCTCACATAGTATGCCTCCAAGAAACACACTTCACCAAAGATTCTACTCCAAAATATATTTCTCCTTTTTATCAACAAATTTACACGGCTTCTGCCTGTACCAAGCAAAGGGGAACTCTAATTGCATTTCACCGATGCACACCATTCACCTTATCATCAGAAATTAAAGACCCAGAAGGTAGATACCTGACACTCATGGGTTATATAATGGATACAGCAATCACGGTGATTTCCTACTACGCTCCTAACAAACAACCTACACCATTCCTCTCACATATATTACAAGTGATTAATACACACAAAATTGGAACAGTGATAATGTGTGGGGATTCGAACCAGGTCCTCCTCCCATTTCTAGATAAATCACCTTTTACACCATCCAAAATAACCTCTAGATTACCTTTTTCTCAACTTCTTTCCAAATACAATCTGGTAGATTCGTGGAGAAAAAGTAACCCAATGAAAAAGAAATTCACTTATTTCTCGCACCCTCATCAAACCTTCACCAGAATAGATCATATTTTTCTAACAATAGGAATGATACCAGAAATTATTGCATCAGATATAATTCCGATTCCGTGGTCTGACCATAATGCAGTATACACTACTATAGCCTCAGCCATACCAAAAGCGCATGACCCAACGTGGTACTTACCGGACATAATGCTCAAACACCCACTACATCAGATGGCCATTGAACAAGCTTTAAAGGAATACATATCAATTAATACAACAGACATCTCCCCAATAACACTGTGGGAAGCTCATAAGCCTGTCTTGCGTGGTACAATACAAAGACAAATGGCACTATTTAAACGGGAACGCAAAAATCTAGCAAAAAAACTAGAACTCAATTTTAATGCAGCCTACATATCATTTCAAGATAATCCATCTCAGAGTACAAAATCTCATCTGGAAAAATCTAGATTGGAATACGATCTATTTCTCACTGAGTCAGTTGATAAATCCCTCAAACGCTCCAAACACAATTTCTACATGAATACAAACAAACCAGGTACATATTTGGCTCGGGCATTAAATTCAACTAACAAATCATTCAAACCAATACGTTTGAAATTATCAAAAAATGTTTACACTTGTAATCCAGTTAAAATAGTCCATAAATTTCACTCACATCTCGCAACTTTATACAAGACAAACAATGAATTTAATCCTACAGAGGCTGAATCCTTCTTCTCAAAAATAACCTTACCTGAGCTATCTCAGAATCAAAAAAGCAGTTTGGATGAGCCTATAACTATAGATGAAGTTGCTAACGCCATAAAAGACCTAAAACTTAACAAAAGACCAGGCCCAGACGGCTACTCGGCTTTATACTATAAAACATTCTCAGAAATACTCTCTCCCATTCTCACTGAAACTTTTAACATACTTCTAGATGGACATTCTTTTCAGCAAGAAACACTAATGGCAATTGTTTGTATGATCCCAAAACCCCTTTCTGATGATACTTCCTGTGTGAATTATCGGCCTATCTCTCTGTTAAACCTCGATATTAAATTATTAGCAAAAATAATAGCAAAACGCCTCAATAGCATTATAGGAAAATTAATACATAGAGATCAAGTAGGCTTCATGCCAAATAGACAGGCAGGCGATAATATACGCAGGGCAGTGTTATTGGCACATATTGATAAAAAACGGAAAATCCCTTTATGTTTTCTATCTCTCGATATTAAGAGGGCATTTGACACAGTATCCTGGCAATATATGCAATATTCATTACAAAAATGGGGTTTTGGACCCCACTTTTTAACATGGATCAAAGCATTATATAATAAACCCAAAGCCTATATAAAATATGCTGGATACAAATCTGAAGCCTTTAATATCGAAAGAGGTACCCGACAGGGTTGCCCATTATCTCCCTTATTATTTGCCCTTATACTCAAACCCATGGCCCAATACATCAGAACAAACCAAACTATAACTGGCATTGAAGTAGGAGGTATTACACACAAAATATGTATATTTGCAGACGATATATTACTTTTTCTATCATCACCACAGGTCTCTGGTCCTAACTTAATACCAGCTCTTGATGGATTTGCAGCCCTATCCCGCCTTATGATTAATCCTAAGAAATGCCTAGTGCTTAATATTTCACTCACAAACATGGAATTGATCCCGGCTAGGGCTGCACTCCCATTCACATGGGCAGAAAAATCAATCCCATATCTTGGAATTCATTTAACAGCATCTCATTCTGACTTATTCTCAACCAATTATCCTCCTGTATTAAGACAGATCACAAATCTAATAAAACAATGGTCGCAACTTCCTTTATCCTGGATAGGGAAGATTAATGCAATCAAAATGACTATTCTACCCAAATTGCTTTATCTATTCAGAGTCCTCCCTATTCCAATTCCTTCCTATTTTTTGAGAATAGTACAAAAAAGAGCAACTTCGTTTATATGGGGCTCTTCTAAACCACGTATACCTATACACACACTACATCTTCCCAAAATAAAGGAGGCCTGGGATACCCTAATTTTACTAACTACTACAGAGCAGCACATTTGGCCAGTCTGTCCAAATACCATGCAAAACAGGAAATCCCATTATGGGTATTTATAGAGGCTTCAGAAAATGAACCTCTATTAATATCAAATTTATTATGGCTTGATCCTAAAGACCGCTTTAAAATTCATAATCCCATAACTAAACACTTCTTATCTCTCTGGGATAAACTAAAAACCAAATATCAGTTACAATCTCCACACAATCCTCTCCTTTCTTTTATCAGAAATCCGGCCTTTTATCCGGCATGGATCTACCCAAATTCTTTTAAAGCTTGGACAACATCAGGCATTCAGACACTAAATGACTTCATAGCATCTAAATCATTCCTTTCATTCCCATCGCTTAGAGAAAAATATGATCTACCAAACTCTGAGATATTTAGATATCTCCAAATCAAAAATTTCTATACACCATTCCTAAAGGGGGATACACCATTATCCCAATTATCCATTTTTGAATCAATCTGTACAAAAGATCCATTTGCTAAAGGTACAATTTCATCACTTTATAATCAATTATATGGAGTAGCAAATCTTAATAGACCCTCTTACGTTCAGAGGTGGGAGGAGGACCTGGGACGAACTTTAGAAGACACGGACTGGTCTAACATATGGCTCACATCTAAGTCATCTTCACCCAACATCTTAGCACTGGAGACAAATTATAAAGTCCTAACTCGCTGGTACCTTGTACCCGCTAGAGTGGCAAAATATTCACCTAATACCTCAGCTCTTTGTTTTCGAGGATGCCCAGAAATAGGCACATATTTACACATATGGTGGACGTGCCCAGTAATCCTAACCTTCTGGAAGGAAGTCTTCGTGATTGCATCTAAAATATTTAAAAAAAATAATACAACCAGATCCATATTTAACTTTACTTAATCTAAAACCGGAATGGTTAACACTCTCTCAATTCAAACTTATGATCCAACTAATAACGGCTGCAAAACAAACAGTGGCCAAGGCATGGAAATCTCCTACATTGGTACTAGCAGAAACAATTCACAGAATGAATAATACAATGTCCCATGCTAAGATGGTAGCCATCGATCAAAATCAAATTCCAAAATTTGAAAAACTTTGGCATCCTTGGATAAAACAACAGTTCCTGTCAAACTTCAATGACTCTGTCCTGTTGCCATGGTAACAGATTAAATGACTTACAGAAACACCCATTCTAAGGCTTCAAAGAGAACTAAAAAGAATAATAAACTGACGAGCGGGACAACCTTGTGGACCATACCTCTACCTTTCAACCCTTTTTCTTCTTTCTCTTTCCTTTTCTCCACCTTACGATTAAAGCTCATTATCAGAATTTATTTGACATGTATACACTCTACTTGTAAACAATATGTATAGTAGGTATAAATCATTTAAATACCTACAAAAGTAACTAAGGAAATGATATATATCTTTAATTTAGGTTTACGTGAACCCGATGTTTAATATTTGAAATTTCATGATATTTACCTATATAAACCGTACTGTAAAACAATGAGCTTACTTTATAGATCCTTGTAAACTTACTTTATGTATCTTTATAACATTGTATACTCAATAAACTTCTTTTGACAAGGAAAAAATTAAAGTCAGCAGCTACAAATACTGCAGCTGCTGACTTTTAATATATGGACACTTACCTGTGTCCAGGGAGCCCGCAATGTCAGCACCCGAAGGCGACCTGTCCCTTGGCTCCAGGTACAGGCGCCGACATCCCTACTAAGGGAATCAGGAAGTGAAGGCTTACGGCTTCACAGCCTGTTGCCTAAGGCACATGAGCGAGTCGCGCTACGCTTTCTCAATGGTCCCTGCTGTGTTCTGGGACCTGTGTGTCTCCCAGAAGGCAGCGGGGGGGTGAAGGAGGAGGGCCGGACATTGCGTAGTTCGCCGCACAATATTGCGGTGATCTTTCCCCGGAAGTGGGAACAGATACCTGAATTTGACAGGTATCCGCTCCCCCTCCCCCCTGAAAGGTGCCAAACTTGGCACCAGAGGGGGGGGGGGGGGGAGTCCGATCCGCGGAAGTTCCATTTCTGGGTGGAACTCAGCTTTAATGATGGCTCACCCATATACAGTGTTGCAATCCTAGACCAATATGTTTTATAATAAATGTTCATTGTAGTAATTCAATAACATGTATTTCCAGAAGTGACACAGTGTTTTGAAACCCAAAATCTTGCCCGCAAGCAATATTTCTTTTTTTTCACCTAGGTCTGAAGACTGCTCATGAATTGCTAAATATTCAGTTGTACAACCCTTAAAGAAATGTTTTACAAGTTGCTTTCGGGATTTTAGAAAAAAAAAAACAGATTGTGTGTAATATTCAGTCACTTTAATTTTCTTTCAAGTTTATCACAAAATCCCCACAAGGTGACTTTTCATTGGAGTGATAATGTAAACTACACAGTCAAATTTACACCCGCTCTGTTTTGTGTAGAGGAGGCGGCTGGAATAATCTCCGGTGTGCTCTGCTCTGAGACCTCAATCCTGACCTATAATCCTCTACTTCCCAAATTTTAAAATGTGAGACGTGTGATCTCTGCATTGATACCAAGCTGTGGGAGCACCCCCAGATCTCTACACTACAACTGCTGTGAAATTGAAATATGAAAAAGTCAATCATGTTCTGTGACATTATTAAAATCAGAATTTTATATCTGAAAACTGTGAATGGGGTCAGGCCACAGATAATGACATGCTGTACAATAAATTGTAGTCAGCTGTCATAGGCTGTGAGTAGCAAACAGCTTGAAAAACCTAAAATGAAGAGATTAGCAGAGTAGGTAAAGCTGAACCAATATACAGTGCCTGTAAAAAATGAGTATTCATGCCCCTTGAGATTCTCCACATTTTGTCATGTTACAACCAAAAATGTAAATGTATTTTATTGTGATTTTATGTGATAGACCAACACAAAGAGGCACATAATTGTGAAGTGGAAGGAAATAATAAATGATTTTCAACATTTTTTACAAATAAATATGTGAAAAGTGTGGCGTGCATTTGTATTTAGCCCCCCTGAGTCAATACTTTGTAGAAACACCTTTCGCTGCAATTACAGCTGCAAGTCCTTTTGGGGATGTCTCTACCAGCTTTGCACATCTAGAAAGTGACATTTTTGCCCATTCTTCATCAGTCTTGCCACAGATTCTCAATTGGATTTAGGTCTGGAGTTTGACTGGGCCATTTTAACACATGAATATGCTTTGATCTAAACCATTCCATTGTAGCTCTGGCTGTATGTTTAGGGTCGTTGTCCTGCTGGAAGGTGAACCTCCGCTCCAGTCTCAAGTCTTTTGCAGACTTTAACAGGTTTTCTTCTAAGATTGTCCTGTATTTGGCTCCATCCATCTTCCCATCAACTGTGACCAGCTTCCCTGTCCCTGCTGAAGAAAAGCATCCCCACAACATGATGCTGCCACCACCATGTTTCACGGTGGTGATGGTGTGTTAAAGGTGATGTGCAGTGCTACTTTTCTGCCACACATAGCATTTTGCTTTTGGGCCAAAAAGCAGAATCAAGCCTCGACCCCTACAACCCTGACAGATGACACTAAAATTCTGAAAAAACGTAGTCGCGCTCTTGAGCGTCTGTGGCACAAGACTTATGCCGCGTACACACGGTCTGACTTTTCAGCTACAAAAGTCCAACGGACGCTGACGGACTAAAGCTGGCTGGAAATCTGATCGTGTGTGGGCTTCTCCGGACTTTCAACTGACTTTTTCAGCCTCAAATCCGACGGACTTTAGATTTGAAACATGCTTCAAATCTTTCCGTCAAACTCGAGTCCGGTCGAAAAATCCGCTCGTCTGTATGCTAGTCCGACGGACAAAAACCCACGCTAGGGCAGCTATTGGCTACTGGCTATGAACTTCCTTATTTTAGTCCGGTGTACGTCATCACGTAAGAATTCGACGGACTTTTGTGTGATCGTGTGTAGGCAAGTCTGTTCGTTAGAAAGTCCGCCGCAAGTCCGTCGAAAGTCTGCCAAAAGTCCGTCGAAAGTCTGTCGGACAGGCTGTCTGACTTTTGTAGCTGAAAAGTCCGACCGTGTGTACGCCCCATAAGTCTCTCAAAGACTTCAAAAAATACAAATCTGCCCTCCAAAAATACTATTCTTTCCTCCACACTGCCAAGCAGACCTATTTTACAACTCTTATTAACACCTTCTCATCCAGTCCCCATAAACACTTCTCTACCTTCAACTCTCTACTTCGACCTCCACCGCCTCCACCCACTGACTCACTCACTGCCCAGGAGATTGCTAATCACTTCAAAAACAAGATTGATACAATCCGTGATGAAATCTCCACTCTACAGGTATCTCCCCCAGTTAAGACCCCATGTCAACAGTTACAACTGACACTCCCCTTATTCAAATCTGCTATTACAGACAAAAACTCCTTTCCAACACCCACCTAACCACCTGTCCCCTGGACCCTATTCCCTCTCAAATACTACGGTCGCCCTCTGACTCTATCCTTCACTCTGTAACCCACATCTTCAATCTCTCCCTCACCTCTGGCATTTTCCCCAATGCTCTAAAACATGCACTGGTCAGCCCCATACTTAAAAAGCCGTCCTTGGACCCTACCGATCTTAACAACCTACGCCCTATCTCTAAACTCCTTGAACGCCTGGTTTACAACCAACTGAGTGACCACCTCATTAAGAACAACCTTCTTGATCCCCTTCAATCTGGATTTCGCCCTCAACACTCCACAGAAACTGCTCTTTTAAAACTCAAAAATGACCTACTAACTGCAAAAACCAACGGACACTATTCTGTACTCTTACTTCTGGATCTTTCAGCTGCCTTTGACACATTTGACCATCCCCTCCTCCTCAAAAAACGTTACTCCCTCGGTCTCCGTGACTGTGCTCTTCAGTGGCTCTCATCCTACCTATCCCAACACACCTTCAGTGTCACTTACAATTCTACTTCCTCCACTCCTTTTCCCTTCTCCATCAGGATACCAAGGTTCTGTTCTTGGACCTCTTTTATTTTTAATCTACACCTCTTCCTTGGGTCAGCTGATAGCTTCTCACGGCTTTCAATATCATTTCTACGCTGACGACACACAAATCTATCTCTCCGCCCCTCAACTCACTCCATCAGTCTCCTCACGCATCACTAACTTACTAACCGACATATCTGTATGGATGTCACACCACTTCCTCAAACTCAACTTGTCCAAAACCGAGCTTATAATATTTCCTCCCCACATGCCTCTTCCCCTGACTTCTCTGTCAAAAGCAATGGCACAACCATCCACCCGTCCCCACATGTCAGCTTGCTAGGTGTTATCCTGGACTCTGAACTCTCCTTTCGGCCCCACATCCAATCACTTTCCAAAGCGTGCCGCCTCAAGCACCGCAGCATCTCTAAACTATGTCCCTTTCTAACCACTGAAACCAAAATTGATTCACTCCCTGGTTATCTCTCGCCTTGACTACTGCAACTCACTCCTCATTGGCTTACCTTTAAATAGACTATCCCTCTTCAGTCCATCATGAATGCTGCTGCCAGACTCATCCACCTTACAAAACGCTCAGTGTCTGCTACCCCTCTCTGCCAATCCCTCCATTAGCTGCCCCTCGCCCAACAAATTAAATTAAAAACACTAACAATAAGTTACAAAGCCATGCACAACTCTGTCCCTAGCTACATCACTAGCCTAGTCTCAAAATACCAACCTTATCGTCCTCTTTGTTCCTCCCAAGACCTCCTGCTCTCTAGCTTCCTCATCACCTCCTACCATATCCACCTCCAGGACTTCTCCCGAGCCTCCCCATCCTCTGGAATTCGCTACCCCAATCCGTCAGACTGGCGGCGGCAGCTCCCTACAGCCGAGGGATAGATCGACCTCAGGTGCCGACATCGCGGGCGCCCTGGACAGGTAAGTGTCCTTATTTTAAAAGTCAGCAGCTGCAGCATTTGTAGCTGCTGACTTTTAAAAAAAAAAAATCGGCAGACCTCCGCTTTAAGTGGTTAGCAATGTAGTTTAGCATAAATTAAGTTCACTTCTCCCACTGTTTGTCCTTCAGGCACATTGCTTTCTTCTGTATCGGTAGATGAATTAAATCCAGACATAATTATCCCTAGTGTTTATGACAATGGATAGGTCTTGAATGGTACGCTGTGAACTCACACAATTGCCAACTTTTTCCTTTAAAGCTGAATTCCAGGCAAACAGCTAAATAAACAAGATAAATGCATATTGGTGAGAAGCTATACCTGCCAAAGGTTTTGTATTACTGTTGATCCAGTTCTAAGATTTACACAGCTCTGCCAGACAGCACAGCAATGTCTGGCAGGACAGGAGACCTGATTCTCTACTAAACAGAAATTTTATAAGCCCCAACCTTTTTTAAATACTCCCTCTTACCCTCTAAGCTGGGTTATCTTAAAAAAAATATACTCACATGCTCAAGGAACTTATCACAGGTCTGCTGTAACCCACTGCTTTGTTCTGCACTGTTCTGGACACTGGGTCCCACGCCACCATCCACCATCTTCATTCCTGGCATCATCAGGAGCCAGCTGTCTCTTCCTGATTCAGGCAGTTGCCCCCCTATTGATGCATTGCTTTGTCCCCCTCTCTTGACTGCTGTTTTGACTCTGATGTCTCCTGGGATATGTGACATGTACATTATGTCCCAGGAGGTTTCAGGAGCAGAGGAGACATCATTCTCGATTAGAAGAAAATGGGGGCAACGGGCAGGAATGGAGTATTGGAGTGAAGGTCTGCTTTAAAGTAGAACTATAGTCAAAACTTTTTTAAACATTTTGGATAGAGCAAGGGAGGGTTATAACCCCTGTAAGATTTTTTTGTTCGCCATCTGTGTGTGTCCCATTGCAGAGATTTACCTTCACTTCCTGTTCCATAGCCAAAAAGAAAGTGAAAGGAAATCCCTGCAAATTAAGGGATTTCCTTGGGGACCCCCTGTTTACCAGAACTAGGGTCCCCATTGGAAGATTTCCCCTCTATTAATTTCCTGGGGACAACCCAAATTTTGGGATTTTCTTTTACTTTCACTTTCAATGATAATAGTAAACAGGACAAATAGAGGGGGTGAATCGGGGGCACAGGCAGCAATATAAACTGAGAGGTATTCTAATCTCTCTCCACTCTATACAAAACTAAAAAAACATATTTTGCCTTTAGTTATACTTTAAGTATTATGTGACGGGAGGGCCTGTGGAACCAAGAATCCCTTGGAAAGGTTGGGAAACCCATGTTTCAGCTCCCCATGCACCTCTTATGTCTAAGTCAACCTGTGCCATCCCGGCACAGGGTGACTGAGAAAATATATCTTGGATTACTTAAAATGGGACAGTAATATTTATCCACAATATCTCCCAGGATATATGTAAAGATATTCTTGGCTTGTTTGATTCTGAACTCAACATGTTAGTTGAGAGAGCTGATCACATTGGCCTCTGTACAATGTAGGAGACGGGCCAACTCCTGCTGGACCTCCTGCTATTGGGAGAA
Organism: Lithobates septentrionalis; assembly: GCA_037952835.1. Taxonomy (NCBI): domain Eukaryota; kingdom Metazoa; phylum Chordata; class Amphibia; order Anura; family Ranidae; genus Lithobates; species Lithobates septentrionalis. The sequence goes on from JBBDGP010001050.1 coordinate 867,402, forward strand.
GGTGTCCTATGTTTATACTTATAATAATGTATAATCTACCGTGTGAAGCTCGGTGAAACAAGTCTGACCTGTAGTGAAATCCTGATTAATCACAACAATGCTCAGGAGGGCAAGGAGTCACATCGGCTGCTTGAGGGGTTAGTTAATTAGCTCATGTTAATTCTGTTTCTGGTTACAGGTGTATTGTTAGAGTAATATGAGCAGGAGGGGGGGACCTCCTCTTCTGCTGTATATAAGACTTGTATTTTGATTCTAATAAACAGTCCATGTTCAGCAACTAAACAAGTATTGTCTTGTTTTGTGCTTGTGAGCGGTTGGAATATCTGATATCTATATTCAGACCGGGAGGAAGTGGTATATGACGAAAACACTCAAGCGGAGTGTGGGACATTTCGTTACATATTATAACTAGGTTATGTCTGTGCCTACTGCTTGTGAATTGACGATGAATAGAGAAGCAGCACACTCGTGAGCTTGTCGATCTGACATTCTGCTCTCTCCTCCTATCCGCATTTTCTTTGTTTTTTTTCGCAAGTCAAAATTTGTATTGAAGATGAAACAATAAAAATATAGCAAAAAGAAGTATGTTCTTTGTATGATGCACACCTGCTTCACAGAGGGTTGCAAGCTGGCTGGTACAAAGTCAAATTAGGGTTCTAACACTGGTTGCATTTAAAAAATACACCTAATTATGTATTAATGTATGCAGAACTGCATTAATTTGTGTCTTTAATATCTGCCTTTTAAGCGATAAAACCCAAAACCAAAAATGCCTTATATTGCAGCTTACCAGTCATTAGATGTGGTGTCTGCATTCCTTTTCTTTTGTAGGCTTTGCCCCCTCTGTTTTCTTCTGGTGATCTGGCCAGTAACACACCTCCTGTATTAGAGTGACCCCACTTTGGATGAAGGGGTACAGGGGGCGCCTTTTGACAGCAGCATTGTCAGCCTAGGGGTAGGGGAGTGTGAGAAGTACTAGCAGATTTAAAATGGAACTATACTGCATCTGAGCACCACAATAAAAACCGCTATTTAACCACTTCACCCCCGGAAGGTTTACATTTCTTCCTGACCGGGCAATTTTTATTAGTTACGGCACTGCGTTATTTAACTGAAAAATGCGCGTTTGTGTGACGCTGTACCCAAATAAAATGTATGCCCTTTTTTCCCACAAATAGAGCTTTCTTTTGGTAGTATTTGTTCACCTCTACATTTTATTTTTTTTTTTGCACTTTAAACAAAGAACGACTGACATTTTTCTGCTCTAAAACACATAAAAAAATGTAAAAAATAAAATTTCTTAATAATTTAGGCCAATGTGTATTTTGCTACATATTTTTGCTAAAAAAAAAAAAAAAGGTCACAATAAGCGTATATTGATTGGTTTGCGCAAAAGTTATACATAGTTACATAGTTACATAGTAGGTGAGGTTGAAAAAAGACACAAGTCCATCAAGTTCAACCTATGTGTGTGATTATATGTCAGTATTACATTGTATATCCCGGCATGTTGCAGTCGTTCAGGTGCTTATCTAATAGTTTCTTGAAACTATCGATGCCCCCCGCTGAGACCACCGCCTGTGGAAGGGAATTCCACATCCTTGCCGCTCTTACAGTAAAGAACCCTCTACGTAGTTTAACGTTAAACCTCTTTTCTTCTAATTTTAATGAGTGGCCACGTTTTTTGTTAAACTCCCTTCCATGAAAAAGTTTTATCCCTATTGTGGGGTCACCAGTATGGTATTTGTAAATTTGAAATCATATCCCCTCTCAAGCATCTCTTCTCCAGAGAGAATAAGTGCAATGCTCGCAACCTTTCTTCATAACTAATATCCTCCAGACCCTTTATTAGCTTTGTTGCCCTTTTTTGTACTTGCTCCATGTCCAGTACATCCTTCCTGAAGACTGATGACCAGAACTGGGCAGCATACTCCAGGTACCACCAGAGTCTTGTAGAGCGGGATAATTATCGCTTTATCCCTGGAGTTAATCCCTTTTTAAATGCATGCCAATATTCTGCTTGCTTTGTTAGCAGCAGCTTGGCATTGCATGCCATTGCTAAGCCTATCATCTACTAGGACCCCAGGTTCTTTTTCCATCCTAGATTCCCCCAGAAGTTCTCCCCCCAGTGTATAAATTGCATTCATATTTTTTGCCACCCAAATGCATTATTTTACATTTTTCTACATCAAACCTCTTTTTCCATGTAGTTGCCCACCCCATTAATTTATTCAGATCTTCTTGTAAGGTTTCCACATCCTGCAGAGAAGTTATTGCCCTGCTTAGCTTAGTATCATCCGCAAATACAGAGATTGAACTGTTTACCCCATCCTCCAGGTCGTTTATGAACAAATTAAATAGGATTGGTCCCAGCACAGAACCCTGGGGGACCCCACTACCCACCCCTGACCATTCCGAGTATTCCCCATTTATCACCACTGTCTGAACTCGCCCTTGTAGCCAGTTTTCAATCCATGTACTCACTCTATAGTCCATGCCAAAGGACCTTATTTTGTACAGTAAAAGTTTAAGGGGAACTGTGTCAAATGCTTTTGCAAAATCCAGATACACCACATCTACGGGCCTTCCTTTATCTAGATGGCAACTCACCTCCTCATAGAAGGTTAATAGATTGGTTTGGCAAGAACGATTCTTCATGAATCCATGCTGATTACTGTTAAAGATACCGTTTTCAATACTAAAATCTTGTATATAGTCCCTTATTATCCCCTCCAAGAGCTTGCATACTATTGATGTTGGGCTAACTGGTCTGTAATTCCCAGGGATGTATTTTGGGCCCTTTTTAAATATTGGTGTTACATTGGCTTTTCTCCAATCCGCTGGTATTATTCCAGTCAGTAGACTGTCAGTAAAAATTAGGAACAATGGTCTGGCAATTACTTGACTGAGTTCCCTAAATACCCTCTGGTGCAAGCCATCCGGTCCCGGTGATTTATTAATTTTAGATTTCCCAAGTCTAATTCTAATTCTGTCCTCTGTTAGCAATGAGGGTGCTTCCTGTGATGTGTCACGAGGATAAACACTGCAGTTTTGGTTACTGAAGCCTCCGATTCCCTCATGAAGACTGAGGAGAAGAATAAATTCAAAACCTTTGCCATCTCATCATCCTTTATAACCAGATGTCCTTCCTCATTCTTTATGGGGCCAATATGGTCTGTCCTCCCTTTTTTACTGTTTACATGCGTAAAGAATTTCTTGGCATTTTTTTTGCTCTCCTCCCCTCTGTGTCTTTCTTTTTCTGTCTTAGCCTCCCTAATTGCACCCTTACATTTCTTGTTGCATTCTTTATAAATTTTGAATGCTGATGATGATCCATCAACCTTGTATTTTTTGAAGGCCTTCTCTTTTGCTTTTATATGCCTTTTTACATTAGTGTTAAGCCATCCAGGACTTTCGTTCGCTCTTTTAAATTTATTACCCAATGGGATGCACTGGCTAATGCCCTATTTAATGTGCTCTTAAAGCGAACCCATCTCTCCTTCGTGTTCTTTGTTCCTAAGATTTTGTCCCAATTTATATGTTCTAGCAAGGTTCGTAGTTTAGGGAAGTTGGCTCTTTTGAAATCCAGTGTCTTTGTATTTCCCTTTTCCTATTTGTGTAATTTATACTGAATTCAATTGACCTGTGATCGCTGTTTCCTAAATTGCCCCGCATTTCCACATCTGTGATCAGGTCTGTATTGTTGGTAATCAGTAGATCCAGTAACGCTTTATTTCTAGTTGGTGCGTCTACCGTCTGACCCATGAAATTGTCCTGCAAGATATTCAGGAACTGGCAAGCCTTATGCCCTATACACACGATCGGACTTTCCGACGGAATATGTGCGATCAGAGCTTGTTGTCGAAAATTCAGACCGTGTGTGGGCTCCATCGGACTTTTTCAATCAGAATTTCCGACACACAAAGTTTGAGAGCATGCTATAAAATTTTCCGACAACAAAATCCGATCCTTTAAATTCCGATCGTGTGTAGACAAATCTGATGGACAAAGTGCCACGCATGCTCAGAATAAATGAAGAGACCAAAGCTATTGGCTATTGCCCCATTTAGAGTCCCAACATACCTGTTTTACATCACCGCGTTCAGAACGATCGGATTTTCCGTCAACTTTGTGTGACCGTGTGTATGCAAGACAAGTTTGAGCCAACATCTGTCCGAAAAAAAAACGATGGATTTTGTTGTCGGAATGTCAGATCAATGTCCAATCGTGTGTACAGGGCATTAGACGAATGCGTGGTTCCCTCTGCCCAGTCTATGTATTAAAATCCCCCATTATGATAACACTTCCCATCCTTGCTTCTAATTCAAATTGTGATAGGAGGTCCGCCTCCTGCTCCTCCCTCAAGTTAGGGCGCCTATAGCATACTCCCAGTATTATTTTCCCCTTAGCTTCATCCCTTTGGAGCTCTGCCCGTAAAGATTCAACCTCCTCCCTAGCTCCCTTAGTGATGTCATCTCTCACATTCACTATTATTCTTGATATACAGGCATACCCCTCCCCCTTTTTTACCCTCTCTATCCCTGCGATAAAGAGTAAACCCTTAAATGGTTGCCAGCCAATCATGAGAGCCGTTGAACCAAGTGAAATTCCCACAAAATCCAAATCCTCCTCGTACAACAGTATCTCGAGTTCACCCATCTTGTCCACCAGGCTCCTGGCATTGGTGTACATGCCACGTAGTTTAGACCAGTCGCATATTATCCTCTTATTAGGTGTTCTGAGATTGCAACTAGGACTTGTTACTATACTTACCTTGGGTTTATGTGCTTTAGTCGACCTACCACTAATGACCCAACAACTACCCTCTGGACTATGTTCCACGCTGACTATCTCTACCTCTGGACCCTTCCCCCCCCGTCACCTAGTTTAAAAACCCCTCTAACTTTTTGGCCATCTTTTCTCCCAGCAGATCTGCACCCTCCTCATTTAGGTGCAGTCCGTCCCTTCTATAGTACTGGTGACCGACTGAGAAGTTGGCCCAGTCTTCCAGAAACCCAAACCCCTCTTTAATACACCAGATCCTCAGCCACTTGTTTACTTCCCTAATCTCCCTCTGCCTTTGGTGTGGCTCGATGTATCGGTAGTATTCCTGAGAATACTACCTTGGAGGTCCTTTTCCTCAATTTAGCTCCCAAGTCTCTAAAGTCGTTCTTTAGGATACTCCAACTGCCTCTGACTTTGTCATTGGTGCCATACCGTCTACAAACTATGGGATTTTTATTTATTTATTTGTTTTACTAGTTATGGCGGTGATCAGCGGCTATAGCAGGAATGCGATATTGCGGCTGACAAATCGGACACTTAACTGACACCTTTGACACTTTTTTGGGAACCAGTGACATCATTACAGTGATCAGTGCTAAAAGTATGCACTGTCACTGTACTAATGACACTGGCAGGAAAGGGTTTAACATCAGGGGCGATTAAACTGTTAACTGTGTGCCTAGGTTGTGTTTACTCACTGTGGGGGAGGTGCTTTGACTACTGCTTTGCAGAAACACAGGATCAATACCATCCCTTCTGACAGAATGACAATCTACCTCGTTTACATAGGCAGATTGTCCTTCTGCCTGTGCCCTGTGTAATCGGCAGGTGGCGGCGGACATCAAGTTTGCAGTACCCGCTGCTGGTCTCCCGCTGTGTGTGGGTTGCCAGGGGCGCATGCCCCAGACCTGGAAGTGTCAGATCACGTACAATGTACATGATCTGGTGCAGAGCTGCCCCCCTGCCGCAGTAAATGTATGGTGGGCGGTCCGCAAGTGGTTAATGCGCTTATAATATTTAATGCAAACTCACTGTCTTCCTGTTTTATTTTGCTGAGAAATCAATTTGAAAAACACCCCCTAGCAATTCTGGCCATGGCCATCTTGAGTAAGGGCAGATGATTCATGTAGTATTTTACTTCTTGGAATCTCTCTGCCCTTAGCTCAGACATGCAGGCAGGAGGATATGCTTATCTGAGAAAACTCCTCCTCCTCTCCTGAACACTCCTGGAGTGTATGACAACATTTGCCTAGGCCTGAAAACCAGGAAGGAACTGGAGAAATGTAAAAATATAGCAGCATAAGGATTAAAAATGATCCATGTTTATTGAGAGGGTGAAGTTCTGCTTTAATTACACTAACAAATTGAAGCTAAACTCAGAGGCGGTCGTCCATTAAGGCCGCCCCCCGTCATCCGCCGCCTCCCCTATGCATGCATCCGGCCCCTTTCAGGACACAGGACCATGTATTCTAACATGGAGGGGTCATTTTTTTGAAGCACTAAACTCTGTCTCTAATAGGCTTCAATATAGGGTGGGCTTGGATCGCACAGAGTGTGTTTTGATCCCACCCAGGTGTGTTACAACAGCGAATGAATATTCACTGTAGTAACATTGATCCTCTTCCCGGCCAATATCAGGAAGCAGGCTTTGACACCAGTCACCCTATTGGCCGAAAAAGACAAGCGATCCTATTGGATGCCTAGGAGTAGGAGGGGAGGAGCTGGAAGCTGACATGGAGGACGGGACTCAGAGCCGAGCTGCTACATGCTGCCTGCCACCTGCCACGATAGGGTAAGTCCTGGGGGGGGGTAGTTGTGTGCCGCTCAGGGGGAGGGCTGTTGTGTGCCGCTTGGGGTGAGGGTTGTTGTGTGCTGCCCGGGGGGTTGGGTGGTTGTTTGTCGCCCCCCCCCCCCCCAAAAAAAAAAAACACCAGCCGCCACTGGCTAAACTCCAGACAACACTTTATAAACAGTTACAGCAAACAGCTTTTTCCTTTTGGGATAAAGGTTTTACATAAATAAATAAAACTAATCATTGTAAGCACCGGGGCTGAACTGGGAATAAAAACCAGCCCTGGATATAATTTCATACCAGCCCCATAGCATTACTATACCAGCCCAACAGCATATTTTTATTGCAGTCCGGATTGGATGATCATGAATATCACACAGGACAGAGCTTCATGCTGTATCCAATGTGCGCCAGCGAACATCCTTGCAAATTTACACAATATACCAGCGGATCTAGGGAATCTGGGTCGGGGCAGATGCAACCCTAAGTAGTTCTCTTGAGGCTGAGGACCGAGCGGTCGCAGCCACAGCTCAAAACAAACACAAAAGTTCCTCAATATAGAGCGCTGGGGGTATAAATCTATGCAGCCAGAAACAAAATGCTCATAAGTCTGATGGCTGGTATAAGTAGTCCCACAAGAATAAATGACCAGAAGAATGTAACAAATAAAATTTATTGCTCAAAGGACAGTCATTAAAAAGGAAAAAAATGCTAAAATACAGACTGTTCTAAGTTCATGACAAATCCAGAAATGCCATCATCCCAAATTAGTGTGACAACGAGGCTGGCTTCACATACTGTGCAGGAAACAGATGTTGGAGAGAAGAAGGGAGATAGCCTGCCCAGGCAGAATCATTCAGTCCCCATAATGGTGTGCTGAACCTAATGTTGCTGAGTGGTGCCGTAAGAAGAAAGTTGTACACCAACCACATGGTGCGGGATAACCATTATCGGCAGCTGTGGTATGCTGACAGCGCATCCGATGTGACATCAGCTACTGCAGTAAGCGGCGTGCCTGCTCATCTTCCCGGAGCTGGAAAGTAACCATGCAAGCTGGATGTGGACAACTGGCACCACGAATGTGGCGTCAGATGCTGTAGACGGCACCAGATCTGCTGTGTGCATAGCAGAGGGATGGTGACTGTTGGGTGACGCAGTCTGTCATCATGACTACGCGTTTCGGGCTTGGCCCTTTCTCAGATCAAAGCGGCCCCGGGGCAGGCGGCCTACCGGGAAATTTTGTATATAAGAGGTATGTGGCGCTACCTAAAATAATAAGTGAAAAAAATATAAATATATATATAAACACACAGACTGACAGCCACTCACAGGGATGTGCCGCAGCCAGTGTGTCAACACATAAACGTGACAAATCTTCAATATAACATATAATAAAGACTATATAAAATATTCATTATTGTGCCAATAAATTTCAAAAATGCAAAAAGAGTGCAATAAGTAATCAGTTAATGTCCAATATTCTCATAAAGTGCATAAAACATAATAAAGTGCAATGTCCAAAAATGCAATCAAACTTCAATAAGAAGGGAGAAAATCTCCATATATATTAGTTCATGCAAAAAGAGAAAGAAAGTGCATGTGCTATATATTCAATCGGTGTCCACTTCCTCCAATCACTAACACCATCCACAGTGCGCCACTTGTTTCCCCCAGCCTCTCACCTCAAATGGAGACCCATCAGGGTCAAATCGAGCCTTAGTATGGAATAAAAACAAAATCCCAGCAATCAGTCGACTTCCAGTGATCACCACGACAATACCGGTGTTTGGAAGACGTCTTTCAGGCTCATCCAGGAATAAAGAGTTATGGTTCCATCGTGTAGTATTTCCAAACAGTTTATTAAAAAGAAAACGCAGTAACTTACAATTAAAATTTCCTAATTTCGATTACAAGAGAGTACTTCCGGTCTCGGCCACGACCGGAAGTGACGACACCTGGCTCCTCCCTGACATGTTGCGTCACTGAACACGTGACTTCATCAAAGGGTCAGGGATGAGTGACGGCCACTCATCCCTTTGAGTAGCTGTCTGTCTGTGTGTTTTTATATATTTATATTTTTTTCACTTATTATTTTAGGTAGCGCCACATACCGCTTATATACATTTTTCTTTTCTGTGTGGGAACACTTATATATGTTGGCGGCTTCTCACATCCTTTAATTCATCTGTTTGAGTGAATTTGGGTTTTGCGCATTATTATATTCTACCGGGAAATTTACTGCAATCCTGGTAGGCCACTCCGGCTCTGCTAGGCACCTCTGTCAGTGTTGAATGGTTTGTCTCATCCCTGTAACTGATACATCTTCAAGAGAGCTTGTTCTTTTGAAAAAACAACAGATTTACTGGCTGGATCTCCAGGTGTAAATAGAAGAAAGAAAGCCAAAAAAGAAAACTAATGCAGCCATCACCTCTAAGAATTGGTAAGCTGCAATATAATAAATGTTTGCTTTTGGGGTTACTGCGTTAAATATAGTTTTTGGTAAAGCGCATGCGTGCGAAACGCGTAGTCACGGCAAATAACGAGCCTGTGTTCTGCACTGGTCCTGGTCTCTTCCACCTTTCGCAGGAACTGCCCGACACCAACGCGAGCACATTCCATCCACGGCTCGGCTCTCTCTGCTTCTGGCTCCGGGCTCAGGCTGCTCAGGTCAGCTGATCTGTGTACCACATAATCAGTGTTGGAGCCATTGCAGCAGCACGCTCGTTCAGGCTATTAGCGGCCATACAACATCCTGCATCAAGCGGCAGCTTCAGCTCTGTGTCGGTTCCTCGTTCCACCTCCAGCAAGTGGATCCTACACACTTCCCCTTGAAATCCATCTGGGACCTCATGGTCATTGGCGCCCCACCATGCCCCACTGCTGGCATTTTGGATGTCGTTGGCTCCTCACTGCCATGGTGACCTGCAGCGGTATCATAGCCTCTAAAATTTTCACCTATTTATTGGTACTTTTCCAAATGTTTAATATGCAATGAATGAATAAATCAGTTTTTTTTATCACCTTTGGGCCCCACTGACTTGACAGTAACTTTCTTTTATTAACGCATTGAGTGCTGACTATCTTCCAGTCATCTGCAAGCTACATTTCCAGATGTCTTCTGTCAGCTGCACTGGGCTCTGTTGCTGATTACTTCCCATTGATTTGACTTTCCTGCTATGGTCCATGGTTTAGTGCTTGAGAATTTGGGGTTTTGCTTTAACTACCAACAAATCTCCTACAGGTTCCTTGGCTAATCACTTTATGCAGTTTTGCACTTGCCACAACACCTGTGTACATTGGTGTCAGTCACTATAACTGGAAAAAAGTTTCTTGGTAACAGGAAATTATTTTCCATAAGTTTCCCCTATCAGACCTGATCATCAGACAGGTGGCCTGCCATACTGTGTACACTATTGGAAAATTGAACCTTGCTCCCACTGAGTTCTGCGTCATGCCACCGTTCCTCACATAATGCACATTGTAAGGAGATCCTGGTAATACGTCTCAGTGGCTTAACTCATCACAATGCCCCAATGTGCACCTGGCACACACCACTCTGCTGCCCATGAGGCACCCTACAGGAGAAAATTTGTCTGGAGGTCCACTTTATCATTAATAGAAAAATGGAACACAACAGAGATTGGAATTATACCGAAGACGCCAGAGACGTGAGAGGAGTCTGAAAGTCCCAGCTGTGCCTATAGATCGATCTCCTCTAATTTGCACTTTTATCTCACTCACACGTATCTCTCACACATTAATGTCATTTCTATCTTAGAAAGTCAAATCCAATAGTTGGATGGGGAGAGAACAGAGAGGCCTGTGTTCTCTGCGGAGCCTGGACCTTGGGGTCAGGGCTGATAGCAAGGAAGCAAAGTCCAGGAATAGGTAACAGGTTAGAGGCCAGGAGACCAGATAACAAAATCAATCAATCGGACAAAGGTTGCAGCTCACAAACGCCTTTCGTCAGGAAGTGGCCAGGAAGCAGAACATGCTATCAGGAAGCGAAACTTTGACTTAAAATAGAAAACCAATAAGTACGTGTGATTCACAAACATGTTTTGCGCGGTCGAGCGACGCTGTACCCAAACAAAATTGACGTCTTTTTTTTCCCACAAATAGAGCTTTCTTTTGGTGGTATTTGATCACCTCTGCGGTTTTTATTTTTTGTACTATAAACAAAAAAATACCGACAATTTTGATAATAAAACAATATTATTTTACTTTTTTCTATAATAAATATCCCCAAATTTAAGAAAAATAAATGTCTGCATCAGTTTAGGCCAATATGTATTCTTCTACGTATTTTTGGTAAAAAAAAATTGCAATAAGCGTATATTGATAGGTTTGCGCAAATGTTATAGCGTCTACAAATCAGGGAATAGATTTATGGCATTGTTATTATTTTTTTTACTAGTAATGGCGGCGATCAGCAATTTTTAGCGGGACTGCGACATTGCGGCAGACAGATTGGACACTTTTGATACTTTTTTGGGACCACCGACATTTATACAGCAATCAGTGCTAAAAATATGCACTGATTGCTGTATAAATGACACTGGCAGGAAAGGGGTTAACACTAGTGGGGATCAAGGGGTTAAGTGTTCCCTAGGTGGTTTTTCTAACTGTTCTGGGAGTGTACTGACTGGAGGAGGAGGGAGATCTCTGTTCCTGATCACTAAGAACAGACGATCACTCTCTACTAAAATTTCTCCTACAAGCAAGAAATGGAAGGAGGAGATTTTAACCCACTGACACTACCCTATCACACTAATGGTAGCTCTACACACCTCATGAAATTATTGATTTATTTTCCAATCCATCTCTTCCGAAATAATCCCAACATTTGATCAATATGTCACATACAGGGAAGAGGATTTCGATCGATAGCAAAGACACAATAGTAAATTATTGATAGCATCTCTATTTCCACCATGTAATCTCATAAATTGATTGTATGAAATACTGTATGATTTTATGCATGAACAAAGTATCTTAGGTGCTACCGATGGATGAAAAAATTATCGATAATAACTTGCACTGACCGAGCAACTTAGCCTGTTTAAATCCGATCGAAATTGATTCTAAATCGATAGTAAGGAAAGTTATGGCTATTTGATTGTTTGCACATTTGATTGTTTTGATCAAATTGTACATTGATAGAAAAATCTGAGTGTGTGTGACCACCATAAAGTGTTATATGAAGATCTGGAGGAGATCAAGGAGTTAAATTGTGTTTTCTGAATTTTCTGATTTATTAACAGTGGTCAGCTCTTCTGGTAAGTATGTAATCTTCGATCTTCGTAGGACAAAGTATTTAAAAGTTCTGACTCAATGGCAAGTAAAGGCTGCGGACCAGGGGTGGACTGATAACTCATGGGGCCCCCGGGCAATAGGAGATTATGGGGCCCCCAGGCAAACAGAGAATCTGGGGCCACACAGTATACACACACACAGTATACAATCACACAGTATACACATACATGTACACACAGTATACACAGACAGATGTAAAAAAAAACACAGATTTATACATACTGTCCCTGGTTTTACTGAGGCTGGCAACCCTGATGGGGCCCCCTAGTGGCCCAGGGCCCTCGGGCAGTGCCCGAGTCGCTCAATGGTCAGTCCGCCCCTGCTGCGGACATACCACAGGAGGTGGACAGAGGCTGTGGACATGATAGTGTCCTCCTTACCCCCTCACAGTAGCTTCTCTGTCCACCATCAGTGTGCTGTGTCCTCCTGTGCCCCTTTCACCTTTCCACAGCTCAGGGCAGCACAGTGCGCAGGCTTCGGAACGGCGCATGTGCAGTTGCGTGGTCTGCTCGCGGCCATCTTTTTTACAGGCACTGGTGCCCGTAACAGACTTTTAAGGGCAATCCGAAAGGAAGGGGCGGCCGCGAAAGCTGAGAAGTGGCTGCAGGAGTGGCGCTGCCCCTGCACCACAGCCGCCCCGAGGCCTGGCCTCGGTGGCCCTGTGGGAAATCCGGCCCTGTCTACTTGCATATTCTACCTGTGCCAGCGTGGGTTTCCTTCCACACTCCAAAGACATGCTGGTAGGTTATTTGGCTGCTGTCTAAAAACTGGCCCTGGTGTGTATGTGAGTTAGGGACCTTAGATTCTAAGCTCCTTGAGGGCAGGGATTGATGTGAATGTACAGTACAATATACTGTATATATAAGTGCTACTTAAATTGTTGGTGCTAAAGAAATGCATAACTGCCAGTACCCAGTGCAGCTTCCAATACACTACCCAGTCACAGGGATCAGTTTAAGGTCACAAGTCCCCAGGACAGTTGCCTCCTTCCAGCTTCCTCTGGACATGGCCTAGTGAGTGAGGCAACACCTCTCAGGACCAGATCCCCTGTGGTATGGTTCTGCAAATAGCTCCAAACAAAGTCCAGTTCTGACATTGCTAAGATCCTCAAGAGATGCTGTTTAGTCCATGGGCAGCCTGAGGGCAGCAGCCCCTCTGGATCTGGAACCCTCCTGTGGAGAAGGAACCCCGCTTTCCATTGTCATTCTAGCCCCCTACTGGTCACTCCTTCCCAGGAATTGGCTGGAACCTGATAAATATTTAGACTGGTTGTTTTGAATCTCCCACCCTAAGCTCTGGAAACTTCTTTCACAGACAGGGGGAAGCAATCAAACTCCCAGCCTATGAGATCCCAGAGCAAGCCAAAACAAACAATTAGTGCTCCCTTGATTACAGAAGAAGCCATGAACTAGATTTGTCTAGCATCCTACATTAGAAGGGTGCTACATCTGTAATAAATAAAATAAATATTGTTCTAAATGAAAAGTACTTTTATCTCACCTTCCTTATAAAACTGCAGGTAGACTGTGTTGTCAAAGCAAGTGTAAGTCAAAAAAGAACCTTGAGTGGGCAAAGATTCCAGGGAGATACCCCACTTTGTCATGTCTGTTCCCGCCTATTCAAGGCTCCCTCCTTTTTTTTTTTAATCACGTGTGTAGGTAATATTTTTTTTTTGTCATGAGGATAATTCTAATCTATCAAATGTACTTTGTGCATATTTACTTTTATGTTGTATTATATGTCATAATATCTGTACATGCGCCTGCTGTATGTTGCTTTGCTGTATTTTGCCTCTGTTGACATTCAAGATGGAGTATAACTATCCTGTGGATTGTATGAAACAATTTCAAACATAAACAAAAATATTGCTACAATACGGACTGTTTTGTGATATGCTCATTATATTTACTTACAGGGCTTTTTTTCAGCGGGAGCATGGCGAACGCAGTTCTGGAATCTTCAGCATAGAATGTATGCAATGGCAAGGGGTACTAGAGTGTGCTGGAAGGTCTACTGATGCTGGCTGCTAGGGGGATCTATGGTCACTGGGGGATCTATTGTTGTGGGAGTCTAGTGTTGCTGGGGAGGTTTATTATTGTTGGTGGGAGGGATCTACTGTTGAGGGAGAGGTCTATTATTGCTGGCTGATGGGAGATCTATTGTTGCTAGTGTGGGTATATTGTTGCTGGGGTGGGGGTATTTTTTGTGACGGCTCTATTGTTGCTCTATTGTTGCTTGTGCAGATCTATTGTTGCTGGGGGTCTATTATTGAGGGGGCGGGGATGCCTATTGTTGTTGGGCACAAGGAATCTATTTTATTGCATTTCTTGTTATCAGTATCAAATTCCATACAAATGACTTGATTCTGTATTCTCTAAAAAGGATGGTACTGGAAGGTGGGTAGGGGGTGGAACCAAGGGATAGTGCTCAGAGGCGGGTAGGGGCAAAGACAAGGGGTGATTTGATCCCCTATTCCCTGAGAAAAAAAGCCATGTTTACGTATATACACATGGTCCTTCTAAGGTTATAGTGGATAGAACCCGTGATATTTTGACACTTTGTTGAGAAAAATAAGCATTGAATGTCTTTAAGGATGAATTTATATTAAGGTGTGCTAACCACATACTATCATTTTGATCAAAACTTACAGTACCTTCAGTCTATACTCTATAGCAGTGATGGCGAACCTTGGCACCCCAGATGTTTTGGAACTACATTTCCCATGATGCTCTGGCACTCTGCAGTGTAGTGGAGCATCATGGGAAATGTAGTTCCAAAACATCTGGGGTGCCAAGGTTCGCCATCACTGCTCTATAGCCACAAAATAAGGGTTATCGAAAACTCAAATCTCTTTGGTTTTAACTAAAATGTTGAGGCCTCCCACAACTTACCATAGTATAGTACTGGAAGGCAGGATTATGAAGCCATATCTCTGCCTTCATGAGATATGGCTTCATAGGATGTTATTTGTAGATTAAGCACCAGAGATTATGGGGCTCCTGGGATCAGGGCCGGTACAAGGGGTGGGCGGAAGGGGCGGATCAATTAATTGTAGGAAGGGGGCGCAGTGCTGGCAGGCAGTGTGTTCTTAAACTTCGTGGGCAACAAGTGACTATCACACTGCAGAGCTGCGCCTGCTTGCGAAGCTGTGCAGAGGCATACTAAGTAGGGGGCGGGCCGCCCGGGTACCACACACTGGGGGGGGGGTGTCAGGCCGCCCCCCCCTCCGGGACTGAAGCGGTGGCAGTGCTGCGGATTTAGGCAGCGGCGCAGTGACTGGCACAGGCAGGGAGAGGCGATCTACATTGTAATGCAAGGGAGAGGGGGGGGGGTGCAGGGTGGCACCGCTGCACCTACCTTCCCCTCCTCTCGCGGCCGCGGGCTGTCTGTCTGTGCGATCCCGGATGTCACACAGGCACAGCCGACCAGAGTGAAGCCGCCTCCCCCTCCTCTCTGTTTATGTGCAAAAAGGGGGAGGAGATCTGCTGAGCATGTGCCGCCGCGCTGATCTGAGGTACTGAATGGGGGGGAGCTGAACGAGGGCTACACTGAAGGGGGTGTCCTCACTGAACAGGGGGGGTGTCTGCACTGAACAGGGGGGGTGTCTGCACTGAACAGGGGGGGTGTCTGCACTGAAGGGGGGGGGTGTCTGCACTGAAGGGGGGGGGTGTATGCACTGAAGGGGGGGGGTGTGTCTGCACTGAACAGGGGGGGGGGGGTGTCTGCACTGAACAGGGGGGGTGTCTGCACTGAAGGGGGGGGTGTCTGCACTGAACAGGGGGGGTGTGTCTGCACTGAACAGGGGTGTGTGTCTGCACTGAACAGTGGGGGGGTCTGCACTGAAAGGGGGGGTGTCTGCACTGAAGGGGGGCTACACTGAAGGAGTCCAGAGGTCCAGGGTGCTGTGTAATGTAAAGGGGTGCAGGGGGCTGTGTAATGTAAAGGGGTCCAGAGATGCAGGGTGTTTTGTAATGTAAAGGGGTGCAGGGGGCTGTATAATGTAAAGGGGTCCAGAGGCACAGGGTGCTGTGTAATGCAAAGGGGCCCAGAGGTGCTGTGTAATGTAAAGGGGTTCAGAGGTGCAGGGTGCTGTGTAATGTAAAGGGCTGCAGGTGGCTGTGTAATGTAAAGGGGCCCAGAGGCACAGGTGGCTGTGTAATGTAAAGAGGCCCAGAGATGCAGGGGGCTGTGTAATGTAAAGGGGCCCAGTGGTGCAGGGGGCTGTGTAATGTAAAGGGGCCCAGAGGCGCAGGTGGCTGTGTAATGTAAAGGGGCCCAGAGGCGCAGGTGGCTGTGTAATGTAAAGGGGCCCAGAGGCGCAGGTGGCTGTGTAATGTAAAGGGGCCCAGAGGCGCAGGTGGCTGTGTAATGTAAAGAGGCCCAGAGATGCAGGGGGCTGTGTAATGTAAAGGGGCCCAGTGGTGCAGGGGGCTGTGTAATGTAAAGGGGCCCAGAGGCGCAGGTGGCTGTGTAATGTAAAGGGGCCCAGAGGCGCAGGTGGCTGTGTAATGTAAAGGGGCCCAGATGCGCAGGTGGCTGTGTAATGTAAAGGGGCCCAGAGGCGCAGGTGGCTGTGTAATGTAAAGGGGCCCAGAGGCGCAGGTGGCTGTGTAATGTAAAGGGGCCCAGAGGCGCAGGTGGCTGTGTAATGTAAAGGGGCCCAGAGGCGCAGGTGGCTGTGTAATGTAAAGAGGCCCAGAGATGCAGGGGGCTGTGTAATGTAAAGGGGCCCAGTGGTGCAGGGGGCTGTGTAATGTAAAGGGGCCCAGTGGTGCAGGGGGCTGTGTAATGTAAAGGGGCCCAGAGGCGCAGGTGGCTGTGTAATGTAAAGGGGCCCAGAGGCGCAGGTGGCTGTGTAATGTAAAGGGGCCCAGAGGCGCAGGTGGCTGTGTAATGTAAAGGGGCCCAGAGGCGCAGGTGGCTGTGTAATGTAAAGGGGCCCAGAGGCGCAGGTGGCTGTGTAATGTAAAGGGGCCCAGAGGCGCAGGTGGCTGTGTAATGTAAAGGGGCCCAGAGGCGCAGGTGGCTGTGTAATGTAAAGGGGCCCAGAGGCGCAGGTGGCTGTGTAATGTAAAGGGGCCCAGAGGCGCAGGTGGCTGTGTAATGTAAAGGGGCCCAGAGGCGCAGGTGGCTGTGTAATGTAAAGGGGCCCAGAGGCGCAGGTGGCTGTGTAATGTAAAGGGGCCCAGAGATGCAGGTGGCTGTGTAATGTAAAGGGGTGCAGGGTGCTGTGTAATGTAAAGGGGCCCAGAGATGCAGGGTGCTGTGTAATGTAAAGGGGCCCAGAGATGCAGGGTGCTGTGTAATGTAAAGGGGCCCAGAGATGCAGGGTGTTGTGTAATGTAAAGGGGCTCAGTGGTGCAGGGGGCTGTGTAATGTAAAGGGCTGCAGGTGGCTGTGTAATGTAAAGGGCTGCAGGTGGCTGTGTAAGGTAAAGGGGCCCAGTGGTGCAGGGGGCTGTGTAATGTAAAGGGGTCCAGAGGTGCAGGGTGTTGTGTAATGTAAAGGGGTTCAGAGGTGCAGGGTGCTGTGTAATCTAAAGGGGCCCAGAGGCGCAGGTGGCTGTGTAATGTAAAGGGGCCCAGAGGCGCAGGTGGCTGTGTAATGTAAAGGGGCCCAGAGGCGCAGGTGGCTGTGTAATGTAAAGGGGCCCAGAGATGCAGGGTGCTGTGTAATGTAAAGGGGCCAAGAGATGCAGGGTGTTGTGTAATGTAAAGGGGCCCAGTGGTGCAGGGGGCTGTGTAATGTAAAGGGGCCCAGAGGTGCAGGTGGCTGTGTAATGTAAAGGGGCCTAGAGATGCAGGGTGCTGTGTAATGTAAAGGGGTCAGTGCGGGGGATCGCTGGACTCCAGGTTAGCAGGACTGGGGGGGATGGGGTCCAATGTAAGTTCACCTTACAATTTAACCATTTGCTGAACCGCCGCAGTACATATACTGCGACGGGGCTGCAGCTACAGTATTGTATTCTTGTATTATTTTGAGTGTTTTCTGGTTTTGAAAGGACACTGACTCTTTCTTTATACGGGGGGGGGGGGGGGGGGCGCAGTTTGCCATCTTCGCCCTGGGCACCAGATGGCCTTGTACCAGCACTGCCTGGGATGCTCTGAATAAATTGCAGGAGATATTAGGGGGAGAATTAAGAGATTTCATAAAAATTTTGCTATTTTTAAAATAGAATTGCAGTCAATATGAGCATGAGATTTAATTTTATTTTATTTTCACAAAAAATTATTAGTTTTTCAAACACAAAGTACAAACATAAAAGGACATTATGGCTACATTACACAAAGGGATGCAATGAGGAGCAAGAGTCGACAAATGATATGTAATGGTATTACTTAAACAAAAACAAAAAGTATCTTTGCAGTAACGACTACTTAGAACTGTGGGTATACAATACAAAAAATATATAAGACATGTCATTGTAGAAAATAAGAAGAATATTAGAAAGAGTAAAAAAAAGTAGTTCAAAGAGAGGAGAGGAAGGGAAAAGGAGAGGAGAAGGGAAGGGAGGCCGGCTGGGCGTCATTGGTATTCAGGTTCCATGATTTATTAGAGGGAAAGTAATGATTGGTCTAGGTTAAGATTGGTGGCATAGTCCAACTACGGAGACCACATTTGTGAAAAGTTTGAATGTTGGTTTTTGGTGTTTTTAAAGGGTTCAATTGGTTTTTATAGTTCCTGAAGGTTGGAGAAACGTCTTTCAATGGTCTTGGACCTTTTCTTGTGCCAAAAAGACTCCTTCATTAGCCTCGCTATTTTAAACATTTTTTGCACAGAAAGAAAAAACAGACAGTGAAAAAAAATGTATGTGACACTATACAAATAAATATCAGGTACATACACAAGAAAGGGAAAATGCACAAATACAAAGAACACTAAATAAAATAAGCTAACTGACCAAAAATATACCCAATAAATTCAACACCCTCTAAATGTATAAAAAATAAAGTAGATAGTTTTCTTTTTCTTAAGCAATTTTTGCCTAAGCAGCTCAATGAGTGAAACTGAAAGTCTCTGCGTTGGGCAAATTTTGCTGAAGGTAAAATGCAGGGCTTTTTTTTCAGTGGGAACGCGGGGGAATGCAGTTCCCGCACCTCCAGCACTGAATGTATGTAATGGCAAGTAGTGCTGGGGTGTGCTTGAAGGTCTATTGATGCTGGCTGCTGGGGATCTATTGTCACTGATGGGGATCTATGTTTGTGTGGGTGTTTATTGTTGCTTGGTCATTCTTTTGTTGCTGGTGGGGGTCCAGTGCTGTTGGTGGGTCAAATGTTATTTGGAGGGATCTATTGCTGAGGGAGAGGTCTATTGCTGCTGGCTGCTGGATTGTCCATTGATGCTGGCTGCTGGGAGATCTTCTGTTGCTGCTGAGGGACTATTGTTGCTGAGGTGGTATTTTGTTGTAGGGGGTCCATTGTTTCTGGGTGGAGTCTTTAGCTGTGTGTGGGATCTTTTGTTGCTGGAGTGGGGTCTATTGTTGCTGGGGTGGAGTCTACTGTTGCTGGGGTGGGGTCTATTGTTGCTCACTGCAGGGATCTGTTTTACTGTCATTCTTGTTATCATTAACAAATTCCATATAAATTACTTAGTATCACAAAATGATACTTGGTTCCATAGGCGTGCGCAGCCTATTGCATTAGGGTGTGCACCCGAAAGCTCAAGCACACATACATGTGTATATGTATGTATATTCAAAAGTATTGGGACGCCTGCCTTTACACACATGAACTTTAATGACATCCCAGTCTTAGTCCGTAGGGTTCAATATAGAGTTGGCCCGCCCTTTGCAGCTATAACAGCTTCAACTCTTCTGGGAAGACTGTCCACAAGGTTTAGGAGTGTGTCTATGGGGATTTTTGACCATTCTTCCAGAAGGGCATTTGTGAGGTCAGGCACTGATGTTGGATGAGAAGGCCTGGGTCACAGTCCTCACTCGAATTCATCCCAAAGGTGTTCTATCGGGTTGAGGTCAGGACTCTGTGCAGGTCAAGTTCCTCCACCCCAAACTCACTCATCCATGTCTTTATGGACCTTTCTTTGTGCACTGGTCCAAATCATTTGGTGGAGGGGGGAGGTTATGGTGTGGGGTTGTTTTTCAGGGGTTGGGCTTGGCCCCTTAGTTCCAGTGAAGGTAATTCTTAAGACGTCAGCATACCAAGACATTTTGGACAATTTCATGCTCCCAACTTTGTGGGAACAGTTTGGGGATGGCCCCATCCTGTTCCAACATGTCTGCACACCGGTGCACAAAGCAAGGTCCATAAAGACATGTACTTAGCAGGGCTGGTGGGAAATAACTTCAAGTGCAATGATTCACATTATAAACGTAACTAAAACATACAATTAAGTGTAACACTCTAAAAAATAAAAATTCCAAAGTGTGAACCTCCCAACTAAAAAGTTGTTGCACTTGAAGTTAATTTGTATTACAATTATCTGTAGAGGGGTTTCCACCATCCCTGCTAAGGCAGCACTGATGAGCACTAATAGGCTGCACTGATTGGCAGCACTGATTGGCAGTGTTGATGGGCACTAATTGGTAGCACTGATGTGCACAGATAGGCAGCACTGATTGGCACTGATAGGTGGCACTAATGGGTGGCACTGATGGACACTGATTGTCAGCATTGATTGGCACTGATATGCATCATTAATGGGCTCTGATTGGTAGCACTTATGGGCACTGATAGGCTCTGATTCGCATCACTGATTGGCAGCACTGATGGACACTGATTGGCAGTACTGATGGACACTGATGGGCACTGACTGGCAGCACTGATAGGTGGCGCTTATAGGCAGCACTGATGGGCACTAATTGTCAACACTGGCACTGATAGGCAGAACTGATGGGCACTGATATGCAGCACTGATGGGCACTGATTGGCGGCACTAATGGGCAGCACTTATGGGCACTGATTGGCGGCACTAATGGGCAGCACTTATGGGCACTGATAGGCAGCATTGGTTGGCACTGATAGGCAGCATTGGTTGGCACTGATTGACAGCATTGGTTGGCACTGATAGACAGCACTGACTGGCACTGATAGACAGCACTGACTGGCACTGATAGACAGCACTGACTGGCACTGATAGGCAGCATTGGTTTGCACTGATAGGCAGCACTGGTTGGAACTGATAGGCAGCACTGGTTGGAACTGATAGGCAGCACTGATTGGAACTGGTAGGCAGCACTGATTGGCAGCATTGGTTGCACTGAAAAGCAGCACTGGCACTGATTGGCAGCATTGGTTGGCACTGATAGGCAGCATTAGTTGGCACTGATAGGTAGCACTGGTCTGCACTGATAGGCAGCACTGGTTTGCACTGATAGGCAGAATTGGTTGGCACTGATAAGCAGCACTGGTACGGATAGGCAGTACTGGTTGGCACTGATTGGCAGCATTAGTTGGCACTGATAGGCAGCACTGGTCTGCACTGATAGGCAGCACTGGTTTGCACTGGTTGGCACTGATAGGCAGAATTGGTTGGCACTGATAAGCAGCACTGGTACGGATAGGCAATACTGGTTGGCACTGATTGGCAGCATTGGTTGGCACTGATAAGCAGCATTGGTTGGCACTGATAAGCAGCACTGGCACGGATAGGCAGCATTGGTTGGCACTGATAAGCAGCACTGACATTGATTGGCAGTACTGGTTGGCACTGATAGGCAGCATTGGTTGGCACTGATAGGGGAGAGGAGGAGTTTTACATTCAGCAGATCGTGAGAATTGCCAGAGCAGTTCAGTGTATGAAACTGTCAGATAATGACACTGCATGCAGGGAGAGACACCAGCTGTTAAAAGTCAGCGGTGATGTTGGTGGTGGGCAGGACTGAAAAGTTACCAAACACCAGCCAATAGGATGGGTCTGGGCGGGCCGCTACATTTCTCTGGCTCCGCCCCCTCTCTGAAGCAGCCCAATCATTGGCTGTTGTTGGCGCTTGGTCCCGCCCACCCCCCTACATCGCGGCTAAGCTGTGATGACTTACAACTCAGCCGCGATGTCGGGGGTGGGCGAGACCAAGTGCTATAAACACCAGACAATGTTTGAGCTGCTTCAGAGAGGGGCGGGGCCACATAAATGTAGCCGCCCGCCCAGACCCCATCCCATTGGCTGGTGTTTAATGGCCGTTCGGTCCCGCCCATCCCCGACATCACCCCGACATTTTGACAGCTGGTGTCTCTCCCTGCTTGCAGTGTCATTAGCTGACAGTTTCATACACTGAACAGCTCTGGCAATTCTCACCATCTGCTGCCTGTGAAACTGTTTCACAGGCAGCGCGGGCCACACACTCTTGGATGCAGCATTTTGGGGCAAATCTCTGGAGACAGCAGGGGGTGATTAGGGTGTGCCCAGGCACACCCGGCACACCCCGTGCGCACGCCTATGCTTGGTTCTGTATTCTGTAAAATGTGCGGTCCTTGGAGGTGAATAGGGGGTGGGAACAAGGGATGGTGCTCAGAGGTGGGTAGGGGGCAAAAATAAAGAAAGGCTCAGAAGGGGGAGTTCCTGCACCTATTCTCTGATAAGAAAAGTCCTAGTAAAATGTATAATTTAGCAGCAAAACCAGTTTCACCAAAATCACTGTGCATGTGGTGTAGGAACAGGGGTGTCAGAGGTCACAATTCTCATTCTATTTTATTATTAGTACAGTTTTGATATCATCACTATCTGTGGTCAGTGCAAAGCTGTGGGTTGAGGTACATGCACATTGAGTCGTACAATATCATTTCTGAGAGAAATATTAGACCCGCTAGTCATGGTCAGATGTCAACAAACTTTTGGCCATATATAGTCAAATGGTTTTGTGTGCCATTGAGAAGATGATTAGCTACACCTAATTGAGTTTACAAATCATTTTTTTAAGAGGGGGTGATCCTTTTTCCAACTCAGTGATTCTGTCTTTGATTTTTTTTTCTGACAAGTTGATGTTATATCTAACACTTGTATGTTATAAGCTGTACTGAGTAAATACAGCTGGATAAGACAAAAAATGTGTCTGTCCTTATTTCAGGCTGAGAAGAAACAAAATGTGATTATTTTTTTCTATACCCACTGTAGTGTATCATACTATAGATATAGAGGGGTTATGGGGGAACGGACAGGACCTATGCATAATATTACTGAATGTGGAGGGCATCATGGGGTCATAGCTAGGCGCCCAGGCTCATATCTCTAACTAGGACCCTGGAATGTCAGTCTACACCACTGCACCATGACTGCTGTCAGTTTACCAAATTTACGTTCTCTACGTCTCATGTAGGGATGAGCTTCGTGTTCGAGTCGAACCCATGTTCGACTCGAACATCGGCTGTTCGACCGTCCGTCGAATTGCGAACGTTATGGGCCGTTCGCGCCAAATTCGTGTGGCGCATCACGGCCCATAATTCACTGCGGCATCGCAGTGCATTGCTGGCTGATGATTGGCCAAGCATGCACTATGACCCGCATGCTTGGCCAATCACAGCGCCGTCAGTAGAGAGAGCTGTAATTGGCCAAAGCCAGGGTGGCTTTGGCCAATTATGGCTCAGGGGATTTAGTACACGCCCCACACTATATAAGGCCGCCTGCACGGCGGCCCTGTGTAGTGTGTTCCGGTGTGCTGATAGAGAGAGAGACAGACAGTGTCATTTGATTTGAGTTAGATAGATTAGGCTAGATCTGTTCCTGCTATTTACATTTAGTGCAGTGCGTCCTGCTCACAGTGTTCAGCTAGATCCATTCCTGCTATTTACATTTAGTGCAGTCAGTGCGTCCTGCTCACAGTGTTCAGCTAGATCCGTTCCTGCTATTTACATTTAGTGCAGTGCGTCCTGCTCACAGTGTTCAGCTAGATCTGTTCCTGCTATTTACATTTAGTGCAGTGCGTCCTGCTCACAGTGTTCAGCTAGATCCGTTCCTGCTATTTACATTTAGTGCAGTGCGTCCTGCTCACAGTGTTCAGCTAGATCTGTTCCTGCTATTTACATTTAGTGCAGTGCATCCTGCTCACAGTGTTCAGCTAGATCTGTTCCTGCTATTTACATTTAGTGCAGTGCGTCCTGCTCACAGTGTTCAGCTAGATCCGTTCCTGCTATTTACATTTAGTGCAGTAAGTGCGTCCTGCTCACAGTGTTCAGCTAGATCCGTTCCTGCTATTTGCATTTAGTGCAGTGCGTCCTGCTCACAGTGTTCAGCTAGATCTGTTCCTGCTATTTACATTTAGTGCAGTGCGTCCTGCTCACAGTGTTCAGCTAGATCTGTTCCTGCTATTTACATTTAGTGCAGTGCGTCCTGCTCACAGTGTTCAGCTAGATCCATTCCTGCTATTTACATTTAGTGCAGTGCGTCCTGCTCACAGTGTTCAGCTAGATCTGTTCCTGCTATTTACATTTAGTGCAGTGCGTCCTGCTCACAGTGTTCAGCTAGATCCGTTCCTGCTATTTACATTTAGTGCAGTCAGTGCGTCCTGCTCACAGTGTTCAGCTAGATCCGTTCCTGCTATTTACATTTAGTGCAGTGCGCCCTGCTCACAGTGTTCAGCTAGATCTGTTCCTGCTATTTACATTTAGTGCAGTGCGTCCTGCTCACAGTGTTCAGCTAGATCTGTTCCTGCTATTTACATTTAGTGCAGTGCGTCCTGCTCACAGTGTTCAGCTAGATCCGTTCCTGCTATTTACATTTAGTGCAGTGCGTCCTGCTCACAGTGTTCAGCTAGATCTGTTCCTGCTATTTACATTTAGTGCAGTGCGTCCTGCTCACAGTGTTCAGCTAGATCTGTTCCTGCTATTTACATTTAGTGCAGTGCGTCCTGCTCACAGTGTTCAGCTAGATCCGTTCCTGCTATTTACATTTAGTGCAGTCAGTGCGTCCTGCTCACAGTGTTCAGCTAGATCCGTTCCTGCTATTTACATTTAGTGCAGTCAGTGCGTCCTGCTCACAGTGTTCAGCTAGATCTGTTCCTGCTATTTACATTTAGTGCAGTCAGTGCGTCCTGCTCACAGTGTTTATCTAGATCCGTTCCTGCTATTTACATTTAGTGCAGTGCGTCCTGCTCACAGTGTTCAGCTAGATCCGTTCCTGTTATCTTCCTACTGACAGGCAGGCTTGTCTGGTTACAGTATATAAAGCTACCTGAAGAAAATTACAGGTGTTCTATCCCAGCTTAGTGCAGCTACAGGCCATTAGTATGTCTGGAAGGCCAAGAAGGAGAGGCAGACAGTCACAAGCCAATAAGAGAGGGCAAGCAGGCTCTGTGTCTAGTGCTGGTCGTGGAGACGGTGCATCCTCATCAGCACGTGGCCATGGGACACGCTTGGCCTTTTTTTCGGCAGCTGGCCGTGTTGAGCCGCAACATGCGGAAGACTTGGTCGAGTGGATGACCAAGCCGTCCTCATCCTCCTCATCCTCTCTCACCCATGCCCAGGGTGCTTTGTCTGGCAAAGCAGCGGCCTCTTCCCTCAGCTCAATGTCATCAGTGACTCCTTCCCTAGCTCCACCATGTCCTCCTGAGGATTCCCTCGAACTGTTTGACCACAGTGTTGGGTACATGCTCCAGGAGGATGCCCAGCGTTTGGAAGGCTCTGATGATGATACTGAGCTCGATGAAGGCAGTAACATGAGCACGGACAGAGGGGGTGCCCAAGAAGGACAGCAATCTGGCAGTCATGCTCCCCCTGCTGCAGCATACTGCCAGGTTTGCTCCAGTGATGAGGAGGGAGGGGATGATGAGGTCACTGACTCAACGTGGGTGCCTGATAGGAGAGAGGAGGAGGAGGAGGAGGAGGCGGCACATCACCAACGAGGCAGGATGCCCTCCAGGGGCCAGCCTAAGGGCAGCACATTGACTGCATCACACCCCAAAGCTCCACATGTGCAGGGCGCTGCAGTCTCTGCGCGTTATTCAAAAAGTTCTTTGGTGTGGGCCTTTTTTGAGACGAGTGCATCAGATCGCACCGCTGCTATTTGCAACATATGTCTCAAGCGTATCTCGCGTGGCCAAAACATCTCCCGCTTGGGTACCACATGCTTGACCAGACATATGTTGACCTGCCATGCAGTTCGTTGGCAAGCATATCTAAAAGACCCACACCAAAGAACAAAGAGGATCTCTCCTTGCTCCTCATCAGCTGAGATTTCCAACCCCACTAGACCTTCAGTCCTCTCTGAGACCTGCAGTGAGAGGAATGAAGGTGTAGAATTAGGTGTGTCACAGCCAAGTACTTGTGGGCAATCTGCTTTTGGTACACCGACGTCAGATTGTACCAGGCAAATTTCCCTGCCCCAGCTGCTGCACCGCCGAAAGAAGTTTGCTCCCAGCCATCCACATGCCCAGCGGTTGAATGCTAGCTTGGCAAAATTGCTAGCACTTCAACTGCTGCCTTTTCAGTTGGTAGACTCTGCCCCCTTCCGTGAGTTTGTGGAATGTGCGGTTCCTCAGTGGCAGGTACCCAAACGCCACTTTTTCTCACGGAAGGCGATTCCGGCTCTCTACCGGCATGTGGAAGGCAATGTCCATGCCTCGCTGGACAGGGCGGTCAGCGGTAAGGTGCATATTACCGCTGACTCATGGTCCAGCAGGCATGGACAGGGACGTTACTTAAGTTTCACGGCGCATTGGGTGACTCTGCTGGCAGCTGGGAAGGATGCAGGACAAGGTGCAGTAGTGTTGGAGGTTGTTCCGCCACCACGCCTCCAAAATGCTGATTGTGACACACCTCTCTCCTCCACCCCCTCCTCTTCTTCTTCCTCCATGGCCTCTTCCTCGGAACCAGCGGTGCTCCGTAGGCGTTCAAGGGGCTACGCAAATACGCAGGCCAAAAGATGCCATGCGGTGCTTGAGCTGGTGTGCTTGGGGGACAGGAGCCACACTGGGGCAGAGGTTCTGTCAGCTCTGCAGGGGCAGGTTCAGAGGTGGTTGACGCCACGCCAACTTAAGGCAGGAATGGTGGTTTGCGACAATGGCACCAACCTCCTCTCTGCCCTCCGACAGGGACAACTGACCCATGTGCCCTGTTTGGCTCACGTCCTTAACTTGGTGGTGCAGCGGTTCTTGGGCAGGTACCCGGGCTTACAGGATGTCCTGAGGCAGGCCAGGAAAGTCTGTGTGCATTTCCGCCGGTCATATAATGCCAGTGCTCGGCTGACGGACCTCCAAAAGGAGTTTAACCTGCCCAAGAACCGCCTAATCTGTGACATGCCCACCAGGTGGAACTCAACGTTGGCCATGCTGCAGCGGCTGCACACGCAGCAGAGGGCCATCAATGAGTACCTGTGCGACTATGGCACCAGGACAGGGTCAGGGGACCTTGGTTTTTTTTCCCCACGCCAGTGGGCCATGATCAGGGATGCATGCACTGTCCTGTCACCATTCGAGGAGGCCACGAGGATGGTGAGCACTGACAGTGCATGCATCAGTGACACTGTCCCCCTTGTCCACCTGTTGGAGCACACGCTGCGTGGAATAATGGACAGGGCACTTGAGGCAGAACAGAGGCAGGAAGAGGAGGACTTCCTTAGCTCTCAAGGCCCCCTTTATCCAGACAGTGTTCCTGCGTGCCCGCCGATCACACAGGAAGAGGACGAGGAGGAGGAGGAGGAGGAGGAAGATTGTGTCAGTATGGAGGTGGAGCCTGGCACTCAGCATCAGCAGTCTTTAAGGGATCAGTCCCAAGGAACACATGGACTTGTACGTGGCTGGGAGGAGGTGGCTGCAGACGTTGTTGTCCTTAGTGACCCAGAGGACTCCGGACCGAATGCCTCAGCAAACCTACGCTGCATGGCCTCCCTGATCCTGCAAAGCCTGCGTAAGGATCCTCGTATTCGTGGTATCAAGGAGAAGGACCAATACTGGCTGGCAACCCTCCTTGATCCACGTTACAAGGGTAAGGTTGCGGACCTTATCTTGCCATCGCAGAGGGAGCAGAGGATGAAACATCTTCGGGAGGCCTTGCAGAAAGGTCTGTGCAACGCGTTCCCAGAGACTGGGAGGTTACAAACTCCTGTTTCTGGACAACGTGTTGCTGAGGCTTCGGTCAGTCAAAGAAGGAGCGGTGGAGAAGGTGGCCGTCTGACCGATGCGTTCAGACAATTTTTTGGTCCGCAGCCCCAAGGTATGATCGGTTCCAGCAACCATCGCCAGCGTCTGTTTTACATGGTGCAGGAATACCTAGGGGCAAGATCAGACTTGGACACCTTTCCCACCGAAAATCCTCTGGGTTACTGGGTCTTGAGGATGGATCACTGGCCAGAGCTTGCACAGTATGCAATTGAGCTACTGGCCTGTCCTGCATCCAGCGTTCTTTCGGAACGCACATTCAGTGCTGCTGGAGGCGTGGTAACCGATCACAGGGTGCGTCTGTCCACTGACTCGGTCGATCGGCTGACCTTCATAAAAATGAATCAGTCTTGGATCACCACCAGCTACCAAGCACCTGATGCTGATGTAACTGAATAATTTTTTTCAGATCCCTTCAAAGACTGCCTATGCTGATGCTGAGTGACTATCCCTGAGTAATTATCCTCTTCCTCCTCAATCATCACGCTGATAGCTTGTAAGAACATTTTTGGTTCTGGGCGCCACCACCAGTGCCTAAGGCACAATTTTTCAGCCCCTGTTTAACAGGGGCGTGTAATTACAATTTTTGATGTAATACTTTGCAGCAGGGCTCGTTCCTGCATTCCAACTAGAGTGTCTGTGAGGGGTTGCAGTGTTGTGGCACCAGCACCAGTGCCTAAGGCCCAATTTTTCTGCCCCTGTCTAACAGGGGCGTGTAATTACAATTTTTGATGCAATACTTTGCAGCAGGGCTCGTTCCTGCATTCCAACTAGAGTGTCTGTGAGGGGTTGCAGTGTTGTGGCACCAGCACCAGTGCCTAAGGCCCAATTTTTCTGCCCCTGTCTAACAGGGGCGTGTAATTACAATTTTTGATGCAATACTTTGCAGCAGGGCTCGTTCCTGCGTTCCAACTAGAGTGTCTGTGAGGGGTTGCAGTGTTGTGGCACCAGCACCAGTGCCTAAGGCCTAATTTTTCAGCTCCTGTTCAACAGGGGCATGTAATTACAATTCTTGATCTAATATTTCACAGCAGGGCCCTGTGAGGGCTTACAGTGTTGTGGCCACAGCAACACCTAAGGCCCAAATTTCTGCTGAGTATATAGGGCAGGACCCTACTTTCAAACATCTAACTTACAAACGACTCCTACTTGCAAACGGAAGGAGACAACAGGAAGTGAGATGAAATCTACCCCTAGGAAGGGAAATTCTCTCCTGTAAGAGTTAATATGGGAAAACAATTTCTCCTTTCCACTGATGCTTTCCAATCCTTGTTCCACAAAAAAACCCAAATTTTCAAAAAACATTTTTCATTGGGACAAAAAAGTGAGGTGAAATCTTCTGAAGAGGAGGAAAGACAGCAAAACAAATGTCACAGGGGTGAAAACCCTTCCCTATGTTTTCCAAAAAGCTTAAAAAAGATTTTTTGGCTGGAGCTAAACACGTTAAAAATGTACCCGTTCAAAATTACAAAGAGATTCTACTTAACAACAAACCTACAGTCCCTGTCTTGTTTGCACCGCCTGTATACTGCTGTTCAGAGTATATAGGGCCTTTCCTTATTTTAATTTGGGTGCGGGGTTCCCCTTAATATCCATACAGGACCCAAAGGGCCTGGTAATGGACTGGGGGGGTACCCATGCCGTTTGTCTCACTGATTTTCATCCATATTGCCATGACCCGACATGACATTAAACCCGCAAGCAGTTTTAAATGAGATTTTTTCCTTTAAAAATGACATTTGGTGCAGGGACTGTTCTAAACATGGGAAACACGCGTCACTTTACAGGCATACTATAGACACCCCCCAGGTACGATATTTAAAGGAATATTTCACTTTTTTTTTTTTACTTTAAGCATCATTAAAATCACTGCTCCCGAAAAAACGGCCGTTTTTAAAAGTTTTTTTTGCATTGATACATGTCCCCTGGGGTAGGACCCGGGTCCCCAAACCCTTTTTCGGACAATACCATGCAAATTAGCCTTTAAAATGAGCACTTTTGATTTCGAACGTTCGAGTCCCATAGACGTCAATGGGGTTCTAACGTTCGTGCGAACTTTCGGTCCGTTCGCGGGTTCTGGTGCGAACCGAACCGGGGGGTGTTCGGCTCATCCCTAGTCTCATGTATAAGAGCCGAGCTCCAGCCAGCAGACCATTCTTATTGCCACGTTCACCAGAGGGGCACTGGAACTTCTTCCTCACTTTATGCACATGTAAGAAGCAGGGTTTTTTTTTTTATGTGACCTCACTCATACACTTCTGCTTTTATTTACCCACTCACCACCCCACTATTTTTCTCACTATGTGCTTTGGTGTTGGTTTTATTTTATTTCCAAATTCCATTTCAGTCTTGAACCAATATATCTTGGTCGATTGTCTTAATACTATATCACTATACCCCCCCCCCCCCTTTTCTCTCCCTATTTTTCGTCTCACTCACTTTGGTGTTTCCTTGGGGTTTTTTCAACACATCATGTAAACACATTTACCCCCACTGACCATATTTACTCATTTATATATATATATACACACACATATTCATATACTTTTTTCATATTAATGTGGGCCACATGTGTTTGTACCTAATTTTGGACAGCACTGTGACAACTGGCTGGCTCCTTGGCTGTTTTCCTGGGCCTGGATGGCTTTTCCTGACTCAGCCCTGGGTAAACGTTTGTTGGAAGACCAAAACCCCCTCCTGGGCGATCTTTGAGCTGACATGTAAATATTTGGGCTTTTTGTCCCTGCCAGATACATTTTTTTCCCTCCCTGGAACCATTAACCATTATACTATTTTTTACTTACATTCATAGATATCTCTTGTACCATACTCCTGATGAGTGGCCAAGCTCCACGAAATGCATCGAGTTTTTTAAGATGTTAAGATATTTGTGGCTTTCACATTTTATGCTTACCATGCAATTGTGTATGTATATACCATTATGTACCAGTGCAAGATTATTATTATTATTATTGTATAGGATTTATATAGCGCCAACAGTTTGCGCAGCGCTTTACAACATGAGGGCAGACAGTACACTTACAATACAAATCAATACAGGAGGAATCAGAGGGCCCTGCTCGTTAGAGCTTACAATCTAGAAGGGAGGGTCAATTGGAAACAAAAGGTAATAACTGTGGGGGATGAGCTATTGGAGAAAATGAAAAAAAAAAACCAGTTGTTAGGTGTGGGTAGGGTTGGCTTCTCTGAAGAGAAGGGTTTTCAGGGATCGTCTAAAAGCCAATAGAGTAGGAGATAAGCGGACAGATTGGGGTAAGGAGTTCCAGAGGATGGGAGAGGCTTTGGAAAAGTCCTGGAGGCGAGCATGGGAGGAGGTGACAAGGGAGCTAGAGAGCACAAGGTCTTGAGAGGAACGAAGAGAACGAGTAGGTTGGTATTTAGAGACTAGGCTAGTGATGTAGCTGGGGGCTAAATTGTGGATGGCTTTGTAAGTAGTTGTTAGTATTTTGAATTTAATTCGTTGGATAAATTTATTTTACCTATGTATATTTTTTAGATGACAGCTCTCTATTAGTTTTACCCATTTTTGAAATTATACTATGGATGATCATGGAATGTCTAAATTCATTAAATTCGCAACATCTCTAAACTACGTCCCTTTTTAACCAGTGAAACCACAAAGCTCCTAATTCACTCCCTGGTTATCTCTCGCCTCGACTACTGCAACTCCCTCCTCATTGGCTTACCTTTAAATACACTATCCCCCCTTCAGTCCATCATGAATGCTGCTGCCAGACTCATCCACCTTACAAACTACTCAGTGTCTGCTACCCCTCTCTGCCAATCCCTCCATTGGCTACCACTCGCCCAATGAATTAAATTCAAAATACTAACAATAAGTTACAAAGCTATCCACAACTCTGCCCCCCAGCTACATTATTAACCTAGTCTCAAAATACCAACCTAATCGCCCTCTCCGTTCCTCTCAGGACCTCCTGCTCTCTAGTTCCCTCATCACCTCCTCCCATATCCACCTCCAGGACTTCTCCCGAGCCTCGCCCATCCTCTAGAATTCCCTACCCCAATCTGTCAGACTGTCTCCAAATTTATCCACTTTTAAGCAATCCCTGAAAACTTTCCTCTTCAGAGAAGCCTATCCTGCCTCCATCTAACAACTGCACTATTTTCTCCATTAGCTCATCCCCCACAGCTATTACCCTTTTCTTGTGTATACCTTCTCTTCAAGTTCACTAAATTGACAGGTGCCCTTTTATTATATATTTGGCCCAAATCCACCCACCGCCCTGCATATCAAATTCGTTAAAAACCATCCACACAGACCTCATATGCACCCTTTTCCCCATCGGCACAGCCCAGGACCAGACAATGTTTACATGTTGCATGAAGAACAATAGTCGTCCCCATCTCCTTGTGACAGCAGAGTTTTGATTAATCTGCTATAACCAGACTCAAGATTTAAAACAAATTTGTACTGTGGAAGATAAAACATGTTCCAAATTTGCAATTCATTTAAAAAGAAAATCCCAAGACATTAAACATGTAGGATTTTTTTTTTGTCCACTTTGTTTTAACATCTGTAGAGCGCAGACTAGGTCAGCGAAGATCTGTAGATACAGTATCAAGCTCTGAATATAGATAAATACTCCTATAAGAATTTCAAAACACTTTGCCGGTGGCATGAATCCAAAAGCAATCACTGTGACACCCTCAGTAATCACATCTGCTAACTTCACTGTCTGTTCCTCATGTTCCCGGTCTGAGTCCAACATTTTACTGTGGGAAAGGAAGATCGCGCTGAACACCGTGGGCAGCAAGGAAGAAGGCGCAGATGTTAATCACTCTTATTGCTTTCTTCAAGAAACAGACAGAAAGAGATGTATCATTTGTAGAAATAAATCCATCCTGGAAATTGCGCATTTGGGTAACCATGTAGGATTATCTTTGTCCTTCCACAAAGAAAGCAGAATAAAAAAAATTCAAATAGCAGATGATTCATACGTTATTCTCCCTTTAGTCGTCACAGATTTGTTGAATAACCAATTGCATACATAATTATATTTCTACCGCCATTTTTCCCAAAAAAAGATTTAGGCGGTCTTTACACTAATGCGTTGTGGTGCGTTGCAGTGCCATTCAACTAGAAGTGCGGTAGCTGACATCGCGCTGTATTACGGTGCAGCTACAATTTTTCTTGTGTTGCAATACATTGGCAGTCCATTCAAAACAACTAGGCGGTCTTCACACAAGGCATGTTAGCATATGAAGTACTGCGCAGTATTGGACATGCAGTAATACATCACACTACAGTGTGACGGGCCCTTAATGATTTCCATTCACCCCTATGATCTAGGCCAATCCCATCATTTAGAATGGATCATTGACCATTGGAATTAATAGGACCCCCATTCCTAGACATGGTGTGAGTTTGCTACAGATCTGTTGATTCTCTTGCTTAACCCTTTGCTTAGCGGGCACTTGCTTCCTGCCCAGGCCAAATTTCAGCTTTCAGCGCTGTTGCACTTTGAATGACAATTGCGTGGTCATGCATCATTGTACCCATATGACATTTTTATCATTTTTTTCATACAAACAGACGCTTCTTTTAGTGGTATTTGATCACCACTGGGATTTTATCCTTTGCTATACAAACGAAAAAAGACCAACAGTTTAAAAAAAATATATATATATATTTTTCTTAGTTTCTGTTATAAAATGTTGTAAATAAGTAATTTTTTTCCTTCACTGATGTGTGCTGATGAAGCTTCACTGATTACTGACTAATAGGCAGCACTGATAGGCACTAATCAGGTGGCACTGATGGGCACTGATGAGATGGCACTGCTGGGCACTGATAGACAGCACTGATGAAATGGCACTGGTGGGCACTGATATGCGGCACTGATTGGCACTGATAGCTGGCACTGATGGGCACTAATCCTGGACAGCCGCACTCCAAAAATATTTGCCTTTATTCAATAAGCTATGAATAAGCACTCTGTGTAGTGCGAAACGCGTAAGCTTTGTTCCACTTTGCTGTGACCTGTATTTTGGATGACACTTTATTGAATAAAGGCAAATATTTTTGGAGTGCGGCTGTCCAGGATTTCTTTGATGTCTAACTGCTACAGCATTGCCAGCACCTGGACTTCTAGACTGAAGGAGATGCCTTTTACTTTGATCTGACTCACCTGGAGCGGTGATACTCTCTCTCTACTGATGGGCACTAATAGGCAGCACTGAAGGCACTGATAGGCAGCACTGATTGACAGCACTGATGGGCACTGATTGACAGCACTAATTTGCACTGATTTGCAGCACTGATATGCACTGCTGGGGCTGCACTGATAATCAGGACACTGATGAGGCTACACTGATATGTGGCACTGATGGGCACAGAGAGGTGGCACTGATGAGGAGGCACTGATTGGCAGCACTAATGGCCACTGATTGACAGCACTGATTGGAACTGATTTGCAGCACACTGATGCTCTAATTATCAGTGCAGATGTTCAGATGTGTGCGCTAGCTGGTTACCTCTCCTATGACAGCATGAGGAAAGTAATGCTGATAACGACCAAATGTGTTTACATCATGGTCAGATGTTATTGGACACAGCTGATCATGTAATAAAGACCTGCTGCTATTGGCCATTTACCCCACTCTGTGATCAGCTGTGTCCGAAGGAAATCCCGCGCAATCACGGGAGGACATTATATGACACCCTCCCAGAACTGGCCGACCGCGCTGTAGCCATCAAGTGGTTAAACTGGTTGTAAACCTTTACATATGGGTGGATCCCTCACAACTACCGCTACACGATTGATATGCTAATTTTATCTGAAAAAAATGTGAGTCTGTTTTTTAATGTTACTTTTTAAATAAATCCAAGTTTTTACGTTATTACACTATGTGAGTGTTTTTATTCCTCACATGTAATACGAATCTTTCGCATGGTCTACGGTGGTATATCTATCAATGTGGAAGTCGTGTTGACAGATTTTTCCTCCCCATGGTTTGTGTGACGATAACTTCTGACCGGATATTACACCTAGACCTGTTGGTCACTAAGCCTTTTTGACCTGTATGGCATATGCCATTTCAGGCCACAACTTCCGGTAAGCCTCCATAACTTCTGGTGATGGTCCTGGCACTGTTTCTAACTTCCGTGCACCTCGGATCCTCTATGGTCCACGTACCTACCAGGCTACTGGGTTGAAAGTTTTTCCACACCTATAAGAAAACACCTGCCTAAAACCGTTTATACACTGATGTCACGAATTTTTGGTGTTTTGGACTTTATTTTAGATGACTGCTTATGCATTGTTATCACATATTTCCTTTGTTGTTTTAGGTTATATTCAATATTTGTATTGAACACATGTATTGATTTATCTTTTCTGTTTACTAGTCACTGTCACTTGTGATCACGTGCCAATTTTGGTTCACATTGTCACTGCATATTACTTTATGTTTAGTTTTATTCATTGCCACTATTAGCGCCACACTTTGTATTTTTTTGTTGTTATTTTTGCCCTTGAGTCTACGGGTGTGTTGGCTGCTTTCCCAGTTTGTCTTTAGCGCAGCGCTGTACCACATTTTACAACATTTTTCACGGTTTAAACCTTTACATATACCCAGTGAAGTGACTGGCCTCAGGTGATTCACAGAGATGAATTAAAGTGGTTCTAAAGGCAGAAGGTTTTTTACCCTAATGTCTTCTAAGCATTAAGGTAAAAAAAACTTCTGGGTGCAGCTCCTCTTTGTGCAAAACTATTGCACAGAGTAAATAAGTAGAACATGTTTGTTTTTTGTTTTTTTTCAATTCCAACCTTTAGAATCACTTTAACCGATTCCCAACCGCCTCATAGCAGATTTACTGATTCTGCACCTCTGGGTTTTGGGCGTGAGCGTTGCGCCGCCGACTCGCTCCCATTGTGACTTTACACAGCGGGGCCGATCAGCGGGTCCTGCAGGCTCGATGTCCGCTGGAACCCACCAATCTTTCTTTACTCTGAGTGAATGACAGTCTGCCTATGTAAACAAGGCAGACTGTCATTTAGTCAGTACAGAAGGCATGGATCCTGTGTTTCTGTAAAGCAGAAACACTAATCTATGTGTTCCAGTAGTAAAAGCACCTCCTTCACTACACTGAATCACTGGCTAGGCACACATTTAACCCTTTGATCACTCCTGATGTTAACCCCTTCCCTGCCAGTGTCATTAGTACAGTGACAGTGCATATTTTCAGCGCTGATCATTGTAATAATGTCACTGGTCCTCAAAAAAGTGTCAGTTAGGTGTCCGATTTGTCCACCGCAATGTCGCAGTCCTGCTATATGTCACTGATCGCCGCCATTACTGGTAAAAAATAAATAAATAGATAAATACATCCCATAGTTTGTAGACGCTTTAACTGTTGCACAAACCAATCAATATACGCTTATTGTTTTTTTTTTATCGAACATATGTAGCAGAAGACAAATTGGCCTAAATTGATGAAGAAATTTGATTTATTTTTTTTTAACTTTTATTGGATATGTTTTATAGCAGAAAGAAAAAAATAGTGCTTATTTTTCAAAATTGATGGTCATTCTTTGTTTCTAGCGAAAAAAATAAAAACGCAGAGGTGATTAAATACCAATTTAAAAAAAGCTCTATTGGTGGGGAAAAAAGGACATACATTTTATTTGGGTACGGTGTCAAAAAATGGCCTGGTCAGGAAGGGGGGTAAACCATCCAGAGGTCAAGTGGTTTAATCCTCCTACATAAGTTGTTAATGTTTATGTTCAGCCCTTTCTCCACTACGGCCATTTAAAATGCTGAATCCACACAGCGTTTCTGAGCTTCAGGACACAAGGGGCAGGAACTGATGAGAGGAGAGCTGAGTGTAATCTGAGACCTGAGTGAATGAGTGGAAGGAATGGACGCCCCTCCCCCCCTACACAATCTCATAGGGAAACTGCACAGCTGAGGCTGTCAATCACCTGTTGTGTGCTGGGGGGCCCTCTCTTGGGATTGAATGTTGTCCAGATAAATGATTAGAAGTGACTCATGCAGATAGGAAAGGAATGAGA
The DNA here is from genome assembly GCA_037952835.1 of Lithobates septentrionalis. Classification (NCBI taxonomy): domain Eukaryota; kingdom Metazoa; phylum Chordata; class Amphibia; order Anura; family Ranidae; genus Lithobates; species Lithobates septentrionalis. The sequence goes on from JBBDGP010001050.1 coordinate 904,393, forward strand.
GAAAAGTCAGAAATCACACTATATGCATAGGAATGAGACAAGTACAGTAATCACTATAGAGGGATATTCTTTTTTCATTTTTAATTTCCGAGGTTTACAACCACTTTAATGTGAACCAATGAGCAAATGTATCTTCTTTTTCTTTTCCATCTGCAGTATATATATATTTCTTCCTGTTGCTATGTGTATTGAACCGTATCGGGTTACTATTTTTCTGCTGTGTTCTGACATCTAGTGATGGATTGGGGCCACTACAACTTCTTTACTTCTGTGATTTGGTATCTGCCTCTATCTTCCCCCTCCTGTTTAGTGCTAATTAGTTCAGTTCTAGCTAGACCACGCCTGTTTCCTCCATGTTTCTTTAGTCTGTGTTATTTCTTTGTCATTGTCTCCTTAGACTTCAAAAGACTATGAAAATCCTCTGTACAGCAATTTTGTAAAGTAAAATTGCATTGCATTTTAATGTCTAATTGAAGAGCTACCTGTGGATGGTGCTAAGTCAGCAGGTGTCTGCACTGACTGGACGGACTGGGTCTAAGGAGGTATGTCAATGCAAAAAATAGGCATTTGAAACAGAACACTTCCCATTCTGAAATGTATCCATAATTTCCATGCACTTAACCCTTCAGGTGGTGTCAGTTTTTGAGATGCAATGTTTAGTTTGTGATAGACTCTATAACATGCAAATAATTTGATTCCAATTACCGTATTTTATAGTAAAGCCATCCCACTTTCCTTCCTTGTGTTTTAACTATCTTGTTTAACCCCTGGCTTTAAACTGGGCTTTTTTCCGTGGAGCTGCATATATGCATAGGCAAGTGCATACGCACAGTGCGCTCCCAGCACAGAGACCGAGGTCCCATACTAACAATCGGTACCTGGAACTCCTGGTTCCGGGTCACCTGATCGCTGTGGCAGCCTCTGATGGGCTGTCACAGTGATCAGTCACTGTGAAGCCCGCCCCTGTGTTTCTCTCTCTGTGAATGGAGGGGAGAGATACATCGTATCTCTCTTCTTGCAGAGAGATAAAAAAACAACCGTGTTTTTAGAAAAAATAAAAAATAAATAAAAAAGAGCTAGATCAAGGTTTGCCAGGGTTAGTGTTTGGGTCAAGTAGGGGGCAAAGGTCAGGGTCAAGGGTCAGAGTCAGGATATTTTTTAAATTCCTATCAGTGTCGGTTAGCGTCAGTGTGTTTTAGGTAGGATAAAAAAAAAGCAAAATGCGCACTATTGATTTTGGGCTGTACTACGGGTACATACAACAACTGACATACACATATGTGGCATCGCTGCGACCACCAGGAGCAGGAGCATTTATTTTGGGTTGTTCTTTGGTGATAGGTTTTGGTAGTGACAAGAAGTATGCAGCTAAATTGGAAAAAAAAAATATTCTATTTTGGGCCAGTTTTCCTTTGGTAATAAAAAGAAAAATCAGGAGATATCCATTACCACCAAACAAAATTTGTCCTGGAAAAAAAAAAGATATAATCCACCTGGATACAGAAAGTAGTTGTGAAGATATGTACAGTTTTACTAACACATGTCAAAGTTGCAAAATTGTGCTTAGGCATTAACATTTGTTTTACCCTTATGCTGTGTACACACGAGCGGAATGTCCGACAGAAAAAGTCAGACGGGAATTTTTCATCGTATATTCCGATCGTGTGTATGCCCCATTGGACTTTTTACGTCAAAAATTCTGAAGGACCTAGAAAGAGAACATGTTCTACAACTCCTATCGGGAAAACCACTCGTCTGTATGCTGTTCCGACGTACCAAAAACAACGCATGCTCTGAAGCAAGTACGAGACGGAAGCTATTGGCTACTGGCTATTGAACTTCCGTTTTCTAGTCCCGTCGTACGTGTTGTATGTAACCGTGTTCTGGACAGGCGGACTTTGGTGTGACCATGTGTATGCAAGACAGCTTGAGCGGAATTCCGTCGGGAACTCAGTCGGAAAAACCTTCAGAGTTTATTCCGACGGGAAAACGGGTCGTGTGTACAGGGCATTAGGCGTGAAGGGGAGAAGGGAGAAATCTCAATAAAGTTGCGAAACCCTAATGAGATGTTTTGGGTGAGTTGGTAGTTATTGATAGCTGGCTCCCCCCATTCTTCATCCTAAACAACAAAAGAGAAATATTATCGAACAGAAGAGGAACCCTCCATTGTAATTTATGCCGCATCTCCCAAGAACAAATAAAACAGCACATGGACACAACCTGATATTATAAGGTCTACTTATCAATGTATTCACCCAGCATTTATACAACTTTTACCCAATATTTACATTGCATTCCAATGGAACCGTATATGAAAATGGGTAAATTTCAGGTGAAAGTTGTGTGCAACCTGAACAAAAACATCACTATGTGAATTTACACTATATGATTTTTTTTAATCGCTCCTTTGAAAACATGTTTAAATGCTTACTCACAGATGTAAAACTTAAAAAACATTCAATGCACCAACAAAATGGAGTACACTTCACTGATTGTGCTTTTGTCAGAAGCACATGAAAAGTTCAGGAGAAAAAAAAAATCATACAATTTAATGTACCTTATGTGACTTAATCCTCCGGCTCGGATAAATACTATGACACATAGAAATGGTGGGAATTGTCGGCCCTATCACTAGGGATTAGTGCTGTCTGTATGTCTGTTTTCTGGTCTGTCTGATTATGTGACAGATTATCAGCCTGTCTGTGCTCCGTCCTCTCTCCTTCCCTGTGTGGTGCCTCTATCTCAGTCTGTCCTCTTCTTGGCCCTCTGTATGTCTGCCCCTCTGAGTCCTACTAGACCCTCTGTGCTTGTCACTGCCTGCTTCTTCACTGTGAATGTCTGTCCTTTCACACAACGCTGTGCGCTACACTGTGTTTTCACAAGAATTTTATTTTTTAGGTGGTTAGTGGTACAGCAGCATAGAAACCTTTCAAAAAATGTATAATGGCAGCTTCCCCTTTGCTGGGATATTTTTTAAGTATGCTACAGCCATTGTGCGAGCACCATCCCTTTAAAGAGGAAGTAAACCCTGATGGGTTTTACTTCCTCTTTTTTCCCCTGCAAAGTAAAAGCATAATGGGCTATTCTGCGTCGCATACTGGCCCATTATGTGGCACTTACCTGCAAACAAAGCCAGCAATGTCCCGCTGGTGGCCGCATCCATCTTCAACCCTCTTCCTTCCAGGGCGTCACTCCTGCACATGCGCACAGGAGCCGCCGGTCACGGCACGGGCTCTTTAGAAATGGCACAATCACGCCCTTTCTTCAGTGTGCATGCGCCAATGACGTTGACGCAAGCGTATATGGTAAATATCTCCTAAACTGTGCAGGGATATTTCCAGTACCCACAGCTAAGCCTTATTATAGGCTTACCTGTAGGGAAAAGTGGTGCAACAGGGTTTACAGCCACTTTAAAGGCTGCACATGTGCAGTGCATGTGCTCTCTTCTTGTAGCAGCAGTGGTTGAGGTCAGCAGGGCAGCCATCAGAGGTTTTGAGGCCCCTTACACAGCTTTATGCCCCCCCCCCCCGGCCTGACCACCATTATTCCACCATTATTCCACAGGGCCAATCCACTGACCATCCCACCAAATCCACCCACCGGCCATCCCACAGTCCTGCAGGCAGCCCCCCACACATGTACACACTCAGCCTCCTTCACATCTGTGCACACTCAGCCCCCTCTGACACACACCACACACCCATAATCACAACACACACACACCATAATCACAGCACACACACACCACACACACACACCATAATCACAGCACACACACCATAATCACAACACACACCATAAACCATAATCACAACACACACACACCATAATCACAGCACACACACACCACACACCCATAATCACAACACACACACACCATAATCACAGCACACACACACCACACACACACCATAATCACAGCACACACACACCATAATCACAGCACACACACACCACACACCCATAATCACAACACACACACACACACACCATAATCACAGCACACACACACACCATAATCACAGCACACACACCATAATCACAACACACACACACCATAATCACAACACACACACCATAATCACAACACACACACACCATAATCACAACACACACACACACACACAGTCCACCCACAGTGTGGGGGTGCCCCATCTGCTGGGGGAGCGGAGGATCAGGTAAGTGAGGCTGTTTCTCCTCTCTCCTAGACTAAAATGAGCTATTAACCCGTGCAATGCAGGCATAGCCCCACTACAAGAGATAATGTTTTAGTTGCCTGGAGCTGGGCTTTAAGATTTTTTTTTTAAATGGGACTCAAGGGAGACCTGCGTAGTTACATTGTCCCAGCTTAGACCAGAGTAAATATGAATATCTCATAGCAATTGCTATGGAAGGCTACAATCAATTGCTGTAGTAGTCACTGCTACTATAATGCTAGCGTCTGTCTTCTGTTCATACTTTAAATTGGTCTAAACTGGACCAATGTAACTATTCAATAAAAATCATATATAGACTAGACACTTTCACAACACAGGGTATCTTCTGGGGCCCACTGACTGCAAGGACTGTTTTATGCAGAAGGTGAACAAACCCTTTAACGCTCAGTTCTGTGCTCTCCTAAGTGCTTGCTGGCAGTCTGACTCCAGGGTGCTCATATACAGGCACAATCAGATGATTCGAGTTGTTTTGTCTGACTTTGTACATGAGTCAGAACATTAAGTCAGAGCCAAATAGCTGGATGGACGGCCAATAAAACAAGCTTGTAATAATTATTGAAACAGGTGGCATTGTTGATGCTTTTAAATTCTTTCTGAGTTTCTTTGAGCTCCTCTTGCACTCAGTGACTTATTGTATTAGAAAAAGCAACACATTCTGGTGTATACTAGCCCCTGGCTGACATTTACTTTGTGTTACATCTGCCTGTGGCTTTAGCAAAGTCAAGGGCACAGATGAAGCTCACAGCGAGTTCATAGCTCTATGACCTCTATGATGAGACCACACCAGTAGACTATCAGCAGACCACAGGTGGACACTGTGAAGTTCATTCACACATCTCTGGTTAAGTGTTTAGTGTCTATGATGTTGTTTGCTCTACAGAAATAGCCCCATAGCCTGAGATAACACAACATTCTGCAACAGAGGTTGTCTAACATTTGGTCCCATTTGTTCAGTATGTCTGATCAAAAAAATATTCTTTCATTCTGTACTGCCTTTTTAAAGCAGAACTCCACCAAGCATGTTTTACACCTCTTCAATTTTAAAGCCTTTACGGGTTATCAGTTTAAAGTTAATCGAGAAATAGGGCCCTAGCTGTATTGCTCTTACTACGACATTCACAGTGATACCTTACATAGGTGGTGCAATCCCCATTAATGTATACCTGCCAGACCTACAGGTGTGTTTGCATTTGCATGTTTGTGCAGGTGGACACCTTTACATTTTTTACAATTATTTTTATTTATTTTATTTGAATTGATTTTTCTCCTTTTTTTTTTACTTTTTAAATTTAACTTTATTGCTAATACAAGCTTTAGGGTCTAGGGTGTGGTGGTAGATCACGGACTGAAAGATCCTGAGGAGCTAACCAGAGGTCTATAGTAAAGCTCAGAGTATTCACCAAAAAATAAAAGAGAGGGAGATGGGAGAGCCCTTTCAGTGTAGTATATTAATTCAGAAACAAGAATAAAATGCTTCCTGAATTACAACTGTTGAGGCTGCATTCACCTAGCAAGGGGGAGAACACATGGCTTCCCTGTACGCGGGTGGAGTTTCTAAGCAGGGTCAGTGTGCTCTCTTTATACCTCAGGCATTCCCATCCTGGGTGCTCTGTGGTGTTCTCAGGTGGGTGAGCAAATTGGTTAGAGGAGTCAGCACAAAAAATTTAGTCGGTAGTTCCATCGACAGAGGCGCCAAAGTCATTATTCAAAGGATAGGCACGAGTCGTTTGTTTTAGTAGAACACCCAATTACTTTATATCATCAACTAAATTGCATTTTTTGGCTTTAAATTGCCACTTCCTCAGTTCAAGGTGATAAACTTGGTGTCTGTGGGTTTGGTTAAATAAAATAATTGGATGTTTTACCTCGTGCTTATTCTTTATATACCCACTTTAGGTCCCTCGGCCAATTGAACTACAGGCTTTTTTGCGCTGACTCCTCTAACCTTGGGATAGCCATGAGCAGATGACAGGTACCCTCTATGGAGACATTAAAGGTCTGTTAGACCCCTGATATCTCCCCTGCCCTCCAAAGCAATTGCCAGAGCACAGATCCTGCTTGGTTAGCTGCTTCCCTCATTGTCGCTTAAGAGTTCATTTAACACAATGGAGATGGGGGTATGGATGTTCTTCCATCTCCTCTGTGGGAAGATGCCCTGACCATTTTCTGGGCTCCCTGAGGAACAAAAGAGTCCAGGAACCACCGTGGGTGGTGGCAGGTTTGGGGGCTGTCTTCACAGTGCTGTAAAAGTCATTAATTTACAAGAAAGACATTTTCCGGCTGAAAAATAGTGGTACCAGGATCATGGCTCCAGCTACTGCTATGATCCTGTGTAGCAAGGTCTCTAGCCTTGTCCAGTCTAATAAGGACCTCCAAGGCCAAAGATAGCTGACATCCTTCAACATGTAGTGGGTTGTGAGGCATAGTGGGTGCAAAGATGGTGAAAGTCATTGGGCGCAAGACACTTCTTGGATGTAAAAGAGGTTTTATTTCTTTTGACGGTCCTTTTTGTATTTTTGGGGGAAAGAGGGTCAGGGCCAGGAAACCCTTAAGTAGTTATAGATTCAATTGGCAGACTCCGAGACTTCAATAGGAAGACAGCCGCGCAGCGAAAGGCCCCAGCAAGGCACCACATCTGCACATGCAGGAATGCTGTCTCTTATAGCAACAGTCTTTAACAGTTCCTAAGTAAAACATAACAGTCCTGTCAGCTACACTACAACTGCCTCTTGTAGTTCTTCAACACTGAGCTCCTCTCAGTAGACCCACTGATTCATTGACTCTGAATCCCTTGAGCTCCTCCAAGGTTGGTGGTGGTATCTCCTCAAGTGTCACCCACGCTTCCCTTCTGGGTCCCTAGCTTGGCACTCCAGATACTTCTCAAACTTCACCCCTGCTAGCCGGCGAGGTCCCTGGCTTGACTCACAAGGCTGCTCTGCAAGCATCTCCTCTGCGGGTTGGGTCCCTGACTTCACTGCCTGAAGTTTCCTGATTCTCCATTGTGCCCGTTCGGTTGAAATATGGCTCCGGTACTTGCTTCAGTTACTCACTGTGGTCTCTGGTAAAGGTGGTTGGTCCCTTTGTGGAGACAGCTTCCCTTCTACCTCTGACCACTGACAGGTTCTCCGGCTGTCACTTCTGGTTGGACTGCAAGCCCCAGTCCCAACCCTGCGCTGTCCTCTTACTTCTGGATAGGCCCTCACACGACCCGGCAGCCTGATGCCCCCGTATAACCGGGGCGTACGACACAAATCCACCCAGACAGCCGTCCAGGTGGCACAGAACATAGATCACCTGACCTCACCTGAATATATAGGTTCCCCCAGCAGGCCAAGGGATTCTAGAAAACCCCTGCCCATTGGCTGAGATACCCTATATACTCATAACCTGACCTTGGGTTGCCCTTCTCATATCTAGTACCACCAATTACCCATTCACCTAGTGGTAGAAGAGAAAAGTGCAGCAAGGCCAAACTTAGGGAGAAATCAATAGATCTCTATCAATCAACCAAGATAACTACTCCTGGCAAGTAAATTTGTAAGGAGCTCCCTGACTAAACTCCAGGGTGCTACATCGGTATAACCACTTGTTCACAGAATGTTTTAATACTTATGTTGGTCAACAAGTGGTTGAAGAGACGCTGTCTGCCAACCATATAATCCTAAGGGAAGATTTTGGCTTTTAAAATTGAAAAAACTTCACAGTCATAAGTTTACTGTATGTGCATTTAACATATTTTATGTGTGTTATTTACCCGTAAAAGCCTCCCTAGTGTGGAAATCTAAAATCCCTAAGACTGCTGCTGGGTGCTGCCAACTTGGATGCCGCTCAGGTACCACTCTATTCTATTCTCCTTCAAACCTCCCAGCTGCTACAAAAAAAGCTTATAGACAAATATAAAAGTTACAAAAGAACTAATGCGTTTCGATTTTACAGCCTTCCTCATAACATACGGAAATGTTTAAAATGCTTTATATATATATATATATATATATATATATATATATATATATATATATATATATATATATAATGTCTAACATACATCCCCAAAAGGGGAGGGGGTATTTCGTTAATTAAAAACAATCAAGGTATTTACTGGTACATGGAACAAAACACAGAAAATCAAAGGGAAAAAATCAGGCACAAGAAATCCCCACAAAAGAAAACAGCGTAAATCTTATGATTTATGCTGTTTTCTTTTATTGAGATTTCTTGTGCCTGATTTTTATTTTTTTTTTAAATTAACGAAATACCGCCTCCCCTTTTGGGGGGAGGTGTATAAATACCACCAAAAGAAAGCTTTATTTGTGTGAAAAAGAGGACAAAAATGTCATATGTGTACATTGTTGCATGACTGAGTAATGTCATTCAAAATGTGAGAGCACTGAAAGCTGAAAATTGGCCTGATTAGGAAGGGGGAATAAATGTCCAATGGGCAAACATTTCTGTATGCTATGAGGAAGGCTGCAAAAACTGAAACGCGTTGGCGTCTTTTGTATCATGCTTTTATACATATAGCCAATAAAGAATTTTCTTCGCAAGAGCACTCCGAGTCGTCGGCTTTAATCTTACAAAAAAGCTTATGTAGGGAGGTGATAGGAGGGGCAGAATAGCTGGGCCAGCACAGAGAGTAATTAGACATACCCAGGATAAGAGAGGACTATAATAGGCAAATGGATGGGGCTGTGTTAGGAAATTGACTCTTTCTGGATTAGTCACAGTTCTAGCAAGTTCAAAGGCACATTGCAAATTAATAAAAATAATTTATGGAAAGGAGAAACAATGCTAGTAAGCATTAAAAAAAATATAATTTTTCTGTGCTTTCACCTGCAATTTTTTAAATCCGTGACAGGATCTCTTGAAATAAGACACAGGAAACAAAGTGTAAATGCTTATTCAGGCCTTTGCTTGCTTTTCAGGTATAGAAATGTCAGTGTTATTGAAACTTGCCATGTAATCAACTTAATATACCAATAATGAGCAAGGTGTTCTATCCTGGGGCACAGAAGAAGGAGCAGCAATAATTTATACACCGCTTCTGGATATATGAAGTCAGTAGATGGTAATTCATGTTCTTACATATTTGTTTAGGCTGCAAACACTTATTGCTATGTATGAATGCCTGCCAGGATGCATGTATTCTTCAAATATGCTCGCAGTTTGCAGAATATAAATGAACATTTTAAAGGGAAATGATTTGTTTGCCTTTGCAATACAGATATTTTACCATATTGCTGTGAAAATCTGTATTATTATTTTAATCAGTGCAACAATACAAGGCCCACCGGGGGCCAAAAAAAATCGGCCAAGTTTTCTCCAGGTGCAACCATTTTGTGAAAGCTTATTTGGCAGTTCAGTTCTCTATTTTAATCCCTTTAAGTTGAATTCCAGACAAGTGATTAAATACACAAAGTCTATTTCCTCCTTTTGAAAACAAATATTAAATTCACCCACACTGTTAAAAAAAAAAAAAGTGAATTTGTTTTTTATTTTTTTTTGCATTGGAGCCTGCCAAGCATTGCAACAGCAATCAGTGAATCATGGGTGCAATGGTCAGGTTCCTGCAGACTATTCCTCCAGCCCCAGGTCCATACCGGGCCTTGAGAAAGTATCAATGGACTACAAGTGACATCACCGCACCTGTGCTCCAATGAGAACTATGAGTTCTTCTGCCGCAGTGGCAGATGGGACTTGTTGTTTTCCTATTCACAGATCTTTTTGAATAGATGACACGAATGACATAGATGTGCAGTCAGAACAACAAAATTAAAAGACTGACAGGAACAGTGGCGGCTGCTCCATTAGGGCTGCAGGGGCGCCGCCCCCCTAATCCCACCCCCAATCTGCATGCAGGGAGCCGGATGCATGGATTTCAATGGTTTTTTTTTTTTTTTTTAGAAGCACATGGGTAGAGCCTAAGGCTCTAATTGGCTTCAAAAAAGGGCAGGCTCGGGGCGCAGAGCACTGCGTCCCGAGCCCACCCAGTTGTGTGAAATTAGCGAATTAATATTCGCTAATGTCTTCCTGCTTCTCCTCCTGGCCAATCAGAAAGTGGGTCCTGAGACCTAAATTGGCCAGGGAGTCTTAGGGTTCCTGGCCAATCGGGTGTCAGGATCCACTTCCTGTTTGGCCAGGAGGAGAAACAATGGCCCCAGGTCTTCCCTCGGCAAGCTGGAGCGAACAGCAGTGGATGGAGGGGCAGCAACAGCCACTTCTAGGAGCCCTTCCCCAGATCCAGCACCACCTTGTCATTGGAAAGGTAAGGCCATGGATCGCCGGGATCCATAGTTGGGATCTTTAATGCCCTTAACAGGAACTGCCAAGCCATAGAGCCGGACCTTGGCCCTGGTAATATCTACCTATCCCCCGACTATCCCACAATAATTTGTCCTATCAACCCTTTAATATCTTTGTCCCCATCTTATATTTGTTTATTAACTTTGTTTAACTGTTTTGTCTTTTTATTCAATGCTCACTGTTACCAATGCTGAAATCACAACTAATGATAGAAATAACAGATGATATATTGTATCACTATACAATCTTAAATGATTTAGCTAGAATTATACTTTTCATTTAAGAAGCTTAATTGCATATTCTTATTTTTATTGTGTTAATCAATATGTTCTTAAAGCATGATTTTTTTGTACCTTGCAAAACACAATAAAATATTTGAAAAGAAAAAAAAAAAGTTGGAGGGTGGAAGGCTTTTGGGGATTAAATGTGCTGAGTTTGAGTGACAGCACTTTTTAAAAGATAAATTTCATTCTGAAGGGCTTAGATATACAATAATGAATAATGTACATCAATTTTTGTTACGAATAGAAAACGTTATAATAAGCAGTGGCGGCTGGTGCTCAATATTTTGGGGGGGCAAAAAAACCTACCCCTTCACCTGCTGCAATTTGCCGTGACACCAGGACGTTGCTTCTCCTCCCGGCCGAATAGAAAGTGGGTCCTGAGACCTGACCAGAATAGGAAGTGAGTCCTAAGACTCCCTGGCCAATCGGGTCTCAGGACGCTTCCTGATTGGCCGGGAGGAGAGTCAGGTTGACAATAGCGAATAATAATTTGCTATTGTCACATAACTGGGTTGGCTCAGGACCCTTTTTTTAAGCTCACCCTTTTTTTAAGCCGATTAGAGCCTCAGGCTCTAATCACATGCTTAACAAAAAAACATTGAAATCCATGCGTCTGGCACCCTGCATATAGATAAGGGACCGGGCGCATGGCTTAGGGGGGCGGCGCCCCTGTGCCCTGTGCCACTGATAATAAGACAGCCAACACCTTCTTGCAGTCCTCAGCTCTAACTTTCATTTTGCCTTTTGGTAGCCCCCTCCTCCCCCTTCTATAGTAAGGGTTTAATAAACCCATTATGTTTATGGGGATAGAACAGAGAAAAATACTTATTTTATTCCTCGTTCTCCTCCACATTTCCTCCCCCAATCCTAGGAAGCAACTCATCTTCACTGGTTGTGCGGCCACTCCTTGGTATACATTATAGGACCAGAAATCCTGCATTGTACATGGGAGAGTTAAGGGCCCGGCCATATTGTGGAAGCGGAGGAGATCGGCCACTGTCAGGGGAGTGAATAATATGGTAAATATGGTTCTCTGTTATAGCTCCTGAATTTCACATGTGTAGCCAGGTGCTGGGGAGTGAGGTTATCGTAGATCAGCTGGAGCCCACAAACCCAGAAAGAAGACCAAGTGAAGATGGAATTCTTGTCAGCGGTGACAGGGCTCCGATGGAGGGATCCGTTTTATAGGTAGGTCTGATTTAATATGCTAGTATGCGAAGCATATTACCACATTATGGCTTAAAGTGTTTGTTACCCCAACATTTCCTCTTCCTGATATGTGCCTGCTGTACCAAGTACTTGTAAGAAAAACTCTCATGTTCTCTTTGTATTGCTTCCTTTGTGTGAAATCCCTGGTGTTCCTGCCAGTCCCTCTGCTTTCCTATTAAAAACTGACCACACCAAGCAGGAGAACAAATCTTGGTCAGTTCTTCAGCTATGCTGGCAACTCCGCCTGCTCTCCTCCAAACATCATACTTGTCCTGAAACGCAGGGCCACTGATAAAGGCAGTACAGCCAGCCCTCCTGTACTGAGCCCAGGCACCATCAGTTCAAAGGGGGGCCCGGGTACCTGCTGAGCAGGAGGACTGGCTGTACGGTCTTATTGCAGCCACCGTTCCTCTTCTGCCTTCCCCTGCAGCACTGCCAGCTTCTCTTCCTCTTTCTTCCTCTGGCTGCACTGCAGGGGGATTGGTCCTAGCACATGCACCCCTTCCATCCACTGTTCCCCTGCAGCACTTCCAGCTTCCCTCCTTTCCCACCAGCAGCTACTGCAGGCACAAAGGGAGATGTTTCAGGAAAGAGAGTGGGGGAAGGGACGGTAAATACCGGTATATAATTTACTGGCCCCTTCCTTTCCTCAATGAACACAGTAAGCGATCTGTACCACTCCTGTGTCCATTCATCACTGAAGCATAGTAAAATATGTTTACCATGCTTCAGTTTGTGAATGAGCAGGAAGCCTCAGAGCGTTTCCTATTCATTCATCTGTGATGCTGAGGCTGCAAAGAAAGAGACTGATAAATCTATGTCCTCTATCACCTTCGGCTGGGAAGGAGGGGCCCTGGAAGTTAGGCTGTATGGGGCCCCATGATTTTTAACAGCAGCCCTGCTGACACGCCTCCCCTCCACAGGCTTTCACTTGGAAGATCAGTGTGCTGCTGTTTATCATCCCCCAGCAACTATGTAGCTGAGAACAGAGGAAATTTGATCACTTATAAAAAAAGAGACAAAAGGTACTTATAATGTTTTTTTTATCTATACACAAATGTTTAACCTTCCATTTCTATTTTAAAAAGAATGGGTTGTTTTGCAAGGTGAGGGTTTACAATCACTTTAAATCGGTAGTAAACTTGGGCAAGGCAATGGCATAATGTGCTAGGGCTAGTATGCATGTGCGTGGGAGTCATGGAACGGAACTCTGAAGGTATGGCACGGGTATGCCGTAGGGTTGCCACCTTTTCTTCAAACCAAACCCGGACACTTTAGCAGCCTGGCACACCTTTGGGTGCCCCAAATAGAGTAGTAATGCAGTGCGCATAGTGTGCAGCAGCAAACAGCGGGTGCAGGCATATTGCTCTTGCCGACATCATCGCCCTGCCCCCGAGTGATGCCAAACCTGCCCCTAGACAACCGCCCAAAGCTTCCGATGGCAACAGATTTGTGTGTGACTATCCTGGTTACTTGGGAAGCCACAGCCCGGTCTGCATAATGTGTCTGGGTTTCAATCTGCCTGAAACCCGGACACTGGATTCAAAACCCTGACTGTCCAGGTGGCAACGTTAGTATGCCGTCCCTTCAGAGCGCATGCGCCGGTGACGTCACCGGCTGCATTCGTGTCATTATCTCCTAAACAGTGCAAGCTTAGGAAATGTTCACTGTACTTACAGGTAAGCCTTTATTATAGGCTTACATGTATGTACAACTAAAAAAGTGGCGTTTACTACTACTTTCAACCTACAGGCCGTTCCTTCATCCAGAGTGGGGGCACTCTAATACAGGAGGTGTGTTAATGGTCAGGTCACTATGTGAGAACAGAGAGGGGAAAAGCCTAAAAAGGAAAACGAATGCAGCCACCACATCCAATGATTGGTAAGCTACAATATATGACCTTTTTGGTTTGGGGTTTAATTGCTTACATTGTTTCTTTATACGTTTTTAAAAAGTCTTCAAGCGTTAAATTAAAATATGATTCTACAACTTGCGAATTTGCTGGGTTTTACGTGTTGCGAAAGTCCATTCTATTTATATTTTAACGATTTTTAAGTGACCAATTTCCCTAGCTTTTTTTTCTTTTTTTTTTTTTTTTGCTATTTATAATACTGTGCAGCTGTTCACAAAGAAGGTATCCAGCAAGCTCTCTCCCATGGTAAACTTTGAACCCTGGCTAGACCTTGCACTAGTCAGCTTAGTAACAGGAAGGGAGGAAGACAGACATTGAACCCGGGGAATCCAAGGTTGCGGCAGGGTTATGCGCTGACTAGCAGCTGCACTTTGCAACATGACCTTTGTACTTAGACACAGGAGCATTTAATCTGGGTAACAGAGCTCTTTGTTTCATTACTCATTAACATCTCCTCCTTGAGTAAAGTTCTTTGTTAATGGGGCTTTACATTAGAGTTTCCTCATTACGGCTTGGGCAAAACTATCCCATGTTATTAGGAGTGAACTGGGCACCGCGTTTGCTGGCGGCTTGTAGAATGTCAGTGATCAAACACTTTCACCGCTAACGTAAAGTCATTTTAGACATATTTTGCATTAATGTTTAACTGTGTATGGGTATAATGCTTTGATGACTTTGAAAATCTACAGTGACAGCGTCTTTGTAGTGAATTCTCTGTTTGGTTAAAAAAAAAAAGAGTTTGATGTTGCCAGTTTCCTCTTAGTAGTTAAAGAAATTGCAGCAATTCAAGTCTTTTGGAACATAATTACAATAAGGCATTCTTGGGCTAGTGCCAAGGCAGCAGGGGTGTAGGCAGAGCTGACTTCTCCCTAGATGCTTTTATGCATAGTATCTAGGGTCTACAAAAGTTTTATGAAGGATGATGAAATATAAAAGCAGAAAAGAATATAATTCAGTATATAGTCATATTATTACCCGCTTCAGCCCCGGAAGATTTTACCCCCTTCCTGACCAGAGCACTTTTTGCCATACGACACTGCGTCGCTTTAACTGACAATTGCGCGGTCGTGCGATGCTGCACCCAAACAACATTGACGTCCTTTTTTTCCCACAAACAGAACTTTCTTTTGGCGGTATTTGATCAGCTCTGCGGTTTTTCTTTTTTGCGCTATAAACAAAAAAAAGAGCGACGATCTTGAAAAAAACGCAATATTTTTGAATTTTTGCTATAATAAATATCCCCCAAAAATATATAAAAAATGTTTTTTTTCCTCAGTTTAGGCCGATATGTATTGTTCTACATATTTTTGGTAAAAAAAAAACCTGCAATAAGTGTATATTGATTGGTTTGCGCAAAAGTTATAGCGTCAACAAAATAGGGGATAGATTTATGGCATTTTTATTATATATTTTTTTTTTATTAGTAATCGCGGCAATCTGTGATTTTTATCAGGACTGCGACATTATGGCGGACACATTAGACAATTTTGACACTATTTTGGGACCATTATCATTTATACAGCGATCAGTGCTATAAAAATGCATTGATTACTGTGTAAATGACACTGGCAGTAAAGGGGTTAACCACTAGGGGGCGATGAAGGGGTTAAGTGTGTCCTAGGGAGTGATTCTAAGTGTGGGGGGGGTGGTGGGCTTCAATTCACATGACAGCGATCACTGCTCTCGATGACAGAGAGCAGTGATCTCTGTCATGACACAAGCTAGAACGGGGAATTGCCTTGTTTACATAGGCATCTCCCCGTTCTGCGGCTCTGTGACACGATTGCCGGGATGGTCACTTTGCATGCAGCGGGCGCGCGCGCCTGCTATCCCCGCCTTTTAAAGGGGACGTACAGGTACGCCCATTTTCCCACCGCTGCCATTGTGCTGACGTATATTGGCGTGCAGCGGTCAGCAAGTGGTTAAAGTGACACTAAGACCAGGTTTTATTTTTTTATTCTATTCAAGTATGTATTCTTAAAGTGGTTGTAAAGCTTAAACATTTTTTACCTGAATGCATTCTTTGCATTCAGGTAAAAAATGTTTAGGTGTCAGCATCCCCCCTTTTACTTACCTGAGCCAACATTGGATCCAGCATCTGCAGCTCTTCTCTCCCTTCTCTCCCTCTCCCTGGCTTTGCTGGGGCACCGGGAGCCATTGACTCCCAGTGCTGTCAATCAAAGCCAGTGACGAGGGAACGGGGGGCGGTGCCGAGTCCCGCTGTCTGTGTCAATGGATGCAGCAGTGGGGCTCGGGTGCGAGCATGCACGAGTGCCCCCCTGGGAAGTGGTTTCCCTTGAGGTACTGAACAGAGGGGAGGGGCCAGGAGCACCGGTGGGGGACCCAAAAAGAGGAGGTTCGCGGCCGCTCTTCCATTGCACAGAGCAGGTAAGTATAGACATATTTGTTTTTTGTTTTTTACCTTTACAAGCTTTCAGCCTCCTCCAAATCCCCAATTTTTATTTATTTTTTTGCTGCTGTGATCCGATTTCCTGTTAGACGGTGACTATATTGTTTTCCATGATCCCATTAAATGTAGTCACCCTTCCTTGCTCACTTTTTACGATAGACTATGGGATTTGTAGTGTGCATAGAGCAGTGCATGTGACCACAGCTAACGTGGTGCTCTGCTCATTCCAAACAAACAAAAGCTAGGGAGAAAAGTAGAGGTTCAGGAGAAAACCACAGTAAGAAACAATTTAATGAAAAATAGATTACAAGGCCAGTAACTACTTTCCAACCGCGTTATAGCCAAAAGATGGCTACAGCATGGCGTCCATGGATGTCATCCCAGAACCACACCCCTGGGGTGCATATCTGGTGAGCTCTGTGATCACTGTGTCCTCCGGACACAGCTGATCACAGGTTGGGGTAAAGGGCCAATCACAGCTGATCACATGTAAGCAAATTTGCCGGTTATCAGCATTCTATTCCTCACGCTCTGTCACACTGCGAGTAAAGATGAGGTGGTAACCAGCAATTTTGACGAGGCACATTTACACTAATAAAATGGAAGGAAAAACTGCGCTAGAAAAATTACGTATGTAGAGCAGCAGCTATTAGTGAGATAAACACAGCAAACAAATAAAAAATGGAAAAGCCGCGCTTAAAAATCAAAAAGGAAGTGAAAATCTGTGTTGCATAAAACTATACAATAATCTCTGTAAAAAATGTGAACAGTGATTGTGAAAGTTCAAAGTAGTAGTCCCAACTTTAAAAATAATGATAACACTCAGTGACAAGCGGACTGTATCCCCGACTGTTGAGTGGCATGCTTACCAGAATGTAAGCCAATCAGGCGGATGGCTTTAACCCAGCCTGGGCCTTGTTATGAACCAGTCACAGTAGGGTATAACGATAATCCACTTGCGATGGATACGCGTTGAAATCCACGAAAAGGTTTTTATCCCCAAAAAATATAAAATACCGACATAGCGTAATACTGTCACATAAATCAACTTAAATAAATGTATAGGAATGACACTCACATTGTGAAATAAAGATATGCATATATTAAACACCCAGTGGTTGAAAAATTGATGAATTGATAACCACCAACTTCACACAGAGGGTCTCCTTACCAGATGCCAGATAATAAGTGCAAATTCCAAAGATTAGTGAAACATCAACCAGTGAAAAGATCGATAAGTGCACCAGCCCCACACGAAGAACTTGCTTACCAGATGGTAAATGACAAATGCGAATCATATAGATGTGGAACTTCAACCGGTGAAAAAATCAAATAGTGCACCAACACCACATAGAGAGCCTGCTTACCAGATAGCAGACTCAAAAAGGCAAATGGCTAAACGACCAAATAGACATCCAGCTGTAAGGATAGAGGTGTGGATGGATGGTCCGTCCTTACGGCTTCAAACCGAAGGTTCCTTGGCTTTCCCACCAATGTCCTCTCCCAAGAGCCATCCAGTCACCACTGTGAAAACCAGTGCAAGAGAGTTACACACTGGGACAGCCAAGGACAGTTCCTGTAATTGGAGATAAGAAGCTTGGCCTCACACAGCAGCCTCCACACTGTCCTGTCTTCTCTCACTCTCTCTACCCCCTCTGCTCCCTTTCGCAGGAATGGGTTAGTAACTCCCCACAGTACTGCCGCTAGTGGCAGTACTCTCCAATTACAGGAACTGTCCTTTGCTGTCCCAGTGTGTAACTCTCTTGCACTGGTTTTCACAGTGGTGACTGGATGGCTCTTGGGAGAGGACATTGGTGGGAAAGCCAAGGAACCTTTGGTTTGAAGCCGTAAGGACGGACCATCCATCCACACCTCTATCCTTACAGCTGGATGTCTATTTGGTCGTTTAGCCATTTGCCTTTTTGAGTCTGCTATCTGGTAAGCAAGCTCTCTATGTGGTGTTGGTGCACTATTTGATTTTTTCACCGGTTGAAGTTCCACATCTATAGGATTCACATTTGTCATTTACCATCTGGTAAGCAGGTTCTCCGTGTGTGGCTGGTGCACTTATCGATCTTTTCACTGGTTGATGTTTCACTAATCTTTGGAATTTGCACTTTTTATCTGGCATCTGGTAAGGAGACCCTCTGTGTGAAGTTGGTGGTTATCAATTCATCAATTTTTCAACCACTGGGTGTTTAATATATGCATATCTTTATTTCACAATGTGAGTGTCATTCCTATACATTTATTTAAGTTGATTTATGTGACAGTTTTACGCTATGTCTGTATTTTATATTTTTTGGGGATAAAAACCTTTTCGTGGATTTCAACGCGTATCCATCGCAAGTGGATTTTCGGTATACCCTACTGTGACTGGTTCATAACAAGGCCCAGGCTGGGTTAAAGCCATCCGCCTGATTGGCTTACATTCTGGTAAGCATGCCACTCAACAGTCGGGGATACAGTCCGCTTGTCACTGAGTGTTATCATTATTTTTAAAGTTGGAACTATTACTTTAAACTTTCACAATCACCGTTCACATTTTTTACAGAGATTATTGTATAGTTTTATGCAACACTGATTTTCACTTCATTTTCATTTTTAAGCGCGGCTTTTCCATTTTTTATACATTTACACTAATAATCAGCGCCCTGACTATCAGCGCAGCCCCATCAGTGCCCATCAGTGCTGCCTATCAGTGCCCATCAGTGCCGCCTATCAGTGCCTCTATCTGTGCCCATCAGTGCCACCTATCAGTGCCCATCAATGCCGCCTACCATCTCAGCCTTATCAGTGCCTCCTCATCAGTGTCTATCAGTGCCACCTCATCAGTGCCCATCAGTGCAGCCTATCAGTGCCCATCAGTGCAGCCTCATCAGTGCACATCAGTCTCAAAGGAGAAAAATTACTTTTTGCAAAATGTTATAATAGAAACTAAAAAAAACAAATTCCAACATTTTCGGCCTATTTTGGTTTGTTTAGCCAACAAAACTAAAAAAGCCCGTAGTGATTAAATACCACTAAAAGAAAGCTCTATCTGTCTCAAAAAAATAATAAAAATTTTATATGGGTACAGTGTTGCATGACCGCGCAATTGTCATTCAAAGTGCACTGAATGCTGAAAATTGGCCTGGGCAGGAAGGGAATGAAAGTGCCCAGTTTTGAAGAGGTTAAGTACTAGATATATATATATGGATTGTTTTTGGAGAATTAGGATATTGTTTAGTGTCACCTTAATTTTTAGAGAAGATCTGTCTTAATACTCCAATGAATGACTTAAAGCGGAGTTCCACTCAAAAATGGAACTTCTGCTTTGTGAAGGTGACCCCCTGACATGCCACATTTGGCATGTTATTTTTTTGGGGGGGGAGGGGGGCGGATACCTTCTTTTTAGGGGCATCCAGCTCTCACTTTCTCCCGGGGCTCCGCAGAGCCGGAAGGAAGTTCATCTCTCCCCCCTCCCTCCCTGCAATCTTCTGGGACATGCCACAGGTCCCAGAAGACTGCCCAGCCAATCACAGCGCGCAGCGTGGCTTGCGCATGCGCAGTGTGTGCCCGGCTGTGAAGCCACAGCCGGGCGCCCACAGTCACAATGCCGGCGCCGAGGAGAGGAGGGGGAGAGGAGCGAGGCTTCTTTCGTCCGCATCGCTGGACCGTGGGACAGGTGAGTGTCCGATTATTAAAAGTCAGCAGCTACACCTTTTGTAGCTGCTGACTTTTATATGGGTGGAGCTCCGCTTTAACTTGAGATGCCACAAAATGCACCAAATAAATTTATGACTACCACAGTACAAAAAGAGCATTTCACTGCTTTAGATTTTTAAGCTGTTTGTATGAGACTAAGCACCTCTTGTATTTGACTGTGAGTAAACCAACCCTGTAATATTGAAGCACCCTTCTGACACCCCAAAGGCAAGATATCACCTCCAGATGGCTAAAATAGGAGGAGCAAAAAAAAATAAAAAATATTGAGGGCCAGTCACTTTTGTCTTTTTAAAGTTTTATTGCAGAATGGTTTAAGGAGGTGAGAATTATGGGTTCCAGATACATGCAAATCACTTACAGACTTTCCAGATTCAGATCAATGTCAATCAATCAGCTTCACAGTGTTAGAAGAACCTTTTTGCTGACCTAGCAACACATTTAGCGTGTTCCCCAATTTTAGTGCATCCTCCAAGTAAGTCACCAGGTCCTTCTGAGAGACCAGCCTTCTTCCTGTCTCTCTCCAGCAAAGGACCTTCCCTGGGTCTCCTTCTTGGCACAACTTCCTCCAGACCAGGCAGGACAGCTTCAGGAACACTTCAGCACGTTAGGCCTCAAAACAGGCTATTGGGCCTAACAGCAGCAGCCCCCTGGGCCCTAACCCGGGGGAAGAGAGAAAGCACATGGCCTGTCCCAAATATTTATATCCTCCTCCAGCATGCATAGGTGGCATAAACCTCCTACTGGATTGGCTGCAGAAAATATAAATATTCATAACTTAGTTTTGTTTGTGAGATCTCGTACTGTGACCGGTGATATTTATTGACGACAGTGAGAAATCACAAGCCAACTTAAACTTAGGGAAGAACTAGGTGAAAGACTATACAATCAGTCTGAGCTAACTACAGCCCAGCAAAAACAAACTGACATAGTAGCCCCTGTTGAGAACAGGGGGGTTACAACAGATTTTGCCAATAAAGTGTATCTAAAGCCATAGAGTGGAGGTATAGCAGGGAAGGGTTAGCAACCCTTTCTTGTTTCTATTTTCTGTCTGTGTATGTATTGGGGAGATTTCTGCTCCCTATTTCTTTTATTTTTGACTATAGTCATCAGGGGTGAAAATTTGTTGCAATTACAACTGTCTAAGAGTGGATTTCCCTGACCTTTAAGAAAAATCCTCTCCTTTGCTGTTGTGTCTACAGGACAGGAAATGATGGGAAATATCCCCAGTAGGACACATAATATATGACAAAAAAAAAAATGATGAAAGTTGTTTTAACTCTTTCTTTCTCTATGAAAACATTTTTAGATATACAGTGGAACCTTGGATTACGAGCATATGTTGTTCCAGGAGAATTCTTGTAATCCAAAGCACTCGCATATCAAAGCGAGTTTCCCCGTAGAATTCAATGGAAACGAAGATAATTCGTTCTGCATTGACTTCTATTGCATGCAATACCACATGTGGCCAGAGGTGGGGGGCGCCGGAGAGCCTCGGAAATACTCGGGGACAGCTCGGCTGAACTCGGAAAGCCTCAGATAGGCTCGGAAACACTCGGGAACGGCTCCCACTGCTGTCAAAGTCAGTGAGCCAATAAGGAAATAGAGGGGGCGGGTTGGAAGCGCGGCTCCATGTCTGAATGGACACACAGAGCTGGCAGCTCAGCTCACATGCTGCCATAGCAAGCTGCTTGCTGTGGGGGCACTTGGCAGGAGGGAGGGGCCAGTAGAGCAGGTGTGGGACCCAAGTAGAGCAGGATCTGGGCTGCTCTGTGCAAAATCACTGCATAGAGCATGTAAGTATTACATGTTTGTTATTTTTAAATGAAAAAAAAGATAGTTTACAATCACGTTAAGCCCTGGTTCACACAGGGGCAACTTGTCAGGCGACTTAGCCGCCTGACAAGTCACGTTCCGTTCTGTACTATGGAACCGTTCTAATAGGATTGACTCAAGTCGCTCCGACTTAGAAAAAGGTTCCTGTACTACTTTGGGACGACTTCAGGGCAACTTGCATTGACTTCTATACAGAAGTCATTTTGCAAGCCGCCGCTGAAGTCGTGTGCAGGTCGTCTTACAGAGTTGCGTTACAAGCCGGGCTGCCCCTGTGTGAACCGGGGCTAAAGGAAGTTAAAAATAACAGACTTAATAACCCGATCAATAGGAGAAAAAGCCTAAATAAAACAAGCACAGTAGCACATCTATGGATTGCTAAATTGCAATATATAAATACTGCTTTAATGATGACCACAAATCTGACCCAAAAAGACTGTCTGGGGCTTATGTAGAGCCTCTATATTGCATGTGATACAACAGACATAGCCATACAAGAACCACATACCTCTTCCATGAGGCCTTATATGACTGGATCATAAACTTGCATTTCTTCTGCTGTGTTTACATGCTGATCAGAATTAACAGCCCTCAGCTGATAATGTCTCATAGGCTGTAACTGTACTGTTCATGAGTGGGTGTTCTAAGTCAGAAAAGTCTGTATGATCTTTTGAATACAAGCCTGATGCATGTAGAAACCATTACCCCTTTTGGAGAGCCTAATCGGCAAATAAACATTTAATTTACAATAGGAGTTTAGGGGGAGGTATGGCTTTAATAACTGGTAAAGGGGCAAATCATGTATTTTGAAAGATGGGAGGAAATCTGCTAAACATGTAGAGCTGCATTCCCTGAATATGATAACGTACATGACACGCAGAATTGTACATGAGCCAAAAAACGGCAGACATTAAAGAACAAGGGATATTGTCCTGAAATAACTTTGACAACATATGAGAAGGGCTTAGAAGTGTCACTTACAGGTTCACTGTCCTGTGAGCAAAATTCAACTGATTAAACCCAGTGGAATTTAGATATTGATCTATAGTAGGACTGGGCATACTTCCAGATGCCAGGAGACCAAAAGATCCAGCATGCTTTGCAGACCATTGGGACCTCTAGCTGCCAATAGCTGATGAATAACAATGTTCTTCTCTAAGCTCCTGACCCACATTGTGCTCGTACTTTGGAGTCCTGACCTTTAATTTGGTCATGTACACTTATAGCTAAATCTGTATGTCTCCAGTGTTTAGTGGCCATGCCAAACATCTGGGCCATAAAAAAGGAAAAATAACTATTCTGTATATACAGTATCTCACAAAAGTGAGTACACCCCACACAATTTTGTAAATATTTTATTATATCTTTTCATGTGACAACACTGAAGAAATGACACTTTGCTACAATGTAAAGTAGTGAGTGTACAGCTTGTATAACAGTGTAAATTTGCCGTCCCCTCAAAATAACTCAACACACAACCATTAATGTCTAAACCTCTGGCAACAAAAGTGAGTACACCCGTAAGTGAAAATGTCCAAATTGGCCCCAAAGTGTCAATATTTTGTGTGGCCACCATTATTTTCAAGCACTGCCTTAACCCTCTTGGGCATGGAGTTCACCAGAGCTTCACAGGTTGCCACTAGAGTCCTCTTCCACTCCTCCATGATGACATCACGGAGCTGGTGGATGTTAGAGACCTTGCGCTCCTCCACCTTCTGTTTGAGGATACCCCACAGAGGCTCAATAGGGTTTAGGTCTGGAGACATGCTTGACCAGTCCATCACCTTTACCCTCAGCTTCTTTAGCAAGGCAGTGGTCATCTTGGAGATGTGTTTGGGGTCATTATCATGTTAGAATATTGCCCTGCGGCCCAGTCTCTGAAGGGAGGGGATCATGCTCTGCTTCAGTATGTCACAGTACTTGTTGCAATTTATGGTTCCCTCAATGAACTGTAGCTCCCCAGTGCCGACAGCACTCGTGCAGCCCCAGACCATGACACTCCCACCACCATGCTTGACTGTAGGCAAGACTCACTTGTCTTTGTACTCCTCACCTGGTTGCCACCACACACGCTTGACACCATCTGAACCAAAAAAGTTTATCTTGGTCTCATCAGACCACAGGACATGGTTCCAGTAATCCATGTCCTTATTCTGTTTGTCTTCAGCAAACTGTTTGCGGGCTTTCTTGTGCATCATCTTTAGAAGAGGCTTCCTTCTGGGACGACAGCCATGCAGACCAATTTGATGCAGTGTGCGGCATATGGTCTGAGCACTGACAGGCTGACCCCCACCCCTTCAACCTCTGCAGCAATGCTGGCAGCACTCATACGTCTATTTCCCAAAGACAACCTCTGGATATGACGCTGAGCATGTGCACTCAACTTCTTTGATCGACCATGGTGAGACCTGTTCTGAGTGGAACCTGTCCTGTTAAACTACTGTATAGTCTTGGCCACCTTGCTGCAGCTAAGTTTTAGGGTCTTGGCAATCTTCTTATAGTCTAGGCCATCTTTATATAGAGCAGCAATTATTTTTTTCAGATACTCAGAGTTCTTTGCCATGAGGAGCCATGTTTAACTTCCAGTGACCAGTATGTGAAAGTGAGAGCGATAACACCAAATCTAATGCCGGCCATACACGGTTCGAATTTCGTAAGAATTTTCTTTCGAAAATCGTATGAAAGAATTTTCGTATGAATTTCGCATCATTAGTGGGCTACAACAACGGCCGATTTTCGTGCGGCAATCGAATTTGAGGAATCGGACATGTTGGAAATTTTCCGAAAAACGAACGATTTTCTAATCAATGATGGGAGAATCGTGCGAGAAATGTAATAAGAAAAGAAAATTTACGGAGAGAAAAGAAGATTCCCGGCCAAGAAAATTCTTTTCTGTAGCAATATGAGGTGAAATTGAAGGCTTGGTCGGCCGAATTTCGAAAATCAATGGTGGCATCATCGGATCACAAAAAAAACGAAATTTCTTATTTTGAAAAGAAAATTCGTTCGAAATTCGACCGTGTATGGCCTGCTTAACACACCTGCTCCCCATTCACACCTGAGACCTTGTAACACTAATGAATCACATGACACCAGGAATGAAAAATGGCTAATTGGGCCCAATTTGGACATTTTCACTTAGGGGTGACAGCAAATTTAGGGGACAGCAAATTTACACAGTCATACAAGCTATGCACTCACTACTTTACATTGTAGCAAAATGTAATTTCTTCAGTGTTGTCACATGAAAAGATAAAATATTTACAAAAATGTGAGGGGTGTACTCACTTTTGTGAGATACTGTATATGCATGATAAAATATATACATAATATATACAAGTTGCTTATTGTCAGGCGGACAATTTGGGTGCTAATAAACAGGAAGAGTATTAACAAATCATCTCTAAATTAAAATTAAAATATGAATCTTTACACTAAAGGATTTTAGGGAGAGGGCAAACTGTTCCAAATCTGTCCCTTTTGAACAGACATCTACTTCAGGCTGGGTTAACACTATTGCGAATTGGATGCGAATTGGAGCAGGTGTGTTAGATTTCAGGAGATTGTGACCAGCTCTCTATTATCTCTAGAGCGGCTCCGGTGCAAATTGCACAGGAGTCATGTGCGTCTTCTGGTCCGTTTCAGGTCCGAATTCAGCCACAAATTTGGGCTGAAATCGGACCTGAAACGGTGACGCACTGAACCCCTGCTGTGAGCCGCTCCGTGCTGCGGTGTGAACCCAGCCTAAGTGTTGATTTCTTGCTGCTTTGCATGTTGGCAGCAAAACGGCATAGACCTAATTTGACACACATAATTTTAGCATGCAAGAATAATCCGTGCTTAGAGGCTTGGGTATAAAGTTGGGGAATAGGGTCATAGGTTTAAAGTGCACCTGTGCCCAGACTATTCACTCTTAAACATTTAAATAATCTGAACAAACTTTAAAGCAAGCCCTTATTAACCTCTGTAGTTATAGGCATTGCAGAGAAATTCATTTTCAAAGTTCACAATAGAGGCACTGAAGCTTCAGCTTATTTCTATGAGAACAGATCTTGGCTCCCTACCAACCCTCAAGTGTAAACACACAACATATATTTCTAAGATGTTAGAAACAGTCTAAAACCTGACTTAACAGTCTTTCTTGCCATCTTTGAGGACATTAAAGCATGATTTATTTCACAGTACAAGCAGCTAGAGAGGTTAGTGGGGGCTTGTTTTAAAGTGTTACTAAAGTAAAATTTTTTTATTTATTATTAAAATAACATGTTATACTCACCTGCTCTGTGCAGTGGTATTGCACAGAGTGGCCCCGATCCTCCTCTTCTGGGGTCCCCGGTGGCAATCTTGGCTCCTCCTCTTCTTTTGACGGACTACCATAGCCAGCGGCTGGCTATGGGGAGAGCATAGTCTGCATGCTCCCGTCCTGTGTGTCTATGGAGCCGCGCTCCATAGACTTACACAGCAGGATTAAGGCCCGCCCCCCACTTCCTCTTCACTGCATCTGATTGACAGCAGCAAGAGCCAATGCCTCCTGCTGCTTCTCGAATGCTGTGTAAAGAAAACAATGGATTAAGGTAAAAAAAACGTTTTTAGATTTAGTAACACCTTAAAGCACAGTTACTGCTTGTTTAGATTATGTAAATAGTTTACTGTACAAAGTCTGGTGACAGAGGCACATTAAAGCCTAAATGTAGCTAAAATGAAAAATTCAGCACAAGGGGCATAGCTTACAGTCAGTAGGATGTGTCCCTTTTGCCATATCTCCCAACTGTCCTTGATTTGGAGGGACTGTCCCTGATTTGGAGCAATGTCCCTCTGTCCCTCATTCCACCTCATTTGTCCCTCATTTTGGTCTGATCTATATAGTTGTATATAAAATGCACTTTTTATCTTTCAAAAAGTGTTTCCTAGTGCTAAACCTTTCATCCAATTTCTCAATTACTGCATTTGTACATTTTAAAAGCCAATATAAAGGATGAGTAGTGGCAAAAAAAATCTTTGTGGATTTTTATTAACCTTTTTTTTGGTTAATTCTCCTTTAAGGGGGTGTGGCAGGGGGCGTGTCCTATGCCTACATACATTTGTTAGTAGGTGTCCCTCATTCCCATATCAAAATGTTGGGAGGTATGCTTTTGCTGATTCCTCTTCTATTAGTAGAAATCTTCCTTTGTAGACTGTTCATGATCCCCTTCCCCTCCCCACAACAACCAAGAGGCTGTCCCAGGCTTTCATCAAAAGATTCTGATTATGCCGGCTCTTTCTGGCCAGGTGCTCCATTTAAAGAAGCCATTATTACAGATTCCATGAATGAAATTTGATTTCTGAATGAGACCCATTCTAAAGGCCCATACACATGGCACGAAAATCGGAAGAAAAATTTTGTGCGATGAACAATCTGCCGATTTTCGGATCGTTAGTATGGTGCTTTCGACAGCCGATTTCATTTTTTCGTCCAAAAAAGCTGGATGTGCGGACTTCAAAATTTTTGTCGTACGTGACCTCAACGACCGATTTTCGTTTAATTAGTACAGTTTTCGTAGGAAAAAAATCGTAAGCGTAAGACTACACATACTCAGAAATCAAAGAATACATACAAAACTAGTCAACACATTACATCACTTCTAAAGTTGTATTCTGTCGTACAAGAATTTTCGTATGGTGAGTAACCTCTTCACTTTCGACATGAGACTAGCATGCACCAAAAAACGAACGAACGGTTGTACGAAAATCTAATCGTGTGTACAAGGCTTTAGATCCTGTTTCATTCACCTGACAGCCCTTTAGTTGTATTAAACCCCACTGCACCAGAAGATTACAGCAGTGGGGGGTGGGGTGAAGTCATGGATGGAAGATAATTTCTACTAACAGAAGAGGAATCAGCACAAGGGACACATCCTACTGTAAGTTATGTCCCTTCAGCTGATTTTTCTGTTTTTTACTTTAGCTACACGTAAGCTATAAGTCTAGAGGCTAGGGTTAGGTTTGATAAAGTTTTAGTGTTATGGCCTGTGGTTAGGTTACTGTTTAGGGTTGGATTTAAGGCTAATATTGAGAGGTAGTGAATTGGTTGAGGTTTGGGGTTAAAGTTATGGGTGAGGTAGAGGTCTTGGAGACAGATTGAAGTTTGGGGTTAAGCAGAGGCATATCCCTAATGCACGTAGTGCACACAGACCTCAAGGGAGATGGGGCCCACTGTGCACTCCCACACTAGCCAGCCACTGTCATATTTTCTCTGGGTGTTGGGTTTTCAGCCTCTTGATTGGCTGGGGGGGGGGGGTAACATCAGCCCACGCATGTGGGAGTCAGTCATTCTGTGCCGGGAATGCATGCAGTGTACATTCGCTAGGAAACTGCAAGCAGACAGGTACATTTGTATTATTGCAGAAGAGACATAGCATGTCTCTTGGGCGATAAAAAGCTGCAGGCTCTCAGTTTTATAAAAGTTAGATTGAGTTCCACTTTAAGTAGCCGTTCTTTGAGCTGCAGCCGCACCTGTCACTTGAAGCTGCAGGAAATCTGCTTATTCTGGCAATGCACCCACCATCTGAAGGGGGATGGATGCCATGCTGACAAAACACAGATTGCATGCGATAGATTGAAATGGGCATCTTGTCTCAACCTAAGGAGCGGTTCACCTTGCACTGGGGATATAAAAAATGTAAGTGCAGGGAACAGAGTTAGAGACAGTGGGTGTAGCTGGATGTTCTGTGTGGGGAACAGTCAGCCTACTTTGTGCCTGCTTTCTTTGCGACCATCTGAGGACATCTCTCCTTCCCTCTCCAGAAGTGTGTTCACTATACACACAGGAACATCATTCATTTGAAACACAAGGCACTGCTTCACCGGCTACATTTTAAGCACCTCCCACTTTTAGCACATTTTGCCACACCCATAACATGCCATGGCACCACCTTATTCTTCTCTTCTGGGTTTCTTTTTTTGAGGCAGGTAACCTAGCTTATAATCATGCACACACCCCCAGTGCATTCAGAAAACACCCCTGGGTTAAGTATAAGGATGAGAGATAGTAAATAGGTTGTTATTCAGGGTAGGAATTAAGGATTAGGTGAAGGGTTTGGTTTGGGCACAGGTCAAGGTTTAGGGTTAGAGTTATGGGTTAGGTTGAGATTAAGACAACAGATTGAGGTCTAGAGTTACGGTTAGTGGCAGTTAGTGGCAGTGACTTTGTTTTTTGGGTGCTAAAAATAGCATAAGAAAAACATCTGTCATAACCACATGCCTATGAATGAAAAAATACAATTTTTCACATGCTGAATATTTGTAATTTAAAACTGTTGCACCAATGTTCCTGCACAGAAAACACCCACTAATTTTCAAAAATTAAACAACATTGTACCAAAATCGCAGTGTATCAGTAAGTTTATATGTAAGTGTTCATAGAGAAAAATCTTGGAAAATCAACATTTTAGCATAAGTGGATTGCCTTTATTGTTACAAAAAGGTGATTTGGAGAGTACACAACTGAAGTCTACCCCTGGCTGGGTAGCTTACCATTTGCTAAACTTTCGGTAATTTGTAATCCCTCAAGGCAGAGAATTTGGAGGACAAGTATGACTCACAAGAAAGGTTGCACAAGAAAGTTATTGGGATAGAATTGGCAATAGGGTTTGCTTGTGTCAACACCATTGGTATTCTCAGACACAAGATGTGCCTACATAATCCAAAATCCTATCCGCACATTGGGTCCTAAGCACTGCAATTACCACAAGCATAAGATTGGGCAAGTGGTGGTCATTTTAATGTGATTGTTAAGGACAGAGCATGCAGGAGAGCAATTTGGATGCACTGCTTGTTTTAGAGTATAAAACATGGATTGGGAAAGGTTTTTTTAACATATTTGACCAATTTTGCCTCTTGCCTCAGCCAATGGGAATGCACTTCTCTCCTCACAAGTGAGTTCTGCATTAAGCACTGAGATGCTACAACATCTAATATGCATTCATATTAAATGATACCTAAACCCATGTAGCCATCTCAATTCTTAATAAGCTCTGTATCCAAGTATATCACAGTGCTGCATAACACAGGTAAAAATTTAAGTGAGAATGGGTAGAAAAGCCCCTCAACGTCACCTTATAACTAGAGCTCCATCCGACACTTTTATTTCATTTCCACAAGTGTGAGCTTCAGTGCAAGGAAAATGTTATCTCGCTGTGCATTTCTACTGGTGCCTTTAAAATATACATCCCAGCAGCGTTTGCAACCAAATAAAAATAGGGGCATCACAATAAAGTTATTGGCTATGGGCGGAAATTCAAACAGTGCACCGCAGAGCATTCCAGCTGCATGGCCAGAAGCAGCTGTTATTTAGGAGACAATCAGTTATCTGAAGTTGGCTACGAGGAGTGCAAATTCCCAGGAGCAGAGAAAACGTAGCCATAGTAAAAGAGGAAGTTGCTCACTTGGCAGAATCAACAAGTAGTATAAGTGAATAAAGCAAAGCCATTACAAAAACAAATATACTGGCAGAAATTAAATTACCATGCTACATAACACATTTTTTTAGTTTTTTGGCCACTTTAAATTGACTGGATGTAAGAGAGTAATAGATTTTTGAAAATATTAGTTAGGTACCGTACATGTCAATCTTCACAGCTTGCTAAGAGGAAGAAAGACTAAAGATTGACAGAAGCCAGCAAAGAAAAGTTTCCTTCACATATACCTGTGAACTTAGCAGGCGAAGGTCTAAATAAAGTTGTGGAACAAATGATACGAAGGCCTCATTTCTTCTAAGATCCTCAATAGGATGATTTAGAGGAGGAACCAAGACACTTGGAGCCATTATTAGATTTTAGAGGAGAAAGGTGAGACAGGGAGGTTATAGGTGAAGAGGTTGCAAAAGCCATGCTGGGAGAGAATGAGGGCATTGCATTTTAGCCAACAAAATGAAAAGACTGATTTACACTTCAATGTTTCCAAGGAAAAAAAGACGCTTTAGTGAGAGAGTTCAACAGGAAGCAAAAGGTGATTCAGAATTGACATTTACAGTAGTTAGTGTATGACAGTTTCATAGATTTTAATTTTTTTTATATCCAGGAAATATTAGGCATATTGTTCTTGATATTTATTAGTCTGATGCTGGAGTGTGTAGCCTACAAGCCTTTAATATTTCTAATCAGGAGCTGTCAAGATTTCATAATCGGAATATTTAGGTACAGGTTTGTGCTCCAGATATGAGGATCAGTAGTTTATTCCCTACTTTGTTTCTACTTTGTTTTTACTCTAGTTATTTTCAGTTTTAAACTTGTTACAAACTGGGTCCTTGTAGACATTGCTTGAGGACTGTAGGTATGGAAAGATTGTAGGGTAGGGTTTAAGTTAACAAAAAGCCTTGCAACAGAGCATTGGTCTGAACTTAGCAGTCCAGAGCTTGCTTAAAGAAAGAGACAGTTTTTGTAAGTATGAGTCAGCTGGTTTATGAGAAATGTTGGCAGAGCATTATATGGAGGTAAGTGGCTTGAAGTCAAAGCTCTGTTGCTAAGTTAATAAATAGTAGAGACCAAGTAAGTGATCGTGCTTTTGTCAAGAGGGATCTAGTACTTGTTTGTGGGCAGGTGTTGGGTTGCAGTTTGTCCACCAGCCTGGAGATGAAGCTGGGAGGAACTCATTGGGAATAAAATTGATCCCTATTATGGGCTCCGGGTGACTATTTTGTGGAGGCTCCAAGCGTAATAGGTCAAAGAGAGCTCTAAATGAAAAATCCTTAGCCACTGTCCTTTGCCCTGCTTGTTGTAACCAGTTGACATATAAAGACTTTGGACTCCTTAGGATTTTTAATTTGCCACCATCTTTGACTTATTACATATGGATTTCTCAACTAAATGTAGATAAATGTTTTCTCTTGTTTTTATGATGAGCTGCTCAATACAGGCCAGGCTTAAGTAATAACTTTCTCCACATTTTGACAACCTTGAATTTTGGGGAGGCTGGTATCTTCTATTGGATGCCAAGGAGTGCTTAAATAGCTCTTTGTACATCAATCCAGAATCATACCAGCACATCTGCAACATGAACGTAGGTGAGGGACAGAGCCAATCCAAATGGGGGGCGAGTAGGAGCAGCTATAGGAAAGGTACCTGATGAGAATGGAAAGAGTAGGTCTCCCTTTACAAGGCATCTCTTCTGCTAACTTCTTGGAACTGTCTTTCACTGCCAAACAGAGCAACTACCTCCTCCAAGAGAAGTGCTCCTCTGGCATCTAGCGGTCTGTAAGCTTATATTATATCTCTGTTGGTAAAAAAGCCTTATTGACAGACATTACCTTGCTGCCTAAAAAAGTGTGTAACCCACAACTTACAGTATGTGGTGCTGTTTCTGTAACTATCCTATTTCTGTGATAATCTTTACAATATAAAGTGAGGCCCAGAATGGAAAGAAAAGAAGAAAGTAGTGCAGGGCCAGGCATGACAGTGTGCAAGGGGAGACAACAAAGGGTTAACAAATGGTGAAACAAGAAAGTGTAACAGGAAGGGGTTGGAATGGTTTGAGAAAGACTGAGGGGGTGGAGCATTATTTAAGGAGGAGGTGGGGACTTCCAAGCAGCAGAGGAAGAGACAGAGAGGAGGAAGCAGTTTACAGCTGCTGCCGTCCTCAGACATTATGGTCGACATTGACACCATCCTAGCGTGATTGCGGGGGGCTGCCGCGACTCGGGGACCAAAATGGCTGCATAGCCAGGTGTCTTCCCTTATCGATGACCAGGCATCGGGATCGTCTGTGGGAGGTGAGGTGTCCCCAGGCACTCAGAAATCTAGGCCTCCGCGTTTCTTGCCTGAGCCCTCCCTTAGAGCTGCGCGCCACACCAGGAGCCCCCCACCCCGGGACCGTCGGGCCCCCCGGTGAAGTGACCACCTGCTTCTGCCGGAGCGGGGCCTGGTCAGAATCCCCTACGCTGGCAGAGCTCGTTGGCGGGGCTACAGGCTGCAATCTTGCCTCGTCCCCGCCCACGTATCGCAGGGTACAGGAGCTCGTGGTCTCCCCACCTCTAGTGATTCCCACGCGGGAGGAGACTCGACAGGGGGGAAAGGACAGCCGCGGCCGCCAGGCCCTCGTCAGATGCTGCCAGCGGCTCCAGAATGGAGGGGAGTACTACGGCCAGGTCGGATGGGATGCAGAGCGGAGGCAGATGAGGGGGAAGGCCTTGCCCGGGCTCCACAAGATGGGACACGTGCAGCAGTAGCACAGCAGAAAGCAGGTCCCGTGCTGGAGGGAGGTCGCATCGGCGCCAGGGATCCACGACCTCCATGCCCTCCTCGCCTGGAGGGTGCAGAGTGCTTTACCGCAGGCTCCTGAAGTACAGTCCGAAGGGGAGCTGTGTGGTCCGGAGGAAGAGGAGACGTAGAGGCTTGCGGCACCAATGGAGGTGGGAGTGGCAGGTGTGGGTGTCATTCCTGGTCAGCCCGGTAAGTTACCTGTTTTACATACTTCTTTAAATGCTGCACTTTGTGGTTTGTTGGGATTGGAAAAGAGAGGGCCGGCAGGGACTAGCAGAGCTGACACACAGCCACCTGCAGCCACGGCAGCTGCCCCTGGGGTGGCGGGTCGCGCAGTCTGCCAGTTCAGGGTCAGAAGCACAACTGATAGATTTGCTGGGGGGGTTGCGGGATCTAATCCAGCGTTTTGTGTAGGGTCAGGATCAGCCCCCACAGGTGTCACCATGGGTACAAACAGTGGTGGGGGGGCAATGAGGGGGGACAGCCCGGGATGGGGCCCCAGCTACACAGTCCCTGGTCACAGGGTCCCCACGGCCCCGGCAGAGCCTCCTGTGCCTCCCGCGGAAGCTACGGCAGTGAGTTCCAAAGCTGGAGAAGCTGCAGGAGCGTCACAGGAGGGCACAGGTAGGAAGGATGTGGTGAGGATCGCAGACACGGCAAAATGTGAAGTGTATGTGTGCTTTGAAGGGCCATTAGGGGCACATTTGAAACAAGAAGTCCGGGACAAAATTTGCATGGGTGAGTATGTGGAGATCTTCTCCTTACTGCCTCTGGAAAAAAATAATTTGAATAGGGTCAAGCCGGGTGACTCCAAGAAAGAGGATAAGGAGAAGCGGAGGTACAGGTTGATTCCTCGGATGTTTGTTAACTGGTTACAGGCGTTTGTCATTATGGTGAGTGTTATAGGGGAGAGGAACCCAGAACATTGTTTGGCTCTGTTCTGTTACATTGATGCCGTCGGTGAGGCCCATCAGGTTTATGGGGGGTCAGTGTCAGGTAAGCGTGCAGCTGAGTTTGCTCACAAGAGGGATGACACCCTGAAGGGGGAAAGAATGCAACCTTTTCTAAATAGATACCCTGATCGGGAAGCGGTGAGAATCCTGGCCGCAGGTTTCTCTGAGGGTTTTCAGGATTCCATGTTCCCTGTCACATGTCCCGCCTATGGCTAGGAATTTGAGATCAGCTTTACAACACCCGGGGGTGGTTTCAGAAAAATTGGCTAAGGAAGTTGCACTGGGGCGCATGGGTGGTCCGTTCTCTGAGAAGCCTTTGCAGACTTTGGTTGTTTCACTTCTGGGGGTGGTGCCTAAGAAGGAACTTAACAAGTTTCACCTTATTCTCCGCCTATCTTTCCCAAAAGGGGGTTCAGTTAATGATTCGATAGACCCTGAAACATGCACAGTGTCATACACCTCGTTTGACGCAGCTGTTAGGTGGATGAGGAGATATGGGCAGGGGGTGCAGTTGGCAAAAGCTGACATTGAATCCGCTTTTCGCTTGCTACCGGTTGCCAGCTGCTGGGGAGCTGCTGGTAAGAGGAATTTTATATGGATCACTGCCTGCCCATGAGCTGCTCCATTTCATGTGCCATGTTTGAAATGTTCAGCTCATTTTTGGAATGGGTGGTTAGAGATGTGTCGGCCTGGATTTGGTCGTCCATTATTTGGATGATTTCTTTTGTGTGGGGCCGCCTTCATCCAATGTGTGTGCGATTCTCCAGTCTATGTTGCAGCACATTGCAGGTAGGTTGGGTATTCCATTGTCGGCAGAAAAGACTGAGGGCCCGACCACAGAGCTTAGTTTTTTGAGTATAGTGTTGTATTCCAGTGCCATGGAATGCCGCTTGCCTGAGGACAAATTAGGGGCACTCAATTTGGAAATTCGAGGGATCATGGGGCAGTGCAAGGTGCAGCTTCAGACACTTCAATCCTTATTGGGGAAGTTGAATTTTGCCTGTCGCATTATCCCGATGGGGAGGGTTTTCTGTCGAAGGATGGCTGTGGCGACAGCTGGGATTAAGTCCCTGAACCATTTTATTAGGCTGAATAGGGAACATCGTTCTTGGAAGCATACAACGGTTGATCGGTCTGGATGTCTGGCCCGATGAGTAATTTTGACTTGGAGTTAGCTACAGACCCGGCTGGGTCTACCAGGTATGGGGCATTTTTTAAGAGACAATGGAGTGCAGGACCTTGGCCTAGGTCATGGGTGGAATCTGGTTTGACTCGAAACATGATGCTTTTGGAACTTTTTCCGGTGGTGATGGAGATATGGGTGGAGTCTTGTAGGAACCAGAAGATTAGGTTGAATTATGGCAACATGGAAGTGGTGCAGGTCATCAACCACATCTTAGTGTCGTCACAGCCAGTGAGAAATCTGCTGCGCCACTTGGCGCTGTGTTGCCTGCAATTTAACATCTTTTTATATGCTGTTCATCTGCCGGGTGTTGAGAACACTCTGGCTGATGCCTTATGTCCGGTTCAAAGAGTTGGCTCCTTCGGCAGAGAACGTAGGGATTCCTTGCCCTGGTTGGCTGTGGGAGATTGCCTTGGAGTCGCCGCGAGATGGATCACAAGGTGGGTGAGCGAATCCACATGGAATGCATATGCCAAGGTATGGCAGGAATGGTTGGTTTTGGTTCAGCAGGCGGGGGGTGGTAGAAGGGGATGTCGAGGGGAAACTGCTAGTTCTATATTTCGTGTTGCGAAACATGGAACGGGAATGGGAGTATGGTCATCTGACACATTGAGTTCACCTCTCAGCAGTGGGGATTGACCTGTGGGTGCTGGGTCTGCAGGATGGGATTCAGCGGGCCCTGCGGGTGTGGAGGGGCCCTTAAGGTTAAGGTGTTATCCTTGCGGGCTGTGGCAGTGTTTTTGGTCTTTGATGGTGTCAGAAAACTAATTATGGAAAAAGGTCCAGCAGTGTAGTGGTGGAAGAAGTGTGAAGTTCTGGGTGCCGTCAAAGACCAACAGATTGAGGGTGAAAAGTTGTCATTACAGATGTTATGTTTAAAAGTTTGAGTTATTGATATTTTGTTAATAAAAGGCTGCTATGGCCAGTTATACTCCAAATTCAGGTGTGGTCTCTTTAATTTAGAATGGTAAGAGGGAGTTGGTGGAGTATGAGTGGTTGGGCAGTCTGAGAAGGTTAGGGACATATGGACTACACCGGTCAAGCGAGGCCCGTAACGGAAAAAAAAGAAGAAAGTAAGTGCAGGATCGGGCATGACAGTGTGCAAGGGTAGACAACAAAGGGTTAACAAATGGTGAAACAAGAAAGTGTAACAGGAAGGGGTTGGAATGGTTTGAGAACGACTGAGTGGGTGGAGCATTATTTAAGGAGGAGGCGCGGACTTCCAGGCAGCAGAGGAAGAGACAGAAAGGAAGAAGCAGTTTCCCACCCTCCCTTTCTGTGTTGTTGTCTTGTTCGTTTTGTCGGTCTGTTTTTATTTCATTTCAGGTTCAGTGGAAATTGGTCATCATAGCAGTGGAGTAACGGTGGTGTTTTTGGTCTTTGATGGTGTCAGAAAACATACGAGTGGAAGTATTGGGGGGCTCATCGGTAGTATGTGCCCCTCTGGTGTATTCCAGTAGAAAGGTTAGCTGGAATACGGTAATGGTTGCACTGCGGGAAGGGGGTTGTCTCCAAGCTGGTGGTACGGCTGGAGGCCTATCATGGAAAAAGGTCCTGTTATGTTTAAAAGTTTGAGTTATTGATATTTTGTTAATAAAAGGCTGCTATGGCCAATTATACTCCAAATTCAAGTGTGGTCTCGTTAGTTTAGAATGGTAAGAGGGTGTTGGTGGAGTATGAGTGGATGGGCAGTCTAAGAAGGTTGGGGACATATGGACTACACTGGTCAAGTATAGTCTAAGCGTCCTTCCAATTCCTGGATGCACTGGTTAAGCCCTACCCACATTTACTCTCCCTGTGTCATAGATCTGGGGCTCTGTAAGTTAACATGTGTGTCCCCTTTAATTGTCTCCTGCAGCAATAGAGAGTTAACTGTACATTTCTGTAACCCTTATGATTTGGACTTTTTTTATTACTCATTTTTATTGTGTAAACCTAGCCACCTCAATACAGTGCATTTTCGCCCACTTCCTGCCCAAGCCATTTTTCAGCTTTCAGCGCTGTCGCACTTTGAATGACAATTGCGCGGTCATACAACACTGTACCCAAATGAAATTGTTATAATTTTTTCCCCACAAATAGAGCTTTCTTTTAGTGGTATTTGATCACCTCTGCGGTTTTTATTTTTTGCGCTATAAACAAAAGAAGAGTGAGAAGTTTAAAAAAAAACACAATAATTTTTATCTTTTGCGATAATAAATATCCAATTTTTTTTTCTTTAAAACAAATTTTTTCTCAGTTTGGGCCGATATGTATTCTTGTACATATTTTTGGTAAAAAAAAATCGCAATAAGCGTATATAGATTGGTTTGCGCAAAAGTTATAGCGTCTACAAAATAGGGGATAGATTTATAACATTTTTATATTTTTTTATTTTTTTACTAGTAATGGCGGCGATCTGCGATTTTTATTGTGACTGCGATATTGCGGCGGACACATCGGACACTTTTGACACATATTTGGGACCATTCACATTTATACAGCGATCCGTGCTATAAAAATGCATTGATTACTGTATAAATGTGACAGGCAGGGAAGGGGTTAACACTAGGTGGTGATCGAGGGGTTAACTGTGTTGCTAGGGAGTGATTCTAACTGTAGGGGGAGGGGACTCACTAGGGGAGGAGACCGATCGGTGTTCCTCTGTGCTGGGAACACACCATCGGTCTCCTCTCCTCTGACAGGACCGTGGATCTGTGTGTTTACACACACAGATCCACGGTCCTGCTGTGTTACCGGTAATCGCGGGTGCCCGGCGGACATCGCGGCCGCCGGGCACGCGCACCGGGTGCCTAGGAATGCGAGGCCGTCATATGACGCCCGCCCGCAACGAGAGCTGCGCCGCCTGGCCGTCAATAGACAGCCGGCGGTCAGCTAGCGGTTAAATAACGGTCACCAAGTTCCACGCAACTAGACTTGATGTGCCACCACTGCGCTCCTATGTGTAAGTGTAAATCATTCCGACTTCTTCACAGGAATGACGAAACATGTTGGGGGCGTGGCTGTACGGCAACCTACGGCAATCGTAACGCGTGACGTGTGACGCTTGACTGTGTTCGGATGTGACTGCGCTGTGTTGTTGAGGATCCAACGAGGGGAGGGTGAGGTTTAAAAACTGCATCCCAGGTCCGCCGTGACCACAGTACACCATCACTACGTTGCCATATGAAGTTCATTGTTTAATGCTTTTTATTATTGGAAGGATTTGAGTACAATGCTTGGAGATTCCGTGTGTTTATTTTAATAAATGGTTTATACGTTATCACGCTATTGGAGGCATCTTTTTCATTTTATGTGGATACATCTCCCTATGCTGAGCACTGCTGGAAAGTGAAGACCTTATCTTACCTTGATTAACCCTGGTGGGTTCTAACAGCCTATGTGCCGAGCATGAGAGCGCAAGGCAAATCTTTGTGGTGAGTGGGGTTTCAAGGGAGTGGATCACAATCACGATTGGTGTGGTGGAAGGAAGTCTTAATACATAGGAAGATTATTCACTTCACGCTATGTGAAACACAGTGCTTTGCATGGACATTCTACAGTATCATCATTTTTGATATTTTTTCTAGTTTTTTAGTTTTTTTAAGTTTTTATTTGTATTTTTCATTTTTCAATTCTATATCACTTTCCCCTGCTGAAGTGTTAATACACTTGGACTTATTATGGACACTTAAAATATATTTAGTTCACAGCTAGATGTATTATATTATATATTAGTTTTGATGTCACTGAACTGATGTGAACACAGTGCCACTATTTTTCATGTAAAAATACTTTTTTCATTTTTATTTTGTGCCTGGATTGACAATGGAAATTTCTCACTTTACACTTTGTCGTGTGCATCTTTAATCTGGGTAATTACCAAATCCCAGTCCAAGTAAGCAGCCTCTGGGGAAGATTGTACATATTAGCTGCCATTGTCAAAAATTCGAGACACCCTGGGGTTTATTCGCTAAAGGTGTACAGTGCAAAATCAGGCACATATCTGTATAGAAACCAATCTGCTTCTAACCTCAGTATGTTCAATACCTCACAACTTTTGAACTTCAGAATGAGGGACAATTGAGGGAGTAAGTGAGCTGCGTTGCGCATAGCGGCAAAATGTGGGTGTGGCCAAAGTCTCAATGGTGGGATGGGCTTAAGGGGGTGGTTAAACAAAACCCAGCTCTCTCACCAATGCCCCCCAGCTCTCACTAATGCCCCCCCAGCTCTCTCACAAATGCCCCCTAGCTCTCTCACCAATGCCCTCTCAGCTCTCAACAATGCCCCCAACTTTCTCACCAATGCCCCCAGGTCTCTCGCCAATACCCCCAGCTCTCTCACCAATGCTCCCACTCCTTTCTTACTAATGCCCCCCAGCTCTCTCACCAATTCTCCCCTAGTCTCTTACTAATGCCCCCCCAGCTCTCACCAGTGCCACCCCCAGCTCTAACCAATGCCCCCAGCTTTCTCAGCAATGCCCCCCCAGCTCTGTGAGAAATCCCCCCAGCTCTTTCACCAATGCACCCCCAGCTCTCTCATCAATTCCCCCTCCTCTCTTACTAATGTTCCCCCCATTCCTTACTAGTCCCCCCCAGCTCGCTCACCAATTCCCCCCTCCTTTCTTACTAATGCCCCCCAGCTCTCTCACCAATCCCCCCTTTCTTATTAATGCCCCCCCAGCTCTCTCACCAATCCCCCTTTCTTATTAATGCCCCCCAGCTCTCCCCCATTTCCCCCTCCTCTCTTACTAGTGCCTCCCCCCAGCTCTCTCACCAATTCCCCCTCCTCTCTTACTAATACCCCCCAGCTCTCTCAGTAATTCCCCCTCCTCTCTTACTAATGCCCCCCCCCCAGCTCTCTCACAAATTCCCCCCACCCTTTCTTACTAATGTCCCCCAGTTCTCTCACAAATGCAGAATGGTAGGTAGGTGCTTTTTTAAAGTACAGTGCCACTGACAGCTTCCAGTGTCAGAACTGTAGCATGGAGCCGAGGAGGTGTTTCACATGACTTCACCAGCTCCAAAACACAAGGAAGACAGAGGCGCCTCTGGGTGCAGACTGTAAAAACAATTTTAATTAAAAAGGCAACAACATAGTTTGCACTCACATTTAAGATGAGAATATCAGGCGTTTTTAAAAAGTCCCAAGACTATCAAAAGAGGGGCTATGAAGTCATCTCTCTCTGCCACGGATGCATCGTCAATCTGGTTCACAAGCGCTGGATGTAATGATGGCCGACAGCGAAGGGGGACACCAGAGCGAGGCTTGGAAAGCAAGCGTAGGTCCAGGCGAGGGCAGATGATGTCACACCATGTGCGACGCGTTTCTTGAGCCGGCTAGCCGTGAATGGCGTGATGGCTGCGCTCTTTCTTCAAGCTGATAGGCAGTGTGCTGGAGGACAATATATAAGGAGATGATAGGAGAAGGATGGAGCGGGAGATAGACAAAAAAGAAAGAGAAGAAGTGGCTGAACGAGTAATGAGGGAAAGGAAGGGCGGGGAATGAGTTTGGAGATGAGGATCTTGTTGAAGGATGTCCCAATGTTTCAACAAAATCTTCTCCATTTTTTTATGTTGGGAGTGAAAAGTAGTGATGAAGCGGATTGGGCGGTCTGTGGGGGAAAGGTTTAGACGTGAAGGTTTTTCATGAAGATATAATTCATAGGCTTTCTCGACTAAGTCATTGGGATATCCTTTCTCCGAAAATTTGTTTTTGAGGTGGATACTGGATTCCGCGTAGTCAACATCTCTGGTGCAATTTTGTCTGAGTCGACAAAATTGTCCTTTGGAAATGTTCTTAATCCATGGAGGATAATGACAACTTTTAAAATGAAGATATGAATTGCCACTGGTGGGCTTGATGTAGTTCT
Source organism: Lithobates septentrionalis (assembly GCA_037952835.1). Lineage (NCBI taxonomy): Eukaryota > Metazoa > Chordata > Amphibia > Anura > Ranidae > Lithobates > Lithobates septentrionalis. The sequence goes on from JBBDGP010001050.1 coordinate 945,484, forward strand.
TGGCATATATTTCACAGTGGTCATGTCGGAGTTCCAAATCAAGAATAACCAATGAAGTCTGACTACTATCGTGTGTAAAGGATAGTCCATAGTTGTTACTATTGCAATGTGTGATGAATGGCTGAATAAGATCTAGGGGACCATCCCAAATGATTATGATATCATCGATATATCTTCCGAAGAAGATGATATTGGCTAAAAAGGGGTTATTGTGATGGATGTATTGATTTTCCCAGTACCCCATGGCCAGGTTTGCGTACGAGGGGGCAAAATTGGCCCCTATCGCTGTCCCTTGGAGCTGTAAATAGAAGTCTCCATTAAATGTAAAATAATTATGCGTTAAGCAAAATTTGGTGGCTTCTATTATGAAAGAGGCCTGGCGGGGGTTGATAGATGAGCCTGTGGAAAGAAAGTGTTCAAGGGCCATAATCCCAAAGCTCCCACATATATATATATATATATATATATATATATATATATGGATCATTTTTATATGGATCTTTTTATTTTATATATTATATAGATATTCCTCTTATATAGATATCCTTTTTTTCCACCACAAGACATCATGTGATGTTTGTTATCAGCATTCAGCTCGGTCTTATTTTTATTACATCAAATTCCCATTATTATATTTATTTTTCTCTACCCATCATTATTATTCTTCATTTATTTTTATTATCTCATTCCTCTTTCTTTTTTTCATGGCTATTCAGTGCCACCCGTCACTGGTAAATAGTCTCCTCGGTCAGATTATACTTTCTCTCTCTCCCCTCCGCCTCCCCCTGCTCCCATTCCCCGCCCTTCCTTTCCCTCATTACTCGTTCAGCCACTCCTTCTCTTTCTTTTTTGTCTATCTCCCGCCCCATCCTTCTCCTATCATCTCCTTATATATTGTCCTCCAGCCCCCTGCCTATCAGCTTGAAGAAAGAGCGCAGCCGTCACGGCTAGCCGGCTCAAGAAACGCGTAGCACATGGTGTGACGTCATCTGCCCTTGCCTGGACCTACGCTTGCTTTCCAAGCCTCGCTCTGGTGTCCCCCTTCGCTGTCGGCCGTCATTACATCCAGCGCTTGTGAACCAGATTGACGATGCATCCATGGAAGAGAGAGATGACTTCACAGCCCCTCTTTTGATAGTCTTGGGACTTTTTAAAAACGCCTGATATTCTCATCTTAAATATGAGTGAAAACTATGTTGTTGCCTTTTTAATTAAAATTGTTTTTACAGTCTGCACCCAGAGGCGCCTCTGTCTTCCTTGTGTTTTGCAGTAATTGTTTGGGACTCTAGTTTTCACTCCCACCGGAAGGCTGCCGTGTATGTGGACTTTACACACCATCCCCATCATTCACCAGTAGTGTATCATAATATGAACTATTTGACTTGGAACTTTATTACACACTGGAATATCAGCAGAATTTTTTGTGTATAGTGTTATACCATTTGGATTGTGCGTTTAAATTCCTTGCGCCAAATACTTGTATTATCTTCACCAGCTCCATGCTACATTTCTGACAGGTGGGGAAAGAAGCCACTTCTGGAACCCCTAATAAAAAAACAATGTGGGCAGTTGTGGTGCCGGGACCCACGTCACAAACCAGCAAATGTAGGCCATGTCCCCCCCTGGGTGCCCGGCGCTAATATACAGAAGCTGGAGGAGTGCTTCTGTGTGACAAGGAGTTCCCCTGACTGTTTCTGAGCCAGGATCGGGAGCCCCTGATAGCCAGGGACTTGAGCCTCTGTAGACCTGCTGAGAACTGGACCTTCTGAGAGCTGGGACTGGAGCCACTGAGAGGAGGGGACTGGAGCCACTAAAAGCCAGGATTGGGAGCAAATATTGGCAGCCAGATCTTCTCCCAGGAATCCTCACTTGGTGCTGTGTGTGAGAGCACACATTGCACCCATCAGGGATACCACTACTGAGTGGAGCCCAGGGCTGGAACTTGTCGGAGCACTGGACTGTGGAGGGGTGGTTGAAAGGCTGAGCCCGGTGCCGGTCCAGACATGTGGGTGGATCCCAAATATATGGTCACGATCCTTCCCGAGCCTGGACCTTGCCCAATCACAGACCCATCACAGATCCCCCCCATCACAGATCCCCTCCATTACAGTCCTCTCAATATTACAGAGTCAGACTGTCCCTTTCATCATCACAGCACACCCCCTTCCTCCCCTCTCCCCACACTGCCCTACCTTATTCACACAAGTCGGGAAGCACGCATGGCAGGTCCGGACAAAAGGCATGACTTTTCAAGTTAAAGGCGGGTATTGGTTGCTGGGACCACCCCACTGCCTAGTAACCAATCACCCGCTTTGTAACTTGAAAAGTTCTGCCCTTTGTCCAGACCTGCTGTGCTTCTCGGAAAGGGAAAGGGGAAGTGCTTCGATAATAAAAGGGAGAGACCTGCCGTGCCTCTGATGTAATCAAGGATGATAGCTGCAACGATTGGCGGGCGAGCCGGCAGAGGGAAGAGAACACCCGGACAACAATTTGGCGAGGCTCTGGTCCAGATAGGACTGCTACTGGGTCCGGATTTGGACCACAGTCCGCCGTTTAGTGATGCCTGCTTTAGATTTACCTTCAACTATGTAGTGCATGGGCCTGCCTGATTGCATACCAATTGAAAATGTTTAGGTTTGACTTCATATTATATGATTTTGGTAAATCTAAAGGAAAAAATCTAAAGAAAATTGTATAGAGTGTATCCAGCTTTAGAGTGACCATGTTGATGCATCTTGCCTAAGCGTGTTCTTCCATTGATGCCATCAGAAACACCCAGCCTGAGAAATGTCATGCAGCTGCCGCTGCAGTCTATGTTGATAGGAAGTGGCTGCAAAGAGGCTGTGACACATCAAAAATACTGAGATGCAAAAAGAATTGGAAAGGGTCAAAACAGTATTTTTTAAAAGAAAAACATTGCAAATGTTTTTGATACAAAGAACTCTAGCAAACGAAATCCAGTTAGGCCCCTTTCACACAGGCTTTCCGATCAGGTTCGCCTGTCAGTTTTTCAGGCAGACCTGATCGGACACTCTATTCACCCCTAAGGGGCAGCGGATGTCAGCGGTGACATGTCCGCTGACACCCGCTGCTATTCGATCCTACCTGTGAAATGCAGACGTATGTTGGCCCTATTTTCCATCCTTCTGGCAGATCGGATGGGATCGGATGAAAACGGACAGGCGGTCCGTTTTCATCCGATCTCCCCATAGAGGAGAGCGGGGCTCTGATGGGTCTGTCTCTACACAGTGAGCTGAGACGGACCTGTCGTCCACCTGCTCAGCGGGGATCAGTGGATCAATCCCCCACTATGCAAAGCGGAATCTGTCAAACGGATCCACCTGGTGTGAAAGGACCCTTAGGATTTACATCTACTTTAAACCCATTTGCTTCAGTCTCTGCTTCCTAAGGAGCAATACACATAGTTTGAGAAGTCAATGAACCTAAGGTTATGTTTTAGATAATTGTTATGTCTTAGAGAAATTGGAAATTGAAGAGGCAATATGGACTTTCATGGTACACTATAGACTTACACAACTGAGATAAAAAAAATATAGATTTATTGTACAAAACATAATTATTAAAACATGGGCAGATATACAATATACAAAGGATGCTGCTCAAATGAGAAGCACAATCTTTTAGCATCCATCAGGTTGCCTTTCTGGATCTTACAATCTCTGTTGATGAGAATGGCTACATTGTAACTGATCTTTAAAGCAAGCCTAGTTCAGGGAACACTATTTTGCATGCTTTTAGCTCGCATCCTGCTCCATTGATCAGGAGCATACCCTATGAACAATATTTGCGCCTTTGCAGGAATTGTTCCTCAGATGAGGTCTCCTTTCGTCAGTCTATTCTATTACGGATCAGATCGATAGGGGTTACTCAAAAACATTGTTAGGAAAGGCTTTCAACAAAGCTAGAGCAAGATCCAGATCCAAACTCCTGTATAAAAGTGCTCCCAAAACTGTGATGAATACAGTCAAGTTTATTACCTGGTTTTCTGCCCCTGAACAATATTTACGCTCATCTATCTCTAACCACTGGCACTTATTGGCTGAAGACTATACACTATCTAGATATGTAAGCCCTACTCTTGAACTGTTTTTTAGGCGAACAGTCTCGTTGTGAGATACCCTCACTATCAGTCACTACCCAAGTAGATCTGATTTTCCCTCCTGTCCCTCCTAGGGGGACTTATCGCTGTGGCAAATGTAGTTGAGTCCCTTGGATTACTGAAGGTAGTGGCATCTATCTGCCCAATGGTCAGTGGCACCAGTCACGACAATATGCAGATTGCACCACTCGTGGTGTTATTTATCTGATGACGTGCCATTGTCACGTGTTTTATGTAGGTAAAACTATATGGAAACTGGGGCATAGGATGATAGACCACCTATATTATTCTGGTAACGGAAAAATCATCACTCCCCTTACCAGACATATAGGCCTTACCATAAATTTGACAACTCCTCAGTTTCCTTTTTTGTGCTAGAGGTTATCCTCCCAAGCCTAGAGGAGGTGATTGGGACAGTTTCATTTTGAGATCTGAAACACTTTGGATTGAGAAATTATCTGCTCTCAATCCTCCAGAAATTATTGAAATTAATTCATACAAACCCTTTCTGTAGATGTCCATTTCACTATACCTTGTCAATTTTTGGTTTTGACTTGACATGACCATGTTTGTGTATATCCTTTTCTTTTACCATCCTCGTGATGAATTGTGGGCCCATCGTTCCCCTAGATCCTTTTTTCCTGTGATCCTATGTTCATGTGTCCCTGCTTGGACAATGTAATTCAAGGCATTTAAGTATTGAAATAAATTTACTACCGCACTTTGTGATTTAATTATATGTAAGTCTATGTATATAAATTTGTTGATTTATGTTTAATTAAATATTAAGTATTGTACCATATGTCTGTTTGGTCTTCCCCGGTGGTCGTTGTGGCCATTAGAATGGGAGCATCTTATTTCCATTATCGGTTCCTCCTTGTTGGGTGTTTATTCTTTCCGGAAGAGTGTGTGATCTCCTATCCTATTGGCATCCCTGGGTTGTCCACTAGATGGCACCCTTGGGTGCCATTCTGTTTTAGGATGGGCGGACGGCGTTCTTTCGGGGTTCCCTTGCTAAGCGCCATTTTGTGGTACTGCGCATGCGCTGGCTGCCGCTTGCGCGGTCCTAGATCGTGTCCGGTGACATAATTCGATGGTGCCTCGGCGCTTTGCCGGTGTCGTCAGCTGGATAGGAGCCAGGTGTACACAGGTATATATAATGGGAGCTGGTCTCCCTAGGTTTACTCTGTGGCAGGGTGCATTCCTTTTACCATATCTTATATGTACTGGAATGAGTTGTTACTAATTATGAAGGTGTGTTGATTGAGATGACATCTTACCCCCGCCATAGAGGCATCCATTTTTGGGATGTTTTTCCTTTTATGGTATATCTCTTTCTCCCTTTTTTTGAAACGGTGTTCTACACATTTAAATTTCACCTGGTTCCCGCACTCGCCCAGGAGATTGCCCTTTCAGCCCTTGTGACGCCCCAACACTTTGGTGCTGGTAGTATTGGTGAGTATCCTTTTGCTCTTGAAACAACCTTCTTTTTGCTTCCACCTCTACCCCGGGCTTTCTGAATGGACATAGAACTGTCTTTATATGTATTTAGGCCATAGATACAGTGGGGACGGAAAGTATTCAGACCCCCCCTGATCATCCTTGAGATAGTTCTATGCCTTCATTTGAGTCCAGCTGTGTTTGATTATACTGATTGGACTTGATTAGGAAAGCCACACACCTGTCTATATAAGACCTTACGGCTCACAGTGCATGTTAGAGCAAATGAGAATCATGAGGTCAAAGGAACTGCCTGAAGAGCTCAGAGACAGAATTGTGGCAAGGCACAGATCTGGCCAAGTTTACAAAAAAACAAAAAATTTCTGCTGCACTTAAGGTTCCTAAGAGCACATTGGCCTCCATAATCCTTAAATGGAAGATGTCTGGGACAACCAGAACCCTTCCTAGAGCTGGCCATCCAGCCAAACTGAGCTATCGGAGGAGAAGAGCCTTGGTGAGAGAGGTAAAGAAGAACCCAAAGATCACTGTGGCTGAGCTCCAGAGATGCAGTCAGGAGATGGGAAAAAGTTGTAGAAAGTCAACCATCACTGCAGCCCTCCACCCTCCACTCCAGAGTGGCCCGACAGAAGCCTCTCCTCAGTGCAAGACACATGAAAGCCCGCATGGAGTTTGCTAAAAAACACCTGAAGGACTCCAAGATTGTGAGAAATAAGATTCTTTGGTCTGATGAGACCAAGATAGAACTTTTTGGCCTTAATTCTAAGTGGTATGTGTGGAGAAAACCAGGCACTGCTCATCCCCTGTCCAATACAGTTCCAACAGTGAAGCATGGTGGTGGCAGCATCATGCTGTGGGGGTGTTTTTTAGCTGCAGGGATAGGATGACTGGTTGCAATCGAGGGAAAGATGAATGCGGCCAAGTACAGGGATATCCTGGACAAAAACCTTCTCCAGAGTGCTCAGGACCTCAGACTGGGCCGAAGGTTTACCTTCCAACAAGACAATGACCCTAAGCACACAGCTAAAATAACGAAGAAGTGGCTTGACTGTTCTTGAATGGCCCAGCCAAAGCCCTGACTTAAACCCAATTGAGCATCTCTGGAGAGACCTAAAAATGGCTGTCCACCAACATTTACCATCCAACCTGACAGAACTGGAGAGGATCTTCAAGGAGGAATGGCAGAGGATCCTAAAATCCAGGTGTGAAAAACTTGTTGCATCTTTCCCAAAAAGACTCATGGCTGTATTAGATCAAAAGGGTGCTTCTACTAAATACTGAGCAAAGGGTCTGAATACTTAGGACCAAGTGATATTTAAGTTTTTCTTTTTTAATAAATCTGCAAAAAGGTCAACAATTCTGTGTTTTTCTGTCAATATGGGGTGCTGTGTGTACATTAATGAGAAAAAAAATGAACTTAAATGATTTTAACAAATGGCTGCAATATAACAAAGAGTGAAAAATTTAAGGGGGTATGAATACTTTCCGTCCCCACTGTATATGATACCTCACCATGATATCAGCCATTCTGGTGATTTGCCTCACCATTTTTTCTGTTGTCTGATGGTGTATATATATTTTTTTTCGATTTGCACATGTTGGCTTATTGTATATGTTTTTCTTTTAGATTTAATATTTTCTAAAAATATACTCCTGAAGAAGCGGGTCACCGCAAAACATGTAGAGTTTGCAATTGGATAATTGTTTCTGTAAATATATTGCAGAATTTTTACGAACTCCCTTTTCCAGATTGTGTAAGAGAATTGGGTGCCTCTTATTTGAGCAGCATCCTTTGTATATTGAATATCTGCCCATGTTTTATTAATCATGTTTTGTATAATCTATATTTTTTGTATCTCTGTTGTGTAAGTCTATACTGTACCATGAAAGTCTATATTGCCTCTTCAATTTCCAATTTCTCTATTGAATGTTAGGTCAAAGGTACCTTATTCATTTTCTATTTAGTAGTATTTCATATTTTATGTTATGTCTTAGATAAGCTACCACAGATACCACTGATCTTTTCCCACTGACCACAAACGTAAGGGGCATACATCCCACTGACCACTAGAGTGATATGGCCCTTCTCCACTAACCTGCCAATGTAATGGGGTCTACACTGACTACTAATGTAAAGGGGAACTACACTGACCACCAATATAAAAAACAGCTACACTAACTACCAATGTAAAGGGAAACTGCACTAACTACCAATGTAAGGGGGAACTACACTGAGCGCAAATGCAAGCAAGAACTACACTGACTCCCAATGTAAGTGGGAACTACACTGACTCCCAATGTAAGTGGGAACTACACTGACTCCCAATGTAAGTGGGAACTACACTGACTCCCAATGTAAGGGGGAACACCACTGACCCAAAACAAATCTCTCCTGCGCTCAGGTGTCCAGGAACTGAACATGTGGTGCGACCACCTATAACAAGGTATTGCCTAGCGTCTTGCAGCCCTCCTCTGAACAATGGGTATTCGAGCTAGAAAAAACAGAAAAAGAAGGAGGGCGCACTAACCTAGTGCATTACCACTGATAAACTTTATTTCAGCATAAAAACAGCAACAATTATACTCACAAACGAGCTATCGAAACCAGCTTTGAAAAGGGCACAAATGCGCTGTTCTGTGGATCGACACACCAGGACCTATTGCCAAGAGGGTCAGACTGGTGCAAATGGCCAATGGCTAACGCGTTTCAGGGGAGCACCCCCTTCCTCAGAGCCTGAACGGGCAATGGCTGGTCTCTCGAAATTGCCTCTCTATAAATGTATATATGTGTGTGCATAAGTACCTTTGTCTGCCACACCCAATTGGTAGCGATGCCCCCTCACAAACAGCAACACCTACCCATTTAGGCTTACCCTCCCTGGACCCCTCCCTCTATGTACAAACCCCATTTGCAGCCAAAAGATAGTACTAATCAAAACAAGCAACAGGCATCGCTCTATGTTGCTTGCTATATACTGAGCCAACAAATCTGTAGCAGAATCAGTATGGACCACAAAACAAACAAAAAAAACAAAAAAAAAAACAACAAAAAACAAACAAAAAAAAAGGGGGGGGTAGGGGGGGTACCGACCACACATACCTCTCCTCCTGCAAGCAGCTCCGTAGATGGCACCATGCCGTGGAGAAACCGCGGTGGATAATACGGGGCTTCTCTGGCTCCCAAGAGCCATATAAACACTGCACACAGCGTGTGGAACGCACGCTGCCCGAAGGACCAGGAAGTGCGGGCGTCCCTGCGTTCCACCCGCAACTTCCGGCCGATCGTGACGTCAGTTCCCCTTCCACAAGCGTCAGAAGACGCTGTGTGCAGGGGACACGGCCCGGAAGCACGGGTGTGTTTGCGTTCAACCCGCTGCTTCCAGCCGTCATGGAGTTGCCTGTGAATGGCCAGAAACGTCGGTGCGCGCGCATCCCCATAGGTCCGCGTGCCTCCCGCCAATAGCTCCACTGCTGACAGCTATCCTAGGCTGACAATGCCTGCACAGTACAGGCAGCATTCTAGTCACAGCCACAGGCAGCTCGCAGCCCACATCACTCTACGAGGACCATTCATGGGATGGATATAGAGGGTAAAGGTGTATTAATAAAAAACACATATGTATAGTAAAAAATAGAGATTAATCTCAAATGGGGAGGTTTGTGAGGAGATCAAATCGATACCAAATAAAAATGCTAATAGATGGTATTCCATTGATGTGATCCGCAGAGGTATCCTTCCAAGGTGCGATAAGTTATACAACACAAAATATAGGTATGGTTCATAAATTTAAAATACGGTTGATTAAACAACATATAATATATATATTTTTCATAAAATATAGTATCTTAAAAAGGTCAAAACATAAAAATCCATAGCAAATGGGGTTTGTACATAGAGGGAGGGGTCCAGGGAGGGTAAGCCTAAATGGGTAGGTGTTGCTGTTTGTGAGGGGGCGTCGCTACCAATTGGGTGTGGCAGACAAAGGTACTTATGCACACACATATATACATTTATAGAGAGGCAATTTCGAGAGACCAGCCATTGCCCGTTCAGGCTCTGAGGAAGGGGGTGCTCCCCTGAAACGCGTTAGCCATTGGCCATTTGCACCGGTCTGACCCTCTTGGCAATAGGTCCTGGTGTGTCGATCCACAGAACAGCGCATTTGCGCCCTTTTCAAAGCTGGTTTCGATAGCTCGTTTGTGAGTATAATTGTTGCTGTTTTTATGCTGAAATAAAGTTTATCAGTGGTAATGCACTAGGTTAGTGCGCCCTCCTTCTTTTTCTGTTTTTTCAAACACCACTGACCACCATTGCAAGGGGGGACTACACTGACTACCAATGTCAGGGGGACTACACTGAGCACCAATGTAAGGGGGAACTACACTGACCACCAATGTAAGTGGAACCTACACTGACCACCATTGCAAGGGGGGACCACAATGACTACCAATGTAAGCAACACTTTTCCACTGACCACCAGTATAAGGAAGCACTACAATTTTCACATTATACATTTCTTTTCAGGACATTATTAATTGTCTAATTTCATTATTATTATTGAAATTAATGTTGTCATATGGAGCATCGCTGAAAGACAAATACATCAAGTGCATTACATTAATTATTCTTTTATTTATTATTATAGCTACAACTTAACATTCTGTGAGCTGTAGATAAAAAAAAATTAAGCAGAGGTTCCCTAAAATCTGAACGTTATTTCTAGGGTTTTCTATGTTAAAAAGGCAGAGAAAGGCTGGCTATTGAAAATTAAAGAAAGCACCTGAAGGAAAGCTATGCAAACACTTGAGAAGAGTGAACACAGAGAATATAATATTTGCAGGCAGACAGTTTCCCTAAATTAAATATACTGTATGAACATGTTGAGTTAGACTATGTCGTAACTGTACATAGTTTCAAAAGCAGAATTATTAAAAGGCCCTACAAGAAACAAAGCTACAAGGCTCCCAGTACTTCATGTGTTAACATCTTTTTAAGAACTGGAGTTCTCAGCTACCAATCAGCATCATCTCTTTGATGGCTGGGAGGAAATAACCTCAGTTCTTAGTAAGAACACATTGATACATAGGATTCCAAGTGACTAGACCTGTTCTGGAGGAACTGGATTGGTAGCTTGTACTAATAATACACATGTATTATTGTGGATTGTTTCCATTACATCATATGTTTGCATCTAGTGACATTTCAGGCCAAATGTTATCCTAGGCATGGACAGGATAAGACCAGAATTCTTCTACCAGTCTTCTATATAAGATTTCCCATAAGATACAACACGTAGTAGCTTCTGTGATGTTATGTTATGCTTAGAGGTATTTACTTAACAAAAGTGCCTATAGAACTGATTGTTTTGCTCTGGGTGCATGCTTGTATGCTGAGTAAACTCTAACTGCTTACATACCCTCTTGGCTACACGCGAAGGTCTTCTAATGGAGCTCTCAGACTTCATGTACCCTGGCCATAATTAGAGCCAATCTCAGCTGCCAATGTCTGCTCTCGGAATTCTTTGATAGTAATATCAAAGGCTGTGTTAGATATCGATAACAAAGAAAAATTGTAGCGCTCAACACAATATCAAAAAACTCAACACCTGAAGTGTTATAATATTGAGTCCAACATTGAAAATTTTAATGAATAGAACAGCAAAAATCACATATGATAAGATCCAGGTCACCAGAGGTCTGTGGTCATCATTAGCTCACACTTGTCTGCTCTAACCGAATCACAGGACCCTCTTCAGAATGTATCCGGGTGCATGGATCATGACCAGTAAACTTTATTTCTCATGGTAAAAACAACTCAGTGTATCCTATCCCTTGTAATAGGTCACCAATGACAAAGAAGAAAAAATCTCATGGTACAGTTTTTTTTTTTTTGGTGAACTGGCATAGAAACAAAACATATAAAACAATTGTTCCTATAGCACTTACATAAAAACCGCCCATCCAACCAGGGATAATGGACCTCAAATGCAAAACATTATGTGTGAAATAGTAAGTTTACACTTACATGAAGCGCGGCCAATCTGAAACAGAGTGGTGGCCAGGACCTTAAGTGCCGGTTCACACTTGTGCGAGTTTATATCGAATGCGTTGCGTTAAACAAAAACTAGATTCGCATGTCATCCAAAAAGTAATTGTTTTCAATTACGGTCGTTTACATATATGCATTGTGATTCCTCTCCTAATGCGATGCGATAAAAAAAAGGTTCTTGTGCGAGTTTACAGTGTTGCGTTGCGAATTTAGTCTCCATAGACATCAATTTAAATCGTTCTGGAAGCGCATTGTTGGTTCAGATATGTGCGAATTCTTCACCTCCAGCTCCTCCTTTCAACAGTTCAGTTCAACTCATTTCTGCCCCCTCACTTCCTGTTTCCTGTCTCATGTCCATCTGTAAGCAGTCAAGATGGCCCCCAGGCATCGGAACACCATTGATAATGAGGAGCTCATCAGACTTGTCCGTGACAGGCCTTATATATGGGACAGCCGGATTAAAGAATACAAAAACAATGCCCGGAAGAGCAGAGGCTGGGATGAAATTTGAAAAAGTCTGTATGCAGACTGGGATGACTTCACACCTCAGGTTCGCAAACATAAACGTAAGTATATTTATATTTATTCATCCCACTGACCACCAATGTAAGGGCATGCATCCCACTGACCACCAATGCCACTGACCACCAATGCCACTGACCACCAATCCCACTGACCACCAATGCCACTGACCACCAATCCCACTGACCACCAATCCCACTGACCACCAATGCCACTGACCACCAATGCCACTGACCACCAATCCCACTGACCACCAATCCCACTGACCACCAACGCCACTGACCACCAATCCCACTGACCACCAATCCCACTGACCACCAACGCCACTGACCACCAATCCCACTGACCACCAACCCCACTGACCACCAATCCCACTGACCATAAATCCCACTGAGCACCAATGCCACTGACCATCAATGCCACTGACCACCAATCCCACTGACCACCAATGTTGTGGAATGATATTGCATGCTATGTATGTTGACACAGAAAGTGCAAAAAATAGATGGACACACTGTCGAACAATAAAACTTTATTACATTTATAGAAAAAAGTACAGATAGTAGACTATGCAGCATTGACAGGTAAAAAGTTATTGGTCTTTATTGAATGGCATCAAGCTACCATGATACCTGACCGGCAGGACTCATAAAGAGATCAGTAAATTTCTCACAGATGCTGGCCCCTCTGTAATTGCCCCTTGTATGTGTCCAATCTGCGCCTTCCATCTCATCCAATAAAGAGTCCTCGAAAAGGTATCCATCTCTTTCGTGGACAAAATTGTGGAGTGCACAGGCAGCTTTTACGGCAATTATGGCGTTTTCCATGTTTAAAGTTATTGGCGTGTGAAGAAAACGCCATTTGTTTGCCAGGATTCCGAAAGTACACTCCACAACTCTTCGTGCTCTTGTTAGCCGATAATTACAGACCCTTTTCTCCACAGACAGTGACCGGTTAGCATATGGCCTGAGCATTTTTTCTGAAAGAGCGAAAGCCTCATCACCGACAAATATTAAAGGGAGAGAGGGTTCAGATGTTCCAGGGAGTGGTCGTTCGTTTGGGAGGTCTAGTGCGTTCTCCCAAATCATTCTTCCAAAACTTGAGTGGGAAAAAATGCTAGAGTCAGAACTGCTCCCATAAGAACCAATGTCGATGTAGGTGAACAAGTAGTTTGCATCAGCCACTGCCAGAAGAACGAAAGAAAAATATTTTTTATAATTAAAAAATTTTGTCCCACTACCGACTGGCCTCACAATTCTGATGTGCTTGCCGTCTATGGCACCCACACAGTTAGGGAAGTTGCAGTGCTCCCAAAACAACTCAGCTTTGGTGTTCCATTCATCTTTGTTTGGTTTTCTCATGACCACATCTCTTAGGACCTCCCAGATGGCGATACAGGTGTCACGCACAATTGTGCTCACCGTAGATTTTCCCAATTTGATCGCGTAGTGTAAGCTGGCAAATGAATTTCCAGTTGCTAGGTACCTGAAAAAAATATAAAATAAATTAGTTATTTTTTTTTTTATTACAGAAGGACTCATACGCACTAGGTGGAGGAGCCTCAAGGACACACTTCAGAGACACCAGAGACTGCAGCGTGAATCAAGGAGTGGGTCTGGTGCCCCCCAAAGCGTCCCTATGCCTTCGCCAGATATATGGATTTTTTGAAGCCAGTACTAGAATTGAGGAAGTAAGTTATCATACATGAATCGGTCACTCTACCATATCTATCTAATTAACCAGTCCTAACCCTAACCTTTACTTCTCCCCCTATCAGCTATACTTTGTATTTCATAACAGAGTTCCAATTTAAATTTTTTGTATTGCAGCACGGAAGCAAGTTGGGAGGAGGAGGAGGAGGAGGGGGAGGAGGCGCATGCTCCTAGTGTTGACGATGATGAAGGAGTATCATTTGCTTGCACAAATCAGGAGGATTCATCTATGGAGCTCCAGGGTGAGCTGATCGAGGTACACGAGTCCTCTGCTCAGGAGCGGGATAATGAGGATACGGATGTTCAGCAGAAGGCAAAGGCAAGCATCTGCTTCCCGCAGGAAGAAAAGTAGCAGGGCAGCAGAACAGGTTGAAGACCAGGACCAGACCAATAAATTACTACACATAGTGTCAGGTATCACTGAACAAATCAATGCCCAGCGATGCCCTCACACTGTTTGCCATTAGTCTGGTGCCGCTTCTCAAAGAGGTCTTGCCAGACCATTACTTTAATATGAGGATTGCAGTGCAACATTGCATCCATTCATTCATTGTGCCACGCCATGTTTCTGTGCCAATGCACGACATTCCTAGTCCTCAAATATTTACTCCCATTTCTTCTGCCTCAAACACTGCACCAAACCCTTATCCCTCTAGTTTTGCAGAACCCTCTAGCATTTATGAGACCCCCAGATCACGAATCCCATATCCTATTCCTTCACCTGTTGCCTCAGTAATTTCACCCCCTAGTAGAACCACGGATATCGGCAGACAAATGGATATGAGACCACTTGACTCAACAACTTACCATGTCCCGACACAAAACAGACCAGTACAGCTCTACGAGCAAATACCGTCCGTGGCAAATCAATTTCCACCTGTAACAAGACCAATGGAACAGCAGAAACTGTCAATTCCAAGTCATTATCCATATCACAATCGATCGCTTAAAGTAGCCTCAAACATGCCTACACCCTATCGACAATATGGGTCCCCAAGTGTACCACCAGATAACGAGATATCCCCACCTGTGTTATTGAGGAAATATCCCTCAACACAAGGTGAAGCCTTGCAGCTAACACCACCAAGCTCTTCAACAGCAACACTACAACGGCATGATTTAACCAAGCCTGATGAACATAGTTCACCAAGTTTTCTGAATTTGTAGATGACTACCTGCTAATGCCGCTACCAATTTCATGTTGAAAATTGATACTTTCTTTGTTAGCGTTATGTTTTTGTTAAATTATTTTTTATAATTTTGAATAGTGTATTCCAAAATGCTATCATATTTTGAATGGCTCAGGGAAATAGAGATGTAGAGAAAAAAGATTAGGGGGAAAGTGGAGATGAAGATGCAGGGAGGGAGGGAGGGAGGGAGGGAGGGAGGGAGGGAAGGAGGATAAGAGGATGAGAGAGTTGGAGATGACAGGGAGAATGAGTTGGAGAGATAGAGTTTGAGTTACTAAAGTTTTGTAACTTAATATTAAAGTTCAGTTACGTTCAAGCTAGACAGTCAGAGGAAGCAAGACAGTCAGAGGAATAGAGGAATTAAGAGAGTCAAGGTCAGTTAGAGAGTCAGAGGGAGTTAGAGAGTCAGGGGAGGTTAGAGAGTCAGATGAGGTTAGAGAGTCAGGGGAAGTTAAAGAGTCAGGGGAAGTAAGAGAGTCAGAGTGAGTTAGAGAGTCAGAGTGAGTTAGAGAGTCAGAGGAAGTTAGAGAGTCAGAGGAGGTCAGAGAGTCAGAGGGAGTTAGAGAGTCAGGGGAAGTTATAAAGACAGAGGAGGTCAGAGAGTTGGAGGGAGTTAGAGAGTCAGGGGAAGTAAGGGAGTCAGAGTGAGTTAGAGAGTCAGGGGAAGTTAGAGAGCTAGAGAGTCAGAGGAGGTCAGAGAGTCAGAGGGAGCTGGATTGTTTCCAAAATATTTCATGCCAAGTATGTAATCAAAAAAATTACGTATTACGTTTTTTAAAATAAAAAAATAAATACTTTTTTTGGAACACAATTTTGTTGTCATATCTATCTGCATTCTTTGCATTCCTTACTAGAGCTTACCTTGGTGCATAGCATAAAATTTCACACACAAAGTATATCTGTAAAATTTACCTTAATGTAACAAGCAACCTTTCCGCTGGCTCCACACTATTCCGAAAGGTGGTGTTCTGATACTCCAAACCTGTACCAAGCAGCCGAAGCAATTCATCGAAACTAAGGAATAAAAGTACAAATTCAACATAAGTGACAGGCTAAAGCCCATACACAAAATCAAATAAAGTGGTAATAGGAAAGAGTTCTAGTAAAAGGAGAAAAGCGATCAAAAGTAGGATTGGTGGTCAGTGGTATTGGTGGTCAGTAAGATTGGTGGTCAGTGGGGTTGGTGGTCAGTGGGATTGGTGGTCAGTGGCATTGGTGGACAGTGGGGTTGGTGGTCAGTGGGATTGGTGGTCAGTGGCATTGGTGGTCAGTGGCGTTGGTGGACAGTGGGGTTGGTGGTCAGTGGGATTGGTGGTCAGTGGGATTGGTGGTCAGTGGCGTTGGTGGTCAGTGGGGTTGGTGGTCAGTGGCATTGGTGGTCAGTGGGATGCATGCCCTTACGTTGGTGGTCAGTGGGATTGGTGGTCACTGGTCAATGATAGATAGTAAGAAGAACGGAGGAGGAGAAGGAAGAAGGGTACAGGTACTAACCTATTTACTGACATCTGGGAATAGTTGAAGAACTTCTCCTCATGCTGCCTGAGATCATTGTAGAGGATCCTGAACTGGCCTCTCTCTTCCCTATTTTGAATAATTGGATGGACCCAATATCTTCTTGTACTCATCAGTCTCTTCCTCATCCTCCTCCTCCTCTTTCTCCTGGCTTTGTCCATCAGGACTGCAGCAGTAGCAGTAACAATTGCTGCCATGATCAACGGCATTTGATGAAACATAATGATCAAAAATCAAAATCCTCACTGACTACTCACAAACAAACCACACTCCTCAACGACAATACCTCCCACAAAGGAAAACAAGGAAGAACACAGGAAGTTAACACCCATTTTTTTCTTGCCTTTTCGATTGGCCTGAGCACAAATCACATCTGTGCCTAATTTACATTGAAAGCGCATACAATTCGCATTAAATTTGCAATACAATCGCGCTGGTAATAATCAAACACGCAATGGAAAAATTTGCATCAAAATCGCATCGCACAAGTGTGAATCGGCACTAAGCGTTGTATAGTAATAAACTTCTACAGCTGTATCATTACACACACATCATCAGGAGTATAAAAAAAACTTATGCCAGTTCACCAATAAATACTGCACCATGAGATTTTTTCTTCTTTGTCATTGGTGACTTATTACAACGGATGGGATATGCTGAGTTGTTTTTACCAAGAGAAATGCACCCGGATACATTCTGAAGAGGGTCCTGTGATTCAGTTATAGCGGACAAGTGTGAGCTAATGATGACGACTATAGACCTCTGGTGACCTGGATCTTATCATATGAGATTTGTGCTGTTCTAATAATTACACAGCAACTATATCTGGTGAGTATATCTGTTTGATTATTATTTTTTTAATATTTTCAATGTTTGACTCACTATTTTAACACTTCATGTGTTTTGAGTTTTTTGATATTGTGTTGAGCGCTGTAATTTTTCTTTGTTATTGTTATTACAGTGTTTTGTATATCTACACTAATTGCTAGCAGCTATATACCATTAGGCGCTGACACCATTTTTCTTTTATTTTACTGTGTTAGATATGAGTTCAGTGACCCAGTACTATGTAAGTAGCTGGTATCTGCATTTGATTGCTGTTTTTCACCTAACATCAGATTATCACGTTAGAAAATCTGTGTCATATTTTCATTGTCATCTTTGTCCTTGTTGGGGAAATTAGAAGCATAGAAGAGTGATGACAGGAAAAAGACCAAATGATCCATTAAGTCTGCCCCATTTTATTTATTTGTTTTCATTATTTTTATTTTTATTTTTTTCAAAAATGTTGTCTGAGTATAGATCTGTTTGTTCCAAGCATTTTTTGAATCCACTTACTGTTAACTGACTCTCTACCACTGCTGAAAGCCTATTCCACATCACACCTCACATCAGTGGCGGCTGGTGTTTTTCTTTGGATGGGGGGGAAGCGGAAAACAACCACCCACTCCCCCAAGCGTCACCCACCCCCCCAATGTTTGCTGGTCGGTCTGGCACTTACCCCATTGGTTGTGGTGGGTGGCAGGCAGCGTGGTGAAGCGGCTCCATGTCCTCTCCTCCATGGCGGCTTCCAGCTCCTCTCTGGGACCCAAGCCCACCCTATATTGAAGCCTATTAGAGCCTCTGGCTCTAATCGGTGCTTCAAAAAAAACAGCCCCCCCGCATTGGAATCCATGCGCTGCTGTCCTGAAAGGGGGATGCATGGATGAGGAAGGGGGGGCGGCGATGGACAGGGGGGGCGGCGCTTGTGCTCCCTTAATGGACGGGCCTCACATTCAGTCCTGGTGACCATGCGGGAAGCAAGATCTCCCTAAATGGCACAGAGACAGCTAAGGGTACTCACCCTTCCTCACTCTACTACAGATACATATTATTATTATGGGTGCCCAAAGAATCTTTAATCACTTTTTTCCTGTTACATGAGAATTGAGGGGACATCTCCTGAAAATAGCAATAAAAACCTGATAATAATTCTAACCTTTTGCCATTCTATCCAAAAAAAATAAAAAATTTGTGAAAGGAGTTGGGGTTCAAACTTCAAAGTGACTGTCCTTTTTCAAAAAAATTAAACGCTTGTATCCTGAAGACACAGAGAGAATATGGAATACTTACCTCTTTGGCTGGTGCAAGTCAAAATTCAAACAGTACTCCATACTCCATATTTCTCTCAGTACAGCCCCCATATTTTTCTCAGCACAGGTTTCCTTTAAGCTGGTTAGCTGTCATGTTGAGCTGCTTAAACATGTAATTACATACTGTGCTTGGCAAAACTGCCAGATCAGATCTGGAGACAAGTTACAGCTCACATCTTTTCTAAAAAAGAAGTCCAGGCAAATATATAACGTCATGCAGTGATAAAGTATCACAGACCTAAGGGACTCACAAGAGTATGTTCAGTACTTTATACACATTTTGGCAGACAAAACAGTGCCTATTTATGGGCTTTATTAGTATACCTCAGCTGTTGACCCAGAGTTGCCCTTATATAGTCCAGCAATGCCTTATCCTACAGAAATGTCTCGCTCTATTTTCCTAACGCTATTCTTTTTGACCCACTAAAATTTTGAACCATGCAAAAAAATTCTTGGACCTCCATGGCATGAGTCACCATTCACTACTCAATACAAAAAAAAACAACCAAACAAAATACTGTAGGATGTGTGTGTGGGATTTTATCCACCCGATGATGACTAACTGCCCACCTGGACTCTCCTCCCCATCTAAGGCTCCTTGAGACTCCTCCTTTTCTTGGAGCTTTCCACGAATTGGGTAAATGCCAGCTCACCTTCCACCAGCCCCCCTTATTTTTTAATTCATAATCTGCCTCAGTTACCCCTTGAACCTGGAGTTTTGACCTGAATCCCAAAGCCATGCTGGTCTTACACCTCAGTCTACTGCATTTTGTTCTATGCATAACTTTTTCTCTATATACATAACAACCACTAGATATCAGGAAACAGATGGGCACAAAGCCACTAAACAGTGAAAATCTGAATAAAAGGGAAAATATGGGCACCGAAACCAAAGGAGAGCCACAAGCCAGAAAGATGTCTGATGTGTGTGTATGATAGCCCTGAACTGATAAAAATGGGAATTGGTTCTGATGGATATACAGTGGAGTTCTTTTTCTTTCAGCAAAGCAGATCTGTAATGAAAGTATAGCGTAAGTGGACCTTGTTCTGGTCTTAGGCTGCTACCCTTGTAAAGATGACAAAGAAATCACTCAGCAGATTATATACTCCTGGGTGAATACCGAGGAGCACTTGGTACCAGTGGCGTAGCGTGGGTTGTCAGCACCCGGGGCAAGGCAAGTAATTTGCGCCCCCCCCCCTAACCTGCGGACTTTTAGCTATCCCTGAGTCCCTTCAAATACAATAGTACTGACCTACC
Organism: Lithobates septentrionalis; assembly: GCA_037952835.1. NCBI lineage: Eukaryota > Metazoa > Chordata > Amphibia > Anura > Ranidae > Lithobates > Lithobates septentrionalis. Next base: position 965,437 of record JBBDGP010001050.1, read on the forward strand.
TGATTCCTATACTGACCACTATACTACATTGTCCACTACACTGACCACTATACTATACTGTCCACTATACTACACTGACCACTATACTATACTGTCCACTATATTACACTGACCACTACACTGACCACCATACTACACTATACTGACCACTATACTACACTATACACTATACTACACTGTCCACTATACTACATTACACTGACCACTATACTACACTGTCCACTATACTACATTACACTGACCACTATGCTACACTACACTGACCACTATACTACACTACACTGACCACTATACTACACTACACTGACCACTATACTACACTGACCACTATACTACACTGACCACTATACTGACCACCATACTACACTGTCCACTATACTACACTACACTGTCCACTATACGACACTATACTGACCACCATACTACACTGTCCACTATACTACACTACACTGACCACTATACTACACTATACTGACCACCATACTACACTGTCCACTATACTACACTGTCCACTATACTACACTGTCCACTATACTACACTACACTGACCACTATACTACACTATACTGACCACCATACTACACTGTCCACTATACTACACTACACTGACCACCATACTACACTGTCCACTATACTACACTACACCGACCACAATACTACACTATACTGACGGCCATACTACACTGACCACTATACTACACTACACTGACCACTATACTACACTATACTGACCACCATACTACACTGTCCACTATACTACACTACACTGTCCACTATACTACACTACACTGTCCACTATACTACACTATACTGACCACCATACTACACTGACCACTATACTAAACTGTCCACTATACTACACTATACTGACCACCATACTACACTGTCCACTATACTACACTACACTGACCACTATACTACACTATACTGACCACCATACTACACTGTCCACTATACTACACTATACTGACCACCATACTACACTGACCACTATACTACACTACACTGACCACTATACTACACTATACTGACCACCATACTACACTGTCCACTATACTACACTGACCACTATGCTACACTATACTGTCCTGTTCACTACACTACAGTGTCAACTATACTACACTGTCCACTATACTATACTGTCCACTGTACTGTCCAATACACTAACCACTACACTACACTGTCCACTATACTACACTATACTGACCACCATACTACACTGTCCACTATACTGACCACCATACTACACTGACCACTATACTACACTACACTGACCACTATACTACACTATACTGACCAACATACTACACTGTCCACTATACTACACTGACCACTATACTACACTATACTGTCCTGTCCACTACACTACACTGTCCACTATACTACACTGTCCACTATACTATACTGTCCACTATACTGTCCACTACACTAACCACTACACTGTCCACTATACTACACTATACTGACCACCATACTACACTGTCCACTATACTACACTACACTGACCACTATACTACACTGTCCAATACACTACACTGACCTCCATACTAAACTACATTATACTGACCACTATACTATACTACACTAACCACTATACTGACCACTATACTACACTACACTGACCACTATACTACACTGTCTGTTACACTACACTGTCCACTACACTACATTATACTGACCACCATACTACACTGTCCACAACACTACATTGACCTAAACTACACTATACTGACCACTATACTAACCAGTATACTATACTACACTAACCACTATACTGACCACCATACTACACTGACCACTATACTGACCACCATACTACACTACACTGACCACCATACTACACTGTCCACTATACTACACTACACTGGCCACTATACTACACTGTCCATTATACTACACTACACTGACCACCACACTATACTACACTGTCCACTACACTATACTGACCACTATACTGTCCACTACACTAACCACCATACTGACCACTATACTACACTACACTGACCTCCATACTAAACTACACTATACTGACCACTATGCTAACCACTATACTATACTACACTAACCACTATACTACACTGTCCACTACACTGCCCCCCATACTGACCACTACACTACACTGACCTCCATACTATACTACACTGTCCTGCCTACAGTCTCTCTCGCCCCCCTCCCCCTCCCAGTAACATGACTCTCACTCACCTTCTTATCCTGGCCTGCATCGATCTGGAGGAGGAGAACACAACGGCGGCTCACATTCTTCTCTCCCCTTCGCTCTGCCTGCTGCCATGTTCAGTGTCCAGCGCCCTGTGATTGGGCGTATGGGGGGTCATGTGCGGAGGCGGGACTTCAGGAGTGATCGAGGATAGGCCAGCCCTACGCCTCACATGACCCCCATACGCCCAATCACAAGGCGCCGGACACTTAACATGGCGGCCGGCGCCCGGGGACACAGGAATTAGAAATTAGGAGGAGGCAGCCAGTGACACATACCGGCGCCCCCCTAAATGTCGCGCCCGGGGCCACGGCACCCCCTGCACTCCCCACACTACGCCACTGCTTGGTACAAATGTTCATAACACTAAAAGGTCATTTTTAAAAGTATACTTATTAAAAGAGTCAAATGTAGTCAACACTTTCCAGGAGAAAAAGCCTTCCTCTAATCTTTATCAAGCTTTAACAAAGGTCCCGTTGCACATTCCAGTGTGATTCCAAAAACATCCTCTGCTCAAGCCCTGAAAAAAGGTGAAGCATTTTCCCCCAAAATGCTTTGGCTGTATTTGATCCTCATAACCAATAAACATTTCAAAAAGACCTTCAAGTGATATAAACATTTGCACTAGCTTCTCCTCAGTGCATATCTAAAAAGATAACAAGATGAAGAGATCTATTATATATTGGGGAGATTAAAGTGATTGTAAAGTCTTTTTTTTTTTTTAAAAAAAACAAACATGTTATACTTACCTGCTCTGTGCAGTGGATTTGCACAGGGCAGCCCAGATCCTCCTCATCTTGGGTCCCTCTTTGCTGCTCCTGGCCCCTCCCTCCTGTCGAGTGCCCCACGCAGCTTGTTATGGAGGCACCTGAGCCGAGCTGAAGCTCCCTGTGTCCATTCAGACACGGAGCTGCAGTTTGGCCCCGGCCCCTCTCTCTCCTGATTGGCTAACTGACTTTGATTGATAGCAGCAGGCGTCAATGGCGCCACTGCTGTGTCTCAGTCAATCAGAAGGGAAAGATCCGGATCGCCGAGGTACTCGTGGACATCGCTGGATAAAGATGGGGCTCAGGTAAGTATTAGGGGGGCTGAGGGGGGCTGCTGCTCATGCTAATGCATTTAATGCATTAAGATAAAAAAACCTTCTGACTTTATAACCCCTTTAACTGATATGTTGATCATCTGTACTGATCTGATTCAATGATTTAACATTGATTTCAGTGGAAACCTTTATAGTTGCTGCATTGTTGTTTGTTTGTTTTTGACTGTATTGATGAGAAAATTTTGAAGTTGCATAATGAAAAATCTTTCATGATGGAAAATTATTAAAATTCTAACTATACATTTTGTTTATGTTTGGGAAAAATCGTACATAATGTAATGTGCAGGTTCTAGGCACAAAAGAAATATCTTTATTACAGTATGTCTGAGATTCCATTCAAGTAGTAGATCTGGACAAAATTTTGAGGGCTCTCTCAGGAGAAATTAGGTTAACTCAAAGGCAAAATCAAATGCTCTAAAAAGCAATTTTTCAGAATTTCCATACAAATATTTGAAGAAAATTGTACGGGTGTATGGCCAGCTTTAGCTTCCTGGGTTTTTTTTTGTTTTGTCTTTACACAAGCTGTGGATTTTTCCCTCCTTCCCTTCTGTTAACGTATTGCTTTATATTCTCTGTTTCTATTTTCCCCTTTCACTGTTAATTGTTATTTGTGAATTAGCCTTATTCTTTTCTCTTTATCTCTTCTTCTTCTGTCATCATTTGTGTGGGTGGATTTTTTGTATCTTACATTAAATTCAATGGTATATTTCATTCCATATGAACACTTTTGATTTTCTTGTATTTTTCTTAATGTTTGCACATACCATATATACAAATGTGTATCTATGTATATTTGCATTTTCTTTATTTTATTGCATGTGGTCCCGGACATTTAACTGCATGTTTCTCCTGAGTTGTATCTATAATTCATTATGATAATTGGGAGTGTGTGAGACAAACCCAAGTCAATGCTTCCTGGGTTCTTCTGTAATTTAGCTGCTTTAGCTGCATTTATTGAAAACATTTAGATGGATATTCTTTTTCAATTATCATGACTTCTGTGATTTTTAAATATATTATTTTTAAATACAAAATCTAATAATATTTTTTTAATATTACCATTTACTTATTAACTTAAAGCCACACTTAAAAAGCTAAAACATAACTTTAATTTTACATAGAATGGGAAGGGATAGAATGTCAACTTTTTGTTGCAGTCTGTCTACCTGTTGCAAATATTTTTATTTGCTTCCTGATACAATGGGATGGGAGGGAAAATTCCCTACCTCCTGTCTATTTAAACAAACATGCACAGAAATGGCACTGCAACCCAATCATGCAATCAGGGCCGGCAAGTGCTCTTTTTGTACTCTACTAAAACTGGAGAGTACAAAATCTGGTGCAGCTCTGCATAGAAACCAATCAGCTTCCAATTTTTTTTTTGTCAAAGCTTAATTGAACAAGCTTAAGTTAGAAGCTGATTGGCTCCAATGCACAGCTGTACCAGATTTTGCACTTTCCAGTCTTAGTAAATCAACCCCTCTGTTTCTACTCACTGTGCCTGACTTGTGGTCTAGTACAATACTATGAGTAAGGCCTTGATGGGCTGAAACGTGTTAGCTCTGTTTGGAACATGTGTACTCCTTGGATAAAATAAAGAGAAATTTTATTCATCCTCACCTAGTTGCCGACTTTATCTACATGGAAGGACTCCTGTCTATTTAAAAGGTGTCAGAACATGAATTGAGGGAAAACCCCACAGTGGGGTATACATTGTAATAAAAACACATATTATAGCACATTGAGGAGGATAAGGAGAGTGTTGCTGTCCTATAAGGCCCCTTTCACACTGGGGCGGTAGGGGGCGTCGGCGGTAAAACAGCGCTATTTTTAGCGCTGTTTTACCGCGGTATTCGGCCGCTAGCGGTGCGATTTTAACCCCCCGCTGGCGGCCGAAAAAGGGTTAAAGCCCCTCGTACAGCGCGGCTATAGCTGCGGTATTGCCGCGGTATAGCCGCGCTGTCCCATTGATTTCAATGGGCAGGAGCGGTGAAGGAGCGGTGAATACACCGCTCCTTCACCGCTCCAAAGATGCGGCTCGCAGGACTTTTTTTACCGTCCTGCCAGCGCACCGCTTCAGTGTGAAAGCCCTAGGGGTTTCACAGTGAACAAACAGCAGAGGCTGTTTAGGGGCGGTTTGCAGGCGGTATTTTTAGCGCAATAACGCCTGCAAACCGCCCCAGTGTGAAAGGGGCCTAAGACAGATTTACCCTCACCTCCTACCCAGGTGACAGGTGTCAGGCTGAAAAGAAATCTTTTCCATGGAGACACAGACAGCCTTTAAAGTGAGTACAGTATATCACTAACTCCATAGGTGTCCTCCCCACCTGGGCTCTGGATTAACTACATCCTGGTGGGACAGTTCATTGTGACGCACATTTGATGGCATAACTCTACACCCAGGATAACAATTTCAGCTTGACTGGGTTGGCGATTGTACAAATATTTGTACCCAACATTGTATAACACATGCATTGACAAGATTCGCTTTACATGGCTATTGCCCTCATTTTGGGTGGTTGATAAATGCAACAGATATGAAAAGGGCTGTCATTTAATTGATGTGTGGACATGATTGGGATTGCATCAATTAATTGGGAAGGCACCCTGTAAGTACATGTATTAAATTCTATATATTGTGGACAGTGATGGGAGAAGCCAAATATATATATTGCCTTTACATTAGACATTGGTGGATGCAATGCATATGGACAGTATTGCCATGAATATGATGCATACAGGCAATTTGAATTTTACTCATCTTTTAAAAGGAACTGATCCAATTTAATTAGGACTGTTATAGGGCGTACACACGGTCGGACTTTGTTCGGACATTCCGACAACAAAATCCTAGGATTTTTTCCGACGGATGTTGGCTCAAACTTGTCTTGCATACACATAGTCACACAAAGTTGTCGGAAAATCCGATCGTTCTGAACGCGGTGACGTAAAACACGTACGTCGGGACTATAAACGGGGCAGTGGCCAATAGCTTTCATCTCTTTATTTATTCTGAGCATGCGTGGCACTTTGTCCGTCGGATTTGTGTACACACTATCGGAATTTCCGACAACGGATTTTGTTGTCGGAAAATTGTATCTCCTGCTCTCCAACTTTGTGTGTCGGAAAATCCGATGGAAAATGTCCGATGGAGCCCACACACGGTCGGAATTTCCGACAACACGCTCCGATCGGACATTTTCCATCGGAAAATCCGACTGTGTGTACAGGGCATTAGACTGGGGGGAAGCCACACATCTCAAGAAATCTGGATATTGTTTGTTTTTTGCACCAACTGTATTGTAGAGTGTATAAAGAGTGGAGTGGCAATGTATATATCACAATAATACCTGGGTGGATTATAATGGTATACAACTGGATATGATTCTGGCATGAACACTATGTTCACCTGTAGAAAACGAAAAATTTCCAAATTTTCTTGGGAGGCGGCCCGCGGCCTTCCCAGCCAGACAGCCAGACAATCAAACAACCACCCCCCCCCGTGCTCGCTCAATCGCCGCTTCCCCCTGTCGCTCAATCGCCGCATTGCTTGGCCATTGTCCATCGCTCGCCAGCCCACCCTGCCGGCCCCTGCACTTACCACATCCAGGTTGCGGCTTCGCCCCCTGCATCTCCTCCTGAGTCCCGGTGGTCCCTTCTCCTCCCAGTCAATCAGGACTTAGGACCCGCGGGCAATAGGGTCGTAGGTCTCCGAAGCGGGTCCTGAGACCCGATTGCCCGGGAGGAGAAACAGGAAGACATTAGCAAATATTAGTCGCTAATGTCACACAACTGGGTGGGCTCAGGGAGCAGTGGTCCGCGCCCCGACCCCACCCTTTTTAAAGCCAATTAGAGCCTCTGGCTCTAATCATGTGCTTCTAAAAAAACAAAAAAGAAAACATTGGAATCCATGCTTTCGGCACACTGTAGATTAGAGGACAGATGCATGGATTAGGGGGGCGGCAACCCTGCGCCTTGCATGAGCGGCCGCCACTGAGTAAACCTCAACTAGAGCACAAACCAAATTGGGTGAAATGTGCAGCGCTTATGTGATCATATAAACCATAACAAATAATATGAGTACAAAAAACATGAATAATAAATGATGTGCTCAAAAATACTCCAAGCAGTCCTCTATTATGACATGTGATGTCTATAAACAGAGGAACTTGGACGTCTGATGTCCAAAAAAGAAAAAAGTTAGTGACAAGCTTCAATCATGTGTGATGATAATCTTCAACCACATGTGGATATAATATAGTCACAGTCTTTAACTTCAAATATGTATGATGTAATAACAGTTGATAGTAGATCCACCACCAAAGACACCAAAAGCTGCTTACCAGAGGGATTGAACTCAAATAGGTGTACATCTAGTGAGTCAATCAAGCTTTGTGGTATAATATGCCAAGGGGATCAGATGCTCTATCCAGATATGACCTCCAGATGGACCTCCGAACAGGTGTAAGGTATGGATGGACTCAGTAGATATAGGCAGTCAGCCCCACCATTAAAAGAAAGAGGAAGGCATATAGCGTAACTCCGTATGGAAATTTTAATACATGAAACGCAAAGGAAATACACTCACGTGTTTAGTAGTAAAATCAAGCGCCATGACTTAGAAGTCATTATCTGGGACCCCAGATGATGACTTCTAAGTCGAAACGCGTCGTAGGATATGCTGAGACCACTGTCTTCTTTTATACAAGCGCTTGATTTTACTGCTAAACACGTGAGTGTATTTCCTTTGCTTTTCATGTATTAAAATTTCCATACGGAGTTACACTATATGCCTTCCTCTTTCTTTTAATGATGGGGCTGACTGCCTATATCTACTGAGTCCATCCATACCTTACACTTGTTCGGAGGTCCATCTGGAGGTCATATCTGGATAGAGCATCTGATCCCCTTGGTATATTATACCACAAAGCTTGATTGACTCACTAGGTGTACACCTATTTGAGTTCAATCCCTCTGGTAAGCAGCTTCTGGTGTCTTTGGTGGTGGATCTACTATCAACTGTTATTACATCATACATATTTGAAGTTAAAGACTGTCACTATATTATATCCACATGTGGTTGAGGATTATCATCACACATGATTGAAACTTGTCACTGACTTTTTTCTTTTTTGGACATCACACGTCCAAGTTCCTCTGTTTATAGACATCACATGTCATAATAGAGGACTGCTTGGAGTATTTTTGAGCACATCATTTATTATTCACGTTTTTTGTACTCATATTATTTGTTATGGTTTATATGATCACATAAGCGCTGCACATTTCACCCAATTTGGTTTGTGCTCTGGCATGAACTGTTACCTGTGGGACCTTATATAGACAGGTGTGTGCCTTTCCAAATCATGTCCAATCAACTGAATTTACCACAGGTGGACTCCAATCAAGTTGTAGAAATATCTCAAGGATGACCAGTGGAAACAGGATGCACCTGAGCTCAATTTTGAGTGACATGGCAAAGGCTGTGACTACTTATGTGCATGTGATATTTTTATTTTTAATAAAATTTGTAAAGATTTCAAACAAACTTCTTTCACGTTGTCATTATGGGGTATTGTTTGTAGATTTTAGAGGAAAATAATACATTTAATACATTTTGGAATAAGGCTGTAACATAACAAAATGTGGGAAAAGTGAAACGCTGTGAATACTTTCTGGATGCACTGAAAACCTTTAAATATCACATGTCTGCTCTGAGGCCTTTTATTTGTACTATTCAATATCAATGCTGTTACAGCCTTGCAATCAATCAAGGCCCTAGATTGTGCATAAATAAGGTTATCCCCTTTCCTCAGAGTAGGAGTCAGCCTAAGAGACAAATGAGAAATGGAAGGAATCAGAGAAAAAATGAATGTGAGAATGAACTAGTGTAGTAGTCAAGAAGAGAGAAGAAAAGGTGGAAGAGAAAGGGGTCACACCTGTCAGGGCCCCATGATTCCTGTGATGAATTTTGGATCCATGGGTCCCTGTGCCTTGATAGTGATGAACAGTTGCCCCATATGAAGAGTTCTGACATCTCCGAGTGTTTTGAAAATGTTGGCCTGATTTACCTACCATAAGATTGAAAGGTTTCCCATAATGGGTAGAATTGATGGTGTGATCAACATCATATTTTTATGAAGGAATCTTACCCAGTGCGAGTTCCAAAACCAATTTTGTGACACTATTTTCTTCAGTATCACCCCGATAAAATATTATCATTGATGTGTTGTTTCCTGGAAGAGGTGTTAACCACCTGGTAATTTTAAGCTAAAGGAAACCAATACATATATATGCTATACACAATAAAATTATGTGCCGGTCATTGCAAAACGATTTAAAATGTTTTTAACATGTGTGTTTGTATCACATTCTAGTTTTGATATTTGTGGCTAGGGATGAGCTTCGTGTTCGAGTCGAACCCATGTTCGACTCGAACATCGGCTGTTCGACCGTCCGTCGAATTGCGAACGTTATGGGCCGTTCGCGCCAAATTCGTGTGGCGCGTCACGGCCCATAATTCACTGCGGCATCGCAGTGCATTGCTGGCTGATGATTGGCCAAGCATGCACTATGACCCGCATGCTTGGCCAATCACAGCGCCGTCAGTAGAGAGAGCTGTAATTGGCCAAAGCCAGGGTGGCTTTGGCCAATTATGGCTCAGGGGATTTAGTACACGCCCCACACTATATAAGGCCGCCTGCACGGCGGCCCTGTGTAGTGTGTTCCGGTATGCTGATAGAGAGAGAGACAGACAGTGTCATTTGATTTGAGAGCTAGATTAGGCTAGATCTGTTCCTGCTCTTTACATTTAGTGCAGTGCGTCCTGCTCACAGTGTTCAGCTAGATCTGTTCCTGCTCTTTACATTTAGTGCAGTGCGTCCTGCTCACAGTGTTCAGCTAGATCCGTTCCTGCTCTTTACATTTAGTGCAGTGCGTCCTGCTCACAGTGTTCAGCTAGATCTGTTCCTGCTATTTACATTTAGTGCAGTCAGTGCGTCCTGCTCACAGTGTTCAGCTAGATCCGTTCCTGCTATTTACATTTAGTGCAGTCAGTGCGTCCTGCTCACAGTGTTCAGCTAGATCCGTTCCTGGTATTTACATTTAGTGCAGTGCGTCCTGCTCACAGTGTTCAGCTAGATCCGTTCCTGCTATTTACATTTAGTGCAGTGCGTCCTGCTCACAGTGTTCAGCTAGATCCGTTCCTGCTATTTACATTTAGTGCAGTGCGTCCTGCTCACAGTGTTCAGCTAGATCCGTTCCTGCTATTTACATTTAGTGCAGTCAGTGCGTCCTGCTCACAGTGTTCAGCTAGATCCGTTCCTGCTATTTACATTTAGTGCAGTCAGTGTGTCCTGCTCACAGTGTTCAGCTAGATCCGTTCCTGCTATTTACATTTAGTGCAGTCAGTGCGTCCTGCTCACAGTGTTCAGCTAGATCCGTTCCTGGTATTTACATTTAGTGCAGTGCGTCCTGCTCACAGTGTTCAGCTAGATCCGTTCCTGCTATTTACATTTAGTGCAGTGCGTCCTGCTCACAGTGTTCAGCTAGATCCGTTCCTGCTATTTACATTTAGTGCAGTGCGTCCTGCTCACAGTGTTCAGCTAGATCCGTTCCTGCTATTTACATTTAGTGCAGTCAGTGCGTCCTGCTCACAGTGTTCAGCTAGATCCGTTCCTGCTATTTACATTTAGTGCAGTGCGTCCTGCTCACAGTGTTCAGCTAGATCCGTTCCTGCTATTTACATTTAGTGCAGTGCGTCCTGCTCACAGTGTTCAGCTAGATCCGTTCCTGCTATTTACATTTAGTGCAGTGCGTCCTGCTCACAGTGTTCAGCTAGATCCGTTCCTGCTATTTACATTTAGTGCAGTGCGTCCTGCTCACAGTGTTCAGCTAGATCCGTTCCTGCTATTTACATTTAGTGCAGTGCGTCCTGCTCACAGTGTTCAGCTAGATCCGTTCCTGCTATTTACATTTAGTGCAGTGCGTCCTGCTCACAGTGTTCAGCTAGATCCGTTCCTGCTATTTACATTTAGTGCAGTGCGTCCTGCTCACAGTGTTCAGCTAGATCCGTTCCTGCTATTTACATTTAGTGCAGTCAGTGCGTCCTGCTCACAGTGTTCAGCTAGATCCGTTCCTGCTATTTACATTTAGTGCAGTGCGTCCTGCTCACAGTGTTCAGCTAGATCCGTTCCTGCTATTTACATTTAGTGCAGTGCGTCCTGCTCACAGTGTTCAGCTAGATCTGTTCCTGCTATTTACATTTAGTGCAGTCAGTGCGTCCTGCTCACAGTGTTCAGCTAGATCTGTTCCTGCTATTTACATTTAGTGCAGTCAGTGCGTCCTGCTCACAGTGTTCAGCTAGATCCGTTCCTGCTATTTACATTTAGTGCAGTCAGTACGTCCTGCTCACAGTGTTCAGCTAGATCCGTTCCTGGTATTTACATTTAGTGCAGTGCGTCCTGCTCACAGTGTTCAGCTAGATCCGTTCCTGCTATTTACATTTAGTGCAGTGCGTCCTGCTCACAGTGTTCAGCTAGATCCGTTCCTGCTATTTACATTTAGTGCAGTGCGTCCTGCTCACAGTGTTCAGCTAGATCCGTTCCTGCTATTTACATTTAGTGCAGTCAGTGCGTCCTGCTCACAGTGTTCAGCTAGATCCGTTCCTGCTATTTACATTTAGTGCAGTCAGTGTGTCCTGCTCACAGTGTTCAGCTAGATCCGTTCCTGCTATTTACATTTAGTGCAGTCAGTGCGTCCTGCTCACAGTGTTCAGCTAGATCCGTTCCTGCTATTTACATTTAGTGCAGTGCGTCCTGCTCACAGTGTTCAGCTAGATCCGTTCCTGCTATTTACATTTAGTGCAGTGCGTCCTGCTCACAGTGTTCAGCTAGATCCGTTCCTGCTATTTACATTTAGTGCAGTGCGTCCTGCTCACAGTGTTCAGCTAGATCCGTTCCTGCTATTTACATTTAGTGCAGTGCGTCCTGCTCACAGTGTTCAGCTAGATCCGTTCCTGCTATTTACATTTAGTGCAGTCAGTGCGTCCTGCTCACAGTGTTCAGCTAGATCCGTTCCTGCTATTTACATTTAGTGCAGTGCGTCCTGCTCACAGTGTTCAGCTAGATCCGTTCCTGCTATTTACATTTAGTGCAGTGCGTCCTGCTCACAGTGTTCAGCTAGATCCGTTCCTGCTATTTACATTTAGTGCAGTGCGTCCTGCTCACAGTGTTCAGCTAGATCCGTTCCTGCTATTTACATTTAGTGCAGTGCGTCCTGCTCACAGTGTTCAGCTAGATCCGTTCCTGCTATTTACATTTAGTGCAGTGCGTCCTGCTCACAGTGTTCAGCTAGATCCGTTCCTGCTATTTACATTTAGTGCAGTGCGTCCTGCTCACAGTGTTCAGCTAGATCCGTTCCTGCTATTTACATTTAGTGCAGTGCGTCCTGCTCACAGTGTTCAGCTAGATCCGTTCCTGCTATTTACATTTAGTGCAGTCAGTGCGTCCTGCTCACAGTGTTCAGCTAGATCCGTTCCTGCTATTTACATTTAGTGCAGTGCGTCCTGCTCACAGTGTTCAGCTAGATCCGTTCCTGCTATTTACATTTAGTGCAGTGCGTCCTGCTCACAGTGTTCAGCTAGATCTGTTCCTGCTATTTACATTTAGTGCAGTCAGTGCGTCCTGCTCACAGTGTTCAGCTAGATCTGTTCCTGCTATTTACATTTAGTGCAGTCAGTGCGTCCTGCTCACAGTGTTCAGCTAGATCCGTTCCTGCTATTTACATTTAGTGCAGTGCGTCCTGCTCACAGTGTTCAGCTAGATCTGTTCCTGCTATTTACATTTAGTGCAGTGCGTCCTGCTCACAGTGTTCAGCTAGATCTGTTCCTGCTATTTACATTTAGTGCAGTCAGTGCGTCCTGCTCACAGTGTTCAGCTAGATCCGTTCCTGCTATTTACATTTAGTGCAGTGCGTCCTGCTCACAGTGTTCAGCTAGATCTGTTCCTGCTATTTACATTTAGTGCAGTCAGTGCGTCCTGCTCACAGTGTTCAGCTAGATCCGTTCCTGCTATTTACATTTAGTGCAGTGCGTCCTGCTCACAGTGTTCAGCTAGATCTGTTCCTGCTATTTACATTTAGTGCAGTGCGTCCTGCTCACAGTGTTCAGCTAGATCCGTTCCTGCTATTTACATTTAGTGCAGTCAGTGCGTCCTGCTCACAGTGTTCAGCTAGATCCGTTCCTGCTATTTACATTTAGTGCAGTGCGTCCTGCTCACAGTGTTCAGCTAGATCCGTTCCTGTTATCTTCCTACTGACAGGCAGGCTTGTCTGGTTACAGTATATAAAGCTACCTGAAGAAAATTACAGGTGTTCTATCCCAGCTTAGTGCAGCTACAGGCCATTAGTATGTCTGGAAGGCCAAGAAGGAGAGGCAGACAGTCACAAGCCAATAAGAGAGGGCAAGCAGGCTCTGTGTCTAGTGCTGGTCGTGGAGACGGTGCATCCTCATCAGCACGTGGCCATGGGACACGCTTGGCCTTTTTTTCGGCAGCTGGCCGTGTTGAGCCGCAACATGCGGAAAACTTGGTCGAGTGGATGACCAAGCCGTCCTCATCCTCCTCATCCTCTCTCACCCATGCCCAGGGTGCTTTGTCTGGCAAAGCAGCGGCCTCTTCCCTCAGCTCAATGTCATCAGTGACTCCTTCCCTAGCTCCACCATGTCCTCATGAGGATTCCCTCGAACTGTTTGACCACAGTGTTGGGTACATGCTCCAGGAGGATGCCCAGCGTTTGGAAGGCTCTGATGATGATACTGAGCTCGATGAAGGCAGTAACATGAGCACGGACAGAGGGGGTGCCCAAGAAGGACAGCAATCTGGCAGTCATGCTCCCCCTGCTGCAGCATACTGCCAGGTTTGCTCCAGTGATGAGGAGGGAGGGGATGATGAGGTCACTGACTCAACGTGGGTGCCTGATGGGAGAGAGGAGGAGGAGGAGGAGGAGGAGGCGGCACATCACCAACGAGGCAGGATGCCCTCCAGGGGCCAGCCTAAGGGCAGCACATTGACTGCATCACACCCCAAAGCTCCACATGTGCAGGGCGCTGCAGTCTCTGCGCGTTATTCAAAAAGTTCTTTGGTGTGGGCCTTTTTTGAGACGAGTGCATCAGATCGCACCGCTGCTATTTGCAACATATGTCTCAAGCGTATCTCGCGTGGCCAAAACATCTCCCGCTTGGGTACCACATGCTTGACCAGACATATGTTGACCTGCCATGCAGTTCGTTGGCAAGCATATCTAAAAGACCCACACCAAAGAACAAAGAGGATCTCTCCTTGCTCCTCATCAGCTGAGATTTCCAACCCCACTAGACCTTCAGTCCTCTCTGAGACCTGCAGTGAGAGGAATGAAGGTGTAGAATTAGGTGTGTCACAGCCAAGTACTTGTGGGCAATCTGCTTTTGGTACACCGACGCCAGATTGTACCAGGCAAATTTCCCTGCCCCAGCTGCTGCACCGCCGAAAGAAGTTTGCTCCCAGCCATCCACATGCCCAGCGGTTGAATGCTAGCTTGGCAAAATTGCTAGCACTTCAACTGCTGCCTTTTCAGTTGGTAGACTCTGCCCCCTTCCGTGAGTTTGTGGAATGTGCGGTTCCTCAGTGGCAGGTACCCAAACGCCACTTTTTCTCACGGAAGGCGATTCCAGCTCTCTACCGGCATGTGGAAGGCAATGTCCATGCCTCGCTGGACAGGGCGGTCAGCGGTAAGGTGCATATTACCGCTGACTCATGGTCCAGCAGGCATGGACAGGGACGTTACTTAAGTTTCACGGCGCATTGGGTGACTCTGCTGGCAGCTGGGAAGGATGCAGGACAAGGTGCAGTAGTGTTGGAGGTTGTTCCGCCACCACGCCTCCAAAATGCTGATTGTGACACACCTCTCTCCTCCACCCCCTCCTCTTCTTCTTCCTCCATGGCCTCTTCCTCGGAACCAGCGGTGCTCCGTAGGCGTTCAAGGGGCTACGCAAGTACGCAGGCCAAAAGATGCCATGCGGTGCTTGAGCTGGTGTGCTTGGGGGACAGGAGCCACACTGGGGCAGAGGTTCTGTCAGCTCTGCAGGGGCAGGTTCAGAGGTGGTTGACGCCACGCCAACTTAAGGCAGGAATGGTGGTTTGCGACACTGGCACCAACCTCCTCTCTGCCCTCCGACAGGGACAACTGACCCATGTGCCCTGTTTGGCTCACGTCCTTAACTTGGTGGTGCAGCGGTTCTTGGGCAGGTACCCGGGCTTACAGGATGTCCTGAGGCAGGCCAGGAAAGTCTGTGTGCATTTCCGCCGGTCATATAATGCCAGTGCTCGGCTGACGGACCTCCAAAAGGAGTTTAACCTGCCCAAGAACCGCCTAATCTGTGACATGCCCACCAGGTGGAACTCGACATTGGCCATGCTGCAGCGGCTGCACACGCAGCAGAGGGCCATAAATGAGTACCTGTGCGACTATGGCACCAGGACAGGGTCAGGGGAGCTTGGTTTTTTTTCCCCACGCCAGTGGGCCATGATCAGGGATGCATGCACTGTCCTGTCACCATTTGAGGAGGCCACGAGGATGGTGAGCACTGACAGTGCATGCATCAGTGACACTGTCCCCCTTGTCCACCTGTTGGAGCACACGCTGCGTGGAATAATGGACAGGGCACTTGAGGCAGAACAGAGGCAGGAAGAGGAGGACTTCCTTAGCTCTCAAGGCCCCCTTTATCCAGACAGTGTTCCTGCGTGCCCGCCGATCACACAGGAAGAGGACGAGGAGGAGGAGGAGGAGGAAGATTGTGTCAGTATGGAGGTGGAGCCTGGCACTCAGCATCAGCAGTCTTTAAGGGATCAGTCCCAAGGAACACATGGACTTGTACGTGGCTGGGAGGAGGTGGCTGCGGACGTTGTTGTCCTTAGTGACCCAGAGGACTCCGGACCGAATGCCTCAGCAAACCTACGCTGCATGGCCTCCCTGATCCTGCAAAGCCTGCGTAAGGATCCTCGTATTCGTGGTATCAAGGAGAAGGACCAATACTGGCTGGCAACCCTCCTTGATCCACGTTACAAGGGTAAGGTTGCGGACCTTATCTTGCCATCGCAGAGGGAGCAGAGGATGAAACATCTTCGGGAGGCCTTGCAGAAAGGTCTGTGCAACGCGTTCCCAGAGACTGGGAGGTTACAAACTCCTGTTTCTGGACAACGTGTTGCTGAGGCTTCGGTCAGTCAAAGAAGGAGCGGTGGAGAAGGTGGCCGTCTGACCCATGCGTTCAGACAATTTTTTGGTCCGCAGCCCCAAGGTATGATCGGTTCCAGCAACCATCGCCAGCGTCTGTTTTACATGGTGCAGGAATACCTAGGGGCAAGATCAGACTTGGACACCTTTCCCACCGAAAATCCTCTGGGTTACTGGGTCTTGAGGATGGATCACTGGCCAGAGCTTGCACAGTATGCAATTGAGCTACTGGCCTGTCCTGCATCCAGCGTTCTTTCGGAACGCACATTCAGTGCTGCTGGAGGCGTGGTAACCGATCACAGGGTGCGTCTGTCCACCGACTCGGTCGATCGGCTGACCTTCATAAAAATGAATCAGTCTTGGATCACCACCAGCTACCAAGCACCTGATGCTGATGTAACCGAATAATTTTTTTTGAAATCTCAGATCCCTTCAAAGACTGCCTATGCTGATGCTGAGTGACTATCCCTGAGTAATTATCCTCTTCCTCCTCAATCATCACGCTGATAGCTTGTAAGAACATTTTTGGTTCTGGGCGCCACCACCAGTGCCTAAGGCACAATTTTTCAGCCCCTGTATAACAGGGGCGTGTAATTACAATTTTTGATGTAATACTTTGCAGCACGGCTCGTTCCTGCATTCCAACTAGAGTGTCTGTGAGGGGTTGCAGTGTTGTGGCACCAGCACCAGTGCCTAAGGCCCAATTTTTCTGCCCCTGTCTAACAGGGGCGTGTAATTACAATTTTTGATGCAATACTTTGCAGCAGGGCTCGTTCCTGCGTTCCAACTAGAGTGTCTGTGAGGGGTTGCAGTGTTGTGGCACCAGCACCAGTGCCTAAGGCCCAATTTTTCTGCCCCTGTCTAACAGGGGCGTGTAATTACAATTTTTGATGCAATACTTTGCAGCAGGGCTCGTTCCTGCGTTCCAACTAGAGTGTCTGTGAGGGGTTGCAGTGTTGTGGCACCAGCACCAGTGCCTAAGGCCCAATTTTTCTGCCCCTGTCTAACAGGGGCGTGTAATTACAATTTTTGATGCAATACTTTGCAGCAGTGCTCGTTCCTGCGTTCCAACTAGAGTGTCTGTGAGGGGTTGCAGTGTTGTGGCACCAGCACCAGTGCCTAAGGCCCAATTTTTCTGCCCCTGTCTAACAGGGGCGTGTAATTACAATTTTTGATGCAATACTTTGCAGCAGGGCTCGTTCCTGCGTTCCAACTAGAGTGTCTGTGAGGGGTTGCAGTGTTGTGGCACCAGCACCAGTGCCTAAGGCCTAATTTTTCAGCTCCTGTTCAACAGGGGCATGTAATTACAATTCTTGATCTAATATTTCACAGCAGGGCCCTGTGAGGGCTTACAGTGTTTTGGCCACAGCAACACCTAAGGCCCAAATTTCTGCTGAGTATATAGGGCAGGACCCTACTTTCAAACATCTAACTTACAAACGACTCCTACTTGCAAACGGAAGGAGACAACAGGAAGTGAGATGAAATCTACCCATAGGAAGGGAAATTCTCTCATGTAAGAGTTAATATGGGAAAACAATTTCTCCTTTCCACTGATGCTTTCCAATCCTTGTTCCACAAAAAAACCCAAATTTTCAAAAAACATTTTTCATTGGGACAAAAAAGTGAGGTGAAATCTTCTGAAGAGGAGGAAAGACGCAAAACAAATGTCACAGGGGTGATAACCCTTCCCTATGTTTTCCAAAAAGCTTAGAAAAGATTTTTTGGCTGGAGCTAAACACGTTAAAAATGTTCAAAATTACAAACAGATTCTACTTAACAACAAACCTACAGTCCCTGTCTTGTTTGCACCGCCTGTATACTGCTGTTCAGAGTATATAGGGACCTTTCCTTATTTTAATTTGGGTGCGGGGTTCCCCTTAATATCCATACAAGACCCAAAGGGCCTGGTAATGGACTGGGGGGTACCCATGCCGTTTGTCTCACTGATTTTCATCCATATTGGCAGGACCCGACATGACATTAAACCCGCAAGCAGTTTTAAATGAGATTTTTTCCTTTAAAAATGACATTTGGTGCAGGGACTGTTCTAAACATGGGAAACACGCGTCACTTTACAGGCATACTATAGACACCCCCCAGGTACGATATTTAAAGGAATATTTCACTTTTTTTTTTTTTACTTTAAGCATCATTAAAATCACTGCTCCCGAAAAAACGGCCGTTTTTAAAAGTTTTTTTTGCATTGATACATGTCCCCTGGGGTAGGACCCGGGTCCCCACACCCTTTTTAGGACAATACCATGCAAATTAGCCTTTAAAATGAGCACTTTTGATTTCGAACGTTCGAGTCCCATAGACGTCAATGGGGTTCTAACGTTCGTGCGAACTTGCGGTCCGTTCGCGGGTTCTGGTGCGAACCGAACCGGGGGGTGTTCGGCTCATCCCTATTTGTGGCCCTGTTTTGGGTGATACTATTTGGCATTCATAAAGTATCTTTTATATTGAAGCAGATATTTGGTGGATTGATTCTATAGGCCTTCTGAATGTATTTGTTAGATTAATTATTATTTAAAGTAGAATTAAAGGCAAGCTTTTTTTCATTTTGGATAAAAGTAAGGGAGGGTTACGGTATATAACTTTACCATCTGTGTTCCATTAGGGAGGTTTATCCTCACTTGCTTATAAGGTTTTGGCAGAATTTGGGCTTAAATAAATTGATGGCTACTGCAATTTATTTATGGTTGCTTGTTTGAAATGGTGTACGGCAATTGAACTGTTTTATTAATGCAAGGCGTGTTATTTGGTTATATCAGCAGCTGCTGATTTCCTAATAATATCCTGCAGAGTACATATAGTAAAATGAAGAAGTAATTATGATGTATTTTCGGTGAGCACATATTTTGAATTATTATTTCATTATTTACCATGAAGTCATTTTTATACACCTTTCCATTTTTACAAGCTTGCTGTTGCTGTTTTTATTTAATTAAATATAAAGATTTGTTGATTATCAACTACAGCAAATGCTTAGTGTTTTACTTAAATTACATTGTATCTATCTTATAACAGATTGAGATCAGCCACACAGGGAGTGCATTGTTTTCAGTAAGTCATCTGATTTATAGATGTGCACTTTAAGGAGAAGCAGTAATATACAGAATTTACACTTTGCTGTTGGGAAACGATAAAAACACATGGCTAAAGTGGGCCATAGATTATGCAATTTTCTTTTCTTCCACCATGGGTGGAAGGAAAGAAAATTGCTTGATTCCTCTATCAACAAAGTCAAGGAATCCCTTCTGCAGCGCTATTGTATTCTGCCGGTTAAGACAGCAGGGAGCCTTCCTTTCCTACAGAACATAATGATTAGTGTTGCTGACTATAGCCAGCGGCTCTAAGCATTTGGAAAGAACTCATCGGGCTGATTGTACAGCCTGATAGATCAGCTTGTGTGCAACCAAGGTGCCCATACATAGATTGAAATCAGGCCAGTTCAGCGGGGACTGGATGAATTTTGATCTATGTAGGACCCGCTTAAAGTGTTACTAAACCCACAACAGAAAACTCAGTCTGTATATGCAGTAAAGCATACCTCTGATCCCCCCTTCTTCCACAGTCCCCAATCCATCTCCTGGTAGAACAGAGCCTTGGAGGCGCTCTGCACATGCTCGGTTTAGTGTGTATTGCTAGAGAGTTTTTTCTTTCTTGGGAGAGTGCATGTGATTGGACAGTCAGAGTAGAATGAAAACACCTCCTACAAGCTTTAACAAGACACTAATAGACATTATAAGACTGTTGTAACTGCCGTGAGAAAAGATATTTAGCAGTTTATATTTTTAATAAAACTATTTCCATGTTATGTGTGAGACCAGATATAGTGAATGTAGGGTCATGGGTTTAGTAACACTTTAAGCCACATTTTTACTGCCTCCCTCTATTAAGCTGCAAACGCAGTTGAATAGGGGTGTACGCATGCTGCAGCAGAAATGGTCCCCTCTGCCTTTGATGAGCAGTACCACCACTGAATGTGACCCATTCTAGTGAATAAGGTCCTGCCACAACTGCCCTGTAACCACTTCTGTGTGTGTAAACCTAGCCTAAAGCAGAACCATTGTGTAGCACTTCAAAGCAGGATGCAGAACTGGCATATAAAATAAGCAAATATGGCTGCTCTCATTTGAACATACATCAACTTATACTTCAACATTTGAACTCCAGAAAAACAGCCATATACACAGATAAAATACATATATTGGAATTGTAAAGAAGTGCCATGACAATAAGAATATTATTTATGGTACCTTCATCTCATCTATTGTATATGTATAGATAGGAAGGAAGAGGCTATGTTGGACTTTAATGGTACCGTATACCAACTGATGCTAAACAGTCAGAAGTTAAATATTTAAAGAAATGTATTACAAAAATACATACAATTACAGATTAAAACAAATAGTGATAATCAAGGCAAAATTCTAAAGTTGCACCAGATCGTGACAACTAGAACATAGATACCATCTGTATATTGGTTGCTCTACGTGTTTCGCGCGTTTACATTAACCGCTTCTTCAGGAGGAGCTTTCTACAGTTAGATGGTGATTAAAAGATGATTATCACATAACTATGAAAGTAGAGAAAATACATATTAGTCACAAAATACAGAGAACAGATATGAGTACTTTATGTATACATATAATAGCATTTTTTGTAAATAAAGCATCTGTTGTGAATCTCCCAATGTTCAATTGTCTTACCAAGAGGCGTCGGATTGGCAGGAGCCCAGGGAAAGATGACCCACCCCGGAGGGCACGGGAGCCTGCTGAGAGGCACAGGATACAAATGATAATAATCTATTTAAGAAAAAGGATTGTAATCAGATATACGCAAAAACCATCCATCCAGAGTGGTGAGTATAAGGTAAAATAGGATAGAGTTTCTTTATATAGGTATAAAACATTGATAGAGTTACATACCCAAGGGGGTGCATTTGGTTATACAGGCTCGATGGGTGACAAAATGGTCCCTATAGAGAGGAGTATATCTATAGGATAAGGGCAAATATATTAGCTTCATGGGTGTTATATATGGCAAATGCACAAACAAATTATAAATATACACGCATACACATGCATAGCCATGCATGCACATACATAGATATAATATACCTAAAATAATGCGGTGTCAGCATATGTAGCTAGCTTGGAAGTGCAGATAACGCTAAGTGCAGATAGCATTATCTGCACTTCCAAGCTAGGAAGTCCAACATAGCCATATATTGGAATTGTTTCACCTGCCAAAGGATTTGTATTTTTGCCCATCCATTCCTGAGATTCACACAGCCTTGCTACCCAGCACAGACAACCAGGAAACCTGAAGTTTTTCTAGTTAAATCAGTTTTTTGGGAAATTCACCTCCTCTGCTGTCCTGGTGACCCTTGTCACTGGGACTGAAAGATAGAGAAAATACTACATTTTCAATTCAAAAGAACCAGAAGATATGAGGGGAAATTTCCCAATTGGGACCGTTTTTTTCGTGACAACTGCATAGGGGAGGTTTTCTCTTCCTTTGGGAGACTGCCTCCCACTTCCTGTTATGTCTCGAGATAGGAAGTGAAGGGAAATCTCCCCAAGGAGACCCAAAAAAACACACCTGATATGAGTTTTAACTACTGTATTTCTTACTCAATTCAAAACTAAAACTGTTTAAACTTTAGCTTTAGCTTTAGTTTTAGCTTTAAAGCCTAATGGAACTTTTAGTTTAAATCAGCTAAACAAAATGGTGTGTAAAGACATAGTTTGTTTCCTGCCAGCATGCTGCAAAGGAAGACCTTTGTTCTGTGTGTGGAAGTAGTGATCTCTCGATAGTGGTAACCCCCTAGATTTCTACAATCAGCAGGGAGCATGTGACTTCCTGACTGCAGAACTGTGGGTCAGATTCAGCAGTAGTACTCAGGTGCTTAGAAGGATTTAAAAATATGAAACACTATTTTATAAAAAAAAAAACATGGTAATTTTTAATGATGCACAGTTCTTACAGTTCAGTCAAGCATTTGTGTTCATAATGCAGTCAGGCTGCATATAGAACCCAAATAAAATTTCAATATTTTTTTTTTTATTATAGAGAGGCTACATATACAATATTAAATATGTCTTTTTAAATAAACTTTGTGCTGCAGCACAGTAGAGATTCAAAAAAAATGTACAGTGGTAAAAATCCATACTTAAGTAGAAAGAATAAATACATATGCATTTAGCTATAATATTGTGGAAAATTATGCCGTACTGCTAAAAAATAAAATGTGCAATACAAAAGCATGTGTTAATAACCATACAAAGTGCAAAAACAAAATCCATAGACCCAAAACTGATAATCCAAATTCAGAAATAGAAACTCCACAAGGAAAAAAACAATAATCATTTTTATAAACTCTTGTAGCAGCCTCCTAGAATAGGATGATAGGTAAATTTATTTTTTGGCTTCTTATGTAATCAAGGGAGCAGTGATCGTGTGTCCTCATCTGTTCAGGGTTTAACAGGCTGGGAGTTTGATTGCTTCCCCCTGCCTCTGGAAGAAGCTTCCAAAGCTTAGGGAATGAGATGCAAACAACCAGCCTAAATATTTATTATGCTCACCACCTTATCCCTTTAAACCCAAACATATATGAATTACACAGGTTCTGAGGCTAATTTAATGCAGATACCTTAATCAGCCACAGAACTTGTGTAATTAATATGTGTTCGGTTTAAAAGAATGAGGTGGCAACCCTAAGCTGAAGCACTGTAGAGCAGGGGCTCTCCATAGGAGGGTTCCAGCGCTTAAGGGTCTGCTACTTTCAGGCAGCCCATGGACTATGCAGCTGTATAGAGGCTTCAGTGGCATCAGGGCTGAGGGCCTGGATGGACCTTGTTAGAACCTAATTGCATTACCTCACCATAAGGATGGGCAGCCTCTAAACTTTTAGGGAAGAACCAGAAAATACCAGTGCTACACCTTAACCACTTGCCAACCGGGCCATAGCCTAATTATGGCTACAGCACAGTCAGATAATTCTGGTAAGGTGTACAATGACGTCCTCCCAGAATCGCGCCCCCTCTTCATTTTGCAAAGAATTGTGAGAAAAAATTAAAACGTTAAAAAAAATCACCATGCCTGTTACTAAATGTCTACTTTCCAAAAAGGGGTAATTTGGGGAGTAGTTGTACTCTCCTGGCTTGTTAGTGTCTGAAGAAATGTCAGTACATCAGGTGTGATCAGTTTTCAGTGATTGGCCCCATAGCTTGTAGACTCTATAACTTTCACAAAGACCAAATAATATACACTGATTTTGGTTATTTTTATCAAAGATATGTAGCAGTATAAATTTTGGCCAAAATGTATGAAGACAAATTACTAATTTGCTAAACTTTATAACAGAAACGTAGAAAAATGCATTTTTTTTACACAATTTACGTGTCTTTTTTATTTATAGCGCAAACAACAAAAAATCCAGTAGTGATTAAATACCACCAAAAAGAAAGCTCTATTTGTATGAAAAAAGGACAAGAAATTCATATGGGTACAGTGTTGCATGACTAATGAGTTAGAGCCCATTCACACAGGGGCAACACGACCTGCACACGACTGCCCGGGCGACTTGCAAAACGACTTCTGTATAGAAGTCTATGCAAGTCGCCCCAAGTCGCCCCCGAAGTCGTACAGGAACCTTTTCCTAAGTCGGAGCGACTTGCGCCGCTCCCCTTAGAACGGTTCCATAGCACAGAACGGGAGGCGACTTGTGAGGCGACTAGATCGCCTCACAAGTCGTCCCTGTGTGAATGGGCTCTAATGAGACATGAGTAATTGTCAGTTTTCTCGATTCTTTAGCCAGGACCAGCACATCCTGGATAGACTTATGCCCCATACACACAATCGGACTTTCCGACAACAAAACCGTGGATTTTTGTTCGAAGGTTGTAGGCTCCAACTTGTCTTACATACACACGGTCACACAAATGTTGGCCAACAATTACGAACGTGGGAACGTGGTGACGTACAAGACGTACGACGAGCAGAGAAAAAGGAAGTTCAATAGCCAGTGCGGCTCTTTCTGCTTGATTCCGAGCATGCGTGAACTTTTGTGCGACGGACTTGTGTACACACGATCGGAAATTCCAACAACAAAGTTTTGTTGGCTGAAAATGTGAGAACCTGCTAGCAAACATTTGTTGGCGGAAAGTCCAACAACAAATGTTCGATGGAGCATACACACGGTCGCACTTTCAGCCAACAAGCTCACATCCAACATTTCCCGTCAGAAAATCCGACTGTGTTTATGCGGCATTACAGTTACTGTGGTTTTAACCAGTTGTATTCAACTTTTTTAAAGCTAACCATTTGTATATGGAAATTAAATATTTGTTTATTTTTTAAGCCTATTTGGTATGTGTATTTATTAGACCCTGCAAGTTACATGTAAAGTCCCACCCCATTTTTGTTCTCATTCGGTAACTGATCTGTGATAAGCTGTGTCCAAAGGACACATTGGTTACAGAGCACACCTGTTGCACGCCACAGGGGGCGCACAGGGGGTGGGGTTCTGGGAGGACATCTATGGACGCCCTCCCAAAACTATAGTATCGCACTGTAGCCATCTTTTTGCTATAACGTGGTACTGAAGTGGTAAAAGGTTGTTGGTGCAGGTGGTGGCCATTGGGCACCACATCCCTACATACATTGCATGCAAAAAAGCATCCTTTAGCTGGATGAGGGATTTTTTAGGTGCCAAAAAACACACACCACACAAATTGTTACATAAAATACATAAACATTTTGTTACACAAAATTCATCACAAAGGAGTGAAAGTATTTTTTCTATTTGTACCATATAGTGTAGCCCTGTTAGTGGTAATAAGGCAGTTAGCACTGACATGGTTCCCTATGTGTAATGCTCAAGGGATATACCTACTATTAGGTCATTAATTTAAAAAAAAAAAAAAATCTGTATGTGTAATATAATAAAGATTACATTTTATATAACAATTTGTTTGGCATGTGTTTTATTGTATGCAAAAGGGTTTACACAAATGAATGTCGCACTTTTTTGTGGACATAGATTACTAAATTTGGATTTCACATTATTATTGTTTTATTTATTTATTTTTTTATTTAGTATTTTTAGATTTAGGGATTTTTTATGTTGTATGTTATTTTTTTACTTTTAAATGTCCTCCAGTTTTTATCTGCTTTAACAATGGGCAGATATAAATTAAATTAAATTTTCTATGACGGATGCCGTCTTGTTTTCATGGAAAGTTCATGAATTGTGAAGCTGGTCATTGTTTAATTGTTACAATTTGAGAGCACAATTGCTGGAAGCTTTTAAGGTTAATATGGTCTCTGCTCTTCACACTTTAAAAACAAATAGAGAGGGAGGGGGTATAACTGCAGGTATGGGAGATTTAATTGCAAACGCAACAACATGTCCTAGAGTCTCCTGTATGCACAATCAGCCATGTGTACATTTCTGCAGCACAGTTGGGAACGTTCTTGTGCCATGCCTGTCATATTAATTGTGGTGGTTTACGATGAAAATAAAAGATGCAAGTTGGATGCAGTTTATTAGTGAGCCTTGAAAAAAAAAAAAAAAAAAAATACCCACCCTTTCCCAGCACACTTCCATTATCCCATTGGTATACATCATCCCTATGCAATCTGAATGGTCGCAATTGTTTTGCAGCACATTCAAGCTTTTTTTTCCCATTACATTACACCCCCCTAAAGAGACGTTGCCATGGAGACAGCCGTAGAATAATAAATATGGAGATTCTAGCTTTACTTTCTGATTAGAAGACAATATTTTTTTCTGTGTAGCAGAAATCTTGGTGACTGAGTCATTATGAGCGCTGACACATAGCCAGTTAAGGAGCAATTCCAGGCAACATAGGAAAGCAGTTAGTGAGCCCTGTCCTTCTGTCCTGCAAACACTGCAATCATGATAAAGTCAGATTGTTCCATCGATTTATAGCTCAGCACACATGTTACAATCCCATTGTCAGAACCAAACAAAACATTATGGACTCTAATACCTTGTATGTGCTAAACTTTAAAAAAAAAAAAAATAGATAGATCATGAATTGCATACTACAGAAATATCAAAATGTTAATGTTACAACACAGAATATAAAAGAATATATGGCGGCCTAGGTTCACGCTTTGTGTTTTGAGATCCAGGGCATTATCTTTGGGTTAAAGTGTTACTAAACCCATAACAGTAAAATCTGTCTGTATGTGCAGAATAGCATTCTTGTTATACTCACTGTGGAACTTAAGGGGTTATTCCTCTGCATTGTGTAAAAAGGCTCTTTGATCCTGTATGGACAGATCCCCCCTTTTGCAGGGTCTCTCTTGATAATACACAGTGAGGGTAGTACTGCTGCACATACTCAGTGTGGTCTCTATTGCTGGAGAGAACATTTCCTTGTTGATCAGAGCTAGCCAGGTCACATGATATTGACACCACACATGTGGGTGCGTATATAGATCCTAAATGACAGCACAGTCCCTCCCTTCTCTTTCATATTGATTGATGATCTGCCTCCCATACCAGCATGAGGACACAGGCTATAGTGGAAATCTCCTCCTACCTGAACACTCAGCACTTAGGCAGATCCTGCCGTTTAGCATATGACCGTGGTATACAGATCAACCAAAAAGGTATATAGTGGCAGTATTTTAATGTAAAAAGAAGATCTATAAGCTGTGGGCACTGTGGGGTGGTGGTGGTGGTGGTGGTGGGGTGGGGGGGGGGTTTAGATGAACTATTTTCATACTACTGGGTTTAGTAACACTTTAAGTACTCTTGGTAGGTACAGTTGATATGGCTTCCATACTTAGCTTCTTTGTTTTTTGGAAACAGGAGGGTGTATGATGTGATCTACTGTATACCTGTGCATCAGGACTGTATTCCTATTAACATGAACACTATTTGGTAGGTACTCAGTAGGTATGTCTGCCATGTCCTAAGACTTTGATCATTAGAAATATACTCTTTTTAAGGTCATTTCCTGGCAGGTACCAAGCAAGTACACCTGCTGTGTCCCAGTGTATTTTGCTGTAATATGAATATTATAACCAAACCACTTAATTATCGGACGCTTCCAACCTCTTCCTGCCCAGGCCAAATTTCAGCTTTCAGAGCTGTCACACTTTGAATGACAAATAAGCAGTCATGCAACACTGTACCCAAATGAAATTGTTTTCATTTTTTGAGACAGATATAGCTTTCTTTTGGTGATATTTGATCACCACTGGGCTTTTTATTTAATGTTTTTATATATTAATGAAAAAATGCTGAACATTTTGAAAACAAAACACATTTTGCTTTGTTTCTGTTATAAAGTTTTGCAAATAAAAAATATTTTTCATAAATTTAGACCAAAATGTATTCTGCTACATTTCTTTGGTAAAAAAAATTAATGAGTGTACAATATTTAGCTTGTCGTAAAGTTATAGAGTCCACAAATTATGGTATATATATATATATATATATATACTTGAAAATAAATCAATCCTGATGTACTGACACAGCCTCATTTCTCATTTCTTGGGGCCCTAAAATGCCAGGACAGTACAAATACTCCTGAAAATATAATTTTTTGGAAAGAAGACAGTCCAAGGTACGTCGTAAGGGGCATGGCGAGTTTTTTAAAGTTGTAATTTTTTTGTTGAAAGTTTTTTGAAAAAGAGGAAATTAAATAAAACTTTTTTTTTTTTACATTTTTTCATTCACCAGAGCAGTACAGTTTCATCATATGACATGGTGTGGCGGTGATCAGGGATACTGACTGGTGACAGTATGAAAAAAAATAAATAACAGTTACATATTGTACTATATATTGTATATAGTCTTACCATAGTGACACTGTACTACGTGATCAGTATTTTTTATACCTGTCATTCGGCTGTGTCTCTGGATGGGAACAGTCATGTTCGGCAGGCGGAGTTTTTTTTTTTTTTTTTTGTTCAGTTTGATGTTTTTATGTTTTTTTTAAAATAAAGGACTTGTCAAAAACTGTTGTTTCTTTAATAACTTTGACTTTTTTTGGTGAATGAGTAGGGGTATGAACCCCTACTCATTCACATGGGAGTGGGGGACAGGATCCCGAGGCCCCTTGTTATCCGACCTGTCATTCGGCTGTGCCTCTGGGTGTAAACAGTCGTGTTTGGCGGACAGAGTTTTTTTTTTTCGTTGGGTTCGGTGTTTTTATGTTATTTTAAATATAGGACTTAAATTTGCCCGTTTTTAACAAATGAAACCACCAAGCTCCTCATTCACTACCTTGTTATCTCTCGCCTTGACTATTGCAACTCCCTTCTCATTGGCTTGCCTCTCCATAGGCTATCCCCTCTTCAGTCCATCATAAATGCTGCTGCCAGACTTATCCACCTTACCAACTGCTCAGAGTCTGCCAACCCTCTCCTCCAATCCCTACACTGGCTCCCAATCACCTAGCGAATTAAATTCAAAATACTAACCACAACATACAAAGCCATTCACAACTCTGCCCCGAGCTACATCACCAATCTTGTCCCCAAAATATCACCCAAATCATCCTCTCCGCTCTTCTCAAGACCTCCTACTCTCAAGCTCTCTCGTCTCATGCTCGTCTCCAGGATTTCTCCAGAGCCTCTCCCATCCTCTGGAACTCGCTAACTCCATCTATCCGGCTATCCCCTACTCTTGCTACCTTCAGCGATCCCTGAAAACTTATCTCTTCAGCAAAGCCTATAACTTCTCTAACTAATCTTTTACCACTTCCATCAGCTTATTCCCCACACTTACAACCTTTTGTACCACCTGCCCCACCCTATTTGATTGTAAGCTCTTCTGAGCAGGGCCCTCTTAATCCTCCTGTATCTTATTGTATTATAACTGTATTGTCTCCCTTTTTTATTGTAAAGCGCTGCGTAAACTGTTGGAACTATATAAATCCTGTATAATAATAATAATAATAACAATAGATCTTGTGAAAAGTTGTTGTTTTTTTTATTAACTTTGACTTTTTTTGTTTTTTTTTCTCTCGCCTTGACTATTGCAACTCCCTTCTCATTCACATGGTGGGGAGAGAAGGATCCCCGGGCTGATAAGTCACCACTCACACCCCCACAACCACCGGGCCAGGGTTGTGAGGAAGATGCCCTTGTCGCCATAAACATGGGTCAAAGCACCCCCCCATGTTGAGGTCATCTGGCCTGCCAGACTGCATGCTTGGATAAGGGTCTGATATGGATTTTGTGGGGGACCCCACACTCATTTTTAATAACTTTGACTTTTTTTGGTGAATGAATAGGGGTATGTACCCCTACTCATTCACATGGGAGTGGGGGACAGGATCCAGAGGCCCCTTGTTATCCGACCTGTCATTCGGCTGTGCCTCTGGGTGGAAACAGTCGTGTTCGGCGGACAGATTTTTTTTTTTTCTGTTGGGTTCGGTGTTTTTATGTTTTTTTAAATATAGGACTTAAATTCGCCCCTTTTTAACAAATGAAACCACCAAGCTCCTCATTCACTACCTTGTTATCTCTCGCCTTGACTATTGCAACTCCCTTCTCATTCACATGGTGGGGAGAGAAGGATCCCCGGGCTGATAAGTCACCACTCACACCCCCACAACCACCGGGCCAGGGTTGTGAGGAAGATGCCCTTGTCGCCATAAACATGGGTCAAAGCACCCCCCCCATGTTGAGGTCATCTGGTCTGCCAGACTGCATGCTTGGATAAGGGTCTGATATGGATTTTGTGGGGGACCCCACGCTCATTTTTTTTTCATTTTTAATTGCCAGCAATTCTGTGCACATTTAGCTGTCAGAGGGGAAACCTGCTAAAAAGCTGATAAATCATCGGTTGTTAGGGATGCCGCGGCCGGCTTCCCGGCGAGCTCCTTAACAACCAGCTATTCTTCACACAGAATTTGGAACGGTCGATCACTTTTCATTCGATCTGAATTAGAATCGTTCCGAAAATTTTGAATTCTTTAGAAAACGAATAAACGGAATGAAACTAAACGCATTTCAACTAAATTTATTTCTTTTGTCTTCCGAATATCCAAATAACCCCAAATTTGTCAGAATTTACATTTGAACCAAACTGAATTGCACATGTAGCAAGGTCTCCGGCCTTGTCCAGTCTAATGAGGACCTCAAAGGCCAAAGATAGCTGACATCCTTCAATATGTAGTGGGTTGTGAGGCATAGTGGGTGCAAAGATGGTGAAAGTCAATGGGCACCAGATACTTTTTGGATGTAAAAAAAAGCTTTAATTTCTTTTGACAGTCCTTTTTGTATTTTTGGGGGGAACGAGGGTTAGGGCCAGGACACCCTTAAGTAGTTATAGATTCAATTGGCAGACTCCGAGACTTCAATAGGAAGACAGCCATGCAGGGAAAGGCCCCAGCAAGTTGCCACATCTGCACATGCAGGAATGCTGTCTCCTATGGTAACAGTCTTCAACAGTTCCTTTTTCAAACGTAATAATCCTTTTAGCTTCACTACAGTGTCAGGGCTGGACTCAGCCTTTCCTTCTCTGAGCTGGCCGCTCAGCTGTTGGCTAATTGCCAGCTCCTATCTCTCCACAGTGACTCACCTGTTGATAATATCCTGCTTGTCAGTCCTGCCTACTTAAGCCGTCCAGCCCAGATGATCTCTGTCTTCACCTTGGTCACATCTCTAGAGACGCTCTCCTGTGTTCCTGGCATAGGCGTGTGCACAGGGTGTGCCAGGTGTGCCTGGGCACACCCTAATCACCCTGTGTGGTGCATATTTCCCCTGTTTATACCCCCGATATTTCACCAAATAAAAAACATTTCTTCTTTCTCTTAAATAATTGTAAAAAATTAATCAAAATACAATTGTAAGAAATTATAAAAAATAAAATAATAAAAATAAAAACTGACACTGTCCATTGCCCTACTGACAACAATCTCTGCCCTTATGACATCATCCACTGCTCTACTGACACTGTCAGTATATATATACACATGCACACACATGCATACGTGTTTGAGCTTTGGGGTGCACACCCTATTGCAATAGGCTGTGCACACCTATGGTTCCTGGTAAAGACTTGCTTGGCTGTCATTCCTTCCGGCTCCAGATCCTGCTTGCTGTTCTACTACGCTCATCTCTGGCTCCCTGACGTTTTGGGCTTATCTGACTATCCGTTCAGGTTCCTGAACTCTGGCTATATTTTGACTACGTTTACTCTGTTTACCTTTTTTTATTATTATTAAACAAGTGAGATTTAACTGTACTTCTGTCTGAATCTGATTCATGGTTTCTGACAAACTGCCTCTTGTATTTCTTCAAAACTGAGCTCCCGGTCTCTCATTAGACCCACTGATTCACTGACTCTGAATCCGTTAAGCTCCTCCAAGGTTGGTGGTGCTATCTCCTCAAACGGCACCCACACTTCCCTGCTGGGTCCCTAGCTTGGCACTCCAGATACTTCTCAATCTTCACCCCTGCTAACTGGTGAGGTCCCTGACTTGAATCACAAGGCTACTCTGCAAGCATCTCCTCCACGAGTTGGGTCCCTGACTTGATCACTGCCTGAAGTTTCCCAATTCTCCACTGTGCCCGTTTGGTGAGAATTTGGATCAGGGAATTGCTCCAGTTACTCACTGTGGTCCCTGGTAAAGGTGGTTGGTCCCTTTGTGGCGACAGCTTCCCTTCTACCTCCAACCGTCACTTCTGGTTGGACTGCAACCAGTTCCAACCCTGTGCTGCCCTCTTACTTCTGGATAGGCTCTTACACAGCCCGACAGCCAGATGCCCCCGGGATAGGCCCAGTCTCCGGCCTAGCAGCCCGGGGTGTACGACACAAGTCCACCCAGACAGCCGTCCAGGTGGCAGAGAACACAGATCACCTGACTCCGCCCAAATATATAGGTGCTCCCAGGAGGGATACCCCATATACCCATAACCTGACCTTGGGTTGCCCTTCTCATATCTAGTACCACCAAGTACCCGGCCACCTAGTGGTAGAAGAGAAAAGTGCAACAAGGCCAAACTTGGAGAAATCAATAGATCTCTATCAATCAACCAGGATAACTTTTCTTGACAAGTAAATTTGTGAGGAGCTCCCTGCCTAAGCTACAGTAGGGTTGCCACATCATCCCTTTAATCCAGGACACACATTAATTACACAGGTTCTGTGGCTGATTAAGGTGGTAATTAAACTCACTTGATGCCTTATCTGCATTAAATCAGCCTCAGAACCTGTGTAATTCATATGTGTCCTGGATTAAAGGGATGATGTAGCAACCCTAAGCTACAGGGTGCTACATAAATTAACAGTGACCACGTTGTGGATGTGTGTTTTGTGGTGCAGTAAATTTAAAGTGGAGTTCCACCCACTTTTACAACTCTTCAGCATCCCTCACTAAACTGTGCACTGTAAACGAATTGGATGTTTTTACATTTTTTTTCTCAGCACCTACTGTATATCTGCTGTATTCATTTTTCACTTCCTCCTCCCTGGCCGTGGCCCATCGCATCATTTCCTGTTTGCAGTACCTTCTGGGAAGGGGCGGCAACTTCCTCTGACACTGCCGTTGCTATGGAAACTGACCTGAAACCTATTACACTGCTTGTGCTGCACTGAGCATGTGTGAGATCTGCAGAGATCTGCAAGGATGAGATCCAGGAAGAAATATAGTCTGGCTTCAGATGCCCACACTTAAGATGGCCACGGCCTGCTGTAAGTTTATAAAATAACAAACTATTGCAATAAACTAACAAAACAGACCTTAGTTTACAGACTAACTTTACTAGAATACATTAAGCTTGTGTATTATAGGGGAATTGTTATTTTAAAAGTATAATTTTGGCCGGAACACCACTTTAACTCATAGCATTTGGCAGTTGATGCTGCTTGCCAACACATTAATCTCCATGGGACCATACCACAACCTTGTGCCGAATGCATGGCATGCAGTTACAGCACGGAATTTCAATATAAAATTCCCCTCCTTAACACTTGGAGTCCACAACTGCTTTCAAAAGACAATCCACCACAGGTGCCCCCATTGGAGGATTCCCCCTTACCTCTTGTTCTGGTGACACTATTTCAGTAATAGTGGTGATTACCAAGATACATTGAGAGAAGGAATCCCTCCATTTGAGACGCAAGCCATAATGCAAGACAAAGGGTTAAACCCTTTTCTGTTCTATTCAGGAGGTCATCCCTCTCTTTTTTCTGCCTGTTAGAATGTTTCTTTTTAGTACATATGCAAGCAACAAACCTGACTGGATACTAGTGTACCCCTCACACTTCCAGTCTGTGTGCAGTTGTACAAGGGCCCGAAAACAAGTCAAACTCAATCATTTATACTGGTTGTATTTACCCAGTAGAAGACACTGGACGTGCTACATATGTCCAATAAAAAATGTACACAGTACGTCCAGCCCTTCATGTCTCTGCTGCATCCCAGACGTTTAACTGGCCACTCTCTACACTTTTTTTAAATTAAATTTACCTCTTTAACCCATTATTAATGCTTTATTAATCCTAATCCACCCTAATTAACTCTTCCTTCCCCTTTGCCCTTCAACTAATATTTCCTGTTTTTTTCAAAATTCTATTTTATTGACCATTAATATCTCAATTTTTTTTCCACTTTATTTGTTTTGTTTGTTATTTTTTTTGTCACATTTAAAATAGTGCAAAATTGGAAAGAAAATAATTTGTAAATAATTTTGCAATGTTTTGTAACAGAATCAGAACTTTAGTATAATTTTACACAGGACAAATTATAGAATAAATGTATGCTTTTACTCTACAGCAACACCGTTTTTTAAAAAAATGGTCTCTGCATTTTTTTTTTAACTTTGTTGCTTTTTTTTGTCTAGGCATTGCATTAAAAAGCTAATTTTTGTTTAAGACAATATCACAGAGAGAAATTCTGGTTTGTCCTTAAAGTGATTCCAATCGATCACCTTTTGAAACAGCTCATTCAGTTTAAAATAGAAATGAAAGGCAAAACATTTTTGTATAGCTATCAAAATACATTATAAATACCTTTTTTCCCTTTTTTTTAATAAGTGAGCGTCCCAGTGAATAGCTGTGCAGTGGGAGCGTGTCAGGACAAGTCTAATCATTGGAGGAGAGCACACTGAGTTCTCCTGCTTAGTGCGGTCAGTTTTTAATAGGAAAGCAAAGGGACTGGCAGGAACCCCCTTGGATTTCACACAAAGGAAGCAATACAAAGAGAACAGGATACTTTCTCATATAAGTACATGGTACAGCAGGCACATATCAGGAATATGAAATCTTGTGGTAACAAACTCTTTAAAAACAATACATGTCCGTTAGCATAAAAACAATATATATCTGTTCAACACTAAAAGTCCATTTACACCTGCCAATCCATAAAGGTGAATGAACCATCCGATCAGGTCTGTCTGAAAAACTGATAGGCGGACCTTTCACATGAAGAGTCTGATCAGGTCTGCCTGTCAATTTTTTAGGTAGACCTGATCGGAAAGTCCATTCACCTCTGTGGGCCGGTGGGTGTAAATGGACTTATGACTATTTACACCTGCCTACCTCCAATCTGATCTGGTCCGCTAATAAAAGGAAGGAGATCCGGCAGATGAGATCGAAGGCAGTCAGGTGTAAACGGACAGCAGATTCTGTTTACTCCCAGCCACCCATAGAGCAGACGCTGCCTGTGACCGCTCTGCAGAAACTGTGCAGACACGGACCTGCCATCCGCCAACTCTGCTCTGATCAGTTGGGGATCAGCGGACATCTTATGTTATCTTAAATTATTGGTGAATAAACAGGACCGTAGCAGAAATGTAAAAACTGCACTGGTCCATAGGGGGTGTACAGGTGTGAGAGGGGAAGTTGATCAAATGCATATTGTTAATTTTTTTAAATAATCACGTACTTGCATTTACTGTTCTTTGTTTTTTTTTTTTATTTGACTTCAGCTTTAAAAATGAACCAAACATACAAAAAGTGTCAAAAAGGCATATTTGTTTTTCCAAGTGTCAATCTGTTCTTGTGCTTCCACCGAAACTTTCTGAACTGGTTGTGTTTAGAGTAAACCAGGAGCCCTTCTCCTTCCTTGAGGGTTTCTGCATTGACAAATAGTAGCACAATCGAAAGCGTATTTACATAACCTTTTTAATGTGTGCGCCTGCTCATTAGATGACAAATGCAACAGATTATCAGGGATAATATTAATCTCGACTTCAAAGTGTTAAAGCGCCTGCTCGTCTCTCAAGATTTATCACTGTAATGAAAACCAACATGGCAAAATGATTTGTGGCTGGCGATTTGTAAACAGTACACTATCAAAGAGACTTGCACAATGTGGAAGCCAACGTTTCATATCTTGTATCAGTAAAATGTTAATTAGTTACACCATGTATATTGAGAATAATAATCATTTTGTGAAAATTGATATTTTATAAAAAGAAGCCTGAGGTTTTACTAAGCATAAGCAGTCTGATGGCACTGAAATTCCCCCACCTTAGCCTCGCCCCTCTTGCGATGCCCCACCCCTTTGCGATTTGTATATATATATATATTTTTTGCTCCCGCTTTAGCCTCGCCCCTCTTGCGATGCCCCACCCCTTAGCAATTTGTATTTTTTTTGTTAAAACTGATTCTGCAATATGCAAATATTGTCTAAATACAAGAGGTTTGTGTATTCTTCCTTGAATCTTGTTGTGTTTTGTGTGTTTCCTTCAGATCTGTACAGTAATTCAGTGTAAAGTGCCTCTGTGCAGGAACTTCCTGTAATAAAGACCAATCACTGCTGCACTCTGTCCTTGTGCTGGGTGACTGGTCTTGTCTCCGCCCTCTTCTGTAGTTATCCCTCCTACAGCTCTGCTCTCTGCACAGGCTATGTATAGCATAGTGTTGATGTCACTGCTACCTTTACAAGGTAATATCTAGATTTTTAAAAACATTTGTTGCACACAGAATAGATTTTTTAAAAATAGATTTTAACACAGAGTAGATTTTAGCCTCTATGGCTATTGAGAAAAATATTCAAATGAAAGTTATTCTTAAGTTCAGTTTTAGATGCCTGTATTAACAGGGACTTCCTGTCCTTGTGAAACCCATGCAAGAAATAAGGGGCACTGTTATCAATGGGATAACAATATTTCAGGTGTACCTCGAAAAGTGGGATTTTAAGGGCAATGTAATGATTGGAAGTATTGAAATATCATTAAAATAGTTTATTTATACAAAAACAAAATAAATATACATTGGCATACACATTAATCTATAATTGAAAATATTAAGAAATATCAAACGTGTGACAGTATATGATGCATCCTACTGCTAATTTGACGAATATCACCCCCGATAGGTGTGAGGCGTCCTGATAGCAGATTTCCAACGCGTTTCAACTTATTGTAAGAATAAAGTCTTCCTCAGGGAGGGACTGCATCACATTCTAGAATTTCGAGTAACAACATGATTACTAGTATATGTTTATATATTCCTTGCATAAATCTACAAAACATCGCATCTGCATCAAAATAGTATATGCGACTTACGTTTGCATCTGGCTGTGAGAAATCGCTTTCCCAGTGCTGGCCGGGGTCCT
This sequence comes from Lithobates septentrionalis, assembly GCA_037952835.1. Taxonomy (NCBI): domain Eukaryota; kingdom Metazoa; phylum Chordata; class Amphibia; order Anura; family Ranidae; genus Lithobates; species Lithobates septentrionalis. The sequence goes on from JBBDGP010001050.1 coordinate 1,002,590, forward strand.
AACACGTAATTGTCAGTACTGCTCAGATATCCTCTACGGGATGGCCTGGTGTATTTGTAAAAAGACCAGTATTTGGCAGTCGTGGTATTTAAACAACTGAAAAACATGAGTGGTATGGGAAAAGTATTAGTGGAATTAAATCTCGCAAGCGTAATGAAGATGGTAATGATGATGGTTCATAGGGGAAGTAAAGTTCCCCAGAGCCGTCATCAAAAGAAAAAAGAGGGCAAAAAGCGATCCATTACCTTAAGTTGATTGTGTCAGATGAAAGGTTCCATGTATCAGGGAGCTTGGTTCCTGTAGTACCTCTCTGTAGCAAAGCCAGTTGTGGAATGCTGCCTGTGGCCATCCCTGGCGTCCTAATATATGAGGTATGGGCGTGGCCAGGTAGTGGGTGTCACCCTTAATTGGTTAAGATCCCATATTTATTGGTGGTATGGTGAAGGGGGTGTGGCTAGGTAGGCCACCGTCCCTGTTGTGTATTGTGGATTGGCAAAAAACGTCCACAAGCTGTGTAGTTGCCTGGGTAGCGGACGCTTGTCCGCCTCCCTTCCTGTCCCCACCCCTTAGCGTGAAGCCAATTGCTTGCACGTAGCCCATATAGTATGGGCGCGAGGTGAGGCAGGGGGAGAGGAGCGTCCGGTCGCCTGGGCAACATATATATGACGTCGGGGTCACATGGCCCCGACGTACGTTCCCAGGAAGGAGAGAAGCGCCGTGTGGTTTTCACATAGCCCATATAGCATGGGCGCGAGGTGAAGCGGGAGCGTCCGGTTGTCTGGGCAACATGTATATGACGTCGGGGTCACATGGCCCCGACGTGCGTTCCCAGGAAGGGGAAAAGCGCTGTGTGACTCCACAGCGCTATTTACAAAATTCTGTCACTGTCTGTATCAAAACAGGAGCGCAGTGGCCTCACTGTCAGACAGGTGATACCAGAAAGCTGCGCAAGGCACCGTTTCATGTGGGTGTCATGGTTGTCACTCCGACAAACATGACAAGGAGTAACAGTTATATTCTCCCTCGTTTGAAAAAAATTTTCTTTGGGAAATTATTTTGAATAGGGATAGTCCAGGTACATTTTTGGTTTACATGGGATAAAAGAATATGGGAGAAAACTGAGGGGGAAATAATTTTTCAATATTGCCCAACCTCTCTATAGCCATTGCACCGCCATTAAGACAATGGCAGGACATCAAAATTAGGGCTTATAACCACCGGCACAGCAAGAAACCCCGGGGCATCAGAATAAAATCCGACGTCTTCGGGGTGTTCGGGCCATGATATAGCATCATGGCCCCCCCCTGTGCCGGGTAGGGATAGGGGGCAGAATGACAAAGGTGTCACCGGCTCTCGTTTCAACACTGGGGAGCAGATTCATATAACACAGCCGCATGAAAAACGCATCTGCAGAAGATAGCGACAATTAATAAAATACTGTATACAAAAACAATTTTACTGAAAAAATTACAGTACTAGCAGTGAATACAATTTAATTAAAAACTCTCCTATGTAGTTTCTGACTGAGTGAAGTGTATGATCTTGGCAGTTTACAACATAGGACAATCAGGGAGTGATTGGCCTGTGGTGTTATGGAGGGGATCCTCTGTTGGAATAGAGCTATCATTTATACAGACAAGGGGCAAAAAAAGAGGGAGCAGAGAAGATGAAATGATATTTGCTTAGTCCGTTTTCCCCGAGCTAAAACCCTCCAAGAAGGGTCTGAAACTTTCGGTTTCGTTTAAACCAGGGGGGGTAGTGGCCCTAAGGTGCCCTATCCAGCGCATTTCACGCTGGAGGAGGACCTTGTTCCAATCTCCCCCCCTGAGTGGCAGATGGATTCTGTCAAGGACTGTGAAGTTAACCGAAGGTAGCCGATAATTGTGACATCTGGCAACGTGCCTTCCCAAGGGCAGGTACAGGTTGCCGATTCGCATACTTTGCATGTGTTTGTCGACACGTTTTCTAAGTTCCTGTCTCGTTTTTCCTACGTAGAAGGCACCACACTGGCACTGCATGAGGTATACCACACCCTGCGTCTTGCAATTGGCAAAATGACGCAGGGAGAAGCTCTCCCCATTAGGCAGTGCCAGTGTGGTCCTCCTACCGATGACTGGGCATTGGGCACACGAGCCACATGGGTATGTGCCCCATGTTTTGCAAGGGTCCTTTCTTGCCGTGCCCTTGTATTCGCTCTGAGTAAGTGCATTTCCTATTGAGCTGGGTTTTCTATAGGTAATCTGGGGTTTTGGACCAATTAGTCCTTTCAGAGTTGGATCATCTGTAAGGATGGACCAATATTTTGAGATAATTTTATTAATTTTAAGGTGCTCGTTGGAAAATCTCACAACAATCCTTGTTGTGTCATCTTCTTTGGTGGATTTCTTTGAGAAGATTAGATCCCTTCTATTGATTTGCTTAACTCGGTTAAACGCTTTTTTTAAAGAGGATTTGGAGTAACCTCTATTCATGAGCCTGGTGGTAAGGTTGTCCGCTTCATGTTGAAAGTCTTCGTTATTACTACAGTTTCTTTTTAAGCGGAGAAACTGACTGTAGGGAATGGATCTTTTCAGGGGTTCCGGGTGAAAGCTATTTGCATGCAACAGGGTGTTGCCGGCAGTTTCCTTTCTATACAGTTTGCTTGATAGTCCGCCCTCAAAGTTTTTGAAAATGGTGACGTCCAGAAAGTTTACTTCATGAGTATCTGATGTCATTGTAAAGAACAGGTTAAAGGTGTTGTTGTTCATTAATTTTAAACAGTCCCTGAGTAGTTCAGGGGGACCATCCCAAATGATAAAGAGATCGTCTATGTACCTCTGCCACATACATATGTGGCGAGTGTACATAGACGCTGTCTCCCCCTGTAGAAACTCCCTCTCCCACTCCCCCAGGTACAGGTTGGCATAGGAAGGTGCGCAGCACGTTCCCATGGCTACACCCTGTACCTGGAGGTAGTGGGAGCCCTTGAAAAGGAAGGTATTATGTCTGAGGATGTACTCCAGCATCATGAGGATAAAAGCATTGAGTTTCCAGTCTGTTGTTGCTCTCTGTTGTAGGACACGTTCAATTGCCGCTATACCTAAGTGGTGTGGGATACTGTTGTACAACGATTCCACATCCATTGTGACAAGTAGAGCTGAGTTGGGAATGGATATCCCATCGAGGATTTGCAGTAGATGTACAGTGTCCCTTGTATAGGATGGTAGTTCCATCACATGGGGTCTCAGATACTGATCTATCATTTGACTGATCCCCTCTGTGATGGAACCATTCCCTGAAATAATGGGTCTCCCTAGTGGGTCATTTAGCTTTTTGTGCACTTTAGGTAGTGCGTAAAAGGTGGGCTGACGTGGGTGTCTGGTGCGTATGAAATCCCACGTATCTTTATCTATTACTCCTTCATTGAAAGATTCATCCACCAGGGAGAAGAATTCTTGATTAAATTTATCTACTGTGGAGGCAGAGATCTTTTTGTAGCATTTGGTGTCATTCAAGATGTTATAACACATTTTTTCGTATTTGGCATTGTCCATAAGGACAATGTTCCCTCCCTTATCAGATGCTTTTATTGTGATTTCTGTGTTGTTTTTGAGGGAGCTTAGTGCCTGTTGTTGTTCCCGATTCAAATTGCTTTTTCCGTTATGTTTTTCCATCTTGTTGATTTCCTTCGTGATCTGTCCTACAAATAGAGCTATGGCTGGACTCTGATTCAGTGGTGGAAATCTGTGTGATTTCCTTTTGTATTTTTTAATGGTAGTTTGGACTCTGCTGGGTTCCTCATGTTCTTCCTCACTGCTTTCGCTGTCAAGATCCCTCTCATCGAAATCCTCTAGGTAGGCCACCGTCCCTGTTGTGTATTGTGGATTGGCAAAAAACGTCCACAAGCTGTGTAGTTGCCTGGGTAGCGGACGCTTGTCCGCCTCCCTTCCTGTCCCCACCCCTTAGCGTGAAGCCAATTGCTTGCACGTAGCCCATATAGTATGGGCGCGAGGTGAGGCAGGGGGAGAGGAGCGTCCGGTCGCCTGGGCAACATGTATATGACGTCGAGGTCACATGGCCCCGACGTACGTTCCCAGGAAGGAGAGAAGCGCCGTGTGGTTTTCACATAGCCCATATAGCATGGGCGCAAGGTGAAGCGGGAGCGTCCGGTTGTCTGGGCAACATGTATATGACGTCGGGGTCACATGGCCCCGACGTGCGTTCCCAGGAAGGGGAAAAGCGCTATTTACAAAATTCTGTCACTGTCTGTATCAAAACAGGAGCGCAGTGGCCTCACTGTCAGACAGGTGATACCAGAAAGCTGCGCAAGGCACCGTTTCATGTGGGTGTCATGGTTGTCACTCCGACAAACATGACAAGGAGTAACAGTTATATTCTCCCTCATTTGAAAAAAATTTTTTTTGGGAAATTATTTTGAATAGGGATAGTCCAGGTACATTTTTGGTTTACATGGGATAAAACCTCTCATCTCACAAACTTACAATAATGGAACAGGAAGTTTTGTCTCTAGGTCTTTCTTTTTGTCCAAATCGCAGTCTAGACACCTTTGAAACTATTAAAGATATAAATCTGTTTGCCAGAAAACTCTTACTCAAGAGCTTATATGCGACTAAAAAGATCACGGCTACATCTGAAGTAGAACCCAATCTCAAAGCAGCAGACTTCAGAGCTCTTAGAGACCTCAATCTATTATTGCAAGAAAGTGGCCATATAGAGGATTTCGATGAGAGGGATCTTGACAGCGAAAGCAGTGAGGAAGAACATGAGGAACCCAGCAGAGTCCAAACTACCATTAAAAAATACAAAAGGAAATCACACAGATTTCCACCACTGAATCAGAGTCCAGCCATAGCTCTATTTGTAGGACAGATCACGAAGGAAATCAACAAGATGGAAAAACATAACGGAAAAAGCAATTTGAATCGGGAACAACAACAGGCACTAAGCTCCCTCAAAAACAACACAGAAATCACAATAAAAGCATCTGATAAGGGAGGGAACATTGTCCTTATGGACAATGCCAAATACGAAAAAATGTGTTATAACATCTTGAATGACACCAAATGCTACAAAAAGATCTCTGCCTCCACAGTAGATAAATTTAATCAAGAATTCTTCTCCCTGGTGGATGAATCTTTCAATGAAGGAGTAATAGATAAAGATACGTGGGATTTCATACGCACCAGACACCCATGTCAGCCCACCTTTTACGCACTACCTAAAGTGCACAAAAAGCTAAATGACCCACCAGGGAGACCCATTATTTCAGGGAATGGTTCCATCACAGAGGGGATCAGTCAAATGATAGATCAGTATCTGAGACCCCATGTGATGGAACTACCATCCTATACAAGGGACACTGTACATCTACTGCAAATCCTCGATGGGATATCCATTCCCAACTCAGCTCTACTTGTCACAGTGGATGTGGAATCGTTGTACAACAGTATCCCACACCACTTAGGTATAGCGGCAATTGAACGTGTCCTACAACAGAGAGCAACAACAGACTGGAAACTCAATGCTTTTATCCTCATGATGCTGGAGTACATCCTCAGACATAATACCTTCCTTTTCAAGGGCTCCCACTACCTCCAGGTACAGGGTGTAGCCATGGGAACGTGCTGCGCACCTTCCTATGCCAACCTGTACCTGGGGGAGTGGGAGAGGGAGTTTCTACAGGGGGAGACAGCGTCTATGTACACTCGCCACATATGTATGTGGCAGAGGTACATAGACAATCTCTTTATCATTTGGGATGGTCCCCCTGAACTACTCAGGGACTGTTTAAAATTAATGAACAACAACACCTTTAACCTGTTCTTTACAATGACATCAGATACTCATGAAGTAAACTTTCTGGACGTCACCATTTTCAAAAACTTTGAGGGCGGACTATCAAGCAAACTGTATAGAAAGGAAACTGCCGGCAACACCCTGTTGCATGCAAATAGCTTTCACCCGGAACCCCTGAAAAGATCCATTCCCTACAGTCAGTTTCTCCGCTTAAAAAGAAACTGTAGTAATAACGAAGACTTTCAACATGAAGCGGACAACCTTACCACCAGGCTCATGAATAGAGGTTACTCCAAATCCTCTTTAAAAAAAGCGTTTAACCGAGTTAAGCAAATCAATAGAAGGGATCTAATCTTCTCAAAGAAATCCACCAAAGAAGATGACACAACAAGGATTATTGTGAGATTTTCCAACGAGCACCTTAAAATTAATAAAATTATCTCAAAATATTGGTCCATCCTTACAGATGATCCAACTCTGAAAGGACTAATTGGTCCAAAACCCCAGATTACCTATAGAAAACCCAGCTCAATAGGAAATGCACTTACTCAGAGCGAATACAAGGGCACGGCAAGAAAGGACCCTTGCAAAACATGGGGCACATACCCATGTGGCTCGTGTGCCCAATGCCCAGTCATCGGTAGGAGGACCACACTGGCACTGCCTAATGGGGAGAGCTTCTCCCTGCGTCATTTTGCCAATTGCAAGACGCAGGGTGTGGTATACCTCATGCAGTGCCAGTGTGGTGCCTTCTACGTAGGAAAAACGAGACAGGAACTTAGAAAACGTGTCGACAAACACATGCAAAGTATGCGAATCGGCAACCTGTACCTGCCCTTGGGAAGGCACGTTGCCAGATGTCACAATTATCGGCTACCTTCGGTTAACTTCACAGTCCTTGACAGAATCCATCTGCCACTCAGGGGGGGAGATTGGAACAAGGTCCTCCTCCAGCGTGAAATGCGCTGGATAGGGCACCTTAGGGCCACTACCCCCCCTGGTTTAAACGAAACCGAAAGTTTCAGACCCTTCTTGGAGGGTTTTAGCTCGGGGGAAACGGACTAAGCAAATATCATTTCATCTTCTCTGCTCCCTCTTTTTTTGCCCCTTGTCTGTATAAATGATAGCTCTATTCCAACAGAGGATCCCCTCCATAACACCACAGGCCAATCACTCCCTGATTGTCCTATGTTGTAAACTGCCAAGATCATACACTTCACTCAGTCAGAAACTACATAGGAGAGTTTTTAATTAAATTGTATTCACTGCTAGTACTGTAATTTTTTCAGTAAAATTGTTTTTGTATACAGTATTTTATTAATTGTCGCTATCTTCTGCAGATGCGTTTTTCATGCGGCTGTGTTATATGAATCTGCTCCCCAGTGTTGAAACGAGAGCCGGTGACACCTTTGTCATTCTGCCCCCTATCCCTACCCGGCACAGGGGGGGGCCATGATGCTATATCATGGCCCGAACACCCCGAAGACGTCGGATTTTATTCCGATGCCCCGGGGTTTCTTGCTGTGCCGGTGGTTATAAGCCCTAATTTTGATGTCCTGCCATTGTCTTAATGGCGGTGCAATGGCTATAGAGAGGTTGGGCAATATTGAAAAATTATTTCCCCCTCAGTTTTCTCCCATATTCTTTTATCCCATGTAAACCAAAAATGTACCTGGACTATCCCTATTCAAAATAATTTCCCAAAAAAAATTTTTTTCAAACGAGGGAGAATATAACTGTTACTCCTTGTCATGTTTGTCGGAGTGACAACCATGACACCCACATGAAACGGTGCCTTGCGCAGCTTTCTGGTATCACCTGTCTGACAGTGAGGCCACTGCGCTCCTGTTTTGATACAGACAGTGACAGAATTTTGTAAATAGCGCTTTTCCCCTTCCTGGGAACGCACGTCGGGGCCATGTGACCCCGACGTCATATACATGTTGCCCAGACAACCGGACGCTCCCGCTTCACCTCGCGCCCATGCTATATGGGCTATGTGAAAACCACACGGCGCTTCTCTCCTTCCTGGGAACGTACGTCGGGGCCATGTGACCTCGACGTCATATACATGTTGCCCAGGCGACCGGACGCTCCTCTCCCCCTGCCTCACCTCGCGCCCATACTATATGGGCTACGTGCAAGCAATTGGCTTCACGCTAAGGGGTGGGGACAGGAAGGGAGGCGGACAAGCGTCCGCTACCCAGGCAACTACACAGCTTGTGGACGTTTTTTGCCAATCCACAATACACAACAGGGACGGTGGCCTACCTAGCCACACCCCCTTCACCATACCACCAATGAATATGGGATCTTAACCAATTAAGGGTGACACCCACTACCTGGCCACGCCCATACCTCATATATTAGGACGCCAGGGATGGCCACAGGCAGCATTCCACAACTGGCTTTGCTACAGAGAGGTACTACAGGAACCAAGCTCCCTGATACATGGAACCTTTCATCTGACACAATCAACTTAAGGTAATGGATCGCTTTTTGCCCTCTTTTTTCTTTTGATGACGGCTCTGAGGAACTTTACTTCCCCTATGAACCATCATCATTACCATCTTCATTACGCTTGCGAGATTTAATTCCACTAATACTTTTCCCATACCACTCATGTTTTTCAGTTGTTTAAATACCACGACTGCCAAATACTGGTCTTTTTACAAATACACCAGGCCATCCTGTAGAGGATATCTGAGCAGTACTGACAATTACGTGTTAGGACCCCGGCCAGCACTGGGAAAGCGATTTCTCACAGCCAGATGCAAACGTAAGTCGCATATACTATTTTGATGCAGATGCGATGTTTTGTAGATTTATGCAAGGAATATATAAACATATACTAGTAATCATGTTGTTACTCGAAATTCTAGAATGTGATGCAGTCCCTCCCTGAGGAAGACTTTATTCTTACAATAAGTTGAAACGCGTTGGAAATCTGCTATCAGGACGCCTCACACCTATCGGGGGTGATATTCGTCAAATTAGCAGTAGGATGCATCATATACTGTCACATGTTTGATATTTCTTAATATTTTCAATTATAGATTAATGTGTATGCCAATGTATATTTATTTTGTTTTTGTATAAATAAACTATTTTAATGATATTTCAATACTTCCAATCATTACATTGCCCTTAAAATCCCACTTTTCGAGGTACTTTTCTAGTTTTAAACTTTTGAGGGATGATGGCAATGACACAGCCAACTCTCTGAGTCATACAAATTATACAATATTTCAGGTGTTCTTGAAGAAACCAGTCACTTCATGTGCTAACTAGGGATGGGCCGAACGGACCTCTGTTCGGTTCGCACCAGAACTTTTGAACACCGCAAAAGTTCAGACCCAAATATCGAACCCCATTAAAGTCAATGGGACCCGAACGTCAAAAATCAAAAGTGCCCATTTTAAAGACTTATATGCAAGTAATTGGGCATACAATGGTTATAGGGGTCCGGGTCCTGCCCTGGGGGACATGTATCAATAAAAAAAAAAAGTTTGTTAAAAAGTTAATTTTTAAATGAGCAGTGATTTTTTTGATTTTTAAAAAGAAAGCATAATAATGAAAACTTCCTTCCAATATAGTGCCTGGGGGTCCCCTTCGTCTACCTGTAAAGTTGAAGATCTGTACCATGTCTAGAATCTGCTGCAGCAATAATTGCATTTATAAAGACAACAAAAATGACATTTTCCCTGCAAGCTGCCTTTATTTTGCTCAGCGACAGCTGGGGAGCCAGTGTGTATGATGAGGCCACAATGTAGTGCACTAGGACCAAGATTTTTTGGATACATTCTGGTGTCACTTTGACTTTAGGTAGAAGTAACAGGTGCATAAAAATTGGTCTTTGGGTGTCGGTGGCGCATTTACACCGTAACCCTATAGAGGTAATCTTGATGAAAGCAAGAATTGGCCTTGCTGTAAAAAATTGCAATGATATTCACCTGTCAAACAGGAGCAGAAAAATTACTCTTTGGGTGTCGGTGGCACCTTCCCACCGTAACCCTACAGAGGTGCTCTTGATGAAGGCAAAAAAAAATTGCAATTATAGGCACCTGTCAAACAGGTGCTGAAAAATTGGTCTTTGGGTGTTAATTGTGCCCATGAAACCTATACCAAAAACATTCTTCCAGATGAAATGACTGAACATCCTCAAAACTAGGCAGCCTTGAAGTCCTGCAGAGATTCCACATCCCAAAAAGACTTAATCAGTGACACTGGCATCAGGGGCTTCATAGCTGGTAATCCATAAAAGTCAAACGGTCCACGGAGTCTGTGGACAGACGTGTTCTATGATCAGTAACGAAACCTCCTGCAGCACTGAATGCCGGTTCTGAAAGCACGCTGGATGCAGGGCAGCCCAACAACTAAATAGCATACTTGGCAAGTTCTGGCCAGTGATCTATTCTCATGACCAGTAAGTCAGTGGATCGTCAGCTGGAAAGCTCGCCATCTCTGTTTTGGCCCCGAAGTAATTGTCCACCATGTGATGCAGACGCTGCCGATGGGATGTGGAAGCTGACAGCCCTGGGTCGACGAGGACTAAAAAAATTCCGAAATGCCTCACTTAAGCGAAATGGATACAGACTCTTCTGGCCAGCTTTAGCACATCTTGCAACCCTGGGTATGTATTTAGGAAACGCTGCACCACTAAATTGAGGACATGTGCCAGGCATGGCACATGTGTCAACTTTCCCTGTCTAAGGGCGGATAGGAGGTTTGAGCCATTATCGCACACCCCCATTCCTGGCTCCAGCTGGCGTGGTGTGAACAACCTCTGGGCCTGTCCCTGCAGAGCTGCAAGAATCTCTGCTCCGGTGTGGTTCCTGTCCCCTAAACACACCAGCTGAAGCACTGCATGGCACCTTTTAGCCTGACTCATGGAATAGCCCTTTGAATGCTTAGGGGGTACCTGATGTTCATAGGACAATTCTGCAGAGGAGGGCAAGGAGGTAGGGGAGGAGGAGGAGGGGGTAGAGCTCACAGGTCTGGCATCATCACCACCAGCTGTATGGAGATGTGGGGGCACAACAAGCTGCAGCACCAAGCCCTGTCCTGCATCCTTTCATGTTGCAAGCAGCGTTACCCAGTGTGCTATGAACAAAATATATTGTCCCTGCCAATGCTTGCTGGACCACATGTCAGCAGTAAGGTGGATTTTACGGCTGACTGCCTTGCCCAACGATGCCAGAACATTCCCTTCCATGTGATGGTAGAGAGATGGAACGACCTTACATGAAAAGTAGTAGTGACTGGGAACCTGACATTGTGGTACAGCACATTGTGCAAATTCACGGAAGGGGGCAGAATCCACCAGGCTGAAAAGCAGAAATTGGAGAACCAACAGCTTTGACAAGTTTGCATTTAGACACTGGGCATGTGGGTGGTATGGACTGTATTTTTTTCTTCAGTAGATGGGGCAGAGAAATCGGCCGGCTACAGTCTACAGCTGGTGGTGTGCTGCTGGCAGATGTGCTGCTGGGACCTGGGACACCCTGTGCTATACCATCATCCCTGTCAGTGGAGGCTGCTGAGAGGTAATGACTCGGCATAGCAGGGGCAGACTGAAGTGGGTAAGGAGGAGGAGGGAGGAGGAGGGACAGATTTGTGCCCCTTTTGTGTGGCTTTTTTTTAGGTGCTCTTGCCAACGGGCTGAGTGGTTGGACATTAAATGCCTTGTTAAGCATCTGGTACCCAAATGGTGTTTTTGCCATGTTTGATGTGCCTGAGACACAGTTTTCAGATAGCAACAGTGCGATCTGCTGCAGATGTGCTGAAAAAGTCCTAGACAGCTGAGCTTTGGGGAGTGGGCCGGGAGATAACAGCTGCAGAATGTGATGAAATAGGGTGGCTGCTCTCTACTCTTTCTTGATGTTGGCCTCCTTGGCGTTGTGCCGCCTCCCCTTCAATTTCCTACTCTGCTCCATCTGTCACCCAAGTCACATCAATGTCCTCATCATCATCTTCGTCTCCTCCATCTTCACCAGTACCACTGGAGACAACTTGGCAATATGGTGCTTCTTGGGGAACATGAATGCCAATTTGTCTACCAGTGTTCCTCCCTCTCTAGGCTCATGTTTCTGTCATCCTCAACCTCAGAACCAACATCTGAATCCAGTAATGGCTGGGCATCATCAAGAAGTAAGTGCCTAACACTGTGGTCAAATAACTCAGCTGACTCCTTAATGGCTGATGTTGGGGTTATGGCAGGAATAGGTGTGGACAAGGAGGCAGGTTTATCCATTCTGGCAACTGCAGGGAACTGCACACTTGTCTCTGCTTGCATGACAGAGGATGAGGAGGATGAGGAAGGTTTAGTAAGCCAGTCTACCACCTCCTCTGCATGCTGTAGCTGGATAGCATGGGCAAACTCACTAAATAGAGGAAATGATGCCCTGCCTGTGGACTGACCACCACGTCCACCTTTGCCTGTGGACACATTTGTTGCTGGCCTCCTTACAGTGCCAAGGGAATGTCTGCCTCTCCTTGCTGTCCTCCCAGACATTATTGGAAGGGAGGGTGCGGTGCTTATAAACAAATGTAAAGAAGAAGTTGGTGCACTTTAATTTGAGTACTCACACTACACAGACACACTCCACATATACACTATAATATACTGCAATATAATGTGCCAAACGTACAGTGACGCACAGAACTATATGGCGTTAAACTGGCAGTAACGCACACAAAACTATATGGCGTTAAACTGGCAGTAACGCATACAAATTATATGGTGTTAAACTGGCAGTAACACACACAAAATGATATGGTGTTAAACTGGCAGTAACACACACAGAACTATATGGGGTTAAACTGGCAGTAACGCACATAAAACTATATGGCGTTAAACTGGCAGTAACGCACACAAAACTATATGACGTTAAACTGGTAGTAACGCACAAAAAACTATATGGCATTAAACTGGCAGTAACGCATACAGCAGAAAATGGCGTTAAACTGGCAGTAACGCACACAGACGTAAATGGCGTTAAACTGGCAGTAACGCAATCAAATAGACGGTGTTCAACCGTTACTACACTGACGCTATCTGAACTGTCCCTACTCTAACTATACACTAATGTAAAGATTAGTGGCACGGTCTCACTACACTACACTGAAACTATATGAGCTGTCCTTACTCTACACTAATGTATGTATGAATGACACGGTCTCACTACACTACAGTGAAACTATCTGAGCTGTCCCTATTCTAGCTGCACACTATGCAAAGCTGAATGATGGTCCTCCTCACTACACTCACACTATCCCTAGACTGACACTAAACTAATATTCTACACTGACAATTGAAGCAAAATAGCACAGTATAGCACACTAACTAACTAATAGCACTGAACAGAGCCCTGTTCTATCTCTCTCCATGCCGAAGTCACACTGAAAATGGCTGCCATATAAAGAATACTTTTATACTGTGGAGCGGGAATGAGCCATGATTGGATAAAGTCATGATGACAGTGTCCAATCATGACTCTGACAGTGCTCTGTGCCCTGATTGGCTGAAGCTTTCACTGCTTCTGCCAATCGGGGCTTGCAATGCACTGTTCAGCGCTGCAATGCATTGTGGTCATTTCAGAGGGGGGGCGAACAAACGGTCAAACGACCCGTTTGGTCGGATGTATGCTCGGGTCGAACCGTTCACCCATCCTTAGTGCTAACAAGGAACATGGCCATTGAAAGAGAAAGCAGTGACAGAGAATAATGCATAAGTACTTTTTCTCCTTCACCATAAATACTACTTCTTCTTTACCATAAGTAATATAAGTACTACTTTTCCTTCACCATAAATACTACTACTTCACCATAAGTACTACTTCTCATTCACCATAAGTACTACTTCTCTACTTCTTCACCATAGGTACTACTTCACCATAAGTACTACTTCTCTACTTCTTCACCATAAGTACTACTTCTTCTTGAATAGAAAGTAAGTAAAAGTGAATTTTTTTTTCAAAGTTTTGGTCTTTTTTCTATTTATAGTAAAAAATAAAAACCCAGTGTTTATTAAGTACCAAAAAAGGAAAGCCCTATCTGTAAGTTCAGTGTTGCACCACTGAAATACAGGCTGGTACCTAAGTGGCTAAACTAACTCACATCTTCAGCTGGCTGAACAAAACTGAAAACTCACAGTGCGTACCCAGCTTAAAGTGATACTAAAGTCTTATTTTTTACGTGTAAAAAATAATAAACATGTTATACTTACCTGCTCTGTGCTTTGGTTTTGCACAGAACAGCCCCAATCCTCCCCTTGTTGGCGCTCCTGGTCCCTGCTGAGTGCCCCCACAGCAAGCAGCTTGCTATTGGGCCACCCGGCCCGAGCCAATGCTCTGTGTCTCCATTCAGACACGGAGCCACGGCTTGGCCCAGCTCCTCTCCCTCATCATTGGCTCACTGACTTTGATTGACAGCCGTGGGAGCCAATGGTGTCTGCTGCTATGTCTCAGTCAAGCAGGAGGGAGAGTCCCTGGACTTTGTGGCTCTCGTGCAACATCGTTGGATCGGGATGGGGCTCAGGTAAGTACTGGGGGGGCTTTCTGCCTTCGGAACCACTTTAAGTGCCCCTGTTCACAATTGCACACTCAGTTGCCCTATATTCTGTGCCCTGCACTGAAAAAAGTCCATGAGCTTTTTTTTTTCTTTAAGCCTATCCAATCATTTTTGGTCCCATAGATTTCAAAGGAGCGCCTGTAAATGTGTTCTTCTCTTGCTCAGCCCAGGAAAAAAGCTCCTGAGGCCCCATTTACACTATTATGTGTGGCACAAGGCATTGTGTGTATGAATGCTTTTGCATGTTCATTTCAATGGGTTGCCCTAGCTAGCTTATGCACCTTTTTGCGCTTCGAGCCTTGTACTTTTTTTTTTTTTTTTTTAACAATAAATGACACTGCAAGTGTGAAATGTGTTTTTTTTTGTGCATTTCATGATTTTTATGTATGTTCATGAAAGGCTATAGTGTGTAAGGTTAATACGTGTGACAAAATGCCTGCAATACACTTGTAAAACGCCTGAAATACGCATGAAAAAATGTTTCAAAATCACCAGGAATATTCACTCTTCAGGTGTGAATGCAGGCCTATTATAAAGTAACTCCTGCGTCAGAACAATCCCTTATCCTGTACTATGAGAAGCAGCACTGAACAATAACAGTCCTACGCCAGAAATTACCAGTCCCGTTCTCCCGGAGCTGAAGACTAATAATCCAGACTCAAGCAACACAATCTGCAGAAGAATTACAGTTACTATATATAATACTAGTTCTGACATATAAATACTTCTGTGCACTGTATATTATATGAGCTACCCTAACATAGGCCTAATCTTCTAGTATTCGTTTTACGAAGACTGTATATGTCCTTATAGTGAAGTCGGCACCTGCTTAAGGATCTTCACTTTCAATGACTGCAATGCTACGCCTAAACAAATGTGGAAATTTAAAGCTGGAGCTCCAGTAACATTCTGGCTTGGCAGTGTGTCACCAATGTCACAGCCTAAATTAAGGACAAATAAGTGCAGGATGTCCTGAAAAGGCAAGGCCAAGAGGTGACACAGAGGAAAAAAATCATAGAAGAATGTCATTAGTGTGATACGAATTGTTATACAATGCACGCCCTTCAACAGTGAACTTTGTGTTCTGGGAGAACTGTCAAACAAAAAAAAAAAAAGGTTTAACTCTGTAACGCTTTATCATTGTTATGGGTCTATACCTTAAAAAAGTCTTATATGAGAGAGTTATTAAAGAGTTCTATATATACCATATGTAAAAACTAAATGAGTGTATCATGTATCGGGAATATAGTAAATTCAAGCGTTGGTGTTGATTTACTGAAAGCAAATAGACTGTTCACTTTAAAGCAGAATTGCACTTTGCAAGGGAATTTCCCCCTAGACCTTGTTGAATGAGGTGAAGCTCTGCTGACTTCCGTCATCAAATCATGCTTAAGCAAAAATACCGTTTTGCTTTTTTTTTCATTTAACTTGCACATGATTGACTATTCTGGGAAAAATTCCTTGGCAAAGTATAATTTCTCTTGCAAAGGTAATCAAGCCATGTGGTCATGTTTTTAAACATAGGTGGGCACACAGCAAATCAGGATAGGTTGTTTATAAAGAGGACCTGGCTATTCTTGAAACATTGGCTTTTCATGGGAGCACCACAGTGGTTTAGTGGTCAGAAACACTGGGGTTATTTGTTTGAATCTTAAACACAATGCTACCTGTGTGGAGTTTGTATTTTCTCTCTGTGCTTGCAAGCTCCCCACTCCAAAAAACTCGCTGGTAGGTTAATTGTCCTTAGTATGTTAGGGAAGGACCTTAGATTGTAAGCTCCTTGAGAACAAGGACCGATGTGCTATGTAAATACCTGTAATAAATCGAAAGAAAGAAAATGCTGTATTTTAGCAGTGGAGTGCTGAATTCATCCTTCACAAGTTCCTGTAAGTGCCACTGTTGGCTATGCATCCTGATGTTTTGTGGTTATTGTGTTAGGCATGTGGGATAGACATAGCAACTACTGTGTGGGATTGCAGCCTTTAGGCTCAGTGACTGCTGACATGCAGGCAAGTAATGGAAGCTAAGTACAGGACCATTTAGATATAAGGAAACAGGCAGGGACATAACCTGAATGACAGGAAAAAACAAGATACTACCAAGCACCAGAACATCCTATGACAGCCTTTCTCAACCAAGGTTTCGTGGAACCCTAGGGTTCCTGTAGAACAATGTTTCTCAACTCCAGTCCTCAAGGCGCTCCAACAGGTCATGTTTTCAGGCTGTGGTAATTACTAAGGCAGTGAAACTGATCAAATCACCTATGCAAAATAATGGAAAGCCTAAAAACTTGAACTGTTGGGGCGCCTTGAGGACTGGAGTTGAGAAACTCTGCTGTAGAAGTTGAAAATGCGACTGTCACGACTAGTACTTACCGAGACCAAGATGCCGAGAGTGGCTCGCCCTTATGACCACGCGCACCCTGTCCCCCGGAAATGATCCAGGGAGCAGGGGGCACGCAGAGACACGGGCCACCAGCAGGTGAGTACTCCAGAGGTAGAAGGACTGTATGCAAGGTGGGGATTTCCAGGAGCTGACTGGAGGTTCCAATACAGAGTCAGGGGATCAGGTGCGGAATAAACAGGAAGTCCATGAAACTAGCCAGGGGTCAAAACCAGGTAATCAGATCAAGCAGAGTCCGTTTGGATAGCCAGGGGTCAAGCACAGGTAATCAGTATTAAAGCAGAGTCCATTTGGATGGCCAGGGGTCAAGCGCAAGTAATCAGTATTTAAGCAGAGTCCGTCTGGATAGCCAGGGGTCAAGCACAGGTAATCAGTATTAAGGCAGAGTACACAGCGAACAGGAACTAGGGACAGCTGACGACAAACCAGCAACCCGACTAGGTGCTGGAGCCATCTGAAGTAGCCCACACAGTGTGTGCGTCGGCGTGACGCGCTACCATGCACCCGCACAAGCGACCGCGCGCACTCGGGGGCCATTGTGCACCAGCATGCGCCGCACCATTGGGCCACGCACGGGTGTGCGCCGAAGCGCCAGTCCACCGCGCATGCTCCCCGGAGCCCGGTGAACAGAGGCAGAAGCCGTCCTCTGACAGCGACCATGTGTATGCTCTATCGGACTTTTGCTGATGGAATTCCAGCCAGCAAAAGATTGAGAGCATGTTCTCAATTTTTCGGTCGCAAAAAGTTCCGATCTGAAATTCCGACGTGCAAAATTCCTACGCATGCCCGGAAACAATTCAATGCATGCTCAGAAGCATTGAACTTAATTTTCTCGGCTCATCGTAGTTTTGTACGTCACCGCAATCTTGATGGTCGAAAGTTCAGCGAACTTTTGTGTGACCGTGTGTATGCAAGCCAAGCTTGAGCGGAATTCTGTCGGAAAAAACATCCAAGATTTTTCTGACGGAAATTCCGCTTGTGTGTACGCTGCATTGCGCTATTCAAATCGAAAAACAAAAAGTTTTGCCTTTAGTGATACTTTAACATGGGTCCTTTGAGACCAGACAGTTGTTTTAAGGATTCCAGAAAGGTAGCGCTAGGAGAAACATTTTGCTCAAGCATGGTGTTAGCTCCTTGGACAGAATTTAAATTTGCTTCTCCTGGTGGTATCGCCGGTACTTCTAATTGATCTTAAACTGTCTTCTCTATTTAAGCCAGCCTAGTAACAGTTCCCAGCCAAGAAGGAAAGAATTTAGGAAAAAAATCATATCTAGGAATTGGAAGCCGGCCATGGAAAGTATGTGAAAGCACCTGGCTCTTTACAATCTGCATGTTCTTCCTATGTCTGTGTAGGCTTTTAAATGGTATTTTTATTTACTCTCACAATCCAAGAACCAGGGGCTGATCCAGAGTCTAGTCTCGGGAGGGGCACTGCCAGAAAATACATTTTATTTGGGCCAATTTATCGGGGAAACAGCTGGTGTTGGCGCTTCAATCATCACGGCACTATGGTTGATATGGTGTCAGGATGATTGAAGTGCATTATTTCTATTATTACATTGTTATATAAAATGAAATAGTTCAACTCACCATAATCAATGTGTATGTGTCACCGGCGCAAAAACACTATTCACTCAATTGCCCTTTAAACCCTGTCAGAGTTGCTGCACTCAAGAAAACCATTCATTAGAATGGGCTAAGAGTTATAATTAATGTGTGTGAATGCGCTACTCATATACCTACACCACTCACAATTTTACATTACTTTCCTATTACTGTGTCAAAAAAATTATATCATGAAACAATATCCCATAAAGTATACCACTTACAATACCATGTTTACAAATCACCAATATAAGCCAAAACATAGATCAAAATAGCTGACATGTACGATATACATCACAAAGTCCTTGTGCAAAAAGGTACAAAATCTTCTATTAATTGCTGTGATTATAATTCTTAACGTGCTCCTGTGTATCTTCTATTTTCATATGTGACTTAGTAACACACCACCACCTTTTAGATTGGCCACTCACCAGATACTTCTTAAATGATGCGCCTTTGGTTCATTAATGGGATAACCACTCCACCTTATTATCGCTCCTCACCGGCTATGCTTGAGCTTTGATTTTCCTCATGCAAAGTATATGGACAACGATCATTGCGCAATGCGTTTAAAACTTTTTATTATGTAAAATACAAAAAGTGTACACTCACATTTAAAAGTGCCCTCGAGCCGGCACTAAGCTATTTCAGCAGTTAAGGCTGGGTGTTATTCGATCGCGTGGTCCGCCTGTATGCGATGTGTGTAACCTCCGCGTTCGGCTTGCGCTCCACCCTTTGTTCCCGTTCGTATCTCCACCAGCTACGGACGTTTCCGCTCACCTGGTACAAAAATCTCCCAGCAGCCGCCCAGCTGCTTGCCCACTCTCTCACCCGCCCGCCGAGCCTCTCGCCGCTCACTAACTGAGCCGGCCAACAGCCCGGCCCGCCCGCCCACGGAGCCACCCGCTCTCTCACCCGCGGAGCCACCCACTCTCTCACCCATGGAATAGCCCGCCTGCCCACTCACTCACCTGCATTCTCGGGGGGGAATTGCCCCGTTGCACCCCCCTGGATCCGCCCCGCCAAGAACATACTGGTATGGTGAACAAGTTTCTACCCAAACGTGTTTTATAGGGTTTGTATCTGTATGACAGTAGAAGGAATAATAAAGTGTCAGCTCCTCTGGTGTCAGTGGGAGATGTAAAAGGTATATATATTTTAAAAAAACACTACAGAATTCATGGGCACTATATAGGAGTAATCTAGTTCATAAATACATCTCATACATCATATATAATACTGTATACTGGTAATGGC
Source organism: Lithobates septentrionalis (assembly GCA_037952835.1). Lineage (NCBI taxonomy): Eukaryota > Metazoa > Chordata > Amphibia > Anura > Ranidae > Lithobates > Lithobates septentrionalis. The sequence goes on from JBBDGP010001050.1 coordinate 1,022,222, forward strand.
ATGCTGCCACTCTTCAAGTAAATGTATAATACTTTTCTTATTATACTGCCCCTTAAAAACTACATTATGAAAAAAAAGTACGAATTTTCCTACCATTTTGGAAAATTGGTCTCTATCTGCTTTTTTATCCATACATGTTGCTGTTTATCTGCCCTCTTCTGTTGGCCCCCTTCATGCTCTCAAGGCACTCCTTAGATTTGTCAGAAATCACCTGACATTATCTTTATCGGATTGTGTTCTTGTAAGATTGAGACTGATAAATATGTTGTACATAGGTTTTTATGATGGGCTTAGATGCCAATAAAGAAGATACTGTATCAGTATTTTGGCTGCTGTTTGAAAGTGTTTATCAGTCATTGACATCGGCCTATCTTAAAATCTCTCCTCCGGGTCATTGGCCTTCTAGTAGGAGGATCTATATTGATTATATCACTTCTCAATACCTTTAGTGTAAGCTAACATTAACTTTTTGGACTGAATTCTGACCTTTAAAAAACTTAAGTCAAGTGAACAAGAAACAATAAGTTGAGAGTTCCGGAGGGTCCCTTTCAACACATGCTATTTGCTGGAGCTGAATGTTGGATATAAACTTCAGAAGACTACTATGCAAAAATACTGATGACTGTCTTGGTCACTTGTTAATACTGCCTATTTGATTTTGTGCAACTCTCACCACGTTCTTCATAAATGTATGGAAAAGTTAACAGGTGCATAGAACACATTTCTGCTACCCTTGTTGTTTGCCATAGATGCCATTGTCTCTAACGGTAGCTACGCCACACTTGGACTAAGTTATATTCGCCCATGCAGGGTAAAATAACAGTGTCTCTGCAAAGGGCCCCTCTGAATCCCCTTACTCACCTTGCCAGTGATCCCCCACTGCTCCTGCCTCTGTTGCAGCTGGCGACACCAACCTACTACCAAACAACTACATAATGTTTATGGGCAAAGGGCAGCATATTGTATGCTTCACTGAGACAGTTGTCAGGTCTAGCAACCAATCTTTAGCTTCAGCACTGTCACATGATTGCGGGAGTGATGTCACTGATCCTCTAGGTAGCATACATCACTGATTTCAGCACTGGCCATGATAGAGGAAGGAGCGTAAAAAAAACACAGAGACAAGGTGAGTATAATGGCAAGGTCACTGTCACTTTGTCCTGCATGAACAAGGAGACAATATCTCTCCAACGAATGTCTGTTTTTCATATGGATGTAAAGAATCCATTGAGTTAACTATGAAGGAACCTTGTACCAAGGTTTCTATATTTAAACTGCCATTGCTGATTTCTTTGTGAAAAAGGTTGTTGCCTGGCTGTCTCTGGCTTCAACAGCTTTTGAGTTTACTAAAGCCTTACACTCTGCTAACCTGAGTATACTGGAATAACAGGATGAAACCACTGCTAGGACACAGTAACATTTTTAGGCAGCAAATAAAATGAATAGCAGGTCTCAGGCTGTGCTAAGTTGACCTTTTCTCATAAATACACTATGCTGTCTGGGGGCCCCACTGTATTACAAAAGCTGCGCAGTTTTCAAATCATGTCCTTAGTTTAATTGCTTTGCCAGTAGGCCATGACTGACAAAACTGCGCAGCCTATGGACGGGGCTTAGTGTCTAAAACAGGGACCCTCATGAATGTTCTCGCTAATGGCCTGAGAACACTGGCATGGCAAGGCAGCACTCCAACTCAGATGTGAGCCATTTGCCTTGAACAGTTCCACTTGGTTGACTTAAACACTTTGCAGGTAAGCACTTTTCCTATGTCAATGTACACCTTCTCCTCATGAATGCAGCAAGAGGGGACACCGTAGGGCCTATGTCCCACTCGCCAGCGCAGCCATATTTGTTATCTCCCTCCTAGTGACAATGTGAGTTCCCGCTATTCTCTCAGCGCAGACCTCTGTTGCTCATGAGCTTTAACACTTTACTTGGATCCCTTCCTTGCTGCCTCTTGCTTCCATACCTCCAGGCTAGGTCCCTGGGTCCCCTGTGCCGTGATGAGTATGGGGTACCGATCGCTAGAGAGGAGGTCAAGCTCACCAACCCCCTCACTACCGGGGTGAGTGCCTCCCATGCCAGGTATCGAGCTTCCACTGGCTGGCTGCTATTGCATTCACACCACTTTGCTGGTTACCCGTAGCAACAACAATATAGCCATATCTTCCCCCAACACCTCTGCACAATTAACCCTTCAGTGGTGGCTCTCTTGTATCTCCTCTTCATCCCCTTGTTATACAAGCCCTGTTTGTGATATGTCCCACATGCATCCCTTGGAATAACTTCAGACCAGGCATAAAATGGTTTACAGTAACTTTACTGAAGATTACAGTACATAATGTACAGTCTCACATAAGCACAGCCACAGTCCTAAGCTAACTAATGCAGGCTGCCCAGCTCATACCTTGCCCAAGAGGAAAGTCCATTTAGCTCAAATGCATAAATGACAGGTGCCTAGTCCAAGGAGAATACCAGTAGGTGACTCAAAGGGGGGGGGATACATACTTCAGCAGGCCTACATGTTGCAACAATTCTTCAATTAAAATCCCATGTGAAAGACCCCAGCTCTGAGCCCTCCCCTGGTATTTATGAGGCTTACAGCAGGGGGCAGGACTCAGAAAGCCCAGGAAAAAGTCTAGACACAGTTAACCCCTTCCCATCCTGGGCAACCTGCTAACTAAAGCATGACACACTCACCATTTGAATAACAGGAGTTTGCATACATTTCCAGAGTATGTTACCAGTTCTAGGGACTGCTGTTATATCCACATCCTGTTATTGAAGAATTTTTACATAGTTGGGAAACTATCCCATAAAGGTAGGACTTTTAAGGATGCACAGCTGACACTGAGGTGAGCACAAAGTTGCTTTAAAACCAAGTTTAATTGATACAAAAGTTAAAAGTTACATACAGAGATATACAAATCTCATGTTTGTAATAATAGCATAACATGGTGTAAACATTGATACTTGTTCCCAATGCTGATGACAATTCATATATGTAGAATCATCCAACCCTTTTCACAAACTAATATCTCCGCTTCTTCAGGGAAATTCAACGTCTATCTAATTGTGTTTTCTTTAATTCAATGATAATTAGCTAGACCTTGAATTTCCCTGAAGAAGCAGATATATTACTTCGCGAAACGCATTGGATGATTCTACTTATATGAACTGTTATCAGCATTGGGAACAAGTATCAATGTTTACACCATGTTATGCTATTGCTACAATCATGAGATGTGTATATCTCTGTATGTAACTTTTAACCTTTGTATTAATTAAACTTGGTTTTAAAGCAACTTTGTGCTCACCTCAGTGTCAGCTGTGCATCCTTAAAAGTCCTACCTCTATGGGGTAGTTTCCCAACTATGTACAAGGAGTTTGCATAAAAACACAGACCTCCAGCACAAAGTTTTACAAAATTAAAAAACACTTACATTTTGTACCACACTGTAAGCATCTGCTTACAAGCTTGCCACAAAAACTCCCATTGAAATAATAAGCCACGTCAGAGGGCCCTGCTCATTAGAGCTTACAATCTAAGAGGGACGATCAAGTGATACAAAAGGTAATATCTGTGGGAGGATGAGCTGATGAAGAAAATGAGGGTACAATTGTTACGTGGAGACAGGATAGGCTTCTCTGAAGAAAAAAGTTTTTAGGGGTTTCCTAAGAGTGGATAGAGTTGGAGATAGTTGGACAGATTGGGGTAGGGAATTCCAAAGGATGGAAGAGGCTTGGGAGAAGTCCTGGAGGCGATTATGGGAGGAGGTGACTAACCTAGTCTCAAAATACCAACCAAATCGTCCTCTTCATTCCTCCCAAGACCTCCAGCAAAGGTCAGACGGAACAAATCCGCCGGACAATTCGATCGTTTGTGGGCTTCATCAGACCTTTGCTGTCGAAAAATCAGAGGGACTTTAGATTTAGAACATGTTTCAAATCTTTCCGATGGACTCGAGTCCGGCCGAAAAATCAGTTCGTCTGTATGCTAGTCCGACGGATAAAAAACGATGCAAGGGCAGCTATTGACTACTGGCTATGAACTTCCTTATTCTAGTCCCTTCGTACATCATCACATTCAAACCAACGGACTTTCGAACGGACTTTAGTCCGTTCATGTGTGGGCAAGTCCGGTCGTTCGAAAGTCCGTAGTAACTCCGTCGATAGTCCGTCGGAAAGACCGTTGGACCTTTGATGCTGAAAAGTCCACTCGTGTGTACGCGGCATAACAAACCGTGGGTCACAGTGGTTACCTGCTGTTAGGGACAAATTTCTGACCCTGGATGCAGAAAGATTTTATCCAATGGCAAAAATGTATCCCTACCTGCAGATAACCACTGGATGTGTAGATACAGGTGGATACAGGTTTACAGCAGCAGACAGCCTTGGCTCTTTTCAGCCCATCACTCAGGTGTACAGGCTGAGCAGAGATTAGAACATCTGATCTGATTCACTGCCAGTCACATTTACACAGTAATCAATGTATTTTTAATCGCTGTATAAATGTGAATGGTCCCAAAATAGCGCCAAAAGTGTCCGATCTGTCCGCCAAAATGTCGCAGTCACGGTAAAAATCACTGATCGCCGCCATTACTCGTAAAATGGAAAATTGTATACTCACCTTTCCGTAATTTTCCTTTCCTGACGCATCTTCATGGCAGCACACACTGGGTTGTGACTCCACCTCCACAACCTGACAGGATTGGTCTAGCTATAAAAGTTTGAAGAGAGATGACCCCCACCATTCTCTGTATATATCATCTAAGAACAGGGTGGGAACCTGTGTGCTGCCATGAAGATGCGTCAGGAAAGGAAAATTACGGAAAGGTGAGTATACAATTTTCCATTTTCCTGACGCCTTCATGGCAGCACACACTGGGAAATAACTCGCCAGTCGGGAGGGTGCAAACTAACACATTTTATTATTCTAAAGAGCTGTGGAGTTGGCTTTAATAATGGATCTGCCAAAGTCTGCTGTTGTTAGTTGAGCAAAGTCAATTTTGTAGTGAGAAGTAAACGTATGTCTAGATGACCAGGTTGCTGCTTTACATATTGTTTCTGGTGAAACCCTGCAGTATGCTGCCCATGAAGTTGCCACTGCCCTGGTTGAATGTGCCTTGATACCTTCTGGGATATTAAGTTGCTGAGTAGAGTATGCCTTTTTGATGGTGCTAACTAGCCAGGATGCGATCGTTCGAGAAGTTGCTGGATGACCCTTCCTAGGTCCGTGTGGAATTACGAGAAGAGTATCAGTTTTTCTGAAGGAAGCTGTGGTTTCTAGATAGTTGGTAATGACTGTTTTGATATCCAATGCATGAGGCTCACCTTGGTCGTTAGTAAAGGATGGAAGGGTGATATCCTGGTTATAATGAAAAGAGGATGCTACTTTGGGAGTGAAATGTTCCGAAGGCTTCAATACCACTCTATCGGGATAGAGAACTAGGTACGGTTCTGTTATCAGTAGTGCTCTAAGTTCCGAAACTCTTTTTGCGGATGTAATGGCGATAAGGAAGGTTAGCTTTAAAGTCAGGTTCCAAAGAGATATTGATTCAACCGGAAAAAAAGGAGGTTTTGATAATGCGTCTAGTACTGTAGAAAGATCCCATGCTGGAAAAGTGGGTTTTCTTGGAGGTCTGATTTTTAGGCAAGCCTTCATGAACTGGATCACCAGAGGGTGCAGGACCCATCTAATGCCTGTTTTAGCTGATAGGGCAGAAATCTGGACTTTAAGGGTACTTGAGCTTAATCCTTTGTTAATACCCAGCTGAAGGAATTCCAGCACTTGCGGTGGCTCGGGTGATACTGAGTTCCAATTTTTTTGTTGAGCTAGTGAACAAAACCTATCCCAGACTTGTGAGTACGTCTTGTTGGTGGTGCTTTTTCTTGCTTGTAAAAGGGTTGCAATTACTTCCTGCGAGCATCCCTGCTCTAATAGCCTAGTCCTTTCAATTTCCAAGCTGTCAGGTGTAATTTCTCTGGTGCTGGATGTAGAAATTGACCCTGAGATAGGAGGTCTGATGTTACCGGGAGAGGCAATGGATGTTGCAGGCTGAGTTGTAGTAGGGTAGTGAACCAAGGTCTCCTCGGCCAAAGAGGAATTACTGCTATTACTGTGGCTGACGATCTCCGAAGTCTGGATAGGAACCTCGCGATTAAGGGTACTGGTGGAAAGATGTAGCCCAGCTTGAAATTCCATGGATGGGTCAGACAATCTATCCCCTCGGCCGACTGGAAAGCCGCCCTTGACAGAAATCTCCGACATTTGGTGTTCGTAGGGGTGGCTGCTAGGTCGATCTCCGGTATTCCCCAAGTTCTTGACAGGAGGGAAAAAGCTTGTTGGCTCAATGACCACTCGTTGTTCGAGAGAAGTTCCCTGCTCAAATAGTCGGCCAGCATGTTCTGGGCTGCTGGGACATATACCGCTCTCAGGTCTACTAGATGCACTTGTGCCCAATCCATGATAGGATGAACTTCTTCCATTAATGTGCGACTCCTCGTACCCCCTTGCCTCTGAATATATGCTACTGCTACTCTGTTGTCCATTTGGATTACAACGCTTTTTCCCGTCAGGTATGGAGAGAAAGCCAGGAGTGCCTGAAAGGCTGCTCTGAGTTCTAGTATATTCGACACTATACCATGAGCTTGAAACTTCCACTGCCCCTGGGCTGCTAGATTTTGGTAATGAGCTCCCCATCCCGCCTGGCTGGCGTCTGAAGTGACCACCTCTGGCTGTGGAGGTACTATAGGTTTGTATCTTTTGAGGTTGCTGGATCGTGTCCACCACCACATGGATTGTTTCACATACCTGTGAATGTAGATCGTCTGAAGCATTGATGCTCCATTCCACTGCCTCAGGAAGGAATTCTGTAAGATTCTCGTGTGCCATTGGGACCACTGGATCATGGGCAGGGTTGCAGACATGGAGCCTAGGATACTCATACATACTCTGGCTGGTAGGTGTGTAGTTGAGATTAGCCTCTGAATTTTCTGGATCAGGGGCATGATCTTCTCCTGAGGAAGCTGCACTCTGTTCTGGATGGTGTCTAGTTCTGCCCCCAGAAATACCATCCTCTGTGTGGGCTGTAGCCTGCCTTTCTGCCAGTTCACTAGCCAACCGAAATCTTGCAGAGTTGAGAGTAAGAATTCTCGGTGTTGTATCAGGACCTGGCGACTCTCTGCTAGAAGAAGTATGTCGTCTAGATAATGGTGCACTCTCAGACCTTTTTCCCTGAGGTATGCAATGACGGGTAGAAGAACTTTGGTGAAGGTCCTGGGAGCCGACGAGATGCCAAAGGGTAGGCACTGGAATTGGAAGTGATGTTGGTTGATTGAAAAGCGGAGAAATTTTTGAAAGGCAGGATGTACTGGAATGTGAAGATAAGCGTCCGATAAATCTACGGACAGCATCCAATCGTCTAGATTTACTGCTATTAGAATGGATTGTAGACTTTCCATTTTGAAGGATTCTAACTTGATGTTTCTGTTTAGTCTCTTTAAGTCCAGCACTGGCCGTAAGTCCCCTGTTTTCTTTTTTACTAGAAAAAGAGGGGAGTAGAATCCTCTGCCTCTTTGACATTGCGGAACCTCCAAAATGGCCCTTTTCTGTACTAATTCTGTTATGTACTTCAGAAGAATCCTTCTCTTGTCTGGAGAAGACGGTAGTTGTGTTGGAAGAAAGTGGTTTCTGGGAATCTTGCACAGGAATTTCCACTTGTGACCGAATTTGATTGTGGAAATGGTCCAAGGGTCCTTGATGTTTTCTGACCATATTCGTGCAAATTCTTTGAGTCTGGCGCCCACCCTCAGAGGATGGGCGGGCGTACCTTCAAAAGGACTTCTGTTGTTCGCCGGAAGGGGTGGCCTTGGTTTTCCGCATCCTCAGAAAGGATGATTGTGTGTTCCTCCAGTTTCTTTTAAATTCTTTACCTGGTCTATAGGTTTTGGCTTCTCTGTATTTTTCAGGAAGACTACCCTTGTAAGCAGGACCTCTTGATCTCCTAGGCCTTTTGTCAGAGGGAATAAGGCCCGATTTTCCCCCCGTCACCTTGGAAATGGCTCTATCCAATTTAGAGCCGAAGAGATTCGAACCATCATAGGGGATCTTGCACCAATTTGTCTTTGATGCTGTGTCGGCCACCCAGGGTTTTAACCATAAAGCCCTCCTAGCCATCACCGAGGCTAACATTGCCCGGGCCGAGCACCTGATAACGTCCACGGAGGCTTCTGCGATGAAATCGCCTGCCAATTTAAGTTCCTGCAGAGACGTAATCACTTTCTGTAAGTCTGCTCCTTCTTGGAGAGATTTTTCGATATTGACAGTCCAGCTAGAGATGGCTCTACCAACTGCTGCTGTGGTGACTGCTGGTCTACATGCGCCACCTGCTGTGGAGTAGGCTTTCTTGAGTTCCAGATCAATCTTCCGATCTAGAACGTCACGGAAAGAAACAGCGTCCTCGATGGGTAGGGTGACATGTCTTGCCAGACGCATTAGGGAGGCATCCACAGTGGGAGCGTTAATCAAGGGATTGACTTTAGGTTCTTTTAAAGGATACATCTTGGCTAGTCTATTGTTTAGGCTAGGCCTCTTGTCGGATCTTTCCCACTCATCCTTGATTAAATCATTCAATTCCTCAATGAAAGGGAAGGTCTCTGGGTCCCTCTTTAGGTTTGGAAAATACTTCCGGATTTTCTGAGGTGCTTCCTCAGATTCTTCCCAACCTATGGCTTCCTTGACTGATTTTGCAAATGAGTGAAGTCAAACCCTGGTGGTACATCTGGATCTTCCTTTTCTGAAGGGGATTCTGGTTCCATCCCAGGCTCGATAGTTGAACGAGGGGGGGTCATGGAAGTACCTGGGTATGATCTGGCCGGCATGGGTGTTGCTGATTCCATTATGGATTCTCACACGGATTCCCGAATTAGTTCGGTTACTTCTCTGACGTCAGATTCTCTTTCCTTTGTGGCTTCATTGAAGCACGTACGGCATGCTAATTTGTCTGGCAAAGGGGTGGCGCCACAAACCCAGCAGGTATTAACTGCGGGACGGGTATGTTGACTTCGCCCGTGACGTGATGAAGAAGATCTTCTATGATGTGATCGGCTACGCCGAGAGTGACTGCGGCGTGAGTGACCATGGCGGGAATGACTACGGCATGAGTGCCTGTGACGGGATGAGGAGCGTGACCGACTTCTGCGGGATTTCCTGCTTGAGTGACTTGATTTCTCTCTGCGTCTTGATTTAGACCTGGAAGGGCTGTCAGAGGGATTCTTGTTAGAAGATATGCTCTCTTTTTTCTCTCTCTCTTCAATACTTACCACTGAATGTGGACAGCCTCTTACCTTACCGGCCGTGGATGGTCTGCTGGGGCAGTGGTCTCCATGAGCAGAGAGGAAGAGGCAGGCAGGAACAGAAGAAGTTCTGGAAGGAGGACAGAACATACATATATATATATACCTATATGTATGTGTGCATACTACTTTCATCATGTTGATTTTTTTTTTTTTTTTTTAAAAGATGATCAAAAAATAAAAATCAGAGAGGAAGAGAAACAGGGTACTTACCTGGATCCAGTGGAGCAAATTCTGGGCAATGATGTGCAGAAACGAAGGCTGGAACCATAACCAGAACACTTTCATTCATCTGGAGTCCTCTTTTAAAAAAGACCGCCGCCGTCGCGGCAAAATGACGCTTCGCGCATGCGCAGAAGCAGCGCGAAGATTCCGGCGCCATCTTGGAAGCTGGAAAAGGCTTAGAACGGCCCTATCTTTGCCCCTCGCGCATGCGCGATGCAGATGAGACACGCTGAGGCCATGACAGGCTTAGAACTAGCGCTGTGGGACTACAGGTCCCAGAGGAGAACAAAAAAGCATAAAAAGATGTAAGAAAGATGCCAAGTCTATGGATTAGATAGTAGAAAGATACTGGAGGCTGAAAGTGAAGGGAAAGAAGGTAAAAGAGAAAGCGGCGACCACTGCAATTGTTGAAGCTTCTTTAAAGCTTGCTTAATGCCAGAGGATATGTGCTGATGCCCCTGAGACCACCAGAGTGAGGTTCCCTCCATAGAAGCTCCTTTAGAGACTGTACAGGAGGGACTTCCAAACAGGAGAGGCTTGAACCTGCTGGGGTGATGCGGTAAGAGGCTCTGCGATGTCCATCCATCTTGTCAGGTGAGGATAAAAAAGAGAATGGTGGGGGTCATCTCTCTTCAAACTTTTATAGCTAGACCAATCCTGTCAGGTTGTGGAGGCGGAGTCACAACCCAGTGTGTGCTGCCATGAAGGCGTCAGGAAAAAAAATTATTAATAAAAATGCCATACATTTTTGTAGACGCTATAACTTTTGCGTAAACCAATCAATAAAGGCTTATTGCGGTGTTTTTCACCAAAAATATGTAGAAGAATACATATCGACCTAAACTGAGGAAAACATTTTTTTTATTTATATATTTTTTGGGGGATATTTATTATAGCAAAAAGTAAAAAATAATGCGTTTTTTTCAAAATTGTCGCTCTTTTTTTGTTTATAGCGCAAAAAATGAAAACCACCGAGGTGATCAAATACCACCAAAAGAAAGCTCTATTTGTGGAGAAAAATTTTGTTGGGGAGCCAAGTCACATGACCGCGCAATTGTCAGGTAAAGCGATGCAGTGCTGAATTGCAAAAAATGCTCTGGTCTTTGGCCAGCCAAATGGTCCAGGGCTTAAGTGGTTAAAAAAAATATGTCCTAAGAAATTTTATGAAATGTTTTAAGAGATAAAAAAAATAAAAAATATTGTGCACTGCCTACCACAGGATGGTGCCCTTTGCATCTGGTCAATATGGTTGGCTTTTATTCAGTCTCAAACTGTAGCAAACCCAGCTTTTGAACTTGTACCTACAAGTAAGCCTATAATAATGCTTACCTATAGGTACAGTGAATATCTCCTAAACTTATTCACATGGAAAGCAGCCGGTGATGTCACTGGTGCATGGGCTCTGAAGGGACAGCATACCGCCTGATTGTACTTCTCCTGGGGAGGAGCGCAGTTCGTTCTGCACTTTTGTGACCCATTTTTAGCCGACAGCTAGCTATAGCCCGCTGTCAGCTGACATCGCTCAGCAGGTCCAGGCTGTGGAAAAATCCTAAGTTTAAAGTCAGGATTCACCCAGATGCCTGGACCAGCAATTCCCTCAGCCTCTCAGTGAGCCGCAGAGACCCTGAGCCAGCCGCTCCTGCCCCCTTCACAGCCTGGCATTCCAGTGAGCTTGGAATGAAGGCTGAGAACTGAGTAATCAGCAGTCTTTGATCGCTCTGTTGTTGGCCTTAGAAGCAGCTGGGGACAGATGCAGCATTGCATCAATGCGTCATCCACCTAGGTAAGTATAATTTTAAAAAAAAAATCTATTTTAAAGGAAAAAAAATCCCCCTCTCCCTCCTAAGAACCCTCTCTCCCCAAGCAAAGATTCCCACTATAAAATATCTCCCTCCCTCAAATATCCCCCCAAAAAATAAACCCCCCTGTCTCTAAACCGACCCACCAAAGCAAACATATCTACCTCAGTCAATACCCTCTCCCCCAGCAAAGATTTCTAATTATGAAGAAAATCTCCCTTCATCCAATCAAACTCCCTCCCAGAAGCAAATCCCTGCCATTAACCACCCCCTGTAAACTTCTCTACAAGAAAACCCCCCCTTTCTCCAAAAACAAACCCACCCCCTTTCATTATCCCCCCACCAAAAGAAATTCCCCTAGACTGGAATTCTTACTTCCTCCATCCAAAAACAGAAAATTGATGCCTCCCCACTTACCAGACCTCAGATTCAACATAGCACAGACGTAGGAAAACTTCTGCATCCCCAGTCTCCCTTCGGCTGTGTCATATGATACCTCGAGGAGGAGTCTAGGAGTTCCCTCAACTGTGCACTGTCAATTGCTGGAATCTGAGACCTCACAGTAATTTCATGCTATGTCAGGGGGACCCCTTATGCCAGGATGCTCTGGGGGGGTTTGAACACCCCTGACCCCCCCCCTTATCTACGCCCCTGTAACCTCTGTATGATTAGCAACTGCCAAGGTGCTACACATGTGATCAGTTATAATACCAGCCATTTGATGGTTTGACAGTTTGGTTGATAACACAAACAAATGAAACAGTTAGGCCTCGTACACACCGTGGTGCAGAAACGTCAGTTTTTCTGCACGCATTCTGCAAGGGCACCAAAAACAAAATTGTTCTCTATGTGTTCTCCTCACACCACAACGTGCAGATTTTTTCTGCACAGGAATCTGCAACGTGTATGCAGTTTTCTGCACGTGAAAAAAAACTGACATGGCAACAACGTTTGAACAGGGCATAAAACTGACACACATGAAAACTGATGTCAACATGCATGAAAACTGATGTCTCTGCAAGTAAAAATCTGTACGGTTTCCCCTTCAGTTCCCACCAGTTTTCATGCAGGTATGGTGTGAACAAATCCTTAGCATTCCGGCATGCTGGGAATGTAACTGTTTTTTGAAACTGTTAAATTGATGGGTTTCGTTCCGCTTTAATTGCAAATTGAGGTTTAAAATAACCCGATTTCATTTGGAATACAAACATGCATGTAAATACAATGTTCAAAATTGAATTAATGGACTTTGTAATTTTTGAGCTTCTTGAAAATAAAAAAAAGCGACGACAAAAAAGCTATAGGCTGTCATAAGCCATAGCAGAATAATATTTACAAGTGGGTAGGGGGGGTCTGGTCCTCCCTGTGATTTCTGATGGCCACCCATTCTCTGCATTACTGTTTTCTATGACACAGATGCTAAATATTCACAGTGTGCTTGTGTGCAAGCCACGAGAATGACGTCTGCGCTGCAAAAATACACAGCTCATTAAGTAACCCCTATAATGTGATTACACACTTGGTGAGGTAAGTCACTCAGATGGGTTCAGCTTGTCTGTTACTCCTGTGTGATGTTCAGCAGGCCTGCAATAGTACAATGCTTATCAGTTCTAGAACACCCTCGCTCTAAACATGAATATTGGATCAAGCACAACACAGGAATATTGATGCCATAATCTGTGCCATCACAAGGTTTTGTTTTTTTTTTTCTTCCCCCCCCATAAGCTTGAAGCAGTGTTTGACTACATTATAAACCATGTCACATAGCTTTGTCAGAACCAGATTTATGTGGAGCTGTCTAGTCCCGCAGCTACAATGTTCAATACACTGTCATATTTTAACAACGGGGACTTTTCCTGAGTAATCTTTACCATCTGTTGTTTTACACTAATCTTAATATTCATAAATCGATGGTCTTATCTTCAAAGCGGGAAGAAAGAGAACGCTAAGCTGTGAAATATGTGCTGAGGGAGTTTTAGGAATGAAGTCGTCAGGACACATGTATATATGTACAATACAAATGCTCCGGCCTTTTACCTTCACTTTAAAAGCTATTCAGTCAGACCAAATAAAAAAATGGCGTTTGTATTTCCTGTACTGCCGGCTTGAAAAGATTATTTTCCTTTGTACATATGTGCGCGCGTACGAGCAGGTCACCATAAAAGCAGATACCTTTGATCTAACCATTCGTTTTGTCTTTTTTGGTAGCAATGTAAATATATATAACATTTAATGGGCCAGTTAGTAATGTTTTCACCTGAAATTCACTTAAGACTGCTGTTCTGCCTATGTAACAAACAATTACCGGGTGCTGGCGGACAAGTCCACGGACCCGCTGAATGGCTTGCATTCTCACCCGATACCTGGAAATGCAGGATCACATATATATACATAATCCTGCGCAGTGTGGCCGCCCTGTAGCAGTAAATCTGCTATGGGGCGGTCGACAAGTAGTTAAGGGCAAAAATTTAAACGTATCAAAATCGTGTTCAGGAGAAGAGCTTTTGGGCCGAAAAAAGGAGCCTAAATATGTTAAATGCTATGTGCGTTTAGCACTTTGGTGTTCGTTGAATTCAATTGCCAAAATAAATTTCTATTCTATCCAATGAAATAATTAAACGCCTAACACTTGATAAGTCTGAGCCAATCTAAACGTGCCCAAATGAGTTTAGAAAATGTGGCTCTAGGCATGTTTTTAACACTGCTTTTCTCCTGTCAGAACATAGTGTGCATGAGGCCTTAACCCCTTCCCGCTGCCACCTTCCAGCCCCTTAAGTGGATCTAGTGTGCGCAGCCTATTGCATTAGGGTGTGCACCCTTAAGCTCAAACACGCATGCATGTGTGTATGTATATTTCAGTCAGTGAGCAGTATGCAGTGAGGATAGCCAGTCAGTGAGCAGTGTGTGGTGAGGACAGCCAGTCAGTGAGCAGTGTGTGGTGAGGACAGCCAGTCAGTGAGCAGTATGTGGTGAGTTCAGCCAGTCAGTGAGCAGTGTGAGGTGAGGACAGCCATTCAGTGAGCAGTGTGAAGTGAGGACAGCCAGTCAGTGAGCAGTGTGGACAGTCAGTCAGTGAGCAGTGCGTGGTGAGTTCAGCCAGTCAGTGAGCAGTGTAAGGGGAGGATAGCCATTCAGAGAGCAGTGTGAGGTGAGGACAGCCAGTCAGTGAGCAGTGTACGATGAGGACAGCCAGTCAGTGAGCAGTGTGCGGTGAGGACAGCCAGTCAGTGAGCAGTGCGTGGTGAGGACAGCCAGTCAGTGAGCAGTTTGGACAGCCAGTCAGTAAGCAGTGCGTGGTGAGTTCAGCCAGTCAGTGAGCAGTGTGCGGTGAGGGCAGCCAGCCAGTGAGCAGTGTGGACAGCCAATCAGTGAGCAGTGTGTGGTGAGGACAGCCAGTCAGTGAGCAGTGTGCGGTGAGGACAGCCAGTCAGTGAGCAGTGTGCGGTGAGGACAGCCAGTCAGTAAGCAGTGTGCGGTGACTACAGCCAATCAGTGAGCAGTATGTGGTGAGGACATCCAGTCAGTGAGCAGTGTGTGGTGAGGACGGCCAGTCAGTGAGCAGTGTAAGGGGAGGATAGCTATTCAGTGAGCAGTGTGAGGTGAGGACAGCCAGTCAGTGAGCAGTGTACGGTGAGGAAAGCCAGTCAGTGAGCAGTGTGCGGTGAGAACAGCCAGTCAGTGAGCAGTGTGTGGTGAGGACAGCCAGTCAGTGAGCAGTGTGGACAGCCAGTCAGTGAGCAGTGCGTGGTGAGTTCAGCCAGTCAGTGAGCAGTATGGTGAGGACAACCAGTCAGTGAGCAGTGTGTGGTGAGGATAACCAGTCAGTGAGCAGTGTGCGGTGAGGACAGCCAGTCAGTGAGTAGTGTGCGGTGAGGACAACCAGTCAGTGAGCAGTATGGTGAGGACAGCCAATCAGTGAGCAGTATGTGGTGAGGACATCCAGTCAGTGAGCAGTGTGTGGTGAGGACAGCCAGTCAGTGAGCAGTGTGCGGTGAGGACAGCCAGTCAGTGAGCAGTGTGCGGTGAGGACAGCCAATCAGTAAGCAGTATGTGGTGAGGACATCCAGTCAGTGAGCAGTGTGTGGTGAGGACAGCCAGTCAGTGAGCAGTGTGCGGTGAGGACAGCCAGTCAGTGAGCAGTGTGCGGTGAGGACAGCCAGTCAGTGAGTAGTGTGCGGTGAGGACAACCAGTCAGTGAGTAGTGTGCCGTGAGGACAACCAGTCAGTGAGCAGTATGGTGAGGACAACCAGTCAGGGAGCAGTGTGTGGTGAGGACAACCAGTCAGTGAGCAGTGTGTGGTGAGGACAACCAGTCAGTGAGCAGTGTGGTGAGGAATGAGGACAACCAGTCAGTGAGCAGTGTGGTGAGGACAACCAGTCAGTGAGCAGTGTGTGGTAGGAGGGCTGGGAGTAGTTCTCCAGTTGTTTATGTGCAGTGTATAGACTTGAAGTAGCACAGATATTGCACACATATATATATGTGTGCTATATATAGCCACATATATGCACACCAACCAAGGGGCCACATATATGCACAAGGTCGGTGGGAAGAGTTTAAAGTGATCCTAATAACATAGGGGTTGATTTACTAAAACTGGAGAGTGCAAAAAATGTTTTTGTCAAAGCTTAATTGAACAAGCTGAAGTTAGAATCTGATTGGCTACCAAGCACAGCTGCACCAGATTTTGCACTCCACCATTTTAAAATCAATCCTATACTGTGAATGAAAACATAAAGGCAAACTTACAATGTAGTCCAGTATTTACATACCAAAACAAAACAAATGGTGATTCAAGATGTTCAATAAACAGATGTGAGCAGAAACAAAGTGTCCACCTGAATCTGTCATTGCTCTCTTCTGTGAACAAATATCATGCATCTTGCAACAAAAAACTTTCCACCTTGTGATAAATGTCCTCATGTGCGCTGTAACAGAACAATTCACAGTGATTGCTTTCACCACAAAGATCACATCCGCACTCACCAGGCTAAACTGACTTTCTTTCTCAAGAAAAGGCACACAAGATCAATGTCACGTACCTGGTGGAGATCGAGCTGGAGAGGGGGCTTCTCTTGCACCTCCTGTCCGACACCCCTGGTAGTGATGACAGGGAGTGAAGGACACAGAGTGGCACGAGTAGTAGACGGTGCTGGCTGGACCTTGGCAGGAACCAGGTGGCTGAGGAGCGCTGGGCAGGCTCTGAGAGCCGGAGCTCTGTATCGCTGGGTCAGCAGATGGAGGCGTAGCCGGTACGTAAGCCAGGAGGTCATCAACAGCCGGACAGAGCAGGTACAGAGACGAGAGGCAGAGACGGGAAACAGGCCGGGTTCGGTACACGGACGGGCAGCAAGGTACAAGAACATCAGGCAGAAGCAGAGTCAAACACAAGCCAGGATCAGGTAGGCAGGCGGAGGTCAAGGAGAAGGTTCAGGTGAAGCCGGGTCGAGACACAGGAAGCTGGAACAGATCAGGTAAACAAGACTAGCTGAAAGACCACTCAACAATGTTCATTTGTCAGTGTTCAGTTTAAATAGGCTACTTGGCACGCATACGTGCACGTACACACGCGTGCGCATTGGCACGCACCTGTGCACGCTCGCGCATGCGCCAATACAAGTCCCTCTTTGCACACACACTGGTGTGCCCGTGCTTGTGCGCAGATGTGCGTCTGTTAGCCGGACTTCTCTTACATTGCCCCCCTCCAATGGGCAACCTCTGGATGCCCATCTGTAACCTCTTTTCAGGGTGAGCCTTGAAAAACGCCTATATTAATCTCTTGGCATGAAGATTGGTCTCTGGTTCCCAAGAGTTGTCTTCAGGCCCGTAGCCCTTCCACTTGATTAAAAACTGTATCATGTTCCTTCCCTTCCTCCAATCCACAATGGTCTCGACCTCGTATTCCTCGTTACTGTCGATAATAGTAGGTGCGGGCGGACCTGACTCACGGCCAGGAAAAGGGTCTACTCTTGCAGTCTTTAGTAGGGAAGACGTGGAAAATGGGATGAATCCTGTAAGTCTCTGGGAGTGAGAGTTGATAGGCAGCAGGATTGATCTGCCTTTTGACAGGAAAAGGGCCGATGTATCTAGGTCCGCGTTTCTTTGAAGGGCATGACAACTTTAAGTTGGCCATGGACAACCAGACCTTGTCTCCTACTTAAAGTCTTAGGTCTCCTCTTCTTTTCCTGTCAAAAAACTTCTTATTGTCCAGTTGTGCTTTGAAAATGGCCTCTTGCAATATTTTGTTGTTTGACTGAAGCATACTTATCCTATCCTGGACTGCAGGAACCAAGGAGTCAGGCACAATGTCGGGCAGGAAAGCTGATAAGTACCCATAATTTGCAAAAAACGGGGCTTGTCCTGAGTGAACAGCGTCATTGTAGGCGAATTCTGCCAAGTGTAAAAGAAATGCCCAGTCATCCTGGGCAAAGGATGAGAAACACCGAAGATACTGTTCCAATATCTGGTTTGTGCGTTCGGCCTGGCCATTTGTCTGGGGGTGATAGGCTGATGAGAAACAAGTCTCGATCTTTAACATCTTGCACAGGTCTCTCCAGAACTTCAATGTAAATTGTACCCCTCGGTCGAAGGTGATACTGCTGGGTACACCATGGAGTCTCACCACTTCCTTGATGAAAGCACAAGCGGTCTCTGTTGCAGACGGGGTTCCTAACATGGGGATGAAATGGGCCATCTTTGTTAATCTGTCCATGATCACAAAGATTGTGGTGAATTTTTTGGAAGGTGGAAGCTCAACAATAAAATCCATACTGATCATCTCCCAGGGTCTCTTGGGAATGGGCAATGGCCTTAACAGGCCCCAGGTTTTGGTTTTATCATTCTTGCTTCTGTTGCAGACCCCACAGGTACCGACATAATCCTTGCCATCAGACCTTAGATTTGGCCACCAAAAGGTGCGCTGTACAAGCTCCACAGTCTTGGTTACCCCAAAATGTCCTGCCAAGGGGTGGTCATGGCACAGGTTGAGGATCTTGGAGAACAAGCTTGGGGGTACAAATACCTTTTGGTTGTGCAAGAATAGCCCCTCCTGTTCCTGGAAACAAACACCTGGTGGTAGAACATCCCTTGTGGATGCCTGCTTAAGTTGGGTGATTAGGTCTGCTTGTAGCAACAGAAAACTCTGGGCTGGAAGGATTGTGTCTGTCTGGTGATGTCTTTCCTCTTCTGGATACATGCGCGATGATAAAGTGTCGGGTTTGCCATTCTTGGAACCCGGTCTGAAGGTAATGTGAAAGGAGAAACGGGAAAAGAACAGTGCCCACCTGGTTTGAAGTGGTCTCAATCGTCTGGCAGTTCTAAGATACTCAAGGTTTTGTGATCGGTAAAGATCAAAATGGGGTGCGCCGCTCCTTCCAGTAAGTAACGCCATTCTTCTAGGGCTGTTTTTATGGCTAGTAAAGCTCGGTCACCCACATTGTAGTTCTTCTCCGTGGGACTGAGTTTCCTCGAGAAGAAGGCGATGGGATACAACAGGGACTTTGTTCCTCGACGCTGAGATAGGATGGCTCCCACGGTATTTTCTGAAGCATCCACCTCGAGGACATAAGGTGATGCGGAGTCTGGATGCTGCAGAATGGGTGAACAGAGTCTTTAACTGGTCAAAAGCTGCTTGTGCTGCAGGTGTCCATGAAAAACGGGTGTTTTGTCCTGTAAGCTGGGTGATAGGAGAGATTATAGCAGAGAAATTTTTAATAAATTTGCGATAGAAATTGGCAAATCCTATGAATCTCTGTGTGCTCTTCCTGTCTGTAAGAGTGGGCCATTCAAGGATAGATTTATCTTTTTGGGGATCCATGGAGATGCCTGTGGTGGAAATAATAAGTCATAGGAACTGAATTGTTTCTTTTTCAAATTTTTCAGCTTTTGCAAATAGTCCATAAACCTTTAGCCAGCCGAGAACCTTCTTCACATGTTCACGGTGTGCAGAGAGGGAATTGGAGAAAATCAGGATGTCGTCTAAGTAGACAATCAGGAACAGATCAAGGACATCTCTAAAAATGTAATTGACAAAATGCTGAAATGTTGCCGGGACATTGCACGATCCGAAGGGCATGACAAGATACTCATAGTGTCTGAATCGGAAAGCCATCTTCCATTCGTCCCCTTCGCGGATCCGAACTAGGTTATATGCACCCCATAAGTCAAGTTTTGTAAACACTTTGGACGTCTTGAAGCGTTGGAACAGTTCCGGAACCAGGGGCAAAGGATATCTGTTTTTAACGGTGATCTTGTTTAATTCCCGGTAGTCAACGCAGGGGCGCAAGGTATGGTCGTTTTTTCCTACGAAAAAGATTCCAGCACCAGTGGGGGACGTGGAAGGCCAGAAAAAACCCTTCTGCAAGTTTTCATCAATATACTGATGTAGTACTTTAAGTTCCAGTTCAGAGAGGGGAAAGATGCGCCCGAGAGGGATTTCTGCACCTGGCAACAATTCAATTGGGCAGTCATACGGGCGGTGAGGTGGTAGGATGTCTGCTTTCTGTTTATCAAAAACTTCCAGGAATTTATGATAGACGGCTTGTATGAGTTGTGACAAGGGAGAGTCAGTATGTACCCCAAGAAGGGGTGCAGGTTTCAAAGGAATGGGGTGAAGGCAGGACTGCTGGCAGAAGGCGGATGAGAAGATCAGTTCTCCTGATTCCCAGTTTATCTGCGGGTTGGGGGCTTGCAACCAGGGGATGCCCAGGATAACGGGAAACAGAGGGGATGGAATCATGTCCAAGCGCAAGTATTCCCGATGACAGGTATCCGATACAGCCAGTAGTGGGTAAGTCTCATGTGTTATAGGCCCAGACCTGAGATGGGATCCATCCACCAGATGGATGGACAACAGGCGTGTCTTTGCTTGTGAAGGGATTTGATGACGTATTGCAAAGTCCTTGTCTATGAAACAGCTGCAGGCTCCGGAACTGATTATGGCTGATACTTGGATGTCTTTCCCGGGAATCTGAAATGACAGAGACAAAGTGATATGTGCAGCTCTACTCCCTATGGAACAGTTGGCAAGATAGGTAGAGGGTATGGTCTTGGTTCTGGTAGGTCTCACAGGGCAGTTTTGAAGATAATGTCCCGCTACCCCACAGTATAGACACAAATCCTCCTGTCGTCGTCGCAACTTTTCTTCACTAGAGAGAGGAGAACGCAAAAGTCCAAGTTGCATGGGACTTGCCTGCCGATTCGTTTGGGGAATGGAGATGCCAGCCTTCTCTGCCCTCCTCTCTCTGAACCTCCGATCAAGCTGGATGGCAAGATTAGAAAACAAAAAGAGACATTTGCGGACCTACGACAGGAGTTTGATATACCAAACAAATCATTTTATAAATAGTTGCAGATCAGGCACGCTATTCATGTACAGTTCGGGTCACAAACTATTGAGTGGACCCAGATCCCCACACTTTTAAAGATAATTAAACCAGCCACAACTAAGGGACGAATCTCCGAGTTGTATGCTAGTTTGGGGGCTAGAATAATAAGTGGAGTAGGTCCCTCTAGGAGTAGAGTGGGGTGGGAGGGAGATGTGGGGGTGATAACTACGGAACAATGGGATAGAATCTTAGAACGAGGAGACTTGGTCTCGATCCCTCCCTCGCAGAAAGGATCCCATTTGTTCCTAAATCATAGAGCCTATTATACCCCCCAAAAATGTTTAAAGTTGGAAGGAGACAAAACGATGAGTGCCCCAGATGTAAGGCGTCAGGAGATCTGATCCATATGATTTGGAAGTGTCCCAAGCTATTTAGATATTGGGTGGAGATAGTAGCTAGGATAAATAAAATTTTTGGGATCGCACTAGAACCAGAGGTTAAGACTTGCCTATTAGGAAGCTTGGAGGAAGGTAGAGTTCCGACCGGTGCCATTGAAGTAGTGTTGCGATGCCTGTTTCAGGCGAGAAAACTAATAGCACAGAAATGGCAGGCACAAACTCCCCCGACAGTGCAGAACTGGGTTGAGACCATTAATTCATTGGTATGGAGCGAGATGGTGTTATGTATCAGACAGGGCTATTACAGTAAGTTTAAAAAAATGTGGAGGCCCTGGCTGGACGAGATAAGGTGTCCCCTATAAGGGGATAGTGAGACATGCTTTTATGTTCCCTGCTCCTCGTCTTGGCTCTCTCTTCCTTGCGTGACCCTAGACGCTTCTCTCTTTTAAACCTCTCTTGCTTAGGGAGTTGGCTTTTCCCTCCTTCTTGGGTTTTATAATTATTGAAGTACACGCACAACTAACGACTGGGTGGTGTGTGGGAGGGAGGGTGGGAGTAGGTTGAGTGGGAGGGAGAGGGAAGGTTTAATAATAACAATTCTTTTATTTTTTTTTCGTTCTCTGTAATATTGTATAATATTCTATGATGTTGTATGTCTTCTGTTTTTTGATATTGAAAAATAATAAAATTGAAGAAAACAAAAAGAGTTCTGAAGCACTAAACTGGCAGTCATTAGAAACTTTTGTCATGTCATAACAATTATGCAAGGAATAGCCGGAAACGAGGACTTTGATAAAGCGCAGGAGCGTGAAACATGTAAGTCACGGTCGCCACGGCTAATTTGAGCTTGCGATCCGCCTAGCTTCCTGGTACTCCTCGTTTCCGACCCTGACCCTGCCTCCTGGCTTCCGGATTCAGTGCGCGTCATCCAGAGCGCCCTCCAGCACGCCAGGTTCCAGACAACCTGATCAGCCAGCTTGACCGAGGTCATTCAGAGGCGCGATCTACCTCCTGGATCACAGTGAGTCTGATATCCGGAATACAGCCACTAAGTGCACTTTAGAGAGTGGTGTCTCTCCACCTCTATTTTTCTCCCTGCACATTGAGCCATTGGGTCTGAGTTTGGAGCACACTTGCTGACATTAACCTCTTGTCATCTGGAAGTTATGGTGGTATCGTATATACTAATTTTCAGATTACTTCAACCATGATAATGAGTTGTGCTTATGAAGTCTAATCATTTTATCATCTAATTTTTTCATTGACAGTTGTTTTTAATTTCAAATCTCAGCATGCATCCAATAAATTAACTTTATTGATTATACCATCAGCAATAGTTCTTTACTACTGGTCTCACTGAGCGCTGCAATTTTGTTTATTTTTGGATGGCAAGATTAACAAGGTTTTCAAGGGAACTGGGGGACCCCCACACGAGCAAGCTCATCCTTGAGCTCTTCAGACAGGCCAAGGCGGAACTGATGCCATAAGGCTGCATCATTCCAGCCTGTGTCAGAGGCCCACAGTCAGAATTCTGCCAGATAGTCTTCAGCGGGTCGATGACCCTGGCGTAGAGTATGAAGGGTTGACTCTGCAGTGGTTGTGCGCTGGGGGTCATCGTAGAGCTGAGCCATTGCTTCAAAGAACGAAGAAAGGGAGTCCAAGATTGCGCTGTTCTGTTCCCGAAGCTGATGAGCCCAAGACTGTGAGTCTCCGAGAAGTAGGGATATGGCAAACTCCACCTTGGTGGTTTCTAGTGAGAAGGTTCTCAGCTGTAGGGCAAAGTAAAGCTCACAAAAGTTCTTAAATACACGGAATTTGTGCCGGTCGCCAGCGAATCGCTCTGGTGCAGGAACTAGAGGTTCAGGTGGTGGACTAGTTTCCATGGGTATGAAAAAAGTCTGTTCAGATGAGAAGAAGCCAGGTGCGGTAGCAGGTGCGGAAGTTGCCAAAGTAGGAGCCATGGATTGAATGCGATCCTCTAGCTGCTGGTAGCTCTTTTGCAGGGTGCAGACTGCCTGGGTGAGAGACGCAAGTTGCGAGCATAGCGACTCCAGAGGCAAAGCCCCTCTCTCGATCTCTGACATCTGGCTGAGTGGTACTGTCACGTACCTGGTGGAGATCGAGCTGGAGAGGCGGCTTCTCTTGCACCTCCTGTCCGACACCCCTGGTACGGATGACAGGGAGTGAAGGACACAGAGTCGCACGAGGACCGGTGTAGTGGACGGTGCTGGCTGGACCTTGGCAGGAATCAGGTGGCTGAAGAGCGCTGGGCAGGCTCTGAGAGCCAGGGCTCTGTATCGCTGGGTCAGCAGATGGAAGCGCAGCCGGAACGTAAGCCAGGAGGTCATCATCAGCCGGACAGAGCAGGTACCGAGACGAGAGGCAGAGACGGGACACAGGCCGTGTTCGGTACACAGACGAGCAGCAAGGTACAGGAACATCAGGCAGAAGCAGAGTCAAACACAAGATGGGATCAGGTAGGCAGGCAGGCGGAGGTCAAGGAGAAGGTTCAGGTGAAGCGGGGTCGAGAAACAGGAAGCTGGAACAGATCAGGTAAACAAGAACAAGCTGAAAGACCACTCAGCAATGTTAATGTGTCAGTATTCAGTTTAAATAGGCTACTTGGTGCCCATACGTGCATGCGCTCATTGGCGCGCACGCACCAATACAAGTCCCTCTTTGCACACACACACTGGTGTGCCCGTGCTTGTGCGCAGATGCGTGTCTGTTAGCCAGACTTATCTTACAATCAAGCTGTATCACAAGGAATACTTCTCTGTCAGCATGGATGGCTGCTCAGGACTCCAGACTGCAGTGTCTCTCCTCCTTAATAGAGTGAAATCTGGCTCAAGTTGTCTCTTAAGGAATCCTTCTCTGCTATAGTAGATGGCTTTTCCAGACTCCAAAGGAAGATGATTTGCCCACAGTAAGTAAATTCTCACATAGTGTAATAAAAATTCTTATAAATTTATTTAATAAAACAACAATTATACTCACAAGTAACAAGTGAATAAAAACAAACATCAGGATATAAATCTGGTCCAAGCCCCAGTAAACTAAAGTCCTTGTATACACAAGAATTACTTACTACTGTACTGTAAGGACCGCAATACGTATATATATAAGCTTTGAAGTGGTTTAGCAGGGTTATGGCTTAAGCTATTAGACATAACCCCAGTATTTTTTATTCAGCAGGCGATTCTCTTTCTCATAAAAGAAGATCTTTTGCTTTTTAAAAGGTAGAGGAGAAATTTGGGTTCTTAAAGACCCTAGATCTCTCTGAAAAGAGGACCTGTCACCCCTTATTTCTATTACAAGGGATGAATAAAATTCCTTGTAATAGGAATAAAAGTGATAAAAACAATTACAATTTAAGGGACAGTGTAAAAATAAATAAATAAGAAAAATATTTTTTAAAGCTCCCCCATCCCTCCGTGCTCACGCACAGAAGCAAATGCATATGTTAGTTGCACACGCATATGTAAATATTTACACCACACACGTGAGGTATCTCTGTGAACATTATAGCGAGAGCAATAATTCTAGCACTAGACCTTCTTTGTAACTCTAAACAAGTAAACTGTAAAGATTTTTAAAGCCTCGCCTATGGATATTTTTAAGTATCATAGAATGTCGCCATTCTACGAGCGTGCGTAATTTTAGAGTGTGACATGTTAGGTATCTATTTACTCGGCGAAACAACATCTTTAATATTTTACCACAAAATTGGGCTATATATATTGTGTTTTTAGCATTAAAATTCACTAAAAACATTTATAAAAAAAAAATAGCATTTGAAAAACTGCTGAGTGAATACCGTTTGACAAAAAAAATGATCGAAATTTTACTCTCTAGGGTCCCTACTAAAAAAAAATATATAATGTTTGGGGGTTCTGTGTAATTTTCTAGCAAAAAATACAGCTTTTTACTTGTAAACAAAAAGTGCCAGAAAAGGCTTGGTCTTTAAGTACCGGTAG
The DNA here is from genome assembly GCA_037952835.1 of Lithobates septentrionalis. Classification (NCBI taxonomy): domain Eukaryota; kingdom Metazoa; phylum Chordata; class Amphibia; order Anura; family Ranidae; genus Lithobates; species Lithobates septentrionalis. Next base: position 1,047,299 of record JBBDGP010001050.1, read on the forward strand.
TTAAGTTTCACCCAAAGCTCACACATTTTTCAGTTGCAAAAGGACTCACTTATGCCGCATACACACGGGCGGACTTTTCGAACGGACTGGTCCAAGAAACTTTCCAGCGGACTTTCACGGACTTTTGACGGACTTTCTAACGAACGGACTTGCCTACACACGATCACACTAATGTCCGACAGATTCATACGTGATGACGTACACCGGACTAAAATAAGGAAGTTGATAGCCAGTAGCCAATAGCTGCCCTAGCGTCGGTTTTTGTCCGTCGGACTAGCATACAGACGAGCAGATTTTTGGCTCCGGCGGAGTTACGATGTAAAGATTTAAAGCCTGTTCCAAATCTAAAGTCCTTCAGATTTGCGACTGGAAAAGTCTGCTGAAGGTCCGGTGAAGCCCACACAGGATCAGATTGTCCGCCAGATTTGGTCCGTCGGCGTCCGTCAGACCAGTCCGGTCGAAAAGTCCGACCGTGTGTATGCCCCATTAGATGAGAGTTGCGTAACTCTTGGGTGAAAACACTGATAAATAGAAAGCTGTCCATAGATAGGTCAAAATCTCTGCTGAACCAGCAGAATTTTGATTTATGTGTGGCTGTGCCTGTTCAATCTCTCAGCAGGGAGGATTCCTCTATTTACCTCTCTTGTGTGGTTGGAGGAACCCTTTTGAATGGCTAGGTTCACATCCTGGAAGGAGCCTAGGAAATAGCAAGGGGATATACATGTTAGGGGAAAAAAATGCATGTTGTGTGCATTTTTTGCGTGTTTTTATAGAAGCTGTAATTAAAGTCTATGGGGCCAAAAATGTGCTTTCCTGTCCCGAAGAAGCTCTTTGGCTTAACAAGCAAATGTGAACAGACCCCACAGAAAAAATGAAAATCTAGTGTCAAATTTTGCCGTTATTCTGGAAATATACTTCAAATCGCTCAGATGTCAGGGCCTCGAACTCTTAAGAACATGCAGCTGATTGGATCTTCACTTGTTGATCAGGTAGTAATAAAGACTAGTGCTGATGGAATTACATGCAACTGTCATCCCCCTTGCACAAGAAAATTTGTATGACATTTGTATAAATGTTAAAAACTACAGACATAATAGACATTTGAACCGCTTTAACTCCAGTGGAGTTGAGGAACCACTCCAACTTCCTGTAGTAAATTTGAACTTGAAAATCAGCTTAATTAGCCAAACATAGTGTACTGGAGGCAGCATGTGGCAGGACCATATGTTTATATCTTTGTAAAAGTTATTTGTTTATCAGAACATTCTGCATTTTTGCACATTCTGGTGCTATTTATAAGAATAAGAGGTAAGTATGGACATCTATCCTTTAATAAAGCTGCCATGTGATACCTGTCATGATGAAATTTACTACTTATATTTCCATAAAGAGAAGTGATTATTGTAACGATAACCTCTCCGTTATCTGTGTGGATATACTGTCTCGTTGGTTCCCAAGCCTTACTCCATAAAAGCTATTCTTCCTCTTCACTGCACTAATGATTGGCAAAAAGCCTGAAACTAGAACAGGTAATATGGAGTAGGTTGCTTCTTGGCTTTAGACTTAGACCAAGTTTCTGAGTCAGAGGTTAGCAGGTAGTAAGCAGGAGTCCTTTTCGGCCTGGTGTTGTTTCCAAAACATCACATGCAGCTATTGGGGTGGATGCTGCTGAGCTCCTCCAGAGGACTGATTGTCTCTCTAGGACTCCTACATGAGGCTTAGGCAAACATGCAGTCATCTATGGAAGAGCCCATTTTCTTGGCAGAGAGCTTTGATGTACAAGAATAAGCATGCATCAAAAATGCGGCTGGGTTTGTGCAGACCAAGGATTATGGATGCAAGAAGGATTTGGCTTTCCTTGTGAGAAAAATTTTCGAAGGGGTCTTTGGGATCCAGAAGAAAAAACATTGGCTTTGTCAGATTATTCAAGGCAAAGGGTCTTCAAAGTTTTGTTTGTTGTAGAGAAAATGCATATAAATTTATTTTCTATGGCTAAGTAGTGGTAAGACCAAACATTTAGAAGGAGTGAATTATGATTAGTGATTATTCCGCATTATGAGTATGGAATTGTGGTTGAAAAAATGTAATCCACTTATGTGCCGGTAGAGGACATTGCCCTTTTATTATAAAGGGTTTTGCTCAAATAGGAGATAAAGAATGTGGGCAAAATTCAGAATGAGTTTGGCATATGGACTGGTAAGCATCAGTTTGTTGTAAACTTTAGGGAAGGCTCTCACCCTCCAGCTAGATTCAAGTCAGGGAAGTTCAATGGGGACATTTTCTTTGATGGGAAGGGTATTTTGTGGAGGAACTGAAGCATGGACACAAAAAGAGAAATTGTGGGAAGTGTGGTGGGCTAATTGCAGCGAGGAAGGGCAGCGAGAATGTAGCAGGACAAAACATACAATTTATGTCAAGAATTAGGGGATTTAAATGTGAAGTGCCTCAGAAGAACAGGGTGACCAGAAAATTGTTCCAGGAAAGAAAGTCTGTCCTATTTCTCTGCAGAAATGAAGGAACCTGGGGTGCCTAAAGGAAGAAGAAATGGCAAAGATGACTTTACCTTAAGTTGATCAGGATTAGCCAGGAAGGATTCCTACATGGCAGGAAACAAAGCGATTGCTTAAGAAAAGTAAATTATGAATGTCTGAATTTAGTCTTCTCTATAGGAGCGTGTCATATAAGCTGGAGCAGTTGGATACATTGGTGGTAAAGGAATGGAGAGAGCATACTATTAATGCGTTTGATCAATGTAGAAGTTGACTTTTCAGGTACCAGCATGGATGGTAACAATGGTTGATGCAAATGCAGAAGGGAAGATAGTCCCAGCTCCAGATTGGTACAACGTTTGAGGATGCCCTATGCGTTACTAAATGAGTAGTTTTATCTAATAGTAAACAAAAAGCATGAAACAGTTATATGCAGTTTAGAATAAATGGCTTTATGCAGGGGTCATAAACCCGTTGATCGTGGGCAAATGATGATGTAGATCATGTCCCCACTTTGCTGACCCTTCTGCCTGAAGTTCTTCCTCATTTGCAGAGCAGCACAGTGAAGTGACATGCCTAGTGTACTGCATTAATCCCTGCTCCCCTGTCTATCCCAGGTGCTTGTGTGTGACATCACATGGGATAGACAAGAGAGGAGGTCCAGCGCTGATCAGCATGTAAGAAGAACAAACAGTAATGTGTAGCCAACACTTGCCTGCTTTACATATAGGGGGAATCTCTGCTCTACTGACCCCTATATCCTGTTCTGCTTACCCCCATCCTCTTCTCTGGGGGTTAGCAGGGCAGAGGATGGGCGTCAATAGCGAAGAGGTCAGGGGTCAGCAGGGCAGAAGACAGGGGTAAGTAGGGCAGTCCTCTGCCCCGCTGCCCCCTGTCCTCTGCCCTACCAACCCCCCTATCCTCTACCCTGCTGACCCTTGCGCTCTGCCATACTGCCCTCCTGTACACTGCCCTGCTGACCCCTGTCCTCCACCCCGCTTTCTCCTAATTTTCTGCCCTGCCTTAATGACCCCCCTGTGAACTGACCTGCTGACTCCTGTCCTCCGTCTTGCTGAACCCTGTCCTCTGCTCTACTGACCCCCTGTATGCTGCCCTGCTGACCCCTGTCCTCCACCCTGCTAATTCCTGCCTTCTGCCCTACTAACCCCTGTCTTCTGCTGAACCCTGTCCTCTACACTGTTAACCTATGTCCTCTGTCCTGCTGACCCCTGTTCTCCTCCCTGCTGACACCTGCTTTAAGAAGGCTTTACTGTGTTAGGTACTAATTCAGTTGGAGGGTGTTTGATTCCATTAGTCCAGGGGTTCTCAAACTTTGTAAACAAAGTGCCAGTTCACCATCCTTCAGACTTCCAGGTGGGCCAGACTGTGGCAGGTGGGAGTAGATAATACACCATAATCAGTGGGAATGAACAATGCCTCAGGCTTGCTGGTCAGGGGGAGTAAAAATATTACACACCTGTGGACAATGAAAGGAGGAATAGAAGCCTCATTCAATGGTGTTAATGGGATGAATTATACCCCATGGTTGGTGTCAATGGAAGGAACAGTACCTCATCATATCAACCAGATTAAGGCAAGCAAACAGCCCCATCTGGCCTGTGAGCCACAGTTTGGAGGCCACTGCTTTAGTCCATTTAGTTTATTATTACCATAACCTGTAAGGGTATTTAGTCTCCAAGCAAAGAGTCAAAATGTACAGCAGAACAGGGCTAGAAAGGAAACAAAAGCTGTGAGAATTCAACTGGGTCTTAATGTTTTTCTATACACATTTGTAACAGGAGTAGAAGTCTTCTTGCACGGCATTGCAGAATTCAGTATATCAACATCAATGACTGTAGTGAGTGACGTGCACTCTTCTAAACACTTGACCTAGGAAATAATTTCATGTTGGCATGCAAGCATTATGTAGGCATCAAATGCATACAGGTTTGTGAATGTACAACCAATAGCATCCTTGGAAGGTCTTAGAGGTCAAGCTGCATTCTGTACATCTGGCAGACATGAAGCTCAGTGGGGTCATTTAAGTCCACAACATGCTGCTGATATTGAATCTACAAGCCCATCACTAGATCAGCAGGGACTGTCTGTGCCTAAGGTTTACTGCTGTAAATTCTGGCCATAAAATAAATGAAAAAAAAATTAAAACTACATGGGCAACTTTTTTTAAATCTCCCTCAGTTGTCATCCAGTATGTGAGCAAATACAGTGGCAGAATGAAGAGGGAGGTGTGTTGAACTTAAACACAACTTGGAGACTCCGGAGAGTGTCCTACTGAGGAGTATAAGGTCATCCTCGCAGGCCGTGCACCTGACAATGGTGTCACCCCCTGTCTCTGTGCTCTGCCAAGATGTTGAGTCGGATACACACAGCCTCACCCTCAGGTGGAGAGGCAGTTCAGCAACTAGTAGTGGAGAGAAGAGACAAGAACTAACTGTGGGTAAATTTAAATACTGTATATCAAGTCAAAGAAAGCAAACGTATCTGTAAAAAGATTCTGTAATTGAAACAGACCAAACTTATTATGTTACTAAACACTAGGGATGAGCTTCGTGTTCGAGTCAAACCCATGTTCGACTCGAACATCGGCTGTTCGACCGTCCGTCGAATTGCGAACGATATGGGCCGTTCGCGCCAAATTCGTGTGGCGCGTCACGGCCCATAATTCACTGCGGCATCGCAGTGCATTGCTGGCTGATGATTGGCCAAGCATGCACTATGACCCGCATGCTTGGCCAATCACAGCGCCGTCAGTAGAGAGAGCTGTAATTGGCCAAAGCCAGGGTGGCTTTGGCCAATTATGGCTCAGGGGATTTAGTACACACCCCACACTATATAAGGCCGCCTGCACGGCGGCCCTGTGTAGTGTGTGTTCCGGTGTGCTGAGAGATAGAGAGAGAGAGAGAGACAGTGTCATTTGATTTGAGTTAGATAGATTAGGCAGAACAGTCAGTCAGTTAGCTGCACTTACAGTGTATTGTGTATATATATGCATCCCAGGTGTTGCATATATATATATACACTGTATTCAGTTTAGCTAGATCCGTTCCTGTTATATTCTATCTAGACTATTTAGTGCAGTGTGTCCTGCTCACAGTGTTCAGCTAGATCCGTTCCTGCTATTTACATTCAGTGCAGTGCGTCCTGCTCACAGTGTTCAGCTAGATCCGTTCCTGCTATTTACATTCAGTGCAGTGCGTCCTGCTCACAGTGTTCAGCTAGATCCGTTCCTGCTATTTACATTCAGTGCAGTGCGTCCTGCTCACAGTGTTCAGCTAGATCCGTTCCTGCTATTTACATTCAGTGCAGTGCGTCCTGCTCACAGTGTTCAGCTAGATCCGTTCCTGCTATTTACATTCAGTGCAGTGCGTCCTGCTCACAGTGTTCAGCTAGATCCGTTCCTGCTATTTACATTCAGTGCAGTGCGTCCTGCTCACAGTGTTCAGCTAGATCCGTTCCTGCTATTTACATTCAGTGCAGTGCGTCCTGCTCACAGTGTTCAGCTAGATCCGTTCCTGCTATTTACATTTAGTGCAGTGCGTCCTGCTCACAGTGTTCAGCTAGATCCGTTCCTGCTATTTACATTCAGTGCAGTGCGTCCTGCTCACAGTGTTCAGCTAGATCCGTTCCTGCTATTTACATTCAGTGCAGTGCGTCCTGCTCACAGTGTTCAGCTAGATCCGTTCCTGCTATTTACATTCAGTGCAGTGCGTCCTGCTCACAGTGTTCAGCTAGATCCGTTCCTGCTATTTACATTCAGTGCAGTGCGTCCTGCTCACAGTGTTCAGCTAGATCCGTTCCTGCTATTTACATTCAGTGCAGTGCGTCCTGCTCACAGTGTTCAGCTAGATCCGTTCCTGCTATTTACATTCAGTGCAGTGCGTCCTGCTCACAGTGTTCAGCTAGATCCGTTCCTGCTATTTACATTCAGTGCAGTGCGTCCTGCTCACAGTGTTCAGCTAGATCCGTTCCTGTTATCTTCCTACTGACAGGCAGGCTTGTCTGGTTACAGTATATAAAGCTACCTGAAGAAAATTACAGGTGTTCTTTTTGATCCTATTAGTACCACGGTCAGGCAGCTAGACTATTTACATTTAGTACAGTGTGTCCTGCTCACAGTGTTCAGCTAGATCCGTTCCTGTTATCTTCCTACTGACAGGCAGGCTTGTCTGGTTACAGTATATAAAGCTACCTTAAGAAAATTACAGGTGTTCTTTTTGATCCTATTAGTACCACGGTCAGGCAGCTAGACTATTTACATTTAGTACAGTGCGTCCTGCTCACAGTGTTCAGCTAGATCCGTTCCTGCTATATACATTTAGTGCAGTACGTCCTGCTCACAGTGTTCAGCTAGATCCGTTCCTGTTATCTTCCTACTGACAGGCAGGCTTGTCTGGTTACAGTATATAAAGCTACCTGAAGAAAATTACAGGTGTTCTATCCCAGCTTAGTGCAGCTACAGGCCATTAGTATGTCTGGAAGGCCAAGAAGGAGAGGCAGACAGTCACAAGCCAATAAGAGAGGGCAAGCAGGCTCTGTGTCTAGTGCTGGTCGTGGAGACGGTGCATCCTCATCAGCACGTGGCCATGGGACACGCTTGGCCTTTTTTTCGGCAGCTGGCCGTGTTGAGCCGCAACATGCGGAAGACTTGGTCGAGTGGATGACCAAGCCGTCCTCATCCTCCTCATCCTCTCTCACCCATGCCCAGGGTGCTTTGTCTGGCAAAGCAGCGGCCTCTTCCCTCAGCTCAATGTCATCAGTGACTCCTTCCCTAGCTCCACCATGTCCTCATGAGGATTCCCTCGAACTGTTTGACCACAGTGTTGGGTACATGCTCCAGGAGGATGCCCAGCGTTTGGAAGGCTCTGATGATGATACTGAGCTCAATGAAGGCAGTAACATGAGCACGGACAGCATACTGCCAGGTTTGCTCCAGTGATGAGGAGGGAGGGGATGATGAGGTCACTGACTCAACGTGGGTGCCTGATAGGAGAGAGGAGGAGGAGGAGGAGGAGGAGGTGGCACATCACCAACTAGGCAGGATGCCCTCCAGGGGCCAGCCTAAGGGCAGCACATTGACTGCATCACACCCCAAAGCTCCACATGTGCAGGGCGCTGCAGTCTCTGCGCGTTATTCAAAAAGTTCTTTGGTGTGGGCCTTTTTTGAGACGAGTGCATCAGATCGCACCGCTGCTATTTGCAACATATGTCTCAAGCGTATCTCGCGTGGCCAAAACATCTCCCGCTTGGGTACCACATGCTTGACCAGACATATGTTGACCTGCCATGCAGTTCGTTGGCAAGCGTATCTGAAAGACCCACACCAAAGAACAAAGACGATCTCTCCTTGCTCCTCATCAGCTGAGATTTCCAACCCCACTAGACCTTCAGTCCTCTCTGAGACCTGCAGTGAAAGGAATGAAGGTGTAGAATTAGGTGTGTCACAGCCAAGTACTTGTGGGCAATCTGCTTTTGGTACACCGACGTCAGATTGTACCAGGCAAATTTCCCTGCCCCAGCTGCTGCACCGCCGAAAGAAGTTTGCTCCCAGCCATCCACATGCCCAGCGGTTGAATGCTAGCTTGGCAAAATTGCTAGCACTTCAACTGCTGCCTTTTCAGTTGGTAGACTCTGCCCCCTTCCGTGAGTTTGTGGAATGTGCGGTTCCTCAGTGGCAGGTACCCAAACGCCACTTTTTCTCACGGAAGGCGATTCCGGCTCTCTACCGGCATGTGGAAGGCAATGTCCATGCCTCGCTGGACAGGGCGGTCAGCGGTAAGGTGCATATTACCGCTGACTCATGGTCCAGCAGGCATGGACAGGGACGTTACTTAAGTTTCACGGCGCATTGGGTGACTCTGCTGGCAGCTGGGAAGGATGCAGGACAAGGTGCAGTAGTGTTGGAGGTTGTTCCGCCACCACGCCTCCAAAATGCTGATTGTGACACACCTCTCTCCTCCACCCCCTCCTCTTCTTCTTCCTCCATGGCCTCTTCCTCGGAACCAGCGGTGCTCCGTAGGCGTTCAAGGGGCTACGCAAGTACGCAGGCCAAAAGATGCCATGCGGTGCTTGAGCTGGTGTGCTTGGGGGACAGGAGCCACACTGGGGCAGAGGTTCTGTCAGCTCTGCAGGGGCAGGTTCAGAGGTGGTTGACGCCACGCCAACTTAAGGCAGGAATGGTGGTTTGCGACAATGGCACCAACCTCCTCTCTGCCCTCCGACAGGGACAACTGACCCATGTGCCCTGTTTGGCTCACGTCCTTAACTTGGTGGTGCAGCGGTTCTTGGGCAGGTACCCGGGCTTACAGGATGTCCTGAGGCAGGCCAGGAAAGTCTCTGTGCATTTCCGCCGGTCATATAATGCCAGTGCTCGGCTGACGGACCTCCAAAAGGAGTTTAACCTGCCCAAGAACCGCCTAATCTGTGACATGCCCACCAGGTGGAACTCGACGTTGGCCATGCTGCAGCGGCTGCACACGCAGCAGAGGGCCATCAATGAGTACCTGTGCGACTATGGCACCAGGACAGGGTCAGGGGACCTTGGTTTTTTTTCCCCACGCCAGTGGGCCATGATCAGGGATGCATGCACTGTCCTGTCACCATTCGAGGAGGCCACGAGGATGGTGAGCACTGACAGTGCATGCATCAGTGACACTGTCCCCCTTGTCCACCTGTTGGAGCACACGCTGCGTGGAATAATGGACAGGGCACTTGAGGCAGAACAGAGGCAGGAAGAGGAGGACTTCCTTAGCTCTCAAGGCCCCCTTTATCCAGACAGTGTTCCTGCGTGCCCGCCGATCACACAGGAAGAGGACGAGGAGGAGGAGGAGGAGGAGGAGGAAGATTGTGTCAGTATGGAGGTGGAGCCTGGCACTCAGCATCAGCAGTCTTTAAGGGATCAGTCCCAAGGAACACATGGACTTGTACGTGGCTGGGAGGAGGTGGCTGCGGACGTTGTTGTCCTTAGTGACCCAGAGGACTCCGGACCGAATGCCTCAGCAAACCTACGCTGCATGGCCTCCCTGATCCTGCAAAGCCTGCGTAAGGATCCTCGTATTCGTGGTATCAAGGAGAAGGACCAATACTGGCTGGCAACCCTCCTTGATCCACGTTACAAGGGTAAGGTTGCGGACCTTATCTTGCCATCGCAGAGGGAGCAGAGGATGAAACATCTTCGGGAGGCCTTGCAGAAAGGTCTGTGCAACGCGTTCCCAGAGACTGGGAGGTTACAAACTCCTGTTTCTGGACAACGTGTTGCTGAGGCTTCGGTCAGTCAAAGAAGGAGCGGTGGAGAAGGTGGCCGTCTGACCGATGCGTTCAGACAATTTTTTGGTCCGCAGCCCCAAGGTATGATCGGTTCCAGCAACCATCGCCAGCGTCTGTTTTACATGGTGCAGGAATACCTAGGGGCAAGATCAGACTTGGACACCTTTCCCACCGAAAATCCTCTGGGTTACTGAGTCTTGAGGATGGATCACTGGCCAGAGCTTGCACAGTATGCAATTGAGCTACTGGCCTGTCCTGCATCCAGCGTTCTTTCGGAACGTACATTCAGTGCTGCTGGAGGCGTGGTAACCGATCACAGGGTGCGTCTGTCCACTGACTCGGTCGATCGGCTGACCTTCATAAAAATGAATCAGTCTTGGATCACCACCAGCTACCAAGCACCTGATGCTGATGTAACTGAATAATTTTTTTCAGATCCCTTCAAAGACTGCCTATGCTGATGCTGAGTGATTATCCCTGAGTAATTATCCTCTTCCTCCTCAATCATCACGCTGATAGCTTGTAAGAACATTTTTGGTTCTGGGCGCCACCACCAGTGCCTAAGGCACAATTTTTCAGCCCCTGTATAACAGGGGCGTGTAATTACAATTTTTGATGTAATACTTTGCAGCACGGCTCGTTCCTGCATTCCAACTAGAGTGTCTGTGAGGGGTTGCAGTGTTGTGGCACCAGCACCAGTGCCTAAGGCCCAATTTTTCTGCCCCTGTCTAACAGGGGCGTGTAATTACAATTTTTGATGCAATACTTTGCAGCAGTGCTCGTTCCTGCGTTCCAACTAGAGTGTCTGTGAGGGGTTGCAGTGTTGTGGCACCAGCACCAGTGCCTAAGGCCCAATTTTTCTGCCCCTGTCTAACAGGGGCGTGTAATTACAATTTTTGATGCAATACTTTGCAGCAGGGCTCGTTCCTGCGTTCCAACTAGAGTGTCTGTGAGGGGTTGCAGTGTTGTGGCACCAGCACCAGTGCCTAAGGCCTAATTTTTCAGCTCCTGTTCAACAGGGGCATGTAATTACAATTCTTGATCTAATATTTCACAGCAGGGCCCTGTGAGGGCTTACAGTGTTTTGGCCACAGCAACACCTAAGGCCCAAATTTCTGCTGAGTATATAGGGCAGGACCCTACTTTCAAACATCTAACTTACAAACGACTCCTACTTGCAAACGGAAGGAGACAACAGGAAGTGAGATGAAATCTACCCATAGGAAGGGAAATTCTCTCATGTAAGAGTTAATATGGGAAAACAATTTCTCCTTTCCACTGATGCTTTCCAATCCTTGTTCCACAAAAAAACCCAAATTTTCAAAAAACATTTTTCATTGGGACAAAAAAGTGAGGTGAAATCTTCTGAAGAGGAGGAAAGACGCAAAACAAATGTCACAGGGGTGATAACCCTTCCCTATGTTTTCCAAAAAGCTTAGAAAAGATTTTTTGGCTGGAGCTAAACACATTAAAAATGTTCAAAATTACAAACAGATTCTACTTAACAACAAACCTACAGTCCCTGTCTTGTTTGCACCGCCTGTATACTGCTGTTCAGAGTATATAGGGACCTTTCCTTATTTTAATTTGGGTGCGGGGTTCCCCTTAATATCCATACAAGACCCAAAGGGCCTGGTAATGGACTGGGGGGTACCCATGCCGTTTGTCTCACTGATTTTCATCCATATTGCCAGGACCCGACATGACATTAAACCCGCAAGCAGTTTTAAATGAGATTTTTTCCTTTAAAAATGACATTTGGTGCAGGGACTGTTCTAAACATGGGAAACACGCGTCACTTTACAGGCATACTATAGACACCCCCCAGGTACGATATTTAAAGGAATATTTCACTTTTTTTTTTTTACTTTAAGCATCATTAAAATCACTGCTCCCGAAAAAACGGCCGTTTTTAAAAGTTTTTTTTGCATTGATACATGTCCCCTGGGGTAGGACCCGGGTCCCCAAACCCTTTTTAGGACAATACCATGCAAATTAGCCTTTAAAATGAGCACTTTTGATTTCGAACGTTCGAGTCCCATAGACGTCAATGGGGTTCTAACGTTCGTGCGAACTTGCGGTCCGTTCGCGGGTTCTGGTGCGAACCGAACCGGGGGGTGTTCAGCTCATCCCTACTAAACACCAATTAAAAGTAATTTTACCCAAGAACACCAGTGAAAATGTAGTTTTCCACTGAACTCTAGAGCAAATTTTTTTTCATATGATTCTGCATTTTCCAGGGGTCTCTGATGTGATCTGTCCATATTTGTGAAAAACTTCTGAGTCTGGTGCCCACCTTTAGGGGATGTGCGGGCACACCCTCAAAAGGATTTTTGCTGTTCACCAGACGGGGTGGTCTTGGTTTTTTGTACTCTCAGGAAATACGACTGAGTGTTTCTCCAGTTTTGTTTAAATTCTCTTCCTGGTCGGTAGGTCTTTGCTTCTCTGTATCTTTCAGGAAGGTTCCGTTTGTACGGAGGGCCCTTTGGGGTTTGGGGTCTCCTGTCAGAAGGAATAAGGCCTGACTTGCCCCCTGTAACTTTGGACATAGCTGCATCCAATTTGGGGCCGAAGAGGTTGGAGCCGCCACAAGGAATTTTGCACTAATTTGATTTTGATGCAACATCGGCTATCCAGGGTTTTAGCCACAAAGCTCTTCTTGCCATCACCGAAGCTAACATTGCCCGGGCGGAGGACCTGATAATGTCCACTGAGGCTTCTGCGACAAAGTCGCCTGCCAACTTGAGTTCTTGAGAGGTAACTATATTTTCCTGGTCTGCTCCTTCCGAGAATGATCTCTCTATATTAGAAGCCCAACCGGAGATGGCTCTACCCACTGCCACTGTGGTGACCGCCGTCTACATGCTCCTCCCGCCGTGGAGTATGCTTTTTTTAACTCTAGATCAATCTTATGATCCAATACATCCCGAAAGGAAACGGCATCCTCAATGGGTAGGGTGACATGCCTGTCCAGGCGCATTAGGGAAGTATCGACTATTGGAGCATTAATTAGGGGGTTAAACCTTGGCTCTTTCATGGGATACATTTTTGCTAGCCTATTATTGAGGCTAGACCTCTTGTCGGATCTTTCCCATTCGTCCTTTATGAGGTCTTCTAGTTCATCAATAAAGGGGAAGGTCTCTGGATCCCTCTTTAGATTCGGGAAATATTTTTGGATTTTCTGAGGGGTTTCTTCCGATTCTTCCCACCCTTTTGCCTCCTTGACTGATTTAGCAAAGGGTTCTACCAGAGAAAAGTCAAAACCAGTGGCTACTTCTGGATCCTCATTCTCAGAAGGGGATTCTGGCTCTAATGCTTGAAGGGGAGCGGCTTATGAAGTACTTGGAGCTGGTCTGTCTACAGGTGTTGATTTGTTGTTTCCATTAAGGATTCCTGCACAGATTCCCAAATCAGGTCAGTAACTTCTCTGACATCCGATTCTTTCTCCTTTGTGGCCTCATTGAAGCATGCGCGGCATGCTAGTTTATCTGGCAGGGCAGGGGCGCCACATACCCAGCAGGCATCTGCTGCAGGTCGGGTGTGGTGGCTCCGATTGTGGTGAGATGATGCGATCGGCTATGTTGCGAAAGGCTGTGGCGTGAATGACCATGGCATGAATGAGCGTGATGAGATGTGGAACGTGAGCGGCTTCTGCGAGATCTTCTACTTGAGGCATGGCTTGATTGGTCTTTATGTCCTGATCTTGATCTGGAAGGGCTGCCAGAAAAAAAGCCATATTAAAGGATGTGCTCTCTTTTTTTTTCTCTTCAATACTTACCATTTATTGTGGACAGCCTCTTACCTTATTGGATGAGGGTGGTCTGCATGGGCAGTGGACTCCATGAACAGTGCAGATAGGATGCAGGTAGGAGGAAAAAGAAACCTGGGAAGAATACTAGGGGGTTAGTGAACACTTCCTCTTAGAGACATAAAAAAGAACTCCCAGCATATACAGGGAGAGATCATGGCCATATGAGGTCACCTACCTGAAAAATGAAGAAAGGCATCCAGCGTTGCATGTAAAGCAGTGACCTGGAGTCACTGACATTTATAGTGAGTTTTTAAACCTGCCGCTGATGTCGTGACGAAAATGATGCTCTCGCGCATGCGCAGTAGCGTTGCGACCACTTGAGCGCCGTTTTGGAAGAGGGCAAAGGCTTAGAACGGCCGTATCTCTGCCCCCCGCGCATGTGCAGAGTAGAGGGGGAGACACGACGGCCATGACAGCCAGGAATTTGGCGCTCATGGGATAACAAGTCCCAGGAAGAAAAGAAAAAGATAAGTTTTGTGCGATAATAAACAATTAGGAGACCACTGCCATATTGCAGCTTCTTTAACCGGTTCAATACAGGGCATTTTCACCCCCTTCCTTCCCAGGCCAATTTCTAGTTTTCAGCGCTGTCGCACTTTAAACGACAATTGCTCAGTCGTGCGACATTGTACCCAAAAAAAAATTGACGTCCTTTTTTCCCCACAAATAGAGCTTTCTTTTGGTGGTATTTGAACACCTCTGCGGTTTTTATTTTTTGCGTTATAAACAAAAGAAGAGTGACAATTTTGAAAAAAAACACAATATTTTTTACTTTTTGCTATAATAAATATCCCAATTTTTTTTAAAAAAAACAATTTTTTTCCTCAGTTTCGGCCGATACGTATTTTTCTACATATTTTTGGTAAAAAAAAATCGCAATAAGCGTATATTGATTTGTTTGCGCAAAAGTTATAGCGTCTACAAAATACGGGATAGATTTATGGCATTTAAAAAAAAAAAAAATTTATTTATTTTTTTTACTAGTAATAGCTGTGATCGCGATTTTTTTTCATGACTGCGGCATTATGGCGGACACATCGGACACTTTTGACACATTTTTGGGACCATTCACATTTATACAGCGATCAATGCTATAAAATTGCATTGATTACTGTGTAAATGTGACAGGCAGGGAAGGGGTTAATCACTAGGGGGACACAAGGGGTTAATTATAAAAAACTCTAGTGGGGAATATGGCGCTGTTCAAACAGCGCCATATTCCCCACTAGAGTTTTTTATAATTTTTTGGATTTCACCTCGGTGTTTTTCCATTTTCTGGGGGGGCTGCAGTTCTCTTTTAAACATTGTCCTAAGCGCGGAATATCTTAGTTTGTATAAGGGGTTAATTATGTTTCCTAGGGAATGATTCTAACTGTAGGGGTCGGGGACGTACAAGGGGAGGAGACCGATCAGTGTTCCGCTGTACTGGGAACACAGATCGTTCTCCTCTCACCTGAAAGGACGTGGATCTGTGTGTTTACACACACAGATCCACGGTCCGGCCCGGTTAATGGGCAATTGCCGGTGCCCGGCGAACATCGCGGGTCCCGAGCAACGCGGCGGGCGCGCGCCCCCTAGGCGGCCGGGAAGCCCAGGCCGTCATATGACGTCCACCCAGGACGGGAGATCCCATCTGTGGACGTCATATTACTATGGCCGGGTAGCGAAGTGGTTAAAGCTTACTTTTAAGTGCCAGATGTTCCTTTTGCAGATACCCCTGAGACCACCAGATCGGGGTTCCCTCCATAGAAGCTCCTTTAGAGTCTGTACAGGAGGAACTTCCAAACAGGAGAGGCTTGAACCTGCTGGGGCGATACGGTAAGAGGCTTTGCGATGTCCATCCAATCTCGTCAGGTGAGGATAAAAAAGAGAATAGAGGGGGGGGGGATCTCTCTTCAATTTTAGGCTGGATTCACACCTATGCATTTTTAGTGCTTTTTGCATTTTGCAGATTTGCACTACAGTTCATTTAACATGGTTTTCTATGGAACACGTTCTGTAGTGCAAATCTGCAAAATGCAAAAAGCACAAAAAATGCATAGGTGTGAATCCAGCCTTATAGTTATATAACCCTGTCAGGTTGTTGAGGCGGAGTCACAACCCAGTGTGTGCTGCCATGAAGGCGTCAGGAAATATTTTTTATAGAAAGACGTAAGAATAGAAAGACTTTTGAGGCACTGTTAGGGCTCATGAACACAGGACATTTAAAAAAACCCAACGCTGCTGTCAGGAAAAAGCAACATTAAAAATGTGCTTTTAGCCGCGTTTTTTAAATAGCCTTTATGAGCGTTTAGGTCTGTTTTTGAGTGTTAGCGTTTTTAAGCGTTTTTACAGTAAAAACACTCCCTAAAATGTAAAAACGCCTAAAAATGCCAAACATGCTTGTTACAGCGTTAAGCCACATTTAGCCACGGTTTTTGGCGTTTGCGTTTTTACAGCAAAATAGCCTCTGCTCCTGGACGCACAGGCAGTTTTTTTTTTTTTTACTGCCCCTAAACACTTATGCCTCCAAACTGCTCTGAAGGTTTATGTGTGCATGGACACATAGGCTAACATGGAGGAGAGTTCAGAGGCAGTAAAAAAAAATGCCAGACACCTCAGACACCTCAGACACCTCAGACACCTCAGACACCACAGACACCACAGTGGTGCAGTGGTTAGCACTCTCGCCTAGCAGTAAAAAAGGGTAAAAAAGGGTCGCTGGTTCGAATCCCAACCACGACACTACCTGCCTGGAGTTTGCATGTTCTCCCTGTGCCTGCGTGGGTTTCCTCCGGGTACTCCGGTTTCCTCCCACACTCCAAAGACATGCTGGTAGGTTAATTGGCTTCTGTCCAAAATTGGCCCTAGTATATGAATGGGGACCTTGGATTGAGGGTAGGGACTGATGTGAGTGTGCGATGTACAGGGTTAGGGACAAGGGTCAGGGTTGTAGACACACACTCACTCAGGTTGAACTGGATGGACTGGTGTCTTTATTCAACCTTACTAACTATGTAACTATGTAACCTCTAAAAGCAGCTGCAAAAAAATTTCCTGTGTGCGTGAGCCCTTACACATCAAAATTTGTTATAAAACTCACATTTTATTTATATCTTAGCCACTAGCCGACCAGCCACCGTTATTTTACAGCGGCAGGTCGGCTCTCCTGCGCAAATTGCCGTAGCTGTACGTCGGCCCTTTAAACTGTTATAGCAGGCGCGCGCTGCATGGCGGGGGACCCGATGTGCGTGGCCGGCGGGCACGATGTCCGCTGGCCACACGCGATTGTAGGCACGAAAGCCAGAACAGGGATGCATGTGTAAACACACAAATCCCTATTCTGTCAGGAGAGGAGAGACAGATTGTCTGTTACTACTGTTTAGGAACAGCGATCGGGCTCCTCCTCTAGTCAGTCCCACCCCCCCACAGTTAAAAACACACACGAGGGGAACACAATTAACCCCTTGATCGCCCCGCTAGTGTTAACCCCTTTCCTGCCAGTGACATTTACACAGTAATCAGTGCATTTTTATAGCACTGATCGCTGTATAAATGTCAATGGTCCGTCCCAAAAATGTGTCAAAAGTGTCTGATCTGTTTCCCGCAATGTTGCAGTCCTGCTAAAAATCACAGATCGCCGCCATTACTAGAAACATTAATAAAAAAATGCATAAATATATAACCCCTATTTTGTAGACGCTATAACTTTTGCGCAAACCAATCAATATATGCTTGTTATTTTTTTTACCAAAAATTTGTAGAAGAATATATATCGGCCTAAACTGAGTAAGAAATGTATTTTTTTATTTTTTTGGGGGGATATTTATTATAGCAACAAGTAAAAAATAATTGCTTTTTTTTAAAAAAATTGTCGCTCTTTTTTTGTTTATAGCGCAAAAAATAAAAACCACCAAAAGAAAGCTCGCCATAATGTATGCAAATTTTCTTGCCACGGATATGATAGATGTAACAGCTCAATGCATTTCTTGGGATTACATTTTTCCACTTCATCAGGAGCAAACAAAAGAGGATCAACACACTCTAAAAGTATTAAATATATCTAGATATTAGCAACAATATTAGTATATGCGTTAATGTGCATATTTTAATGTACCCTAAAAGACTGGATAGGTCTGAATGGGCCCTTAATCAATTGTAATGCATACATTACTATTTTAACTAGCATTAATGCAATTATTTAGATTTAATGTGAACCAATGCTTTTTCCTTACCTGTTCAGCCACTTCTTATAGTCATCTTTCCTTTGCTCCCCTGCTAATTCATTTCCTCGGTTCATTTTAAGCAATTTTATAAAGAATTACAATTTTTTCTTGCAGAAAACAATTCAGGGACATATAAACAGTAGCATTTATTTATTTTTCTTGTAGAACATTTGCAAAGGTTATATGCACTCGCTTGCTATAATAATCTTGTATTTTCTCTTTCTGAACTGTCTGCTTAATTGCATTCATAGGTGCGTCTAAGGGAACACGAGCAGTTGGTACAGTACGTACTCAGAGATTCTCGAACCATTCCTGTGAATTCACTGTAACCACACTGGACGCCGATGCCAAGTCTGTTGAGAGCAGTGAATTTAGATATCATTTGCAGAGGAAGCAGAATTCCACAATGTGCGATGACCTTAATTTCAAGTCGTCTTTATCGTGTCACCATTAAATTATCACCAAGCCTTTCAATGTAGGTTTTTTAAAGCATATTTATAGTGCTTGTACAGCCAAACAATAATCGTAGACTTCAGCATTCATTACCCCTCTGTTAGCAGCAGATAAAATGGTTGATGTGCCTATTTGGCAAGGGATAAATACTAATTTTAGTTCAGAACCGCAAATAGAGATCTTTATATGTCACTAGAGAGCTTGCCCCTACTTTTCCTTCTCCATTTAATTGTTCACTAAACCATGCTGTCATCTTGTAACTATATATATATATATATATATATATATATATATATATATATATATATATAAATATATATATATATATATATATATATATATATATATATATATAAATATATATATATATATATATATATATATATATATATATATATATATATATATATTGCACAGATGATTATTGTAGCCACACAATTTTAAAAAAAATGTATAGTTGTAGCCAATATTTGGGCAAATACATTACAATGTGGCCATAGATATTTTAGCACAGATATATCTGATTCCTCCTGCATTGAATAGTATTGTAACTGTATTATTTACACTAACGTTGTAAAGCGCTGCGCAAACTGCTGGCACTATTTAAATCCTCTATAATAATGATCAATGCTGATAATTTAGAGCTTTTTATGTTTGTGCCAAATTGCTGTCATTGATTTATTATGCTTATATTCACTTTGATGTGATAGTATTATGCCGCGTACACACGGTCGGATTTTTCGTCTACAAAAGTCCGACAGCCTGTCCGACAGACTTTTGTCGGACTTTTGGCGGACTTGCGGCAGACTTTCCTACGAATGGACTTGCCTACATACGATCACACAAAAGTCCGACGGATTCGTACGTGATGACGTACACCGGACTAAAATAAGGAAGTTGATAGCCAGTAGCCAATAGCTGCCCTAGCGTGGATTTTTGTCCGTCGGACTAGCACACAGACGAGCGGATTTCTGGGTCCGGCAGAGTTACGACGTAAAGATTTGAAGCATGTTTCAAATCTAACGTCCGTCAGATTTGAGGCTGGAAAAGTCCGCTGAAAGTCCGGGGAAACCCACACACGATCGGATTGTCAGCCAGCTTTAGTCCGTCGGCGTCCATTTGTAGACGAAAAGTCCGACCGCGTGTACGCGGCATTAGTATTGCAAGTGTCGCCATACTGTTATTTATGGTTATGATATGGTAGTATTTATTGTTATGTTGATACCTTTAGCATTAGGATAGATGAAGGTTAATGGTCAGGTTAAGGGGTTAGGTTGAAATTAACCACTTGAAGACCAGCATGTTAACCCCCCTTCCTGCCCAGGCCATTTTTCAAATTTTCAGTGCGGTCACACTTTGAATGACAACACTGTGCCTAAATGAATTTTTTTTATCATTTTTTTCCTAGAGCTTTATTTTAGTGGTATTTAATCATCGCTGGTGATCCTTCTTCATAAATTTAAGCCACAATGTAGTCTGCTACATTTCTTTGTTGAAAAAAAAAAATCACCAATGTTATTTAGTCTGTGTGAAAGTTATAGAGTCTACAAACTATGGTATATATATAGTTGACAATTGATCGGTCCTGATGTTCTGACTGCCTGTCTCATTTCATGAGGCCCTAAAAATCCTGAACGGTACAAATACCCCCAATATGACCCATTTTTGGAAAGTAGAAAGTCCAAGGTTTATAATAAAAGGCATGGTTAGTTTTTTTGAAGTTGTAATTTTTTGCCAGAATTTTTTGCAAAATGATGGAAGTAAATAAAATGTGTTTTTTTTCACAAAGTTGTCATTTTATGTACGGTAGTTATTTCTCACACACAGCATAAACATATTTACAGTTACACCCTCCCGAGTAGAGGAATATCACGTGTATGGGACTTTTTCACAGCCTAGATACATAGAGGGGTATTGGAGCTCCAGGACAGTAGAAATACCCAGAAAATGAACACATTTTGGAAAGCAAACACCCAAAAGTATTTGAGTCTGAGTCTTGAGAATGAGTCTTTTGACAATGTAGTTTTTGCCATACGTTTTCGGAAAAAGCGGACAGAAAATGAAAATTTATTTTTTTTACACAAAGTTGAACTGAAGCATCCAATGTTTATTTGATCCCTATGGATAATTAGGTCACTCAATCCCTAAAAGTTATACAATGTAATTATGATTATACATGGTCATTGGTTTATATAGCTGAATTGTGAGTAAGGTGGATGTGTGGGTTTTAACAATATGTGTGAGTTTATGAGTTATGGTACCAATGTTTTATACATGTACCGTATGTTTTTGTAATGAACCACTTCAGCCTCGGAAGATTTACACCCTTTATGACCAGGCCATTTTTGCGATACGGCACTGCGTCGCTGCGTCGCTTTACGCTGTACCCAAACAAAATTGACGTCCTTTTTTTCACACAAATAGAGATTTCTTTTGGTGGTGTTTGACCACCTCTGCGGTTTTAATTTTTTGCACTATAAATAAAAAAGACAGACAATTTTGAAAAAAAAAAAACAATATTTTTTACTTTTTGCTATAATAAATATCCAAAAATTCTAAATCAGTTTAGGCCAATATGTATTCTTCTACATATTTTTGGTAAAACAAAATTGCAATAAGCATAAATTGATTGGCTTGCGCAAATATTTTTGGCATTTTTATTATTTTTTTACTAGTGATGGCGGTGATCAGAAATTTTTAGTGGGATTGCGACATTGCAATGGACACTTTTTACACTATTTTGGGACCATTGACATTTATACAGCGATCAGTGCTATACAAATGCACTGATTACTGTATAAATGACACTGGCAGGGAAGGGGTTAACACTAGGGGGTGATCAAGGGATTAAATGTGTTCCCTGGGAGGTGTATCTAACTGTGGGGGGAGGGGACTGACTGGTAGTACAGAGAGATCGCTGTTCCTAATCGGTAGGAACAGACGATCACTCAGTACTCCCCTGACAGAATGGGGATCTGCTTGTTTACATTGACAGATCCCTGTTCTGGCTCTCTGTGGAGCGATCGCAAGTGGCCAGCGAACATCGCGGCTGCCGGCCATGCGCATCAGCTCCCCGCCATGCACCCATGCCTGCTATAGCTGTTAAAGGGACCGAAGTACAGCTTCATGACGATTCGTGAGATTGAGCCGACCTGCCGCAGTATAATGATGGCGGCTGGTCGGCAAGCGGTTAATAAACTTTTCTAGTTAGTTCAGTGAGATGAATCAATTCTTTTTTGCTATTTGTTTGAGGGTCAGTGATAAGGAACACTATTCCTGGCTTACACTGGTCTGGTAAAACTTGGACTGCTGTGATCAGGAAAACTGTTGCTGGACATCCTGGTCTGGTCTAGTGGTGATCAGAAATTCTATTTCTGGCTACACTGGTCTGGAGACACAGCGACTGGTTGGTAGTGGTCGGGGACACTGTGGCTGGCTGTGGTTACAGTGTCCACGATTAACCCCTCACACGTGGGGTTGGGGTGTGGTAAAACCTTGCAGCTGAACCACAGTTTTACCCCTCCCCAACCACTACCATCTTGAGCTGTAGAGGCAGTGGCCGAGGTGTACACATGCCACAGCCGCAATGGTTTTCTGGCAGGAAAAAATACCCCTTGATGCCTTTGGTGGGTTTAGCACAGCCCATTAAAGTGAATAGGGCTTTTCTGCAAGTGCCCCACAACTGTGTACATTGCATGCAGTTGGGTAGCACTTGTGTGAGGTCCAAGGGATTAAAGCAGATTTTCCAAGGGGATAATGTTTATTCTAACTGTGCAGGGTCCAAGGCGTTAAAATATATTATACTTGTTGAACCTAATAAACCCAGCCCTGCTCTTAAATCTAACTCTATACTACAATTATTATCAGTGGCAACTGATATTGATACTGATATAACTGTGATATTGCCTTTAATGCCCTGTACACACGGGCGGACTTTTTGGCAACAAAGGTCCGACAGTCTTTCCAATGGACTCTTGACGGACTTCCGACGGACTTTCGAAGGAACGGACTTGCCTAAACACGATCACACCAAAGTCCGACGGATTTGTACGTGATGACGTACGACCGGACTAAAATAAGGAAGTTGGTAGGCAGTAGTCAATAGCTGCCCTAGCGTCGGTTTTGATCCGTCGGACTAGCATACAGACGAGAGGATTTTTCGACCAGACTTGAGTCTGACGGACAAATTTGAAACATGTTCCCAATCTAAAGTCTGTCAGATTTTGGACCAAAAAAGTCCGCTGCAGGTCCAATGGAGCCCAGACACAGTCGGATTGTCCGCCGGATTCGTTCCGTCGGACCAGTCCGGTCGAAAAGTCCGCTCGTGTGTAGGCGGCATAAGGGTAAAAAGAATGCCTTAGCCTCATTCATGCAATGTGTTGGAAGTAAAAGGAATAAACCTTATTTTAAAAAGTTCACGGAGTTCCTAATAAAGTGCATCTGTATGTCTGGATGAGCTGGAGTCATTTAACATGCACCAAGTTCACTAAGGTACGTGGATATGATACAAATATGTATGCAAATGATAGTTTGCATGTTAAATGATGTATGAAATAGAGATGAGTAAGTGTGAGAGGTAGACTCACTGTAAAACATTCCCAAGGCAACCAACACAGTCCCAGACTTCCTCGTGCAGTGTAGGCAGCAGGTGGTGACCTGTGGTTGACTTGCAACTGGAACAGCTGTAATGGAATGATAAGGAGGGGGCACAACAGAGGCAGCTATCAATAATGCTTATCCTTCAAGTGAGGTAGTACCATTGGGCTTTTGAAGCAGGTACTGAAAGTTAGAAGTGAAGGCCAACTGATTTAGAGACTCAGACTCAAAACACTGTGTTCCTCTTATGACTGGTGGTAGCATCAACAGTGTGGTACCCAGCTCTGCTAACCAAGGAAGTGTTCTATAGCACCGCAACTTCCTATAAACTGAATAAATTGCCATTTATGTACTAAGCCAAAGACTGGTTGTGCAATGCCTGTATATTAAACTATTTGGATCTTCAGCTGTCATGAGTCAATGTTGCAATTGATTACTCTACCCTTACACTCTACTGGGTCTGATTTACTAAAGTGCAGTGAATGACGTGGGTCTACGTGATATTTATATTATTATATGGGTCCATTTCTTAATTTTTTTCTTGTTTTTTGCTCTGTGTTCTGTGCTGTCCATTGTGCTGAAGGTGCTATGGTAATTTAACTGTGTGAAGAAGCGGTTAAATGTCCACTTTTGTTAAAACCAGGCAGGTATGCATAGAAATACGTGCACATTTATATGTTTTTGCAATAAATACAAGAATTAATATTGTATAGAATAAAGCTGCTGTGCCAACAGCTGTACATCTCCAGTACAACATAGAGATAGGTGGTTATATAGATAGTATTGTATCATGTACCTGGTTGGAGGACAAGATGACAAGAGGGCTTCCCTTACATCTCTGGTCCAGACACCCCTGGAGAGGACACAGAGTAACAATGGTGCCAGCGGTCCACTCCATTGAAGTTCTCTCCTATAAGCAAGCTTGGCTGTGAGGTGCTTGTGCAAACCAGCAGGAAGAACCCAAAGAGGAGATAGACTTGAAAGCATCTAGCCAAGTTGCTGGAACACACAGCTGTCTGGAAGCATTGTCTGGACAGGCAGAGTTTGGTAGGTGAGCAGATAGATGGCAGGTAGGCTAAAAGATAGAGTCTTGGTCAGGAGACAAGCCAAGGTCAACACAGAGGGTCAGCTGTGATAAGCTGTGGTCAGCAAGTAGCTGAGGTCAAAACAGGAATCAGCAGAGACAAGTCATGGTAAAAAAAATAGCTGAGATCAAAACGGAATTAGCAGAGACAAGTTGTGATTAGTCGAGGTCAATTGCAGCGAGAGAGAGCAGAGACAACTCCCAGGGCAGACTGGGTCAGCAAAGCAAGAAAGCAGATCTCTGAAACAGGTCAGGTACAAGTTGCAGGGTAACAGCTGAAGAGCCTTTAGCAACTTCCTGGCTCAGCTCTGTTCCTTAGTTGGGCTGTCCGGACCCAAGACAGGGATTAAATGTGTGGGCCCATGTACCTGCATGTGCGTATGTCAGTGCAGTGCGCCTGCATGCATTAGAGTGTTTACACAAATTAAATAGAAGTTGCAGGTGGAAAAGGGGAAATAGAGGGGAGGTTTGTGCCCAACCTGGAACTGCACTCTAAAGAGATCCTGTCACTGGATAAAAACCACACATGCATAATAGAGAAGTACAGTACTTTACTAGTAGTGCTTTTCTTGTAGCCAATCATCACTCTCTTGCAGAGCTTGAGCCGTTGGTGGAATCCAAGTGTGCAGAATGGCTACATCTCCATGCTGTGCTGCAGCTTCTTATCCAACTCCATCCATCTCTCCTTGTATATTGACAGTATGATCTTACAGCTCTGAATGGACAACAGAATTGATGTAGCTGTCGGGGAAGGGGGGAGCCACAGCGCACGTTGATGCAACACAGATATATGACACACCTGGAACTGATGGATGTTGAAGATTCTAAGAAAGGCTTTAGCCCTGCCAGAGAGAGTAGATCCTCTGCAAGAGAATCTGTACTAGTAAAGCTGGCCATACATAGATTAAAATTGGGCCAGTTTAGAAGTTTGATCAGTTTGGATAGTGTGTGGCAGTCCCCGCTAACAGAGGTCAATCGTTTGATGCACTTCTGATGAAGGAACATGTTTGAAAATTTTCATCAATGAGTGGCTGTAGCCGCTGATTAGTGTATTCTTGCAGTGGTAGGCATAGCTGTACAAGGTCCTAGTGTGGGGACTATCCACTTCATTTGTGTGGTTGGAGGAAGCTTTTTTAAAATGAACAGTATATGGCCAGCTCATGGCTTTATTTAGATGTACGGTTGGAGGGGGTGGCAAAAATGCGTGATTGATCTGCATTTTTGCCACCCACGAACCACGCTCCCTTAAGCTGCAATAGGCAGCAGACAGGGGTGTTAACATGCCACGGTTGTGATGCTTTGTGCCCGCAGCAAAGTTTAGCTGACATGTACACACTCAAGCAAATGGGAACATCACTTCCTCACTGCCTGTCAGTAGTCTCTGAAGCGCAATCTGAATGCAGATCAGGCTTCAGAGGAAAGGGGGATTTAGACACGTCTCAATCTACCCTATATTTTCTGACTAGCTTGGCTATTGCTCATGAACTCCAGCACCAAGATCACCTTACTGATGTTGCCAACTTTGCCTAATATACAAATTATTTGTGCATATTTTTCTACCACATGCCCTAACTTTGCCTGACCACTGTAAAAGGTAATGATTTATTTTCATTTTCCTCCACAGTGCCATACACTTTAAACTTTGAGAACATAAAAATAGAAAATGTAGCATATGATGGATGCACACAGTCACTTTTCTTGTTATAATATATACATTATATATATATATATATATATATATATATATATATATATATATATATATATATATATATATATATATATATATATATCTGAAGCCCAAACTTTTTTTTCAGTTTGGATAGATTAGGGGAGGGACAATTTTTTGGCATAATAAGGGAGATTTCCCTTCATTATGTGACCCGTGGACAGAAAGAAAGAAGATATTTTTCCAATGTGAGGGAAATTCCCTCTTAGACAGTCATCACAGAAACAACTATCCACATCATAGGATTTCCTCTCTATTTCTGTTTTAGTGCAAACTCAAAATTTTGGAGTCGCCCCCACTTTTATTCCTGTGACATTGGTGATCTGGACAACAAGAGAGAGTACAGGCAGTGATAAAAACAGTGGTACTAACCCTTCACTATTCTACCCAAATCCAAGGAAAAAAGTTCTGCTACTAGTTGTACATTAATATACCTTTTAATTTTAAGTCCAGATTACTGTAGCAGAAAGCCTTTTTGTTGACACTGAATGATTCTTCCATGCAGAATTCCGGGTCATCGTTCTGTCATTTTCCTGCCTTCATCTGATATTATGATTTACCATGCTAATCCAAATCTGAGCCTTTGTTTACCGTGGGTTGGATGTTGAAGCTTGTTAAGGGGCATCCTACATGCTTATGATGGGAAATATGATATGTGATAAATAGGGATATGTATTCAAAACCTCTCTGCTTCTTCTCACATCTCATTCATCAGCATTGGAGGGTGTGGTGTGAAATCCTTCAGCACAACTAAATAGGATAGAGGGGTTAGCTCTAGTATAGCCCATTAAAATTCAACTAACTACTTCAGGGTTGACTGGAGTGATAAGACCAGGTGATGAGCTCAGTTTCACCAGTTCTATTTCTACTTCACAGAGTTGAAGAAGGTGGAAGCAGAAATCTAGGTAGTCACACTTGTTTTGTTTCAAATTCCTGTTGGTGTGCATGGGATAAAGGGAATCTAATTTAAAGGTGGAAAATAATTGATTACCCATAGCACAGTTTGAAGTACGCGTCTACGTTATTGATTTTTTTTTTAATACTCTCTCTCCCACAGAGGGTCCAAGTATAAAAAAAATGCAGCTGTTGCTGCAAAACTCACCACCCTCCACAGACTCATCTGCTCTGTGATGCAGCTCCTGTCCTCTTCCAGGTTAAATAGCCCTCATGGTCATTCAACCCACTTCCTCTGAGTGTGGGATGTCATAGGTCCACCCCCTGGGGGCACATCTGCAGGACACCCAACTCTCACATGAAATGATGCACAATGATAAAAACAGCAATGACAGCATCACATTGGCAACACTGTCTACATTTTGAGGACCACCCAGTGCCAGAGAAGAGGTGAAGTGGAAGAGGACCCTGCATGTCAAGTGACTGGCCTGAGGACATCTGTAAATGGTAGATATAAAAAGGAAAAAAAATGCAGGGCTTCCACCTCGGGGGGTGGGGGGGTAGGACGACTTGTGGAAAATGGAGGCAAATTGGGCTTTAACGTAGGTCGTCACACCTCACCTTAGCCTTACCGGAATATGGTATTCAGATAAGGTAATTTAAAGCAAAGCTCCAGTCATACTTTTTTCATATAAAAGAATAGAGTTGCGCTCTAAAACAAACAGTTTATACATAAATATGAACCAGTTATACTGTATAATAAATGTCCATAAAATATTCAAAAAGCATAATTCCTCAATGAGTGAGATATGGTATCACATCAACCATAAAATTGGAAGTGCAAAATAGTCTGTGAGTGTAAATCCTCCTCTTGATGTACCAGATCACACTGACAAACAAAGTGAGTATCCACCACCACATAAATTCCGCGCTAACCAGCTTGCACAAGCTGAATAGCTTGAAGCTAATACCCAGCCAGGGCCTTTTCCACACAGGATGTCAGAGGGATAGCACTCAGACTTTCAGAGCAGAGGAAAGTGGATAAACATACTTTCCACTGGATAAAGAATTGTCACATAGCCACCATGGCTGTGGATCTGAAAAGAGAGAGACTCATCATAGTGTAAAACCTAATGCCGTGTACACACGGGCGGACTTTTCGACCAGACTGGTCTGACGGAATGAATCCGTCGGACAATCCAACCGTGTGTGGGCTTTATCAGACCTGCAGCAGACTTTTTTGGTCGAAAATAAGATGGACTTTAGATTTAAAACATCTTTCCAACGGATTTGGGTCCGGTCGTAAAATACGGTCATCTGTATGCTAGTCCGACGGACGAAAACCGACGCTAGGGCAGCTATTGGCTACTGGCTATCAACTTCCTTATTTTAGTCCGGTCGTACGTCATCACGTACCAATCCGTCGGACTTTGGTGTGATCGTGTGTAGGCAAGTCTGTTCGTTCGAAAGTCCGGCGGAAGTCCGCCAAAAGTCAGTCGAAAGTCCATCGGAAAGACCGTCGGACCTTTGATGCCGAAAAGTCCGCCTATGTGTACACGGCATAAGAACAAAAGCCCATCCTTCCAGGATTCCAAACAACGTGGTGACGTCAGCGCGTCCCTCCTCCCAGATGTCATATTTATGTATAGCCTATTCATCATGGGTTCTACATGTTGTGATGAATTTGTTTCCTACTGTTAGTTTTAGAGCGCAACTCTATTCTTTTATATATACTGTCTCTGTGCATATCTCACAGCAGAGTTTGCAGCTATTTAGGTATTATTAGCATACAGCACCGTTCTTTTTCCCCTTTATATACTTTTTTCATATAGTGTAGGAAAGGGATTGAGCCTCTGTCAGATTTTTGTTATTGTATGTCTCGGTTTGGAAGGTTTTTTTCTCACTTCTTGACAAAACAATTTGAAGGGTGTCCGAGAGACTACTGTAGATGTGGGGGGAAATTTTCATAATAAAGAAATAGACAACAACAGGGCCTCATTCACACCTGATCAAAGTAGTTACTGCAGTTAGGGACAGATGATTGGCTCTGGATGCAATCTGTCTGCGTCCAGGGCTGATCATTTGTCCCTAACTGCAGGTAGCTACTGGATTTGTGGATACATGCAAACCGTGGTGGACAGCCGTGGCTCCTGTCAGCCAGGTATTGCTTTCCACAGGCTTCTTGACCATAGCTGCTTGTATACACTTGTGCTACTTGCCACATGAATCTCCTGATTTTTATCACAAGAATTGGATGTGTGACCCTAATTGCAGGTGTGAATGAGGCCAAAAAATACATTTTTAAACATATTAAAGTGGGTATACAATCCTAGCTAGGATTCTAATTCTGTCGCTGGCCCATCAAGGTTTCCCCCATTGTTAGGGTTGCCACCTTATTTTGAGAAAAACGGATGACCAAACAGTACTGCAACCTGCAGCTTCAGTCACTAATCAGCTCCAGTCACTTTTTGGGTATTAGTTCCACAATACAGCAGGCAGCAGCAGGATATTTGTTTATCCAAGCAGTTTATCTAGCAACACAAGTAAAGAAATCTTCATGTGTATCACTAGTTTTATACTTAAAATGTAAGCAAATGGGTTGTAATAGAAGATTTGGAAAGAGTGCGTTGTGATCCGTGCATCAGTCCTGCATATGTGTACACTTGCGGATGTGCAGCAGTCCGCCTGTCATTCATTTGAATGGGCTGCCTTCACTAGTCTACACAATACACCTGGGCCTCCTGTGTGGAGAACGATGGCTCTTTGCACAGGTGTATGGAACAGCGAGACCATGTGCATGAGACCTTAATGTTATATGGAGCTTTACTGACCAATAGGTAGGCCCAGAGGGTAGAAAGCAGCAGAGCCATGCTTAAAGTGGAAATAAAGCCATCAATTTAATGGTTCCAAAAAAACTGTTACATTCCTAAGTTACATTCCAACTGTTACATTCCTGAGTTCTCAACCAAACTCTCAAGCCATCAAATGGCTGGTGCCATAACTGATCACATTTGCAGCATCATGGCAGTTTCAGATCAGAGGCTAAAGTGGGGTACACACCATAATGGCCCGTACATACGATCCAAAAATCGGACGACAGATCGTCCGACTTTTTTCGCTTAATAGTCGCAAGTATAAATTGAATAGGTTACTAAAGTCACAAAAATTCTCGTATGACAGAAAAAAAAATCTGAAGTAATGTCATGTTTTGTAATGTATTTGTATTTGTATTTTCGGGCGACAACTGTACTGACTAAACGAAAATCGTACTGGTATCGTACGAGGAAAATTTTCATGCTTGTCCGATTGAATAATATTGGATGAATTGTCGTGATCGGCTCTCAAAAGCTCTGTACTAACGATCTGATTATCGTACGATCACGTCGAAAGCGGCATTTTTCGTCCGATTTTCGGATCGTGTGTACGGGCCATGAAAAAATCGGATGAACGCTCGTCCAATTTTTCTCGATGTTTCACAGCAAATCGAAACTAAAGAAAGAATGTTCATACGAAAATTCTTACAAATTTTCTCGTACCTCAAAGGCATTTTTTGTTGTTTATTGCTTCCGATCATGGGCAGTCTTTCTTTTCTGATTTTTCTTGTACAAAAGCGGTACACATTAAATGAAAATCGTTCGTTCTGTTTCCGTACGAGAAAAAATTTGGAGTTTGTCCCTTCGAGAATTTTAGTATGAAAATTTGGAATCGGCTGTCAAAAGTTGTGTACACACTATACGAAAATCTTCCGAAAATTCTTTGGACGAAAATGTTTGCCCCGATTTTATTATAGTGTGTACAAGCCTTTAGATGGAGGCTTCCTTGGCTGAAAAGGAAATAAAGCCCCATACACACTATCAGTTTTTCTGATGAGTTAGTCCTTCAGATTTACCAAAACCATGTAGTGCAAGGGCCTGCCTGATTGCATACACATTGAAACTCCTAAGGTTGACCTCATATTATATGGTTTTGGTAAATCTGAAGCACTATCTCAGCAGAAAAACTGATAGTGTGTATGGGCCTTTAGGGTTTAGTTCCACTTTAACTCAGGAAAGCCAAAGAATTGCTTGCAGTTGTTTGTGTTTTTGGATTTGCTGGTCCTTTTAACAATTTTTTTTCTGTAGTTAACCTCTTTTATGTTTTTTTGTCACTATTTGTTCAGATTGAAATGATCAGAAATGTAACATTTTACTTTAGCTGTGATTTCTGCATGAAAATGATATCCCAGAACTCAATAGCTCAATGAATTCTTTAATTTTTTATTCTATATTATGGAGAATTTATTGGAAAAATGTGGCAACAACATATATGACTTATAAAAATTTTGTTAGAATGTACTGGGTACACAACACTCCAAAGCAACCTGCAAGACCCTTATGTACACACGACCGGACTTTCTGGCAGAAAAGGTCAGATGGAATCATTCCATCGGATATTCTGATCATGTGTGGGCTTCATCTGACTTTTTCTTTCGAAAATTCCGACGGACTTGGAAATAGAACATGTTTTAAATCTTCCCAACGGAATTAATTCCTATTGGGAAAACCGTTCGTTTGTATGCTATTCCGCGGACCAAAAACGACGCAAGGGCAGCTATTGGCTACTGGCTTTTGAACGTCCTTTTTCTAGTCCCGTCGTACGTCATTGTGTTTTAAACGATCAGACTTTGGTGTGATCGTGTGTATGCAAGTCAGTTTCAGCGGAACTCCGTCGGAAAAACCGTCAAAGTTTATTCTGACGGAAAAAACGGTGGTGTGTACGCGGCATTAGCTGCTGTATAAACCCAGGTGCCTGCCTGGTGCGCAGCCAAGTCAACATGTAGAAAAGAAAAGAGGTGGCGGCACTTGCAGGAATAAAACAACTTCTTTATTTTTTTATTAAAAAAATTATTTTAAAAATAAGAAGTTGTTTTTTA
This sequence comes from Lithobates septentrionalis, assembly GCA_037952835.1. NCBI lineage: Eukaryota > Metazoa > Chordata > Amphibia > Anura > Ranidae > Lithobates > Lithobates septentrionalis. The sequence goes on from JBBDGP010001050.1 coordinate 1,078,756, forward strand.
TCCCTGAAAGTGCCGCCACCTCTTTCATTTTTTACATTTTGTTAGACCTAAGAATCATAGTGAGGATATTTTATGTAAGAAATCAGCTTTGAATAATTTACAGTAAACTGAACCATCAGTTGTGGGTGGACTTTTTTTTTAAGAGATGCACGATGTAATCTGAAAAAAAAAAAAAAAAAAAGAAAAATACACTCTTTTAGGCCAACAAAGTAAATTTGGGCAAAATGTAATAAATTGAACCCAACAGGATGGTGCTTGTAATTGCCTTGGATAATTCCTTCAGCTTGGTATCAGCATCTAGTTTACTCCATCACAGCCTGCGGCTCCTCTGGTTTTAGTCCTCACTCACGAGATGACATATATGTTTGTACAATTCCTTTGGGTAACAGAATATCTAGGTGCTTAATAAATAAAAAGACGATAGGGAGAGATTTTAGCCAGAGCAGCAAATCCTACAGGAGCCTGACAAGCCAGACGAGTGAGAAACAAACATCAATCCATTACCATATCATCAACCGGAGCGAAAATAAATAAATAAAAGCGCAAGAAAACAGGTGCAAAGGGGGAACCATTCGGAAAGCCCCAAATCACCATGGTAACTGTGAGCTGGTGGAATTTCAGAACAAGGAAGAAGACGCATTAGGTATTCATTGCATAAAGGCATCAACAACAGTGAGAGGTAGATATTTATTATACAATGTGTTCTCGCTGGATTTAGGGAGTTTAGGTTGTATAGCGTGGATTAAGGCCCATATATCTACATGTGGGTGGATCATGAATTACACAAACCTCCCATTGCTTTACCATTATCAATAATGGAGGGTTTAGGCAAAACAGCTCCTTACATGGGACATTCAGATGTTATTATCGTTATCTTTTTGTTACGTAGATCTAAACACAATTAATAAAATATCATGTTAATGTAATTTCAAAAGTTGTTTTCTTTTACTGTAAAGTGGAACTGGAGCCACAAATTTAAAAAAATGCAAGCAGGCGAGCTCTTTATTGCAAATGCTATGTCACATCTGCAATAAAATAAACTTGCCTGCCTGTTTGCAATCTTATTTAGAATCTACCCTGAGCTCTGAAGTCGCAGCTCAACGTATATTCTTGGCATGCCTTAAAGTGGTTCTAAAGTCAGAAGGTTTTTTTTATATCTTAATGCATTCTATGCATTAAAGTGATTGTAAGGCTTCATTTATTTATTTTTTTAAATAACAAACATGTCATACTTACCTCCACTGTGCAGTTAGTTTTGCACAGAGTGACCCCGATCCTTGTCTTCTGGGGTCCCCCGGCGGCTCTCACGGCTCCTCACTGCATCGTATAACCCCTTAGGAGAAGCGCTCTCCCGGGTGGTTATCTTGCAGGCGTGCTCCCGAGTCCAGCATTCGGCGTCCATAGAAGCTGAATGTAGGACTCGGCCCCGCCCCCCCCCCAACGCCCACATCATTGGATTTGATTGACAGCAATGGGAGCCAATGGCTGTGCTGCTATCAATCTATCCAATCAGGACACGAGACAACATCTGGAGCTGGTGTGCTCCTTCCTGTCGTGCGAATTTCGGGGCTCAGGTAAGTATAAGGGGGGCTCGGGGGCGCTGCTGCAGTAAAGGTTTACAACCCCTTTAAGATAAAAAAAACCTGCTGTGTGCATCAGCCCTCCTTAGCCCCCCTAATACTTACCTGAGCCCCGTCTCGATCCAGCGATGTTGCACAAGAGTCTCGGCTGTCCGGGATTCTCCCTCCTCATTGGCTGAGACAATAGACATGCTATCTGCCAATAGAACTTAACCAAAAAGTGCATTCTATGCATCCAAAAATATAGAAAATATACCAAATCAAATCATTATTCAATCAAAAAGCAATAATTCCAAGGCCAATAAAAAATAACACGTTATCTCCACCGATTCTGTAACATGTCTGGTTGACAAATGGCCGTTCAGAAACAAACTGAAAAGCATGAAATGAAAAGTGCTAACTGGAATGCGCTAAATTAAAAGCACGAAAAGAAAAGCGCGAATCAACACTCACCAAATTTCTACTAACATGGAATTAGCAGAAGAAGCCCAAAGGGTGGCGCTAAAGAGCTGAAAAAACATGTAGTACGTCACTACGTTTGTGATTGTTGGCCAACAATTGTGTGCCGTGTGTATGCAAGACAAGTTTGGGCAAACGCCCTTCAAAAAAAAATTCCACGGTTTTGTTGGCCAACCATCCGATCGTGTGTACAAGGCTTTAGTCTCTGCTTGGAAGGCATGCACCAGTAACAGACCTCCTTTGCATAGACTGACTGGGAAACAATGTGATTTCACTTTCTATTTGCCCTCATCCTGCCAATCACAGGGCATATGAGGGGGGCTGGGTGACACCATGAGTTGCATGGTGTCACTGATAGACACCATGCAACTCATGGTGTCTATCATAGAGGGCAAACTTAAAAGGCAGATTGCTTGTAAACCAGAACATTGATAGAATCCAAACATGGCGCCATACGTTTATCATGGTACATGTGGTATATTGCTGTTTAGTGTTCACTGAGTACTTCTAGGTTGAATTTCTACTTTAAGTTTAGATGTATTATATTTAGTATCTTTTATGTATCTTTATTTTTATCCTTATTTGTTTAAAGAGGGTCTATACTTAAGGTAGATGTACTGCTTAACTGAATAACATTCAGATTTCTAGAGCAAGTAATCATATATTACATGTATTTTTTTTCCGTAAAAACACTGTTTTCACCTTTTAGCCATCTTTTTTGCATCTCTGCCCTGCTGGTCTTCTGTTGCCTCTTTGAAAACACTTCTGTCAACATGTACTAGCTCCAATGGTTCCTCGTATCATTGCCCAGGGTGGGCTTCCTCGTGGTAACAACTGCAAAGAGTGTAGGCACCGCTACTTATATCTTATGTATTCATATTCATATATTTATTTATAATAGGTGTTTATATAGCACTGACAACTTTCTCAGTGCTTTGCATACTGTACATTCATATCAGTTCACACCCTCAAGGTGCTTACAGTCTAAGGTCCCTATTTCACATGCATACATACACGCACACACATACTAGGGCCAATTTAGACAGGAGCCAATTAACCAACCACCACGTCTTTAGACTTCTTTGGAAGTGCATGTGGCAGAATGAAAATGAAGGAAACTGGGAACAGGGACAAAACATTGTAACCATCAACAAGAAATGTCTGAACAAGGACCTTCATGGCTGGATCACCAAGTATTATTTTAAAGATATTGGGTTTACACCTATTAAAAGTAAAGTCAGATTAAAGGGGTTGTAAACCTTCGTGTTTTTTCACCTTAATGCATCCTAGGGGCCAAGTCATACATTTGGTGGCTATGGACATGGGGAGCGCGCCCGCAAGGTAACCCCCTCAAGAGAGCGCTTCTCCTAGGGGGTTATCTGATGTGGGGAGAATCTGTGAGAACTGCCGGGGGACCCCAGAACAGGATGTTCGGGGCCACTATGTGCAAAACTAGCTGCACAGTGGAGGTAAGTATGATATGTTTGTTATTTTAAAAGAAAAAAAAAACGAACCCTTACAATCACTTTGATATCAACATTCCATCTGAATGTTACCATAGGGGCTAAAAAAATTGCAACCCTATAAAGGTTGTGTGACCTCTGCCACTGCTATCTTTCTTCAGCATATGACATCTTCTGTCTTCAGCCAAAAAAATGGTGGCTAATTAAGTAGAGCTATAGGCAAAACTTTTTTTTTCATTTTGGATAGAGTAAGGGAGGGTTATAAACCCTGTCAGATTTTTTTTTTTTTTGCCATCTGTGTCGCATTGTGGAGAACTCCCTTAATTTCCTGTCCCATAGCCAAACCGGAAGTGAGAGGAAATCTCTGAAAATTAAGGGAATTCATGGGGAATCAGAATAGGCCCTGGGTCACCAGAACTAGTGTCCCCATTGGAAGATTTCCCTTCTATTACTTTTCTGGGGAAAACCCAAAATTTGGGATTTTCTTTTACTTTTAATTTCAATGATAATGGTAAACAGGAGAAATAGAGAGAATGAATCTCCCTAACGGGGGCACAGGCAGCAAAAAAACTGACAGGTGTTCTAATCCCTCTTCAATCTATCCAAAACTAAAAAAAAGTTTTGCATTTAGTTATACTTTAAGGTTGCCAGTAATGATCTTATTCTGTGTTAAAGTGTAAGTTCAGTCAAAACCTAACTAACGCTAAACCTGCTCTCTGCCACATTTTAAACCTAATCTGTCTAATCCTGTAAAGCAAAAATTGCTGTACTTAACTATTCTGCAGCCGATCCAGTCCGGTTTCCAGCGGCGGAAGCTGTGTGCAGGAGAGGACCAACAACGGCTATCAAATGGATGGGAAGTGACGTCACCCATAGAGTTACTATGGGGCTTCCGTTGTCGGCTGCCTCTCCTGCACCCACCCCCACACTGAAGTCTCTGTTGATAGCTGATGCTGGGACCAGACCAGATCGGCTGCAGAATAGATAAGTATAGCAATTTTTGCTTTACAGGGTTAGATAGATTAGATTTAGAATGTGGCAGAGAGCAGGTTTAGCATTAGTTTTGCCTGAACTTCCCCTTTAGGCTGGCCATAAATGGTTCGAATCTCGGCGGGTTCAGCAGGGACCGGCCAAGATTCGAACTATGTACTGTATGGGCAGGCTGATTGTACCCAAGTTGATTGATCGATCAACTTGGGTACAACCAGCCTGTTGGATTTTTCATGTGATTATTGCCAGCGGCTATAGCTGGTAGCAATAATCACTGTGTGGTCTCCCTCCTGCCCCCCCCCCTGTGGGAAAACACAATAGCTCCGTGGGAAGATTCCCCCATCAACACAGATTGTATTGATGAGGGAATTGAGCAATTTTATTTCTTGCAACTCATGATTGCAGGAAAGAAAATCATACTGTCTATGGCCAGCCTTAAAAGCGACTCTGTCCCCAGAAAATAAAAAAAAAACACCCTGTAAAAGAAGTTATATTACTTAACATTACAGTGGGTTTTAACGCCAATCTTTTTTCAGAGCTGCCCCAGAAGAAGAATCTTCAACATCTAACACACTTCCAGATGTACCTAAATCCCTCACTGTGCTCTATGGTTCCTCCCGGCAGAAGCAACTTCACTAAATCTTTGCAGGGATATACTTGTGATGTATTGGTAGACAAGTGAAACCACAGCACGCAGTAGGCATACCTCCCAACTTTTTGAGGTGGGAATGAGGGACACCTATTATCAAAAGTATGTAGGCATAGGACACACCCCCTGCCACGCCTCCCTTAAAGGAGAATTATATAAAAAAATTACAGTGGAGGTAAGTATTAAGTATTATAAATTACTTAAACCCACACATGCTTTTTTTTTACCATTACTATTCCTTTATATTGGCTTTTGAAATTTACAAATGCATCAATTTAGAAATTGGAGAAAAATTTTAACATTGGGAATCATTTTTTAAAAGATAAATAGTGCATTTTATATACAACTATATAGATCACACCAAAATGAAGGGCAAATGAGGAGGAAAGAGGGACAGAGGGACTGTGTTACAAATCAGGGACAGTCCCTCAAAATTAGGGACAGTTGGGAGCTATGGCAGTAGGGCATTAGGTATCAGCTACATCCAGAAGTATGTCAATGCTAAATATTCTTTGTCCATTGTAGCTCTGTAAGATATTGCAGTCACCATCGCCTGAAAAGGTAAGTATTAAAACGTTACTTTTGCAGGGTGGTATATTTGTATTTTTGGCAAGATACTGCAGTGAGAGAATATGGAGACAAGACAACCACTACTGACCTCCATATTTGAAGTTGCTAGCTGTCCTCCTGTTATGGTGAACCAGTGGATTCAGTCGTCCTGAATGTGTTTTGACTTCAGACTCTCTTTACTAATCTGAATAATTCTTCCAGGTCAGTCACCAAAGGGCCCCATGCAAAAACAATTTTGTACCCTCCACACCTCATATTTAGCTGCTAGACAAGTACAAATATTTACTGTGGATCGATATACAGTTGAATAGATGTGAGCCATGTCAAGGTTTATGTGACAGTGGAAGGGGATCCCATCAACCATCTGTCCTACATCTAATACAGACAGGCTTCTAAGGTTAGGTTCACACTTGGCTTTTGTGTGTTTTTCTTTTTTTTAGCGTGCTTTTACACACATTTTTACATGCAATTATCACATGTTTTAGGGCATAAGTGGTTTTGTTTAGGCCAAATTAAATCAGGTTACTAGGAGAAGGAGACATTTGCTAGGCACATGTTACACATGTTTTTCAGACACAAGTAGAACCTGTTGGTACCATTCATTTACCAGTTAAAGATACTGATTCTCCCACTATTCTGAAGTGTCATTATGACTATGTCCTTTAATTAAAGGAAAACATCAATCAAAAGGAAACATTTCCAGTTTATAACGTTTATAATGCCAAAAATGCCCCAAAGCAGGTCCTGTACTCTTTAGGCAGGAAAAAACAAAATATAATCTGGTGCTGAACATTATAGCGCTTCTGGAAATATGCTCAGACTTTGATGGTTTATATTTTTAAATTTTCATTTAATAACGGCAAATTTCTAAACATACTTTCATGTATGCTAAAATTTCAATAATATAAAAGCTTCCTTGAAAAGCGTGCATTTTCTACCATCCATTTCCGTAACCTGATCTAATCTGCTATGAAAGTCAGAAAATCTAATTAATAATCTCCTACTCTTAACCACATTAAATTCAATTAAGCAGATCCAGAGTGATAACCTCTTTCTCAGTGGCAGCCTAAGCATTCCAAATTACACCTGCATAAAAAGTGCAGCATTCGTCCCTGATCAGGTGTGCGTCCTGGTGACATTGAGACGACATTAGAAAAAGGGATGTGGAGAATAATTTTACGATTCTATTCATATCTGCAAATGAGAGACAATCTATTCTGGGACTCTGGACAATTATTAGAGATCCGAATGCTCTGACATATAGACTGATATTGCCTCTCTGGGTAAATGAAGGAAAAACTCATTTCCAACTCATATCGGAAAGCTCATTAGATTACCCACAAATCTGTCTCGGCAGCGTAATAGATGGTTTTAGGATCTGGGTCATTTACTTATGTTTAGGCTTTTTTTTTGTGGGTTTATTTTGGTGCCGCTGAACGGTTATAAAGAGATGTCGCTGACTTACCGCTTTCGAATGGAGACACAAATATGTCCGCTGTGTGATTTAGAAAGGCTCACTACACTGGATTAATCACAAAATAGATTTGCATAATGACTTCCTGTGCCTGCCAGAAGCTCCGCACCAAGCGTTGTAAAAAAGTGAGTTTTTCAAAAGCTAGCTGTACTGAAACGGAAAGGGGAAAAAAAAAGTCCTATCTGTGGTTTAATCTGCAATTATCATATTGAAAATGTGAGCGTTTTAAATTGTACGTTTCACAGATAAAATTTGCAAAAGGCTGTTCTGCCAGAACAAAAATCAAAATGACATCAAAATACCTTTCTATCCCAAAGCGATGCAATTAAGAGTCCTATCTGTTTAAGAGGAACTCCAGCGTATACAATGCTCTGTACAAACTATACAAAGGTTCCAGAGCTGGTGTATTGTAGTATATTCCTTGTAAACAAAGTGACATTGAAAAAACAAAAACTGCCATAATTAATGCGGATGAAAAAAACGATGAAGGTAATACTTTATTGGTTTATATGCTGCTCTACTCGTTACATTTTTACATTGTTATATACTCATCCTGATCATAAGACGATATGTTTAGCTCTATTACTATTTGAATATTGTACCACCATCCTTATATGTACTCAGTTTGTCAATCTTTGTTACAATAATGAACAAAAAAATAAATAAAAATTATGAATAAAAAGCCACCCTGTGAAAAAAATGATATAATAGTTACTCACTAGTCTGACTGCTGGAAAAAAACAAAGAGGAAGTGAGAAGCAACCTTGTGTGTTATAATAACATGCAGTATGTGGGATAAAAATGAATGCTAATAATGTACTCACAATAGGAAGTATAAAATGAGGCAAATCATTATCGTTTCCAGTATAAGGAAACTGTCCTTTAGTTTGTTCTGCTGACAGCAGCGTCCTCCAAAAATGGCAGTCTTTACAGAACTGGCATAGGGGCACTATAGAAGAACACAGGGGTTGATTTACTAAAACTGGAGAGTGCAAAATCTGGTGCAACTCTGCATGGTAGCCAATCAACTTCTAACTTCAGCTTGTTCAATTAGGCTTTGACAAAAAACAAATGGAAGCTGATTGATTTCTATGCAGAGCTGCACCAGATTTTGCACTCTCCACTTTTAGTGCATCTCCCCCACTTTTACATAATTAGTCAGTCCATCCAGTTCAACCAATATTATTCAACATAGAAAATGTGCACTACCTAATGATTTAAAAAATATCATACTATTAAATAAAAACATAGATTGACTCACACAAATTCCAGGTAATTGTCACTTATCAAAGGGATCCAGCAGATGCACAATCCCTTTTCTTTGGCCAGTGAAGTAATGCATCCCTAGGAAAAGCAACTGATAGGCTCATAGGCAGAATGGCAGCAACCTCCTTGCTTGCATGCAACCCCTCCAAGTGGGAAGGCGTCCATTTACAGGTTTGTGGTATCCAATTAACATGTTTCAGAAGCACTTCTCCTTAGTCAAACTTGAAAAGAAGTGCCTCCCTAATGCCTTCCTAGCATACCACAATTGGGTGCCTTCCCACTCAAAGAAATCACAACAAAGCAATAAAAATGCTGCCAATCCATCTGTAAACTGGTTTTCAGTTGCTTTACCCAAAGCCGCATCGCTACCCTACTGCTAGCAACAGAACTTCTCAAAACATTTCCATTGGTGGCAGATGATGGAAAGGTAAACCACTTCACATTTTCCTATATCTCGGTAATACTCTTCTTTTGAGAAATCTGCCCTTTTAGGGGTTTGCACTCCTGTTATGGTCATTATCACGGTGTCCCAAGTTCCTTGCCCCCTTTATATATTATTTTATATTATGGAGCATGTAGAAAGGGGTAGAAAAAGTTAATGTTGCCAAAGACCCAACATTTTTAAATGAACAGGAATAGAATAGGGAAGTAAGGCAGGGCTATCTCATTATTGGAAAATCTGTATATATGAAGTAAGAAGTTTACCAACCCACCATGCTCTATATATACAGCTAAAATATCATATCAAAATATCATATCTTGAGAACATTCTTTGATTTATTTATGTAAATGAATAAAGTTCCTAATGATGTGGATGACTAGTTCCTAATTTTAAAATGGAATTACAGCCAAAAAACAACACAATTTAGCAAAATGCTATAATACAGTATAGCGACTAAAAGCTATAAAAAGAACATCATTGACATATTGTAGTCCCAAAGATGTGCCTGCCACATGGATTTCCCTGACTGTATAGGACTAATCTAACATTACAGGATATGTGATCCAAGTCAAAGTAGATTCACCAAAATTGAGTGATTGTGGCTATTATGTCAGCTGGGAACTGAAGGTGCTGGAAACGCTGTAGACACTAGAAAAAAAAAATGGACATAACCTGATACTATGATAGTCTTTTGGAAATGTTTTCTTTTGATTGATGTTTTCCATGAATTAAAGGACATAGTCATAATGACACTTCAGAATAGTTGGATAATCAGTATTTTTTACTGGTAAATGAATGGTACCAACAGGTTCTACTTGTAGGCTACAGTAGCAGTGTCAGGGGAGGGTCCTATAGAACAGTACAGCAAAGTGCTCTTTCTTACCTTGTATATTGGGAAGGGATTTCAGCTTTCACACAAGCTGCCAGTAAGCCTAGAGCAGGCCTTGTATTTCTATCAAATATTTATAAATTAGCAAATGCTTTAGCAGTATGTTGTCTCTAGAGAGGGCTTTTTTATTATCTGTGTTCTTGTCAATAAGCACAGTACATTCCTTACCTCACTTGTACAATCCAGATGGATGTATGTGCTTGCTGGAAACATGAAAATGATCCTTTCAATATATAAGCAAATTCAAAAACAGAGATTACTTGATATAGTATGGTAAGTTTACAGCACTTTTGGTGGCACTTTTTTAAGGCAACATTTTTTAGGCTAAAGAACATTATGGTCAGACCATGAACAAAATAAAGCCATTTGAATAAAAAAAAAAAAAGATAGACCATTAGCACTTAACCACTTAAGCCCTGGACCATTTGGCTGGCTAAAGACCAGAGCACTTTTTGCAATTCGGCACTGCGTCGCTTTAACTGACAATTGCGATGTGGCTCTCAAACAAAATTGACGTCCTTTTTTTCCCACAAATAGAGCTTTCTTTTGGTGGTATTTGATCACCTCTGCGATTTTTATTTTTTGCGCTATAAACAAAATAAGAGCGACAATTTTGAAAAAAACGCATTATATTTTACTTTTTGCTATAATAAATATCCCCCAAAAATATATAAAAAACATTTTTTTTCCCTCAGTTTAGGCCGATACGTATTCTTCTACATATTTTTGGTAAAAAAAAATCGCAATAAGCGTTTATTGATTGGTTTGCGCAAAAGTTATAGCGTTTACAAAATAGGAGATAGTTTTATGGCATTTTTATTAATAATTTTTTTTTACTAGTTTTGGCGGCGATCAGCGATTTTTATTGTGACTGCGACGTTATGGCAGACATGTCGGATATTTTTGACACATTTTTGGGACCATTGTCATTTATACAGCAATCAGTGCTATAAAAATGCATTGATTCCTGTGTAAATGACACTGGCAGTGAAGGGGTTAACCACTAAGGGGCGGGGAGGGGTTAAGTCAGTACTAGGGAGTGTTTTCTAACTGTAGGAGGGTTGGGCTGTGTCTGTCAGTACACTGATCTCTGCTCCCGATGACAGGGAGCAGAGATCGAGTGACACTGTCACTAGCCAGAACAGGGAGATGCTGTTTACATCAGCATCTCCCCGTTCCTGCTCTCCGTGAGACGATCGCGGGTATCCCCGCGGCGATCGAGTCTGCGGGACCCGCGACCCGACTCCCGGAGCTCCCGGCCGGGGCGGAAATTCAAATGGACATATATATACGCCGATTTGCCCAGCCGTGCCATTGTGCTGACGTACATAGTCGTGCGCCGGTCCTTAAGTGGTTAATGTCAGATACACCTACAATGGTCGACAAAACAAAAATAAAGTATACAATGAAAAACACCAATCAAAATTTGCACGGTCACATGATTGTTGAAGGCTGAAGAGCATCCAATGTCCATGTTGTGAGACACGAGTTAACTATTACGCCTAAACTGGCCAGCAGAATTGGTATAATATCATAAAAAAAATAACCATTGGTCTACACTACAAGCTAAGAACACCATGTACAGTAAATGTAAGAGCAAAAATAAATGCATATATACTGTATATAGTGTATATACAGGTGCATTTCAAAAAATTTGAATATCATCAAAAAGTTAATTTAATTCAGTAATTCAATTCAAAAAGTGAAACTCATATATTATATAGAATTATTACACACAGGGTGAGAAAATGTCAAGCATTTCTTTACTTTAATTTTGATGATTATAGCTTACAGCTAGTGAAAACCCAAAAAAGGTCAATATTGTAGACTCATGGTATCACACTCTAACCAGCTAATTAACTCAAAACATCTGTAAGGCTGGGTTCACACCTATGCAAATTGGATGCAGGTTTTCCGCATCCAATTTGCATGACAGGAGATTGTGACTGGCTCTGCATGTGGCTGCGGAGCAGCTTGCACAGGGACACTGTGCGTCTTTGGCTCAGTTTCAGGTCGAATTCAGCCAAAAATTCGGCCCTGATTCATCCCTGAAACGGAGAACAGGAACACACTGGACCCCTACTGCAAGCCGCATACATCGGAGGTGTGAACCCAGCCTAAAGGTTTCCTGAGCCTTTTAAATGATCTCAGTCCGGTTCAGTAGCTTACACAATCATGGGGAAAACTGCTGACTTGACAGTTGTCCAGAAGATAGTCATTGACACCCTCCACAAGGAGGGTAAGTCACAAAAGGTCATTGCTAAAGAAGCTGGCTGTTTACAGACTGCTGTATCCAAGTACATTAATGCAAAGTTGAGTGGAAGGAAAAAGTGTGGTAGAAAAAGGTGCACAAGCAACAGGGATAACCGCAGCCTTGAGAGGATTGTGAAGCAAAGGCCATTCAAGGATTTGGAGTGGACTACGACTAGTGTCAGTGCTTCAAGAGCCACCACACACAGATGTATCCAGGACATGGGCTGCTACTGTTGCATTTCTTGTGTCAAGCCACTCCTGAACCAGAAACAACATCAGAAGCATCTTACCTGGGCTAAGGAGAAAAGGAAAAGACTGTTGCTCAGTGGTCCAAAGTCCTCTTTTTAGATGAAAGTACATTTTGCATTTAATTTGGAAATCAAGGTCCCAGAGTCTGGAGGAAGAGTGGAGAGGCACAGAATCCAAGTTGCATGAGGTCCAGTGTGAAGTTTCCATAGTTAGTGATGATTTGGGAAGCGTTGTCATCTGCTGGTGTTGGTCCACTGTGTTTTTTGAGGTCCAAAGTCAGCACAGCCCTCTAGGAAATTTTTGAGCACTTTGTGCTTCCCTCTGCTGACCAGTTTTATGGGAAGCTGGTTTCATTTTCCAGCAGGACTTAGCACCTGCCCACACTGCCAAAAGTACCAATACCTGGTTTAATGATCATGGTATCACTGTGGTTGATTGGCCAGCAACCCACCCCTCCCTGACCTAAACCCCATAGAGAATCTGTGGGGTATTGTCAAGAGGAAGATGAGAGACACCAGACCCAGGAATGCAGATGAGCTGAAGGCTGCTATCAAAGCAACCTGGGCTTCCATAACACCTCAGCAGTGCCACAGGCTGATCGCCTCCATGCCATGCTGCCATGATGAAGTAATTCATGCAAAAGGAGCCCCGGCCAAGTATTGAGTGCATACTATACTGTACATGGACATACTTTTCAGTAAGCCAACATTTCTGTATTAAAAATCCTTCTTTTTATTGGTCTTATGCAATATTCAATTTTTCTGAGATACTGAATTTTGGGTTTTCACTAGCTGTAAGCCATAATCATCAAAATTAAAAGAAACAAATGCTTGAACTATATCACTCTGTGTGTAATGAATCTATATAATACGTTTCATGTTTTTATGTTACTGAAATAAATTACCTTTTTGATTATAATCAAATTTGAGATGCACCTGTATATAAAATTTAAGCTATAGACAAAATAGTGTCAATGTTCTTAACATATAATGGTAATGTGAAACTCTCAAAAACCTAGACAATTCAGACTAGTTATCTTCAAAGGAATCAGTAGATCTAAGCCTCCCCATTGGTCTTTTAATGTAATGGGTGGCCTTGCTGACCAACAGTGAGACTTGAGATGTGGAAGGGAATGGATACAGTATAAGCAAAACTGTAACAGGATAGGTCAAGATATCATCTCAGTTGTCTGTACCTCTGGTTCTTCTGATTGTGTTGACATGCTGTTTTCACTGATTACGCATTTTTTTAAAATCATATGCTCACTTTGCCTTACCTAGGTTAGTGACAGGTTTGTTTACTTTGAGACAACTTATTTTAAATGATCACATTCACCTGTGCATCTAAACAACTTTAACAGACTATAGATCTAAGACTTTGAGATGTGAAATGAAGTGCCAAAAGACATTTAAATTTGCAATTAAGATTTCATTATGAAATGCAAATGGGACAAGACTAAAAGACTCAAAGTTACTTGCAAATTACAACTACACAGTTCCTTAGACATAATAATGCAATTTTAGCTCATTAAGTATTTAATGCTGCTTTTCATGGGCTTAAAAAAACAGCAGTTACTAATAGTCATCAATCCATAGCACGCAATCTTCCATTTTAAGAAGTTTGAATGAAGTCATTCCTGTCTGGAAACTGTGAATGGGATGGGGTGGAAATTACTTTACACCCAAGGACTGACTGTGTATTTTGATGTGTCTTTAAACTGACTCTTTGATGTCCAATCTTACCTGGCTGACTCCAAACCCTCTTTCATTTAACTGCAAGAATCAAGATAGGAAAAGTATTGATATATGTTATAATATGCCTATTCTCCTAATATGTAGACGTTTAGTCTTTCAAGGAGCTCTTGTTATTTATCGTTCTCTCTTATTTATCGTTATCTCGTTATCTCTATAAGAGAGCTGTCACTATAGTTACAATTTTGCATTTTATAGTGCTTGCTATCCAACATCTTAAGCATAGTTGCTGGGCTCATAGGTATGAATATGAGGATGTTACTACATGTTCCCCCATGCTGCACTGAATGCAGGCTGCAATCTATGCAATTGTTGATGCTCAAACCCTCAATCCGCTCATAGTCTTGCATGTGTTGGCGCGCACAGGCCAGCAAATGTACATCATACATCAGCTAAAAGTGATACTAAGGGTACTTGTAAAAAAATAAATAAACATTGCATACTTACCTGCTCTGTGCAATGGTATTACACAGAACAGCCCCGGCCTCTTCTGGGGTCCCCTGCCAGTGCTCTTGCCCCCCCCCCATTTTGAGTGCCCCCATAGCAAGCCACTTGCTCCTGAGCTGGTCTCTGTGTGTCCATTGACCTCACCCCCATTGACCTCTCTGATCACAAGCTGTGATTGACAGCAGCAGGAGCCAATGGCTCCTGCTGCTGATTCTCTGTCCAGTGAGGCGAGAGAGAGAATGGAGAGAGCCTCTGCACTTGGGCACAGCGCTGAATCAAGATTGGGTTCAAGTAAGTATTATTATTATTATACAGGATTTATATAGCACCAACAGTTTGCACAGTGCTTTACAATATAAAGGGAGACAGTACAGTTACAATACAATAAAATACAAGAGGAATAGCAGGGCCCTGCTCATAACAGATTAGAATCTAATACAGTGGGGCAAGTGGTACAAAAGGTTATAACTCTGGGGGATGAGCTGATGAAAGTGATAAAAGTTCAGTTAGTTGGAGGCATGATAGGCTTCCCTAAAGAGATGAAGGGGAGCTGGGGGAGCTGCACACAGAAGATTTTTTACCTAATGCATAGAATGGTAAAAAATAAAAAAAATAAAACTTTCTGCTTTAGAGCCACTTTAAGGTCTACTGTAGCAGCCTATACCTGCATATATTAACTCAAGACGCATTTCCATTCATATTAATTCAATCTACTCAAACTAGAGGTTTTTTTTTAGGAAAACATGTAAAGCAAGACACACATGAGTAAGTGGGGCTACATGGATCAAGGATATAATTACTCATGTCTATAGACATGTCTCCTGGAAGATCATCTCTCCTATAATGACTGCAATATGCACAGTTGTGGAGATCAGATATTGGTAGAGTTACTAAAGACCACTGGTCCATCATACTAGAATAAATCACCAAATGTTCATTGGATCATCCACAAGGGTTCATTCAATTAACCTTACTTAATCCCAGAAAAAAATATTTAAATTGGACTATGGCTCAAAATATTTTCCACATTTTGTCATGTTACAACCAAAAACATACATGTATTTTATTGGGATTTTAGGCCAACACAAATTGGCACAGAATTGTGAAGTGAAAGGAAAATGATAAATGGTTTTCAAAATTTTTTACAAATAAATATGTGAAAAATGTGGCGTGCATTTGTATTCAGCCCCCTTTACACTGATACCCCTAACTAAAATCTAGTGGAACCGATTGCCTTCAGAAGTCACCTAAGTACTAAATAGAGTCCACCTTAGTGTAGTTTAATCTCAATATAAATACATCTGTTCTTGAATGCCCTCAGAGGTTTATTAAAGAACCTTAGTGACAAACAGCATCATAAAGGCCAAGGAACACACCAGACAGGTCAGGGATAAAGTTGTGGAGAAGTATAAAACAGGGCTAGGTTATAAAAAAAATATCCCAAGCTTTGAACATTTACGGATCACTGTTCAATCCATCATCTGAAAATGGAAAAAGTATGGCACAACTGCACACTTACCAAGACGAGGCCGTCCACCTAAACTGACAGGCCGGCAAAGGAGACCATTAATCAAAGAAGCAGCCAAGAGGTCCATGGTAACTCTGGAGGAGCTGCAGAGATCCACAGCTCAGGTGGAAGAATCTGTCCACAGGTACAACTATTAGTCGTACACTCCATAAATCTGACATTTATGAAAGAGTGGCAAGAAGAAAGCTATTGTTGAAAGAAAGCCATAAGAAGTCCCGTTTGCAGTTTGCGAGAAGCCATGTGGGGGACACAGCAAACATGTGGAAGAAGGTGCTCTGGTCAGATGAGACCAAAATTGAACTTTTTGGCCTAAAAGCAAAACACTATGGGGTTGATTTACTAAAAAAAAGACTGTGCAGTTACACATGGCAAGAGCAGTTGCTCCAGAGTTTAGTAAATGAGCAGAAGCTCTGCTGGCTCTCATCAACCAATCATGTGCAAGCAAAAATGCTGTTTTTTTTTATTTTCCTTGCATGTGATTGGGTATTCTTTGCAAAGTGAAGCTTTACCCCATTTACTAAGCTCTGGAGCAACTGCACTTGCAGAGTGCAATTGCACTTTCCAAGGTGCACAGTCTATTGGCCTTTAGTAAATCAACCCCTATGTGTGGCAGAAAACTAACACTGCAGATCACCCTGAACACACAATACTCACCGTGAAACATGGTGGTGGCAGAATCATGTTGTGGGGATGCTCTTCTTCAGCAGGGACAGGGAACCTGGTCAGAGTTGATGGGACGATGGATGGAGCCAAATACAGGGCAATCTTAGAAGAAAACCTGTTAGAGTCTGCAAAAGACTTGAGACTGGGGCAGAGGTTCACCTTCCAGCAGGACAACAACTCTAAACATACAGCTAGAGCTACAATGGAATGCATTAGATCAAAGCATATTCATGTGTTAGAATGGCCCAGTCATAGTCCAGACCTAAAACCAATTGAGAATCTGTGGCAAGACTTGAAAATTGCTGTTCACAGACGCTCTCCATTCAATCTGACAGAGCTTGAGCTATTTTGCAAAGGAGAATGGACAAAAATGTCACACTCTAGATGTGCAAAGCTGGTAGAGACATCCCCAAAAAGATTTGCAGCTGTAATTGCAGTGAAAGGTAGTTCTACAAAGTATTGACTCAGGGGGGCTGAATACAAATGCACGCCACACTTTTCACATATTTATTTAAACAATTTTGAAAACCATTTATCATTTATCATTTTCTTTCCACTACACAATTATGTGCCACTTTGTGTTGGTCTATTACATTAAATCCCAATGATATCCCAGTCTTAGTCCGTAGGTTTCAATATTGAGTTGGCCCACCCTTTGCAGCTATAAGAACTTCAACTCTTGTGGGAAGGCTGTCCACAAGGTTTAGGAGTGTGTCTATGGGAATGTTTGACCATTCTTCCAAAAGCGCATTTGTGAGATCAGGCACTGATGTTGGACAAGAAAGTCAAGTTCCTTCACCCCAAACTCACTCATCCACTCCAAACTCGCTCATCCATGTCTTTATGAACCTTGCTTTGTGCACAGGTCCAAATCATTTGGAGGAGGGGGGATTATGGTGTGGGGTTGTTTTTCAGGGGTTGGGCTTGGCCTCTTAGTTCCAGTGAAGGAAACTCTTAAGGCGTCAGCATACCAAGACATTTGGAACAATTTCATGCTCCCAACTTTGTGGGAACAGTTTGGGGATGGCCCTTTCCTGTTCCAACATGACTGCACTCCAGTGCACAAACAAGGTCTATAAAGACATGGATGAGTGAGTTTGGGGTGGAGGAACTTGACTGGCCTGCACAGAGTCCTGACCTCAGCCCGATAGAACACCTTTGGGATGAATTAGAGCAGTGACTGCGAGCCAGGACAGCCTACCCAGAAGAGTTAAAGCTGTTATTGCTGCAAAGGGTGGGCCAACTCAATATTGAACCTTACGGACTAATAGGGCGTACACACGGTCGGACTTTGTTCGGACATTCCGACAACAAAATCCTAGGATTTTTTCCGACGGATGTTGGCTCAAACTTGTTTTGTCTACACACGGTCGCACAAAGTTGTCGGAAAATCCGATCGTTCTAAACGCGATGACGTAAAATAGCTTTCATCTCTTTATTTATTCTGAGCATGCGTGGCACTTTGTCCGTCGGATTTGTGTACACACGATCGGAATTTCCGACAACGGATTTTGTTGTCGGAAAATTTTATCTCCTGCTCTCCAACTTTGTGTGTCGGAAAATCCGATGGAAAATGTCCGATGGAGCCCACACACGGTCGGAATTTCCGACAACACGCTCTGATCGGACATTTTCCATCGGAAAATCCGACCGTGTGTACGGGGCATAAGACTGGAATGCCATTAAAGTTCTAGTACGTGTAAAGGCAGGGGTCTCAATACTTTTGACAATATAGTGTATATGTGTGTGTCTGTGTATATGTGTACTCACACACAAATGGTTTTATCAATCAGATTTAGCCTCTGGTCACATGATTCTATGCTAACACCAGTGGAACACACATTCTGCATATCTTGGTAATGAGGTATCTACAATAAAAAAGAGTGTCTGGTTAGCATTTAGAACAGATAAGATTTGTCCCCTGAGTAAGTTTTGTCTTCTATTTCCTTATTGAATGCAATGTAAAGCTGGTCATACGCTAGTTATATTTAATTTGAATTTTATTGTTTTAAGAATGTTCATTCAATTTTCTAATCACTAGTTGGGTCAACGTTCGTTTTTGACCACAACGATGAGAAAATTCCAAGAAGCAAGATGGAAATTTTTTTCTTGCATTAACAAATTTCGAACAGTTTTATGTACTTTTTGCTAGGGAAAGTCAATTTATTCTAAAATTAAATGTTAAAAACAAAGTTTTGAAGTACTTTCAATCGACATTCTTCAAATCATCAAATGTACTGAGAATTTTCTTTATTTTTGTATAAATTCTTGTATGAACGACTAGTATATAGCCCATTAACTATATACTGTACAGAAAGTCTTTCACATTCACATTATGTTTATTCTCCTTAAATCTATTTTGAGAAACTTCATTTTCAAATACAACCCAGATCACAGGACATTTTTAATGCGGTCATCGTCTGTGGCCCTCTAATCATGACCTGCTCTCTGTGCCCTTCAGGATAAATGCGTTGTAGTAAAATAGCATTCAGTGCTGTGTTCCCACATAACTCTATCTATAAATATTCTTCTGGTTGCTTGCTGCATTCTATTCATGGTCTACTGCTTTCCCTCTCTTGTCATGACCTATATCTGTACACATGTCTAATGCTTTGTCAAGGGTAATCATTCCATCACTCAGTATCAACCTTCTATTTCTCCCTAGACAAAACTCACCTTTCTGAACACACCCATCCTTATACACAATTGTTAAAGGGGACCTATCTTTAGAGAAAATTCTTTGCTGCTGTTGCCAGCTTTGAAAAAAGTTAGTTGACTTGCTTTTGTGCTGATTTTTTTTATTTTTGTACTGTGGAGGAGCAGAGTAGGAGAGCTGCTGATTGACAGGCAGCATCTCTCCGCTCGGGGAGGTGAGAGAACTGAGCCATTGGCGATGTTCGGTGGCTCGGTTCTCAGTGAAGAGGCGGCAGGGGACAGATGCAGCATCGGACTGATGCTGCATCCACCTAGGTAAGTATGATTATGGGATAAAAAAAAATCCCATACTTCTCTTTTAAAGTGGTTGTAAAACAAGTAAAAATATTTTTTACCTTAATGCATTTACTACATTAAGGTAAAAAACCTTACAATAGCAGCGCCCCCAGTTCCCACCTTAAAGCTTTTTGCTATGGGGGCAGACATAGAAGAGGAGGAGCCAAGATCACCGGCAGGGGACCCCAGTAGAGGAGATTTGGGGCTGCTCTATGCAAAACCATTGCACAGAGCATGTAACATTTAACTTTTTTTTATTTTAAGTAAAAAATTACCAGACTTTACAACCGAAGTTGGATTTTACTTATGATAATGGTACTCAGGGTAAAGAGAGAAGCTGAATATCCCTAGCACAGGAGGAACACAGATAGTAATAAAAATCCCAAACTTAAAAAAAAAAAAAGAGTTTGGGTCTTAGATATACTTAAAGGGATAACTGTCCCAATGTAAGTATTTGGGTATTGGGGAAACTTTTTTCTATATTTTGTTTCTTTACCGTACATCACGGGACACGGAGCACCATAGTAATGACTATCTGGGTTTATATGCTACCTTTAGGTGATTGGACACTGGCAACCAATAGTAAGAAGGTAACCCCTCCCATACAGGAAGTACCTCAGTTTTTTGTCAGTGTCTTGAAGGTGATGGTTATGGCTGTGAAAGCTCTTTCTTCAGGATAATGTCCCAGTGAGGATGTTATAAATCGGATCCATTCGGATGGCATATCATGCTAAAGTGGATGGTACCTGAGCCCTGGTTCAAGAACAGGGTCTTGCCTGTAATGTTTCCTTATAGAGCTGGACACTTGTGATATGGTATTCCTGGTCTTTTATTTGCCCAAGGAAACCTAAAGGGTGCTTTACAGGTCCAGGGGTGTGGACCCTAAACAAAAGGGGACCTGGTCCCTGAAGGTCCTCAGTGGCGTTACCCGCGGTGATGGGGGAAGATTGGGCCTATCTCAGGCCCTGCTGCAAGGATCGGTGAGCGCTTCCTTTGGAGGCCCCATTTTTTTACATTATTTCTGAAAGTAATGTTATGCCAGATTGGTATGCCAGATTGTGGTGTCTTTTTGTGCCCACTGTGATGGTTCCAGAGAGCGGTTGCACTCAGGCAGGTTCCCGCCGGGGACCACATGGACTGGTCGCAGCCACGTGCACGTGGGTAGCGCGCACGTGCAGATGGCGCGTGCGTGCGCAACCCGCTCCCTCCTGTGCGTGCTCTAGCGTGCGGGATGGCGGCATCGCGCCTCGTGTTCACCGCGGGCGTGTGCATGCACAGTAAGTCCCGGGCGTGCGTACGTCACGTGACGGCGCACGCACATGTAGGGAAGTCAGGCGCCTGCATGTGTCAGTGCTGTTCTTTTTGGCTCAGGTGAGCCGGGAGCCGGTTGCAGTGAGATACAGAGCTGGGCACGTGAGTCCCTCTCCTGAGCCTGGTCCCAGTGCTGAGTCACTTGAGCACCAGGACTCCCTTAGCCAATTGGGTCCTTGTGATTTGGATGCTGAATGGGCAGAGGATTTTGAGGAGGTGGCCATGGGGGATAAAGATGCAGAGGCAGAAGAGTCCTCAGCGGGGGACTCAGGTTCTGAGGAACCATTGTCGGCTTTGCAATACCAAAAATTGTTTATCCAGTCTTTAACTGTAATGGTGGAAACAGGTTTCAAGTTGCCCCCTGTACAAGGGCCAGAACTTTCCTGTTCTACATTGGGATCCTTGCAACCTCAGCAAGGTTCTCAGGCGTTTCCTGTGCATCCATTATTGGAGCAGTTGATTTACGCTGATTGGGACCATCCGGACAAAATATAATTACCTCCAAAAAGGTTTTCTTTTTTGTACCCGATGGAGGAAAAGTTCAAAAAAAGGTGGGCTACGCCTTTAGTGGATGCTGCTATTTCTTCAGTAAATAAAAGCTTAACCTGTCCAGTGGATAATGCCCAAGGGTTTAAAGATCCAGCTGGAATCCTTGCTTAGGGCATCCTTTGCGGTGGCCGGGTCAGCGGTACAACCAGCTATTGTGGCTATTGGGATCTGTCAATCCCTGAAGGACCGTTTTAAGAAATTGGTCAGAAACCTACCTGTTCAAGAGGAATATTCTGATGAATTATCAGAACTTCCTCGCGCTTTATGTTTTGCGGTAGACGCATTAAAAGACTCAATCCAGCAGATGTCTCGCTTTGCGCTACTCTCAATACATATGCGCAGAGTTTTGTGGCTAAAGAACTGGTCAGCTGAGATGCCATGCAAAAGGCTACTCACGGCTTTTCCCTTTCATGGGGAACGTCTGTTTGGAGAAGATCTGGAAAAGTATATCCAAAAGATCTCAGGCGGGAATAGCTCCTTGCTTCCTGTGAAAAGAAGGAATAAGCAGCCTTCCTTTAAAATTCAGAACGCTCCTGGGCTAGGCTCATCTACTCCCAAGAAGTATCGACGGCCTCAACCACCTGCCTTTAAGAGACCTCACGGTCAGAAAAGACCTTGGACTCAGAAGCAGAATAAGGCCAATGCCAAGTCCTCTTTGTGAAGGGGCGCCCCACTCTTACAAGTGGGGGGCAGACTGCGGCAGTTCGCAGATGCTTGGGCAAGGTTGGTGCAGGACAAGTGGGTTATCTCCACTATAACGTAAGGCTACGAAATAGAATTCCGAGATTTTCCCCCAAATCAGTTTCTGAGATCAAGAGTTCCTTCAGATCCAGAGAAAAAGAAGAGCCTACTCCTAGCCTTAGAACAGCTAAAAAGGCAAGGGGTGATTATCAAGGTTCCGCACAAAGAAAAATTCAAGGGATTTTTTTCAAACCTATTAACAGTGCCGAAGCCAAATGAGGAAGTAAGGCCGATTCTGGACCTCAAATCTCTCAATTCCTTTCTAAAAGTGCAAACCTTCTGGATGGAATTGGTTCGTTCAGTAATGGCATCTCTAAGAAAAGGGGATTTTTAGCATCCATAGACATCAAGGATGCATACATGCATGTGCCGATTTTCGGCCAACATCAAAGGTTTTTACGCTTCTCAGTAGAGGGGTGTCATTTTCAGTTTGTAGCACTTCCATTCAGTCTGGCTACAGCCCCTCAAGTCTTCACAAAGGTGTTGGCTCCGGTATTGGCTTCTCTAAGGTCCCAGAAGATATCGGTGATCGGATATCTGGACGACCTTCTGTTGAAGGACCAGTCCTATTCCACCCTGATAGAGAACATTTCAACTACTGTTCATTTTCTGTGAACCCTAGGTTGGATTCTGAATATGGACAAATCGGCTCTTCATCCAGTTCAAATCTTGACATATCTAGGCTTGATTATGGATACGACCCAGGAAAGGGTGTTTTTACCCCCCTTGAATGTCAGCTTAATAGTGGAGCTGGTCAGGAAGGTCAAAAGGGTAGAAAGACCCTCAATTTGATTATGCATGAGAGTGCTGGGGAAGATGGTGTCATCTTTCAGCGCAGTTCCTTATGCGCAGTTTCACTCCAGGTTGTTCCAGAGAACGATCCTGGAGGCTTGGGACAAGTCTGTCCTAGCCTTGGATCATCGGATGTCTCTATCCCCAAGGGTAAAACAGGACCTCTCTTGGTGGTCAAAGACCAGCAACTTAAAAAATGGGAAGCCCTTTCCACCAGTAACTTGGAAGGTGGTAATTTCAGACGCCAGTCGTCTCGGCTGGGGAGCAGTATTGGAAGAGTCCTCCGTACAGGGAGAATGGTCCCAGGTAGAAAAGATCTTGCCGATCAATCTGCTGGAAATTTGGGCAGCCCAAAGAGAAATAAATCATATATTGGCTTGGGCAGAGAAACACGTGCCATTTCTATCGGCAGTCTATATTCCGGGGGTGGACAATTGGCAGGCAGACTACCTAAGTCGTCAGCAGTAGGAATGGTCCCTTCACCCCAAGGTTTTACTTCAAATATGCCAGCATTGGGGGATGCCAGAGGTGGATGTCCTGGCATCCAGGTTCAATGCCAAGGTGGACAGCTTTGTGTCCAGAACCAGGGATCCACTTGCCGTGGGGACGGATGCATTGGTGGTTCCCTGGGTTCGGTATTCCCTAATTTACGCCTTTCCTCTGATCCAGATGCTGCCGCACCTGTTTTGCAGGATACAGGTGGAGCAGAAAACAGTCATTCTGGTGGCCCCTCGGTGGCCAAGGAGGTCTTGGTACTCACAGATTGTGAGGATGGCGTTAGGGGACCCATTGTGTCTTCCTTTCCGCCCAGACCTGCTGTCCCAAAGTCCCATATACCATCCTTCTTTACGGTCGCTGAATTTGATGGCATGGCTATTGAGACCAGAGTACTAAGAGACCGTGGTATCAGTGGTTCTGTTCTGGCTACTTTGATAAATGCTAGAAAGCCAGTGTCTAGAAAAATTTACCATAGAGTCTGGAAGTCATACATCTCTTGGTGTGAGAGGAGAAGATGGCACCCTCGCAAGTATACAAAGTGTTTGGGGACCTGGGTCCTGCCCCAGGGGACATGGATCAATGCAAAAAAATGTTTTAAAAACGGCCGTTTTTTCGGGAGCAGTGATTTTAATAATGCTTAAAGTCAAACAATAAAAGTGTAATGTTTCCCGTGTTTAGAACAGTCTGACAGCAAAATGACATTTCAAAGGAAAAAAAGTAATTTAAAACTACTCGCGGCTATTAATGAATTGCCGGTCCGACAATACACATAAAAGTTCATTGATAAAAACGGCATGGGAATTCCCCACAGGGGAACCCCGAACCAAAATTTTTTAAAAAAATGACGTGGGGGTCCCCCTAAATTCCATACCAGGCCCTTCAGGTCTGGTATGGATATTAAGGGGAACCCCGGCCAAATTTTTTAAAGAAATGGCGTGGGGTCCCCCTCAAAATCTATACCAGACCCTTCAGGTCTGGTATGGATTTTAAGGGGAACCCTGCACCAAAAAAAACCCTAAAAAACGGCGTGGGGTCCCCCAAAAATCCATACCAGATCCTTATCCGAGCACGCAACCTGACAGGCCACAGGAAAAGAGGGGGGGACGAGAGAGCCCCCCCTCCTGAACCGTATCAGGCCACATGCCCTCAACATTGGGAGGGTGCTTTGGGGTAGCCCCCCAAAACACCTTGTCCCCATGTTGACCTTGGCCGGTGGTTGTGGGGGTCTGCGGGCAGGGGGCTTATCGGAATCTGGAACCCCCCTTTAACAAGGGGACCCCCAGATCCCAGCCCTCCCCCCTGTGTGAAATGGTAAGGGGGTACAAAAGTACCCCTACCATCTCACAAAAAAAATGTCAAAAATGTTAAAAATGACAAGAGACAGTTTTTGACAATTCCTTTATTTAAATGCTTCTTCTTTCTTCTATCTTCTTTCTTCTTTCTTCTATCTACCTTCAGTTTCTTCCTCCATCTTCTTCTTCTTCTGGTTCTTATGGTTCTTCTGGTTCTTCCTCCGGTGTTCTCGTCCGGCATCTTCCTCCGCGGCGTTGGCATCTTCTTCCCTTCTTCTCCTCGGGCCGCTCCGCATCCATGATGGCATGGAGGGAGGCTCCCGCTGTGTGACGCTTCTCTCTTCTTATCTTTTTCTCTTCATCTTCTCTTCATCTTCTTCTCTTCATCTTCTTGTCTTCATCTTCTTTTTGGGCCGCTCCGCATCCATGATGGCATGGAGGGAGGCTCCCGCTGTTTGACGCTTCTCCACCTCTGACGGTTCTTAAATAACGGGGGGTGGGGCCACCCGGTGACCCCGCCCCCCTCTGATGCACGGGGACTTGACGGGGACTTCCCTGTGGCATTTCCTGTGATGTCAGAGGGGGCGGGGTCACCCGTTACGTAACCCCGCCCCCTTCTGACATCACGGGAATGCCACAGGGAAGTCCCCGTCAAGTCCCCGTGCGTCAGAGGGGGGCAGGGTCACCGGGTGGCCCCGCCACCCCGTTATTTAAGAACCGTCAGAAGAGGAGAAGCATCACACAGCGGGAGCCTCCCTCCATTCCATCATTGATGCGGAGCGGCCCGAAAAGAAGATGAAGAGAAGAAGATGAAGAGAAAAAGATGAAGAGAAAAAGATGAAGAGAGAAGCGTCACACAGCGGGAGCCTCCCTCCATGCCATCATGGATGTGGAGTGGCCCGAGGAGAAGAAGGGAAGAAGACGCCGCGGAGGAAGATGCCGGACGAGAACACCGGAGGAAGATGCTGGACGAGAACACTGGAGGAAGAACCAGAAGAACCAGAAGAAGAAGAAGATGGAGGAAGAAACCGAAGGAAGATGGAAGAAAGTAGATAGAAGAAAGAAGAAGCATTTAAATAAAGGAATTGTCAAAAACTGTAATTTTTAACATTTTTGACAGTTTTTTTGTGAAATGGTAGGGGTATTTTTGTACCCCCTTACCATTTCACATAGGGGGAGGGCAAGGATCTGGGGGTCCCCTTGTTAAAGGGGGCTGCCAGATTCCGATAAGCCCCCCGCCCGCAGACCCCCACAACCACCGGCCAAGGGTTGTGGGGATGAGGCCCTTGTCCTTATCAACATGGGGACAAGGTGTTTTGGGGGCTATCCCAAAGCACCCTCCCAATGTTGAGGGCATGTGGTCTGGTACGGTTCAGGAGGGGGGGAACTCTCTTGTCCCCCCTCTTTTCCTGCGGCCTGCCAGGTTGCGTGATCGGATAAGGGTCTGGTATGGATTTTTAGGGGGACCCCACGCCGTTTTTTTTTAAATTTTGGCCGGGGTTCCCCTTAAAATCCAAACCAGTCTGGTATAGATTTTGAGGGGGACCCCACGCCATTTTTAAAAAAAAAATTTGGCCGGGGTTCCCCTTAATATCCATACCAGACGTGAAGGGCCTATTATGGAATTTAGGGGACCCCCACATCATTTTTTTTTTAATTTTGGTTCGGGGTTCCCCTGTGGGGAATTCCCATGCCGTTTTTATCAATAAACTTTTATGTGTATTGTCGGACCGGCAATTCATTAAACGCCGCGAGTAGTTTTGAATGACTTTTTTTCCTGTGAAATGTCATTTTGCTGTCAGACTGTTCTAAACACGGGAAACATGCGCCCCTTTACAGGCATACTATAGACACCCCCCAGGTATGAAATTTAAAGGGATATTACACTTTTATTGTTTCACTTTAAGCATTATTAAAATCACTGCTCCCGAAAAAACGGCCGTTTTAAAAAAATTGTTTTTTGCATTGATCCATGTCCCCTGGGGCAGGACCCAGGTCCCCAAACACTTTTTATGACAATAACTTGCATATAAGCCTTTAAAATTAGAACTTTTGATTCTTCATGTTCGTGTCCCATAGACTTTAACGGTGTTTGCGTGTTCGAACAAATTTTTTGCCTGTTCGCAAGTTCTGGTGCAAAACGAACAGGGGGGTGTTTGGCTCATCCCTAATCCTTAGGAAACATTAAGGGACACATTTCGGCCTTATCGTTTTTTTTCCAGAGGCCAATTGCGTCTCATTCTTTAGTCCGAACCTTTATCAAGGGAGTACTACATTTAAGGCCACCAATTAAACCGCCCTTATGCCCATGGGACTTGAACTTAATGCTTTCAGCTCTACAGAGTCAACCCTTTGAGCCTATTAAGTGTATTCCTTTGATCCTGTTGACTAGGAAATTGGTCTTTTTGGTGGCTATAACCTCAGCAAGAAGGGTCTCTGAGTTGGCCGCCCTTTCTTATAAGAAACCCTTTCTGCTTGTTCATCAGGACAAGGTGGTAATGCGGCCCCGTCCGGATTTTTTACCCAAAGTGGTTTCCAGTTTTCACTTGAATCAGGATATCGTTTTACCTTCCTTCTTTCCTAACCCTAAGTCTAAGAAGGAAAGATTGCTCCATTCATTAGATGTGGTGAGAGCTGTCAAAGTTTACCCAGATATGTCAGCCCCTTTTCGGAAGTCTGACTCACTTTTTGTTCTGCCTGAGGGTCCTAAGAGAGGACAGGCAGCAACTAGTTCTACAATCTCTAGGTGGATTCATAAGGTCATTATCCAGGCCTATGAGTTGAAACACAAGGTTCCACCTCGATAACTCAAGGCTCACTCTACAAGAGGAGTTAGTACATCATGGGCAGTGCGCCAACAAGTGTCTATGACTCAGGTTTGCAAAGCGGCTGCTTGGAGTTCAGTTCATACATTCACCAGGTTTTACCGGCTGGATGTTAGATCTCAAAAAGAGACTGTTTTTGGCCAGAGCGTGCTGCAAGCAGCTTTATAGTTTGGAGCCTAAAAAAGGGGGATTTAGGAATGTTCCCTCCCCTCAAAGGCATTGCTTTAGGACATCCCAGATAGTCATTACTATGGTGCTATGTGTCCCGTGATGTACGATAAAGAAAAATTGATTTTTAAAACAGCTTACCTGTAAAATCCTTTTCTTGGGTTATTTCATGGGACACAGAGGTCCCTCCCCTCTTTTTCTGGGATCTTCATTGCTTGCTAAAAAACTGAAGTACTTCCTGTATGGGAGGGGTTATATGGGAGGAACCTTCTTACTATTGGTTGCCAGTGTCCAATCACCTAAAGGTAGCATATAAACCCAGATAGTCATTACTATGGTGCTCTGTGTCCCGTGATGTACTCCAAGAAAAGGATTTTACAGGTAAGCTGTTTTAAAAATCCATTTTTTCCTTATCTGGATCCATACCTTTCACTATAATTTTGCTAAAATAATCACATGATACAATGCAGCATAATGTCATAATGTCTAATGTAGAGCCGTGAAGATAGTATGCTCATTAGTATACAGGAAAGAGCAGAATATACAGTATATACACACTGATGTGCATCCACAGTGTCAGACCACACTAGGTGTTAGGATGTGTCTGTAGAGAAAGAAGCCCAAAAGTTCTACATGAACCTCACAGGATCAACACATGTCCTTAAAGCAGAACTAAACTCTCCCAGGGAGCTGCAATCTTAGCCTCTGTTTGACCTGCATTTGCCATGGTTGTGCACATGTGATCAGTTATGATGATAGTCATTTGATGGTTTGACAATTTGGTTGAGAGCACAAGAAAATTTGACAGATAATATTAATGGCATGCCTTGAATGTAATTGTTTGGGGAAACATTAAATCAGTGGGTTTATTTCTGCTTTAAATGGAATATGGGAGCCTACTTCCTTTTGAATGTGCAGACTCCAAAGCTGTCATACTAATCCTTGCCTAAAAGGGGGAAGTAGGGCAAAAGTTATTCGCTATTTGATCATTGATCACAGGAATGCAGTTTGTCTGTGATCTGTTTTCAGCCGACAGTGTTCTAAATTCCGCTGTTGGCTTTTGTCACTCAGCCAGTCTAGGCGTTGGATCAATCCCAACTTTACAGTTGGAATCCACACAGAAGCCTGGACCAGCATCTCAGTGACAAACCATATAGCAAAGGAAGTATAAGAATGCCTGCTTGGAGCTTGCACATCCAAAAACAACACAACTCCCAGATTTTTTCCTGACAGATGGATATTACAGAGCAAATCAATGTGAAAAGTGAAATCAGTAAGTGAGCATCCACTTCTATCCTGAAAACAATGCAAATGAAAAAGTCCACTTGGTTTACCTTGACCTGAGTTCCTATATTTGCTACAGCCACATTCTAAAGAGCTCTTCAATATGGGGATGTGGGTCTGTATCTTGAATCAGTGATGTGTCAATTCCTTTTTCTCTGCTTCAGGTATCATCAATCAGAATTAAGCCTTCAAGGCAAAGCCTGGTTGGTCCCTGCAGGGCAAAGCTACAAGTTTACTTTAATTATTACTTTAATTATCTCACCTTCTTTTTGCACCCTGTGGGGTCCCCCTCTCCTCGTGTGCAGGCTCACCAATGCCTAGGACTAGGTGGGCCCACGATCATGTAAGAGTCAACATTAAAGCGTAACCCTGGCTTAGAGATGAGACGCACACCGTGTGCAGCTGTGTAATATACAGAACTCCTCTGTGAAACATCCTTTCCCATGTCACTGCACAACTCTGTCTTCCAAATGTAGCATTTAGGAGGGACTCCGCTAAGCCTGTGTCCCACTCCACCAGTCCAGCATAACTGGACTTACAGTCTCATAGTGCAAAACAAGGTTTCTCCCTAACTAAGTAGTCTCAGGCTGCCTGGGCATACCTTTCCAGGTAGTAGTCCATAGAGGTGGAGTTATGAAGAGGTGGTTCCCTGTGCGGGTTGCTCATGGGTTGCTGTTGGTTACATCTTCATAATTGGGCTTCTCTCTAATTTCCCATGCAGTCCCATTTTCTCTCTCAGAGCCTGGCCGTCCCCCTGTTTATATACAGAACAGGGTGGAGAGCAGAACCCTGGGAAAATACAGAACTCGTATTAACCCTTTCCCCACCCGGACAGCCCACTAACTATATACAACAGCACTCCTAGTAGGCACCTGCCTACATCCCCACCACACTGTTTGGAGATAAAAGAATGACTTTGTAATTACAGGATTATGGAGAGTGTGACTCTCTTCCCCTTCTTTTTTGTGACATTGGCTACTTGGCGACTGGCCTATCAAGCACCTAGCACTGCGG
Organism: Lithobates septentrionalis; assembly: GCA_037952835.1. Taxonomy (NCBI): domain Eukaryota; kingdom Metazoa; phylum Chordata; class Amphibia; order Anura; family Ranidae; genus Lithobates; species Lithobates septentrionalis. Next base: position 1,108,894 of record JBBDGP010001050.1, read on the forward strand.
TGGGGTGAGGTGAGGTCCTTAGCCCCATGTAAATGACTTGATGATGACTTTTCATGATGAGCATATTGCCCCCATAAAGAATAGTTAGTGGAAGTTGGTTACAAGTGACAGGGAGAAGGCAATGTTTGGTAAATACATTATTTTCTTTGGTTTTTGCTAAAGGAAGGGGGGGGGGCGTATAATAGACAAGATGGTATTGCTATGAAAGAGCACAGAATGTTCGCATATGGCTAACGGAAGCCAATGTTCTAAAGGAGGTGTAAATAAGACAAAATAGTATCGCTATGAACAGAGCAGGGATTGTTCATAAAGCCAGTGTTCAAAAAAGACTTAAACCTAATGTGAATAAATCACCAGAACCAGGTGGCTTACACCTGAGAGTTCATAAAGAACTTAGTCAGGTCATTGCTAAATCATTTTTGGTAATCTATAAGGACAGCTTACTGACCGGTATAGTACCAGCTGACTGGCAAAAAGCTAACACGGTACCAATATTAGGAAAAAGACAGAGATATATACCTGGAAACTACAGACCGTCAGTCTAACATCAATAGCGTGTAAACGACTGGACGGAATAATAAGACCCCTTTTACACTGGGGCCTCAGCGCTTTACTGCTGTTATAGTGGAGCTTTGGCACTGCTAGTGGGGCGCTTTTAACCCCCCAGTTAAAAGGGGGTTAAAAGCGCCCGTTTTGCGCTGCTTTCAAAGCGCTTTTAAGGCGCTTTGAAAGTGGCACCCATTCATTTCAATAGGCAGGAGCAGTGGAGGAACGGTGTATACACCGCTCCCTCACCGCCCCAAAAATGCTGCTTGCAGGACTTTTTTTCCTGTCCTTCAAGCACACTGTCCCAGTGTGAAAGCACTGAGGCTTTCACACTGGGGCTGCAGAAGAGGCAGTTTACAGGCGCTATTGTTAGCACGAAAATGCCTCTGAAGCGCCTCAGTGTGAAAGGGGTCTAAGGGAGTATATTCAGGAATTTACTGATGAAAATAATATCATTATTAGTAACCAGTATGGATTTATGAAAGATCGATCTTTCCAGACAAACTTTTTAACATTCTATGAGGAAGTACGGTAAGCTGTAATCTGGATAGAGGAATGCTTGTGGATGTTATGTATCTGGACTTTGCATTTGATACAGTACCCTATAAATGCTTAATTTACAAATTGCGGTCTGTTGGCATTGATGATAGTGTATGTACCTGAATAGAAAACTGGTTACAGGAACGCATCCAAAGGGTGGTTATAACAGAGTTATAAGTGGGGTACCCCAAGGCTCTGTCCTGACACCAATTGTGTTGTCTTGTCTTGTACATAAATGATATACAGGTTGGAATAAATAGTTAAATCTTATTTTTTTGCTGACAATACAAAGCTAAGCAGGGTAATAAACTCGCAACAGGCTATAGCAGCCATACAGGAATACCTAGATAAAATAGATGGGTGTGCAACTACATGGAAAATGAGGTTTAATGTTGATAAATGTAAAGTAATGCACTTGGGGACTAAAAAATATGAATGCAGGCTACACCCTAGGGGGAGAATCTCTGAAGGAATCTAGGATTGAAAAGGATCTGGGGGTCCTAATAGACTACAGGCTCAGCAATAGCATGAAATGCCAAGCTGCAGCTTGCAAAGCTATCAGACAATTAGCATGCACCAAAAAGGGTATCTACTCAAGAGATAAAACTATTCTACCACTTTATAAAAGTCTGCTTTGGCCACATCATGAGTATACCGTCCAGTTCTGGTCAACGATCCTCAGGAAGGATGTGCTGGAACTGGAGAGAGCCCAGGGAATTGCAACAAGACTGCTAAGGGGATAGGAGATATGATTGCAATATACAAATATCCAAATGGTGATCCTAGCACAGGGAAAAAAACATTCAGTCTCAGAAGACACATGGCCATTCAATGGATGAGAAGCGGTTTAATCACAAACTGTGTAGGGGATTTTTTACTGTAATAGGGCGTACACACGGTCGGACTTTGTTCGGACATTCCGACAACAAAATCCTAGGATTTTTTCCGACGGATGTTGGCTCAAACTTGTTTTGCCTACACACGGTTGCACAAAGTTGTCGGAATTTCCGATCGCCAACCACGCGGTCACGTACACCACGTACGACGAGACTAGAAAAGGCCGGTTCAGAACCAAGCGCGGCACCCTTTGGGCTCCTTTTGCTAATCTCGTGTTAGTAAAAGTTTGGTGAGAGACGATTCGCGCTTTTTCAGACTCGTGGCTTTCAGATCGTTTTCTGCCGTTCAGTTTGTGCTTGTGGGTTTGTATCTGCTCTTCAGTGCGTGCAGTCAGTTCGTATCAGAGTTTTCTGTGTGATCTTGCCTGCTCGCTGCTGTTTTTCAGGTCGCTCTTCACAGGCCTTGCTGTTCTTCAGTGCGTTCTGTTACTTCGTTCTGAGCAGTCGACCATTTTCTAGCCATGTTTTGTATGCGTACTCCTCGTAGAGTTCGTGCTGTGCGGGGGCTTGGTGTTGGGGTCCTGACCTTGACACAAGTCCAGTCCATGAACAGGGTGGGGAGGAGTTCATGGACAAAGAATTGGTTGCTTCAGCGTGACCAGTTCTCTCATATGCCATTGCTCCGTGAGATCCGTGAGAATAATCCTGATGATTTCAGGAACTTTCTCCGGATGACGGACCCCGTGTTTCACCGTTTGTTGGCTTCGCTGACCCCCTATATCAGCAGGCAGGATACCTGCATGAGGCAAGCCATCACTCCGGAGCAGAGGTTGGTCGCTACCTTGCGGTATTTGGCCACAGGGAGAAGCCTGCAGGACTTGAAGTTCTCGACAGGCATCTCCCCCCAGGCTCTGGGGATCATTATCACAGAGACCTGTTCTGCCATCATCCAGGTCCTGCAGAAGGAGTATATAAAGGTAAGATTTTTATCCTTTAATATCACATTTTATTGTATTGAATGTTTGCTAATATATTGTATTTCTTTCCTCATTCCCTAATTCCCATGATTGTAATATGCTGTGAATGTCCCCTTTGTTCTCATGCATGCTGGATTTTTATGTAATTATTATTTTAGGTCCTTCATACATATTTGCCCTTCAATAACCTCTCCAGCATGGTGTCTCCTGGCCTATATTCACCTCATGTAGTCACTTAACAATGTGTTTTTTCTGCTCCATAGTAGTGCTTTACCCCAAACACCCCCTAAAATGTTTGTAAATGTTATTTTTGATTTAAATTCATGCAGAGTGCCAGAGGCTTTTTTTTGTGGTGTCCCCAAATAATTTTTAGTAACCCTCCCTCCCCCAACTGCTAAGTCAGCTGATCCCAATTCTCTATCTATCCTCAATCATCTATCTGCTGACTTTGCCAAACCCATACACACTATACCCATCTCTTTTGTGCTCTGATTTATGGATGAATTCCCCAAAGCATGTAGTGCAAGGGCCTGCCTGTATACTTTCCAATGGTACTGTTTAAAGTTTTTGTGTACTATTATTATCTTGATAGGTAATAGCAGAATGTCCAAATGTCCTCAAATGTGTACAGTGTGTATTTATATCTTTGTATTATGACACTTCTTACCTGTCCAGTGGGCTGCCAATAGTGTAACTAAGGAGGGGCTGTTCCAAGTAATACCCTGTATTTAGGCATTCATCTCTCAATGAAGTGAAGAGGGTTACCTGTCCAAGAGTTCCCCCCCCTATAATGTTAGAAATGGCCCATGAGAGGGGGGGAGGGGGAATATGATAGGTGTACCTTATACTTTGGCGTTGTTAAATTCCCCTTAATAAATGTTATCTGGAGGTTGCCCCATAATGTTTGTGTCTAATCTGCTTGTCATGTTTCTGTGAAAAAATAGTAATGTTTATTGTTTTTTCCTCAACAGTTTCCTTCCACGCCACAGGAATGGCAGACTGTGGCCTCCCACTTTGCCCAGCGGTGGGACTTTCCTAACTGCGGAGGGGCAATTGATGGGAAACACGTCCACATCGTCCCACCACCCAACTCGGGGTCGTACTATTATAATTACAAGGGGTTTAATAGTATAGTGATGTTGGCGGTGGTGTCGGCTAATTACGACTTCTTGTATGTGGACGTGGGGAAGAATGGCCGGATGTCCGATGGTGGAGTCATCGCCCAGACGGAGTTCTACAGGCGTCTCCAGAATGGCAGCTTGGACTTGCCAGCTCCAGAGGACAATGTGGAAGGTCTCCCATTTGTGTTCGTTGCTGATGAAGCGTTTGCGCTGGGGGACCACCTGATGCGGCCATTCCCGATGAGGACCCTCACCCCGGAACAGAGGGTTTTTAATTACTGGCTGGCCAGAGCCCGAAGAGTGGTGGAGAACACATTTGGAATCCTGGCCAGCCGGTTCTGACTATTTCTGACACCCATCCATATGGCGGAGTATAAACTGAACCATATAATACTTGCGTGCTGTGTTCTCCATAATTTTTTAAGAAAACATTCGGCAAACTATGCTGGCTCAGTTGGGCCTGAGGCCGGAATCCTACATCCAACAACACTGACGGCGCTTGAAAGTGGCCGTACTGGCTTGCCCTCCCTGAGTGCCCGTGATGTCCGGTTACGATACCTGGAGTTCTTTGCGGGTAGGGGGGCTATCAATATGCCAGACAATATGTGAAGCCTTTTTCTAATAAAAAAAAACCAAAAGAAATTCTTTGTGGACATTTACTGCTTGTGTTTGTTTTAGCTGACCCTGACAGAAATGTGTTGAGTGCAGAAAATGTCGTGATAGGGTAACCTTATAAAAAACACTGTTGGCTGGTATTTCCTAAATGCAAAAACACATTTCACTACAAGTGCACTTGCAACTGCACTGAAACTGCACTTGTAGTGCAAAGTGGATTTGCCCTTAGGAAATAACCCCCATTTTTGCATAAAACAGCTATTACATCACCCCAAAAGTGTTGTAGTGTTGAGACAATAATCCACACATTCTTGAGTAACCAACTTTTTTATACCTGCACAATCACATGTGCATTTACCAAAGGTTTTTAAAACAAACCAACATGTTTGTTGTATAACAATTTTTGCAGTAGCATTATCAAAAATCAAAATGTCCATTTAAGATAAAACAGGCCTGTGTAAAACACAAAAGAAAGCCAAAAAACTTGAACTTACAAAGTTCACATTTAGAAAAACCTGAAGGCTATATCAGACATCAGTATTTAGGAACTGTGTTTGATATAGCGTTCAGATGGGGGGAAATCACCCCTGGAAAAGCCAAATTTGGAAGATGCACACCAAGTTCCGAATGTCAACATGTGCGACCTGCCATCAGGGGGGGTCAAGGGACGTGTTTTGGGGGAGCAAGCCCTTCCTCAACGCTACTTTATAATTGAGGAAGGGGTTGCACCCCCAAAACGCGTCCATTGATCTCCCTTGATGGCAGATAGCACATGTTGACACACTGTGTGCATCCTCCAAATTTGGCTTTTCAAAACATTGCAAAAAGATTTAAAAAATTGGAACACAATCCCAAAAATATATTTTGTGGGCTTTTAAATTCGCCCCAAAACATCAATGATGTTATTATTTTTTTTAATAACATCATTTATTTTTTGCTGTATGTTGTGCAATTCGAGATTACACCCCATGATCTCCCCGATCAGGATCTGGGCAGTTTCTGAAGTAAAGCGTTCTGGATCCACAACCTCACGATCACCTAAAAAGAGAGAAACAAAACAAAAACAGGTATCAAACATCTGCCACCATCCATATCGGTAACCTGAGCCTGTGGTCGCAGACACTCACCTGTTGTGGTGCCAATCTCCACCACATCTTCTTCTTCCTCCTGCTCTTCTTCGTTTGGGGGTATTTCACCTTCCTCCATAGGTGGGGGGTCTGTGGTCTCCTCGGATGAGGGGTGACCTCCTAGTCTTTTCTCCCCTATGTAAAACAAAAATGGTATAATTAGCACACAGATATTTGATGGCAGAACTAGAAATAGGAAACATTGCTTGGAAGTGGGGTACAATTGTCTATTTTAGCCGAGTTCCAAGATGTAATTTTATTATTGCCCTTTGTCAAGCTGCAATACTTTACCGGTTTAGTACAAACTTCACAGATGGAGACCCCCCTATAGTATACACTGGAGCACCTGTGTGCCCCCCCCTAATAAAAATGTTGTTCTGGGGTCCCACACTAGTGCTCCAGTGTCCAGATGTGAAAACAGTGTCTTCTCCTTACACACAATCTAGTTGGCATTTCATTCTAGTAACAAACCCATCTACACAAACAACTATTTGGCATCCAAGTAGGCCCAAAAAAAAATGTGGGAAAATGCATATGGCCTAAACAATGGTGTTTTAGAGGCCCAAAGAAAAATGTTTGATACGAACGAATAATGGGCCCATGAACATTAAAGTTGCCCTTTTAAAAGTTACAATTACTAAAAGCATATGGAGCAGAACGAACGGAATAAAGACAGAAAGAATAGGAACACAGCACAACTACTTACTTTTTTGCAGCACTCTCCGGATCTTTCGGTACTGCTCTGGCTCTCTTAATTTCAGGTCCGACCACCACTTTCGGAGCTGATCTTTTGATCTTCGGACCCCGAAATTCCTCTCAAGACTCCTGACCACTTTCGCCATGATCTTGGCCTTTCGGATGTTCGGGTTGGGGTAAGGCCCATACTTCCCGTCATAGTCGGACTTCTTCATGATGTCGACCATCTCCAACATCTCCCCAAAGGACATATTTGTGGCCTTAAAACGTCTCCTTCTGGATCGGGACGTGTCCAGGTCCGGGCTTTACTCCTCCTCCTCCTCGTTCCTGCAATTAGCACGCACCTGCTGTGACTCCGCCATGTGCTCTTCCCCCACTGCGCCGAACGAAAAGGGGCGGGGAATAGAATAGAAAGAACGTCAGGGGTGGGCGGAGTTACACGCATGCGCAGTGTGTATAAAGCGTAACACTATTACGTACGATCTGTGAGCGGAGGAAGGAGCATTGGACGCGCCGATCGTAAGAACGAAGGTAAGAGACAAACTTGTGCCTATACTGCTTCTACATTGAGGCCTATATTGTAACAAGATTAGGAGAGTTTTGTCTGACATTAGGCTTTGTCTTGTGTTGTGTCTTGCAGTGAACATGGATATGGTACTCAAAGATAATGACTTCATGTCAGTATTCATAGATATGCTAAGGGAGCTGCCCTGTCTGTGGGAGATTAACCACCCCCATTACAAGAACCAAGCAAAGAGGAAGGCAGCACTGGTGCAATTGTGTGAAATTGTGAAGCAGGTGATCCCCACGGCAGACATCACTTATTTAAAGAAATTAATTGGTGGCCTGAGGAGCACATATCTAAGGAGGTGGCCGGGCCGAGCCGGCTGGCTGATCTGCAGGTCCTTCCATCCCCCCTGGAAAGGGAAAGTGGCAGGAGGAGGAGTGCCCTAGAGGAGGCTACCGAAGGAGTCTTTGGAGGGCTACAGAGGTCCTGGGAGCACGACAGACCGTGGAGGAGGACATTGCTGCCGTCATTGCATATAAAATGCAGAGGATGGAGGAGGGCCAACAAGTCATGTGTGAGGCCCTCATATCGGAGGCTCTGGAGAAAGGTATGAGGGGCCAAATTACACCTCAGACACACCTTTGCGATGGTCCTCCTCCTCCTCCTACAGGTCCTCCTCCTCGTCCTCCCTCTCCTCCAGGTCCTCCCAGTCCTCCTCCTCCTCCAGGTCCTACTCCTCCTCCTGCCACATCTCCAACAGCACGGCCACAGCCGGGAAGGAAGCGTGTAAGGAAGACCAGAAAGTGAGGACCCTGGATCCAGTCTGGTCGGCCAAAAAATGCAGCCTCTTGTGGTACCACAGCCTGGGGACACACATGTCATCTGCTGCTATCCGGATCTCTGCGAATTCTGGACCAGACTGCCCTCCCTTACATATGGACTCCTCAGGCCACCAATTTTGATGTTCAAGAATTGATGTCTGCCGTGGGGGTCCCAGGCTTCACTAATTTTTCATGTTGATCCAGTGTTGCCTTGCTCTTTGTTTGGTTCTGATCCCTTAATAAAGGATTTTTGTTTGGAATTATACTCTCCTATGTGTTTTACTTCAAAAATGACAGTTTGTGAGGATTCAGGTACATTTCAAATATACAATGTGAAATTAACAAGGGACACCAACAACAAACAATCTCCTTGAAATTAAATAATAAAAGATATCAATGGTGTTGGGGTAACTTGACACACAAAACACACACAAAAATATTCTGGAGTAAAAATAAAAATAACATTGAACAGAGATCAGCCTTTGAAAAAATCCAAACATTACAGAAAAAAAAGGCTTAAAATCAAAAAAAAAAAAAATAATAATATAAAACTGTCAGATGTGACAACTAATAACAATATATTGAGGGAATCCCCAAAAAAAACACAAATAAACGTTTGTGAGAAGTGTGTGTGTGAATATGAGCAGCAAAACTACTTCATTCTTCGCACATTATAAAGAAGAAGAGAGTGCGCTGTATTAAACCATTTTGAACATTGCAGCATGACGAAAGTGCTGTATCCATTGCGAACGCTAAGTTTACCAGAACGAGCTGTCCCGTGTCGGAATTTCTTCTGAGCATGCGTGGCACTTTGTGCTTTGTGGAACAGACCACACACGGTCGGAATTGACGCGATCGGATTTTGTTGTCGGAAAATTTTATCTCCTGCTGTCCAACTTTGTGTGTCGGAAAATCCGATGGAAAATGTCCGATGGAGCCCACACACGGTCGGAATTTCCGACAACACGCTCCGATCGGACATTTTCCATCGGAAAATCCGACCGTGTGTACGGGGCATAAGAGCGGTAAGGATGTGGAACTCTTTTCCATGATTGGTGGTGTTAGCAGGGTGTGTTGATAATTTCAAAAAGCTCTTAGATGGACATCTTTGTGAACACAATATACAGGGATATGGGAAATGGTAGAGACATAATTACAAACACACTCATACAACCACAGCCACACAGGTTAAACTGGATGGACTAATGTCTTTGCTCAATCTTACCAACTATGAAACCATGGCTTGGACCTCACATATAGTTTCCTTTCTTCAATCCCACTGGTTAATGGAGAGCTAGAACAGCAAAGGAAAGGTAAGTAATGCATATTCTGCTGCTTGGGCAGGGATTAAAGCCCATATACATCTTCACCCTTCCTTAACTTATTGCAGACGTGAAAAACCCTACCCAATTAGCCCTTTTATTCACATAAATCTGTGGTCACATGACATCCCAGTCCTGAGACTTCTCTCTTAGGCGTACAGGAGGCGAAACCATTCTAAGGGTGTCCACAACACTTTCTATTGGCTGTCCAGTAACATCAACAAAAAGTGACCATCAAAGACCAACCAGCACACGTACATGAACATTTTTAGTTTATCAATCTCCCTCACCCAGAGAGGGCACCAATGAGGGACTCAGGCAGCTGACTTAGATAAGTAAAACATCACTTTAGAAGAAGTGAAAAAGAAATACTGAATGGGTAAAGGGGTGGAAGGTAATGGTGGAAGACAACAATTCTCACCACAACCCCCCTATTACACTTTTGAAGGCCCTGGAGCACCAGGACAATGGAAACGCCCACAAAATGACCCATTTTTGGAAAGCAATCACCCAAACGTATAATCTATGAGGCATGATGAGTCTTTTGAATATGTCATTTTTTTCCACAAGTGCTTTGAAAATGTGGAAAGAAAATAAAAACACATTGGGGTTGTTTACTAAAGGAAAATCCACTTTGCACTGAAAGTGCACTTGGAAGTAAAGTCGCTATAGATCCGAGGGGGACATGCAAGGATAATAAAAAAAAGCATTTTAGCTTGCCCATGATTGGATGATAAAATCAGCAGAGCTTCCACTCATTTAAGATCTACCCCTTAGATTTGGAGCGACTGCACTTCCAAGTGCACTTTCAGTACACTTTCAAGTGCACTTGCAGTGCAAAGTGGATTTGCCTTTCGTAAATAACCCCCATTTTGTTTACACAAAGGTGTCCATTTATAAGATATTTCTAACACATAGCATGTACATAGCAAAAATGACACCCCAAAATCCATTCTGCTACTTTTCCTGAGTATGGCCATATTACATGTGTGAGACTTTTACACAGCCTGGCCACATACAGAGGCCAAACATCCAAGGAGCACCGTCAGGTGTTCTAGGGACATAAATTATGCATCTAATTTCCTGACAACCTATCATACTTTTGAAGGCCCTTCATATTTCTTACACATAGCATGTACACACTAAGAATTACACCCCAAAATACATTTTGCCGAGCAAAGGGTAAACAAAAGATTACCTGTGGTTTTAGTAGTGAATTTGTCCACAGGGGGAGAGCACTGATCCAGGCAACGACGTGGTCAGCGACAGCGAACGGAATTGTCCAAGCAGCAGGCAGATATATTTTCCATAGTTAGTACAGGCAAGGATAGTGTCCATATACAGTCCAGGGTCAGTGCAGGTAGAGATATTGCCAGCAGTGCCACAATATGGGTCCTGGTAGTAGGCAGGAACATGGTCCATAGTACAGGTAGCAGGCCAGGAAAGAATGGGGACGGGGTAAAGGCTTCTCCCACCCAAATCTTTTTGAAGCCTCCGGTCTCCAGGCCCTAATCCGGGAATGAGAAAACTAAACAATTTGTTTTCTTCATCCAGAAAAACAATTCTGAAGCCCCTCACATATGTGAGACCCCTGTGTTATGAATCCCACTACTCCACTAGCAGGGTAAAAGATCAGTCCAAGAGGCAGGCAAAAAACGTGGTCAAACAAATAATTTTTTTTTGTGAGTCCCATGTTAAAAGTTAGGCCTAAAATTTTTTTAAATTCCTCCATGGTAAGCTCTCTCCACTTAAAGGGACGGTTGTAACTAGAACCAGGGTTGCTTGCTATGAATTATTGTGCATAGAGGTTGCATTGGTGTGGACGATGGAAGATATTAGGTCTTCAGTAAAAATAAAATTAAAAAATCAATAAGGGCAAAATTATTGGTGTTCACCTGGACACCTGGCTGGGTAGTGAAAGGTGGGATGTTTGCTGCTCCTAAATTGGGGGGAAGCCACAGAGGGTTTTAAAGGGCATAGGGAAGGCTGGCATGGGTCCTAACCCTTCGGGGCTGAAATGACACCCGACTAGTGCTTGGCCTTTGTTGGAGTGGTACTCCATTTCTCATGGATGGCACTGCACTAGAGGTGGATATCACTGCGCTATAGGTGGATGGCACTGAGATGCTGGTTGATGTCACTGCTCTACTTGTAGTAGGCAGCTTCTCCTCGCCAGAACACCTTTGTTTCCTTTTCCTCTGTTTCTGTAGCAGACCCACTGCTTAAAACGGGTTCATATGTCGAATCAGAATCAGACGCAGACTCAGGGAGCTCCCCGCTACTCTCATCGCTCAGGCTAAGAAGCTGGTATGCCTCCTCACTGGAAAAATTGTTTTTTGCCATACCGGTGACTGTGGGCTGTGGTGCGATAGAGACACTAGGACAGATGTGACTGCACTGATGGGTGCTGATGAGGCTGGTCTAAATAGGCTGCACTGCTGGGTGCTGAAGAGGCTGCACTGATGGGTGCTGATGAGGGTGCACTAATGGGTGCTGATGAGGGTGCACTAATGGGTGCTGATGAGTGTGCACTGCTGGGGGCTGAAGAGGCTGCACTGATGGGTGCTGATGAGAGTGCACTAATGGGTGTTGATGAGCGTGCACTGCTGGGTGCTGAAGAGGATTCACTGATGAGTGCTGATGAGGGTGCACTGATGGGTGCTGATGAGGGTGCACTGATGGGTGCTGATGAGAGTGCACTGATAGGTGCTGAAGAGGCTGCACTGATGGGTGCTGATGAGGGTGCATTGATGGGTGCTGATGAGAGTGCACTGATGGGTGCTGAAGAGGCTGCACTGATGGTTACTGATGAGGGTGCACTGATGGGTGCTGATGAGAGTGCACTGATGGGTGCTGATGAAGCTGGTCTAAATAGGCTGCACTGCTGGGTGCTGAAGAGTAGGGATGAGCCGAACACCCCCCGGTTCGGTTCGCACCAGAACCCGCGAACGGACCAAAAGTTCGCACGAACGTTAGAACCCCATTGACGTCTATGGGACTCGAACGTTCGAAATCAAAAGTGCTCATTTTAAAGGCTAATTTGCATGGTATTGTCCTAAAAAGGGTTTGGGGACCCGGGTCCTACCCCAGGGGACATGTATCAATGCAGAAAAAACTTTTAAAAACGGCCGTTTTTTCGGGAGCAGTGATTTTAATGATGCTTAAAGTAAAAAAAAAAAAGTGAAATATTCCTTTAAATATCGTACCTGGGGGGTGTCTATAGTATGCCTGTAAAGTGACGCGTGTTTCCCGTGTTTAGAACAGTCCCTGCACCAAATGTCATTTTTAAAGGAAAAAATCTCATTTAAAACTGCTTGCGGGTTTAATGTCATGTCGGGTCATGGCAATATGGATGAAAATCAGTGAGACAAACGGCATGGGTACCCCCCAGTCCATTACCAGGCCCTTTGGGTCTTGTATGGATATTAAGGGGAACCCCGCACCCAAATTAAAATAAGGAAAGGTGTGGGGCCACCAGGCCCTATATACTCTGAACAGCAGTATACAGGCGGTGCAAACAAGACAGGGACTGTAGGTTTGTTGTTAAGTTGAATCTCTTTGTAATTTTGAACATTTTTAACGTGTTTAGCTCCAGCCAAAAAATCTTTTTTAAGCTTTTTGGAAAACATAGGGAAGGGTTATCACCCCTGTGACATTTGTTTTGCTGTCTTTCCTCCTCTTCAGAAGATTTCACCTCACTTTTTTGTCCCAATGAAAAATGTTTTTTGAAAATTTGGGTTTTTTTGTGGAACAAGGATTGGAAAGCATCAGTGGAAAGGAGAAATTGTTTTCCCATATTAACTCTTACAGGAGAGAATTTCCCTTCCTAGGGGTAGATTTCATCTCACTTCCTGTTGTCTCCTTCCATTTGCAAGTAGGAGTCGTTTGTAAGTTAGATGTTTGAAAGTAGGGTCCTGCCCTATATACTCAGCAGAAATTTGGGCCTTAGGTGTTGCTGTGGCCACAACACTGTAAGCCCTCACAGGGCCCTGCTGTGAAATATTAGATCAAGAATTGTAATTACATGCCCCTGTTGAACAGGAGCTGAAAAATTAGGCCTTAGGCACTGGTGCTGGTGCCACAACACTGCAACCCCTCACAGACACTCTAGTTGGAACGCAGGAACGAGCCCTGCTGCAAAGTATTGCATCAAAAATTGTAATTACACGCCCCTGTTAGACAGGGGCAGAAAAATTGGGCCTTAGGCACTGGTGCTGGTGCCACAACACTGCAACCCCTCACAGACACTCTAGTTGGAACGCAGGAACGAGCCCTGCTGCAAAGTATTGCATCAAAAATTGTAATTACACGCCCCTGTTAGACAGGGGCAGAAAAATTGGGCCTTAGGCACTGGTGCTGGTGCCACAACACTGCAACCCCTCACAGACACTCTAGTTGGAATGCAGGAACGAGCCCTGCTGCAAAGTATTACATCAAAAATTGTAATTACACGCCCCTGTTAAACAGGGGCTGAAAAATTGTGCCTTAGGCACTGGTGGTGGCGCCCAGAACCAAAAATGTTCTTACAAGCTATCAGCGTGATGATTGAGGAGGAAGAGGATAATTACTCAGGGATAGTCACTCAGCATCAGCATAGGCAGTCTTTGAAGGGATCTGAGATTTCAAAAAAAATTATTCGGTTACATCAGCATCAGGTGCTTGGTAGCTGGTGGTGATCCAAGACTGATTCATTTTTATGAAGGTCAGCCGATCGACCGAGTCGGTGGACAGACGCACCCTGTGATCGGTTACCACGCCTCCAGCAGCACTGAATGTGCGTTCCGAAAGAACGCTGGATGCAGGACAGGCCAGTAGCTCAATTGCATACTGTGCAAGCTCTGGCCAGTGATCCATCCTCAAGACCCAGTAACCCAGAGGATTTTCGGTGGGAAAGGTGTCCAAGTCTGATCTTGCCCCTAGGTATTCCTGCACCATGTAAAACAGACGCTGGCGATGGTTGCTGGAACCGATCATACCTTGGGGCTGCGGACCAAAAAATTGTCTGAATGCATCGGTCAGACGGCCACCTTCTCCACCGCTCCTTCTTTGACTGACCGAAGCCTCAGCAACACGTTGTCCAGAAACAGGAGTTTGTAACCTCCCAGTCTCTGGGAACGCATTGCACAGACCTTTCTGCAAGGCCTCCCGAAGATGTTTCATCCTCTGCTCCCTCTGTGATGGCAAGATAAGGTCCGCAACCTTACCCTTGTAACGTGGATCAAGGAGGGTTGCCAGCCAGTATTGGTCCTTCTCCTTGATACCACGAATACGAGGATCCTTACGCAGGCTTTGCAGGATCAGGGAGGCCATGCAGCGTAGGTTTGCTGAGGCATTCGGTCCGGAGTCCTCTGGGTCACTAAGGACGACAACGTCCGCAGCCACCTCCTCCCAGCCACGTACAAGTCCATGTGTTTCTTGGGACTGATCCCTTAAAGACTGCTGCTGATGCTGAGTGCCAGGCTCCACCTCCATACTGACACAATCTTCCTCCTCCTCCTCCTCCTCCTCGTCCTCTTCCTGTGTGATCGGCGGGCACGCAGGAACACTGTCTGGATAAAGGGGGCCTTGAGAGCTAAGGAAGTCCTCCTCTTCCTGCCTTTGTTCTGCCTCAAGTGCCCTGTCCATTATTCCACGCAGCGTGTGCTCCAACAGGTGGACAAGGGGGACAGTGTCACTGATGCATGCACTGTCACTGCTCACCATCCTCGTGGCCTCCTCGAATGGTGACAGGACAGTGCATGCATCCCTGATCATGGCCCACTGGCGTGGGGAAAAAAAACCAAGCTCCCCTGACCCTGTCCTGGTGCCATAGTCGCACAGGTACTCATTGATGGCCCTCTGCTGCGTGTGCAGCCGCTGCAGCATGGCCAACGTTGAGTTCCACCTGATGGGCATGTCACAGATTAGGCGGTTCTTGGGCAGGTTAAACTCCTTTTGGAGGTCCGTCAGCCGAGCACTGGCATTATATGACCGGCGGAAATGCACACAGACTTTCCTGGCCTGCCTCAGGACATCCTGTAAGCCCGGGTACCTGCCCAAGAACCACTGCACCACCAAGTTAAGGACGTGAGCCAAACAGGGCACATGGGTCATTTGTCCCTGTCGGAGGGCAGAGAGGAGGTTGGTGCCATTGTCGCAAACCACCATTCCTGCCTTAAGTTGGCGTGGCGTCAACCACCTCTGAACCTGCCCCTGCAGAGCTGACAGAACCTCTGCCCCAGTGTGGCTCCTGTCCCCCAAGCACACCAGCTCAAGCACCGCATGGCATCTTTTGGCCTGCGTACTTGCGTAGCCCCTTGAACG
Source organism: Lithobates septentrionalis (assembly GCA_037952835.1). Classification (NCBI taxonomy): domain Eukaryota; kingdom Metazoa; phylum Chordata; class Amphibia; order Anura; family Ranidae; genus Lithobates; species Lithobates septentrionalis. Next base: position 1,124,306 of record JBBDGP010001050.1, read on the forward strand.
CCTACGGAGCACCGCTGGTTCCGAGGAAGAGGCCATGGAGGAAGAAGAAGAGGAGGGGGTGGAGGAGAGAGGTGTGTCACAATCAGCATTTTGGAGGCGTGGTGGCGGAACAACCTCCAACACTACTGCACCTTGTCCTGCATCCTTCCCAGCTGCCAGCAGAGTCACCCAATGCGCCGTGAAACTTAGGTAACGTCCCTGTCCATGCCTGCTGGACCATGAGTCAGCGGTAATATGCACCTTACCGCTGACCGCCCTGTCCAGCGAGGCATGGACATTGCCTTCCACATGCCGGTAGAGAGCCGGAATTGCCTTCCGTGAGAAAAAGTGGCGTTTGGGTACCTGCCACTGAGGAACCGCACATTCCACAAACTCACGGAAGGGGGCAGAGTCTACCAACTGAAAAGGCAGCAGTTGAAGTGCTAGCAATTTTGCCAAGCTAGCATTCAACCGCTGGGCATGTGGATGGCTGGGAGCAAACTTCTTTCGGCGGTGCAGCAGCTGGGGCAGGGAAATTTGCCTGGTACAATCTGACGTCGGTGTACCAAAAGCAGATTGCCCACAAGTACTTGGCTGTGACACACCTAATTCTACACCTTCATTCCTCTCACTGCAGGTCTCAGAGAGGACTGGAGGTCTAGTGGGGTTGGAAATCTCAGCTGATGAGGAGCAAGGAGAGATCCTCTTTGTTCTTTGGTGTGGGTCTTTTAGATACGCTTGCCAACGAACTGCATGGCAGGTCAACATATGTCTGGTCAAGCATGTGGTACCCAAGCGGGAGATGTTTTGGCCACGCGAGATACGCTTGAGACATATGTTGCAAATAGCAGCGGTGCGATCTGATGCACTCGTCTCAAAAAAGGCCCACACCAAAGAACTTTTTGAATAACGCGCAGAGACTGCAGCGCCCTGCACATGTGGAGCTTTGGGGTGTGATGCAGTCAATGTGCTGCCCTTAGGCTGGCCCCTGGAGGGCATCCTGCCTCGTTGGTGATGTGCCGCCTCCTCCTCCTCCTCCTCCTCCTCTCTCCTATCAGGCACCCACGTTGAGTCAGTGACCTCATCATCCCCTCCCTCCTCATCACTGGAGCAAACCTGGCAGTATGCTGCAGCAGGGGGAGCATGACTGCCAGATTGCTGTCCTTCTTGGGCACCCCCTCTGTCCGTGCTCATGTTACTGCCTTCATCGAGCTCAGTATCATCATCAGAGCCTTCCAAACGCTGGGCATCCTCCTGGAGCATGTACCCAACACTGTGGTCAAACAGTTCGAGGGAATCCTCAGGAGGACATGGTGGAGCTAGGGAAGGAGTCACTGATGACATTGAGCTGAGGGAAGAGGCCGCTGCTTTGCCAGACAAAGCACCCTGGGTGAGAGAGGATGAGGAGGATGAGGACGGCTTGGTCATCCACTCAACCAAGTCTTCCGCATGTTGCGGCTCAACATGGCCAGCTGACGAAAAAAAGGCCAAGCGTGTCCCATGGCCACGTGCTGATGAGGATGCACCGTCTCCACGACCAGCACTAGACACAGAGCCTGCTTGCCCTCTCTTATTGGCTTGTGACTGTCTGCCTCTCCTTCTTGGCCTTCCAGACATACTAATGGCCTGTAGCTGCACTAAGCTGGGATAGAACACCAGTAATTTTCTTCAGGTAGCTTTATATACTGTAACCAGACAAGCCTGCCTGTCAGTGGGAAGATAACAGGAACGGATCTAGCTGAACACTGTGAGCAGGACGCACTGTACTAAATGTAAATAGTCTAGCTGCCTGACCGTGGTACTAATAGGATCAAATAGAACACCTGTAATTTTCTTCAGGTAGCTTTATATACTGTAACCAGACAAGCCTGCCTGTCAGTAGGAAGATAACAGGAACGGATCTAGCTGAACACTGTGAGCAGGACGCACTGTACTAAATGTAAATAGTCTAGCTGCCTGACCGTGGTACTAATAGGATCAAATAGAACACCTGTAATTTTCTTCAGGTAGCTTTATATACTGTAACCAGACAAGCCTGCCTGTCAGTAGGAAGATAACAGGAATGGATCTAGCTGAACACTGTGAGCAGGACGCACTGTACTAAATGTAAATAGTCTAGCTGCCTGACCGTGGTACTAATAGGATCAAATAGAACACCTGTAATTTTCTTCAGGTAGCTTTATATACTGTAACCAGACAAGCCTGCCTGTCAGTAGGAAGATAACAGGAACGGATCTAGCTGAACACTGTGAGCAGGACGCACTGTACTAAATGTAAATAGTCTAGCTGCCTGACCGTGGTACTAATAGGATCAAATAGAACACCTGTAATTTTCTTCAGGTAGCTTTATATACTGTAACCAGACAAGCCTGCCTGTCAGTAGGAAGATAACAGGAACGGATCTAGCTGAACACTGTGAGCAGGACGCACTGTACTAAATGTAAATAGTCTAGCTGCCTGACCGTGGTACTAATAGGATCAAATAGAACACCTGTAATTTTCTTCAGGTAGCTTTATATACTGTAACCAGACAAGCCTGCCTGTCAGTAGGAAGATAACAGGAACGGATCTAGCTGAACACTGTGAGCAGGACGCACTGTACTAAATGTAAATAGTCTAGCTGCCTGACCGTGGTACTAATAGGATCAAATAGAACACCTGTAATTTTCTTCAGGTAGCTTTATATACTGTAACCAGACAAGCCTGCCTGTCAGTAGGAAGATAACAGGAACGGATCTAGCTGAACACTGTGAGCAGGACGCACTGTACTAAATGTAAATAGTCTAGCTGCCTGACCGTGGTACTAATAGGATCAAATAGAACACCTGTAATTTTCTTCAGGTAGCTTTATATACTGTAACCAGACAAGCCTGCCTGTCAGTAGGAAGATAACAGGAACGGATCTAGCTGAACACTGTGAGCAGGACGCACTGCACTAAATGTAAATAGTCTAGAAGATAACAGGAACGGATCTAGCTGAACACTGTGAGCAGGACGCACTGCACTAAATGTAAATAGTCTAGAAGATAACAGGAACGGATCTAGCTGAACACTGTGAGCAGGACGCACTGCACTAAATGTAAATAGTCTAGAAGATAACAGGAACGGATCTAGCTGAACACTGTGAGCAGGACGCACGGCACTAAATTTAAATAGTCTAGAAGATGACAGGAACGGATCTAGCTGAACACTGTGAGCAGGACGCACTGCACTAAATGTAAATAGTCTAGAAGATAACAGGAACGGATCTAGCTGAACACTGTGAGCAGGACGCACTGCACTAAATGTAAATAGTCTAGAAGATAACAGGAACGGATCTAGCTAAACTGAATACAGTGTATATATATATATGCAACACCTGGGATGCATATATATACACAATACACTGTAAGTGCAGCTAACTGACTGACTGTTCTGCCTAATCTATCTAACTCAAATCAAATGACACTGTCTCTCTCTCTCTATCTCTCAGCACACCGGAACACACACTACACAGGGCCGCCGTGCAGGCGGCCTTATATAGTGTGGGGTGTGTACTAAATCCCCTGAGCCATAATTGGCCAAAGCCACCCTGGCTTTGGCCAATTACAGCTCTCTCTACTGACGGCGCTGTGATTGGCCAAGCATGCGGGTCATAGTGCATGCTTGGCCAATCATCAGCCAGCAATGCACTGCGATGCCGCAGTGAATTATGGGCCGTGACGCGCCACACGAATTTGGCGCGAACGGCCCATATCGTTCGCAATTCGACGGACGGTCGAACAGCCGATGTTCGAGTCGAACATGGGTTCGACTCGAACACGAAGCTCATCCCTACTGAAGAGGCTGCACTAATGGGTGCTGATGAGGGTGCACTAATGGGTGCTGATAAGGGTGCACTAATGGGTGCTGATGAGTGTGCACTGCTGGGTGCGGAAGAGGCTGCACTGATGGGTGCTGATGAGAGTGCACTAATGGGTGCTGATGAGCGTGCACTGCTGGGTGCTGAAGAGGATTCACTGATGAGTGCTGATGAGGGTGCACTGATGGGTGCTGAAGAGGCTGCACTGATGGGTGCTGATGAGGGTGCACTGATGGGTGCTGATGAGAGTGCACTGATGGGTGCTGAAGAGGCTGCACTGATGGGTGCTGATGAGGGTGCATTGATGGGTGCTGATGAGAGTGCACTGATGGGTGCTGAAGAGGCTGCACTGATGGGTACTGATGAGGGTGCACTGATGGGTGCTGATGAGAGTGCACTGATGGGTGCTGATGAGGGTGAACTGCTGGGTGTTGATGAGGGTGCACTGCTGGGTGTTGATGAGGGTGCACTGCTGGGTACTGAAGAGGCTGCACTGATGGGTGCTGATAAGGGTGCACTGATGGGTGCTGATGAGGGTGCACTGATGGATGCTGATGAGGGTGCACTTATGTGCACTGATGAGGTTGCACTGATATGCACTAATGCACTGTGGCTGCACTGATCAGCTGCCACTGATGTGCACTGATGAGGCAGCACTGATGGGTGCTGATAAGGATCCACTGATAGGGTGGCACTGATGAGCACTGATGGGCACTGTAGTGGCACAGGTGGCACTGTAGGGCACAGATGAGCTCTGTAGTGGCACTGATGTGGTCCAGGTGTGGCACTGATGGCACAGATGAGCACTGTAGTGGCACTGGTAGGCACAGGTGACACTGATGGGCACTGTAGTGGCACTGATGAGCACTGTAGTGGCACGGATGGCACTGTAGGGCACTGATGTGGCACTGTATTGGCACAGGTGGCACTGTATTGGCACAGGTGGCACTGATTTGGCACTGTAGTGGCACATGTGGCACTGATTTGGCACTGATGTGGCACAGATGACACTCTAGAGCATTGCTGGGCATGGGAACAACAGTAAAAACTTACAGTTGGCACTCGATCTCTTTCTCCTCTCCACACACGCTGTATCGGTGTGAGGAGAGAGCTAAACCCCTGCATCATGATTGCTCCTGATCATTGAATGGAGCGATCACATGGTAAAGGGCAGCTGCCATTGGCCCTTTACCATAATCTGTGACACGCCAAGTCCTGTGAACCTGGCGAGCACAGGCGGTTCTGTATGTGCGCCCCAGGGGATGCGCGGGAATGCGATTCTGGGAGGATGTCATATGAAAGCCTCCCAGAGTTATCCGCTGTAGCCATCATTCGGCTATGGCCCGTTCGGCAAATGGTTAATGTTTTACATAGCTGTACCTGCAAAATGGGCCAGCCTGAAGGGATCTAGCAGGACTTAATTTTCTGACTAAAGTTCCACTTTAAATTTCCGCTTTATGATTTACTGCTGGGGCTCTGGGCTTCAGCAAAATGGCAGCCTCCAGCAAGAAGAAACAGGAACAATGTTGGAGGTAATTTACAGCACACGCTAATTTATGGTAGCATAATTATTGATGTGGAATGTATTTTCCTTGCTAAAGAACGTTATTTTTTATCAGGTTGTATTGGGTAAATTTCTGCTTTAACCACTTCAGCTCCGGAAGGTTTACCCCCCTTCATGACCAGGCCATTTTTATTTTTTTTGCGATACGGCACTGCGTTACTTTAAATGACAATTGCGTGGTTGTGAGATGCTGTACCCAAATAAAATGTATGTCCTTTCTTACCCACAAATACACCTTTCTTTTGGTAGTATTTGATCACCTCTGCGGTTTTTATTTTTTGCGCTATATACAAAAAAAAGACAGACAATTTTGAAAAAAAAACAATATTTTTTACTTTCTGCAATAAAACACACCCAAAAAAAAAAAAAAAAAAAATCAAATTTCTTCATCAATTTAGGCCAATGTGTATTCTGCTACAAATTTTTGGTAAAAAAAATCCCAATATGTGTATATTATTTGGTTTGCGCAAAAGTTACAGTGTCTACAAACTATGGTATATTTAAAAAAAATATTTTTTTACTAGCAATGGCGGCGATCAGCGACTTATAGCGGGACTGCGATATTGCGGTGGACAAATCGGACACCTAACTGACACTTTTTGGGGACCGGTGACACTAATACAGCGATCAGTGTTAAAAAATATGCACTGATAATGTACTAATGACACTGGCAGGGAAGGGATTAACATCAGGGGTGATCAAAGGGTTAACTGTGATCCCTGGAAGTGCTTTCTAACTGTTGGGGGTGCTTTGACTGGGGGAATGTAAAGATCCGTGTTCCTGCTTAGCAGGAACATAAGATCAGCTCATTCCCCTCCACAGAGCTGCGATCTGCCTTGTTTACATAGACAGACTGTCGTTCTGCCTTTCTCTTGAATGATCGGCTCCCGCAGTTTCCAATCACAGTGCTAGCAGGTAGCCAGCAGGAAGCGCGTGCCCTAGACCCAGAAGTGTCAGATCGTGTACCAGGTACGTGTTCTGGTGCAAAGCGGCCACCCTGCTGCAGTATATCTATGGTGGGCGGTCGCTAAGCGGTTAAGCCAGCAATTCTCAGATCATTGAGTAACTGAGTGTGGTGGCTTGGTGACCTGTGATTATGCCATGAAAAAAAACTGCAAGCCTGAACAGTTAGCCTCTCTTACTGGAGTGTAGCTTTAAAATATATTTGTACATCAAGCATGTATTTATAAATGCCTTTCCTTAGAGCCAAACAGTGATTAGTATGGGTTTAGTTTATAGGGTTTCTGATTACAAGAGTTACTGGCAGCTTGCCAACCAGAGTTTGTCACAAAACTATAATCAATAATCAAGCCTTAGGCAAGAAACATCCAACAGGTGCCACTTTGAGCACAGGGTTCAAATTGCCCTCTTTATCACCTAAAGCTGTGTCCATGAATTTGACCTATAATGTGTACTATGAATCTCACTAAACTTGTTGTGCTCAGGAAAGCTGAAAGCAGCTTGATATTTTATCCATATCAGGACAGAACACCATTGCATAAAAAAATAAAATAAAAATTATATATATACAGTGGGGACAGAAAGTATTCATACCCCCTTACATTTTTCACTCTTTGTTATATTGCAGCCATTTGCTAAAATTATTTAGGTTCATATTTTTCCTCATTAATGTACACACAGCACCCCATATTGACAGAAAAACACAGAATTGTTGACATTTTTGCAGATTTATTGAAAAAGAAAAACGGAAATATCACATGGTCCTAAGTATTCAGACCCTTTGCTCAGTATTTAGTAGAAGCACCCTTTTGATGTAATACAGCCATGAGCCTTTTTGGGAAAGATGCAACAAGTTTTTCACTCCTGGATTTGGGGATCCTCTGCCATTTCTCCTTGCAGATCCTCTCCAGTTCTGTCAGGTTGGATGGTAAACGTTGGTGGATAGCCATTTTTAGGTCTCTCCAGAGATGCTCAATTGGGTTTAAGTCAGGGCTCTGGCTGGGCCACTCAAGAACAGTCATGGAGTTGTTGTGAAGCCACTCCTTCGTTATTTTAGCTGTGTGCTTAGGGTCATTGTCTTGTTGGAAGGTAAACCTTCGGCCCAGTCTGAGGTCCTGAGCACTCTGGAGAAGGTTTTCGTCCAGGATATCCCTGTACTTGGCCGCATTCATCTTTCCCTCTATTGCAACCAGTCGTCCAGTCCCTGCAGCTGAAAAACACCCCCACTGCATGATGCTGCCACCATCATGCTTCACTGTTGGGACTGTATTGAACAGGTGATGAGCAGTGCCTGGTTTTCTCCACACATACAGCTTAGAATTAAGGCCAAAAAGTTCTATCTTGGTCTCATCAGACCAAAGAATTTTATTTCTCACCATCTTGGAGTCCTTCAGGTGTTTTTTAGCAAACTCCATGCGGGCTTTCATGTGTCTTGCACTGAGGAGAGGCTTCCGTCAGGTCACTCTGCCATAAAGCCCCGATTGGTGAAGGGCTGCAGTGATGGTGGACTTTCTACAACTTTCTCCCATCTCCCTACTGCATCTCTGGAGCTCAGCCACAGTGATCTTTGGGTTCTTCTTTACCTCTCTGACCAAGGCTCTTCTCCCCTGATAGCTCAGTTTGGCCAGACGGCCAGCTCCATGAAGGGTTCTGGTCGTCCCAAACATCTTCCATTAAAGGATTATGGAGGCCACTGTGCTCTTAGGAACCTTAAGTGCAGCAGAAATTTTTTGTAACCTTGGCCAGATGTGTGCCTTGCCACAATTCTGTCTCTGAGCTCTTCAGGCAGTTCCTTGGATCTCATGATTCTCATTTGCTCTGACATGCACTGTGAGCTGTAAGGTATAGACAGGTGTGTGGCTTTCCTAATCAAGTCCAATCAGTATAATCAAACACAGCTAGACTCAAATGAAGGTGTAGAACCATCTCAAAGATGATCAGAAGAAATGGACAGCACCTGAGTTAAATATATGAGTGTCACAGCAAAGGGTCTGAATACTTAGGATCATGTGATATTTCAGTTTTTCTTTTTTAATAAATCTGCAAAAATGTCAACAATTCTGTGTTTTTCTGTCAATATGGGGTGCTGTGTGTACATTAATGAGGAAAAAAATGAACTTAAATGATTTTAGCAAATGGCTGCAATATAACAAAGAGTGAAAAATTTAAGGGGGTCTGAATACTTTCCGTCCCCACTGTATATATATACATATATATATACAGTATATACATTGTTAAAATGACTCTATTCCTACAAAAAAAAATCTTTGCTCAAAAAGCATCCTCTAAAGCAAGAACATTAAGGCTTGCCTATCCTGCTGCCCACTCCTCAGATCTTTATTCTCTCACACAGCTGTGGCTTCCAAAAGAATCTTTGCATATATCATAATTTCGGGTGTGTCATATGTCTGTTCCCATGCTTTTTGCAGTGGTTCCATTGGCCATCCCCGTGTTACTGGGTGTAGAGAAGGATGCAGACAATAAACACTCCTAGAGTCCTAGAAGTGTTGAATGCAAAGTTCCTGCTGGAGAGAGTGAAAAACCAAATAAAGCTACGCTATACCAAATAGAGTTACGTTAACACAGTTGAAAAATGGCTTACGCATATGTTGTCCAATTTAACCATATAGAAGGAGATGACCGTAACAACTAACAAGCTTTTAACTATCATTTATGCAGTCCTGTTTGGAAAACCAAGCAAGGATTCTGACTGGGTGATTTGGGAAGCATGACATTTTCTAGCTAGAACTGTGTTGCTGAGGATGGGGATAATAAATCATACCTGTTGCTTTTCCCTATATAGGTTAAGCAGCTGTCTGTTTTCAGGTGGAAACACTTAGCTAATCATTAACCCATGGACTTTGAATATTAAAAACATATAATAGCCAACAGAGAGCTATAAAGAGACACCTACCCTGAACACCTCTTAGAAAACCTACATTATTTACATTACATTTTTAAACTACTGTATATAAATCTAGGCTTCATGTACACGGGACATTTCTCAACCTCTCCTGAACGCTGGAACATCACAGCTAGTAATCCACAATTAAAAACGTGTGTTTAGCAGCATTTACAAGCCGCGTTTAGTGGAGTTTAGCCGCGTTTGCGTTCAGGAGCCCCTCCCAAATAATTAGAAAGCACCAAAACAAGTATTTATTAACTATTTCAGCCATTCTGTGAGAGAACAGTGTAAGTAGCAGCTGAGAAAGCAATGTGCTTGTAGCTAGCTGTTATTTTTTGGTTGGTTTGTTAATATGGATCCCATAATGAGCATGTGTGAGGAAATGCTCCTGATGTTGCTTTCACTGAGGCTCCAAAGATGTAGAAAATTGAGTGAGAGGACCAGAGTTTGTCGCTACTGGACACTTCCATTGATGGCTCAACGAATGTCCACAGGATACTTCTCTAATATGCATGTTCAGCTGCGTAATTACCCAGAGAAATTTTTTAATTTTACACGCATGTCAACTGCCACCTTTGACATTCTCTTAGAAAAGGTTAGACCCCGTCTAGTTCGCATGGACACCAACATGAGGAAAAGCGTGCCACTGGAGGAACGTCTGTTATATCAAGCTTGCATACAGTGATAATTGAGTTTTTGGTGTGTTTTTAGCATTTTCAAGGCTCAAAAGTAATAAATAAAATGTTTCCCTTTAAAAACGCTACTAGATGAAAACGTGCCTATACACGGGTAGTCGCATTTAGCCGCGTTTGAAATGCCCCTAAGCACAGCTTCTGAATGCATTTTTATGGGTTCCAAAAAAAGCCTCTAAACGCAACTGCCTAGAAACGACTATAAACTAACCTGTGTACATATACTGATAAGATAACATAGAGGAGAGTTTAGGAGCAGTTGAAAAAAATGCCCAACTGCTCCTAAACGTCTGTTTACCAGCAGCAGTTTACATGAGGCCTTAGTTGAAACCTGTAAGTATTGTAGAATGTATAAATCAACGTCTGTTTACCAGCAGCAGTGTACATGAGGCCTTAGTTGAAACCTGTAAGTATTGAAGAATGTAGAAATCAACATGTATGTGTAGCACCCTCCTAGATAGGTTGCTAGGTTGTTAGGTAAATGTAGTTTTTGGCTCCTCTGTAGTCAGTGGAGCATTATAGACTGCTTTTGTCTCTTCTGGTTTTCACAGGCTGCAGGTTTGATTACTCTCTCCTGCTTTCTATAAAACTGTGGGTTGTTCTGGAATATAGCTGTGGAGCAAGGCAAATGGGACGGCATTAATATGTGTCCTGTTTTGGCCAATCACTGGGAGAGATGGCCCAGATGGTGGCTGGGCAGGTGTATAAATAGTTGGAATTTCAGAACAGCATGGTCTTCCTGCCAAAGGATTCCAGCTGTGCAGGTGGCTACCCCTCACCTCAATCTGCTGCTAATCAAGGTCCAAGCTAGGGCTTACTTAGGAAGGGGAGGTCTATATTCAAACATTTCTTTAGAGTTATTTAATCTCTGCTCAAGAATCCGGTCAGAGGAGTTGCTGGAGAGTGTTCAGTTGAGTTTTAACCTCTCCCTCACTGGAACATGTTCTGCTGATATTGAAAGGAGGAATCCAGTTACCAATAGGACACTATGAGTGCTGATCTGACCTGGTATTTTCCAGTACCTGACCGGTCCCCTCTAGTTTGTGAAAGACTGTTTGCTAAGCCTGAGTTAAGCAGTTTCTTTCTTGCGAGATTCATACTGTCAACCTCCGCAGTGTTATCGTGGAATTACTTCTCTTTAACCTGGAAGACAAGTAGTTCCTGTCCTGAGGGATACATACCTCTGGTCTTTACTACTCTGACAAGTGGATTTTGTTCTGAGTTTGGCAGAAGTGTTACATACATACATAGTTACATAGTAGGTGAGGTTGAAAAAAGACACAAGTCCATCAAGTCCAACCTATGTGTGTGATTAGTATTAAATTATATATCCCTGTATGCTGCGGTCATTCAGGTGATTATCTTATAGTTTCTTGAAGGTATCAATGCTCCCCGCTGAGACCACCGCCTGTGGAAGGGAATTCCACATCCTTACAGTAAAGAACCCTCTACGTAGTTTAAGGTTAAACCTCTTTTCTTCTAATTGTAATGAGTGGCCACGAGTCTTATTAAACTCTCTTATTGTTATTTCGAACAAATTCGAATTTGTTACGTTCTATTCGTATAGATGGGGTATTCATTATTTTGATATTTCTTAACTTTGGATACATTTGAATTTGTTACGTTCCATTCATTTAGATGTGCCATTCATTATTTCGGGTTATTCGTAACTTCCAATAAATTTGTATGTGTTACATTCACTAACAGCCAAATTTGTAGGGAAATTACAATACCTATAATTTAATAGTTTATGACTATTATTATAGTTTTTATTATTATTTTTTATTATTAAGTATTACTAAATAATAATAATAAAAAAAACCTATAATAATGGTTAATAAAATTAATATTTTAATTATAATAGAAATTATTTGAATGTTCTTTGTTCTTTAGAATTTTCGTTGTTATTTTCATATTTTCGTTCTTTTAGAGAATTTGTTTTGGGGAAAAATTCATTAACCGGTCTTTTGTTCATTCGGATGATTCCGAATGAAAGAATATGCCAAATTTTGATGAAAAACGAATTCGGAAAAAAAAGAATAGCACATGTCTAATACCCACTCTGCACTAATCTGAAAGGAACCTTGGAACCAAATCAGCGGGCCTTTTAGGGGGTGAGCACTACATATGTATATAATATAAACTTACATTTGTCTACATATTTTTATAGCAATCATGTACGATAGTGCATACATATACCAGCTCAAGTCTAGAGTAACAACTATACATTATGATTTTGGTTTTAAAATGTTTTATTTAATATTATTCAATCCAACGACCCTGAAATAAAAAAGACAAATGGAAAATAAATTACTTTCATTTATGTGGTCAAATTTACCGCAAACTCCTCGCCAGTGTGTTTTCAGTGCTGCAATGAATCAGGTAAATTTCTCCAAATTTGGTGGTCAGAGCTTTTTCACCGTACCTTTACTGAAGACCTGGTGGAGGCCCTTCTTCTAAAGCAGCAGGTAAAATAATGAATGTACAGTTTAAGCATATAACATTTGTTTTATCGGCTGCAAAACAAGCCCATTGTGAAAGCATGGATGACTCCCACCTTAGATCTATTTGTGACAAAATGACGGCTATCCTAGATGATAAATTAGCTCCCTTTGAGAAGGTCTGGTCCCCTTGAATCCAAGCCTAATTCTCCCTGAACCTTGATCATTGACCTCTGCATCTTTATTTGTCCCATGTGCTACGGGGAAAAGATTGTTGGGTGGGATAGGATCCTACCCCCAGCTGCAGATTCTCTCTAGTTCTCCCTTTCCCACCATCCTTCTTCTCTTTCTCCTTTGCTTTCTTTAATTTCATGTGTATGTTGCAATGGCTTTAGATGGCCATACACTAGTAGATTTTTGATTAAACATTCATATGAAAATTCTCATGAGTACATTTGATGACTTGACAAATGCTGTTCCAAAGTATTTTAAAAACGTTTGCTTTTAATGGAGTGAATGAACTTTCCCCGAATGAATACTATGTTTACTGTTAGAAATTCATTAGTTTTGGAAAAACTTTACACCTTGCTCCTTCGAATTTTCGCATAATTGAAGTCGATACAAATGTTGATTTGACCAAACGAATTATTAGAAAATCTAAATAATGGAGTGAATCGACTTTCCCAAATGAAAACCATGTTTAATGTTAGAAATTCATTAGTTTGAGAAAAACTTTCAACCTTGCTCCTTCGAATTTTCTCATCATTGAAGTCAATACGAATGTCGATTTGACCAAACTCATTTTTAGAAAGTCAAATGAGGTGACTAGGTAATTCAAAAGTATAAGTGCCATCTTGGTATAATGTTTACTCTCTAATTGAAAATTGTACTCATGGACAGGACACAGGAAGGAAGGTAGTCAGGAGGCAAGCCGGGTCTGGAACAGGATCAGTGGAACAGGAGCCAAAGGAGCAGACAGAAGATTGGTCACAGGATAAGCCGAGGTCGGTGCAGGTTGAGTTCAAGCGTCGGCGGGCACGGGGTTGTGTTTCTTTGAAGTTCACTGTGTCTTGAACCGCTGGGATTGGACATTCAAGGACTGTGGTGGTCAGGAATGAAGGGTAAAATTCATAGTTGGCAAAAAACGGAGATTGCTTAATGGCAGAATGTTCCGAATGATATGCAAACTCAGCTAATGTAATAGTGACACCCAATCATCCTGTAAAAAGGAAGAAAAGCAGCGTAAATACTGTTCCAATGTCTGATTGGTTCTTTCAGTTTGACCATTGGTCTGTGGGTGGTATGCTGAGGAAAAAGACAACTCGATCTTCAGGGTTTCGCACAAAGCTCTCCAAAACCTAGACGTGAATTGAACCCTGCGATCTGATACAATATTAACGGGAGGTCCATGTAATCTCACAATTTCTTTTATAAAAATTTGTGCTTTCTCTAAAGCTGATGGTGTACCCCTCATGGGTATCATTTTTGACAAACGGTCCACGACCAAAAAGATAGTAGTGTTACCTTCAGATGGAGGGAGTTCAACAATAAAGTGCATCAAAATTATCTTCCAAGGTCTATCCAGAATTGGCAGAGGTTTCAGCAGACCCCAAGACTTAGTCCTGCTAGTCTTATTTCTGACACACGTAGGGCAGGTCTCTATATACTTCTTACAATCTTCCTTTAGGCAGGGCCACCAAAAGGTACGCTGTGGAAGTTCAGACGTCTTGTGAATTCCGAAATGTCCTGCAAGGGCATGGTCGTGGCAGAGACCAAAAGCAGCAACTCGCAAGTTTTCAGGTACAACAATTTTGCCATTGTGCCATAACAGTCCATCCCTTACTCGCAGAGTCAACCCAGAAGAAGCTGAGATACCAATAGAGGCTTGTTTGATCTGTGACAAAAAATCTTCCTGTAACAGGAAAAAGTTCTCAGGAGATAGGATGGTATCTGGTGGAGCAGGTTCTTCTGAAACACCAAACAAGCGAGAAAGAGCATCCGGCTTTGTGTTCTTTGACCCTGGCCTGTAAGTTATATGGAAAACAAATCTCGTGAAGAATAATGCCTACCTGGCCTGCCGTGGTTTCAGTCGTCTAGCAGCTCGCAAGTATTCCAAATTCCTGTGATCAGTGTATATTAAGATCGGATGAGCTGCCCCTTCCAGCAAGTATCTCTATTCTTCAAGAGCAGCTTTAATCGCCAAGAGCTCACAGTCTCCAACGTCATAGTTCTTTTCTGCCGGGGACAGCTTGCGTGAAAAGAATGCAACAGAGTGTAGTAAGACCTTGGCCCCTTGACGTTGGGACAGAACGGCTCCCACTGCCGTTTGAGGCATCCACTTCCAGGACAAATGGCAGAGCGGGGTCTGGGTCCCAGAGTATAGGTGCAGAAGTAAAGAGACCTTTCAAAGTTTCAAATGCAGACTGTGCTTCAGAAGACCATTGGAATCGCTTGCATCGTCTTGTCAGTTGAGTAATGGGGGAAATTTTTGAGGAGACTCCCTTGATAAACTTCCTATAGAAATTTGCAAATCCTATAAACCGTTGTACAGTCCAGGATGGCAGAGACCTTCTGGGGATCCATCTTGATGCCTTCTGTAGATAGTATTAGACCCAGGAACTGGATACTCTGGCACTAAAAATCAAATTTTTCAGGTTTTGCGTACAGGCCGTGCTGTCTGAGTCAGGCCAAAACATTTCTAACATGTCCCTGATGAGCCTCCAGGGAAGTAGAAAATATCAAAATGTCATCTAGATACACGATGATGAATAAGTCCAAGTAGTCCCGGAAGATGTCATTAATAAAGTGCTGAAAAGTTGCTGGGGCGTTGCAAAGTCTGAAAGGCATCACTAAGCACTCAAAATTCCCAAATCGGGTACGAAAGGCTGTCTTCCACTTGTCACCTTCACGAATACGCAACAAATTGTATGCCCCACGCAAGTCTAATTTCATGAATATGACGGCAGAACGGAGTCTCTGAAACAGCTCTGGCACCAAGGGTAGGGCTTAACGGTTTTTAATCGTGATTTTATTTAGGTAGTCCACACAAGGACGAAGGTAGTGATCCTTTTTCTCTACAAAGATAATCCCAGCACCAGCTGGGGATGTGGAGGGACAGATAAAACCCTTCCTCGGGCTGTCATCAATATATTCTTTTATAGTGGCAAGTTCAGGTTCTGTCAAAGGGAAGATTCGCCCGAATGGTATTTCGGCCGCTGGGAGGAGCTCGATCCGTCAATTGTATGGCCTGTGAAGAGGAAGAGTCTCTGCTCCTTTCTTACTAAACACATCCAAAAAGTCACGGTAAGGTGCAGGAACAGATGAACATGCTTCAGCATCAGAGTCCATGCATAGCAAAGGAGACAGGTGAGTTGGTGGCTTGGGGAAGCAGTGTTGCTGGCAATAAGAAGATAGGAACTCGATTCCTCCCGTACCCCAATTGATGCGGGGATTGTGCGCCTGTAGCCACGGCATACCTAAGATGGCAGGGAACAAAGGTGAAGCTATTGCATACAGACGTAATAGTTCTTTGTGAACACCGGATATGGTAGCAGGTAATGGAACAGTCTCTTGGGTGACAAGCCCAGACTTAATGCGTGACCCATCTGCCAGGTGAACCAAAAGTCCATGAGACCTTGGCTGCAGTGGAACCTTATGTTGTAGGGCGAATGCCAAGTCAATGAAGCAGCTGCAGGACCCAGAATCAATAATAGCAGGTGCTTGGATAACCCCTTCCGGAAGCTGCAATGAGATCTGAATAGCCAGGTGAGAAGAATTGTGAGGCAGCAATGACTGGTTGGCAGAAGAAAGGGTCAGGCATCTGTGAATCTTGGCTGGACAGGACCTTACATAATGGCCATCCTTCCCACAGTAAAGACACAAGTGGTTCTGTTAACGATACTGGCGTCCTCTGGAGAGAGAGAGAGGGAGGAAGCATGCCGAGCTGTGTTGGTTTAGGAGCCAATGCGCCTGGGGGTGAAGGTGCTGGACTTAGCAGACTAGAAACTTGTGGCATCATCCCTGAAGGCTGGGACCGCCCAGCAGACCTTTCTGTCCTGCGTTCTCTCAGACATCTATCAATCTGGACTGCCAGGTTTATCAACGCTACCAAAGAACCAGGTACTCCCACACGGGCCAACTCATCTTTTAGAGGTTCAGATAAGGGCCATTGGCCTAGTATATAAAGTTCAATATATGGGTTCAAGATTTGTAATTTCCACCATGATGCAGTAATATTATGTAACTGTGTACCGTAGGCTCTTATGCTATAACCACCACCATGTAGCTCGGCCTTTCTAAACCTTTCTAATACAGAAGAACCCTTGAAATAACATTGCAGTCTCAGGGAACCCCTTGTAAAAATTACTATATGTACAACTCATGATACATTAGTGTGATGGTCAGTGGGAAGAATGCTCCTTAGACTTATGGACATTGGGGAGCCTAACTCTCTTACAGATAGCTAAAAAAGACAAATGGTATCAGTGGGAACTTATCTGAGAGGCAAAAATTGCTCATTGCTGAAGGAACCCCTAGAAACCTCTGGAGGAACCCTAGGGTTCCTGGGAATCCTGGATGAAAACCCTAATGTAGCTGAACAAAACACTCTTAGGATGGAATTCGTTATGTGGACATAGTGACTGTGTCTGTGCTTGCATACAGTTGGGATATAGTAGGGCACTGTGCCTTTGGGTTTGTTGCCCTGTTTGTAGCAGAGCTGGACATTTTATGTGCTATATTGTGTTATCTGGAGTGGGTTTTTTTCATGATACTCAAATGTTACTTGCACCGTTTTTATTTTTATCTCCTCCCATGGTACTATAAATTCTTCTCCATTGCATTGTTTGAGCCACAAACAGTTAAATTGCAACATTTTAATTTTTTCCTACAACCAGTGATCTGGTCTAAGGAGATCACACACACTGATCACTTATGTGGATGCTTTTGGGTCTCATGACTAAAGTGCTTTGACTCCAGGTAAGGTATACGTCCGTACCTATAATGGGTCCTGGATGCATAAGATTCTATGTGGTGGCGGTTATAGCATGCCTACTGGATACAGTTACATAATGTTACGGCACTGTGGTGGAAGTTACATTGTTGTAGGCATTTGATACAAGTCTTGAACCCAACCAACACTGGAATCCAACATGTTTGGCAATATAGTTATAAGATAAAGAGTGAATTGTGTACTAACACAAGCGACCACTCTGAATTAATCTTTTACTCAAATAGCTGCAGAAAAGTTATATGTCCAAATGTCTTGACCTAAACCAAGAGGTTGTATTGATCCAGAGCCTTGCCTGTCTGCCTTTTAAAACCTTTTATCACATCCTCTAAGTTCTTTTCTCTGTCAAAACTCTTGGCGATTTTATTTCTATTACATTATAATCACTATTACTCATACTCTGACAAGTTTATTTTCTGTTTAATTCATCTGTACAAATCAATAGCATTTACAGTTATGGATTTTGGGATATGGTAAACAAAAATCTTTAAAGCTAAAGTAAATTTAGGAGAGATTTAGGAGAGCACTCAGATTGTGGAAGAAAATCCAATCATGTTCAAGCATAATTGAATTTAGGTATGTACTAAACCTTATTTTATGTGATATATGCTGATTTTCTGTAATCAAAGAGAAAGCAATATATACCCCGTCTTAACTGTAAAAGTTTAAAACAAGATATGGCTATGACACCAAAAGGTAGACGAAAGCAGCTTAAAAAAAATATTATAGCAAACTATAAAGCTATTAACAAATATTTTCCATACACTGATATATTTTTATAACACCAACAGACCCACAACCATTCTGGCCTGACCTTCACTCCTATTATTCTATGCTTGGCAGCAGATCCTTAATTTGCTTACAGCACCTCTGCTTGTATAGCATGGCAATGGCAGCTGGGCTGTTTTGCTACACTGATGCTCATGGAATGCTCCTGTTCTACCCCACTTTCATGTATTTTTTATGGCTTGTATTGAACTGCATGAAATGATCATTTTTGTTCCACAGTATGCTGACATCTAGTGGCAATTTTGGGCCACAACAACTTGTTTACAATTTGATTTTGGCATCTTGATCTGCTCCCCCCTCCTGTTAGAGCTAGTTAGTTTAGTCCTAGCTCAGCTCTCCCTACTTCTTCCATGTTCTCTCAGTCAGTATTAGTTATTCAAAGAGACAGGGTTTACACATTGTCTTCTTACGCTTCAAAAAACTATAAAAAATATCCTCTGTACACAATAGCTGAAGTAAAATTACATTGAATTAATCTGCTGTGTCTTACTGAAGAGTTAAGCTGCCTGTGGATCGTTCCAAGTCAGCAGGTGACCATGCTGTTTGGAAAGACTGGGTCTAGGGAGGTATGTCAATACATAAAGCAGCATTTAAACAGAACAACAGTCTCTGTAGATAATAGTCCTTTTGCTGTTTAGCTTTACAGTGACTGGTTGGTAGAAAGGAAAATCCTACTATTTTCATAGAGGTATCGAAAGCAGGAGCACATTTATCTCATGGAAAAAAATAACTTTTAACACAAATGAGATGAAAATAAAATGTACAGGTATAAAAATGACACTCTAGTAGTAGGGACAAGCAGAGTGATTTCAGTGAAATTGCCCTGAATCAAAAACTCTTGCTCCCTTTTCCTTTATTTAGAAGAGTATATTTAGGGTTAATTTAATGTTGTTTGTATTTGTGCTTTTTCTTTCTTCTTTTTATATTTGATTGCTATTTCTATACTGTTGCTTTTATTTTTATTTTTTTTTACATTGTGTTTTCTTTCCATCAAAAAAAAACATAGAATATTGAGATGAATGAGAGGCAATTTTGGGTAGAAGAACAGGTTCAGGCTAGTTGAAGACAGCCTCTGCCCACAGAAAATTGCCCCTTTTGCGTTTGGTGGGCAGTAAGCCCACCAAATGCCACCCATTTAGGGGAATAGAGATATGCTGCAAATGCCTCACAATCGGGGCCGGACTTTCCATTGGGCTTGACGGGGCTCAAGCCCATGGGCCCCGGCCAATAGGGGCCCTGTCCGTTCCGAAAGCCTCCGAGAGTGGGCAAGAGCCGCCGAGAGGGGCCAAAAGCCGCCGAGAGCCGAATGAGAGCGGCCGAGAGACTTGCCGAAGCCGCCGAGAGCCGCTGAAAGCTGCTGAAGCCGCCGAGAGCGACCGAAACCCGGCTCTGTATCTCGGCGGCGCCATTTTTAAACTGAAAGGCTGCAATGACAAGGCAGCAATGACACTGGATCAAGGCTACACTGACAAGTCTGCAAATGACACTGGGCAAGGCTGCACTAACACTGACAAGGCTGCAGATAGACACTGATAAGGCTGCATTGATGGGCATTTAAATGTACGTTTTTTTCCTAAAGCTTCCCTCCTAAACTTGGGGTGCGTGTTATATGCCGGAGCGTGTAATATGCCGATAAATACGGTAATTATAATTTTATCAATTTTTATTGCTTTTATTAATCGTGGACCCAGGACGAATACCAGTACAGTATCCCCCACTTATACGCTTATATATTATCTACTTTTGTGAGTAGCCATTTGGCTGTTTTGTCTTGTCCAATTAAACAGAAGTTCTTTAATACTGCACTGAGTCTGGCGCACCTTGTCCTTTTCTATTTTTGTTTTATAGAGCTGTGCATATGTATAGAAGGTTAGGGCCCGAAAGTGACTCAAGCCCAGGGGCCCCCACCCCCCTAAGTCCTGCCCTTCTCGCAATGCATGCAATTGCAGTGCTTGTTGCAGCATTTATGGAGTTAAACAGTCTGTGAGGAGGCAACATATCGTCTCTTCACTGCCTATCAAACATCTCTGAAAAGCAATCGAAACACAGACGTGTGATGGTCAGAGGGATGTGCAGATTTCCCTTCTGCCTGACCTCTGGTTGCAACCTCGGCTCGGTTAAGGACTCTGCTTCTTCTGATTAACTATGTATGATCCCTACTCAGCTCCTGACACTGCTTTCCTGTCCTCTCTGATCCACCTTGTATGATCCTGACTCTGACTCCTGACCACGCTGTTATCCTTCATTGTACTGACTATCCGTGTATGACCTTGGCCCGGATCCTGAACTCGTCAACACCACTCCAATTCCTTTCCTGCTGGCCATATCCTGCACCAACTTTACCTACTGCAGGTGGTGGTCCTCCTCAAGCTGTTGGGCCTTATGTGCTCTCCCACCATGTGCTTTGTGTACCTGCTGAGGTCCTCACTTGCTTGCCTGAAACTACCCAGTTGGTCACCTTGGGAGCAGCCACCAACAACCGCTCTATTGGCACCCATGCGTCTTCGAGTCTTGCACTCTTCCTATATTAACCTCCAGGGGTGCTTTGACCATAGTCGCAAAGGAAGCCCTCTCATCACTTTGGCGTCCAACCAAGTACATGACAACTATGGAAAGTTTGCACTCTACCGCACCAACAAGCTTCACTGCCAATTTTCACGCTGGATTGGAGACATGTAGTTATAGGACTGGGATGGGGGCTGCAGTTGCTTTTCTCCTTCTTGAAATTGCAGTAGTCATGATGCACAATAAAGTATAATTCTGGTCAAAACTTAACTACTCCTAAAAATACTTCCTCTCTTCTCCTAACATCTATTCTAAGTATACTGTATACTTACATCTATTTTCAGGATGATCAGGGCCTCTTACGTGAATGGAGAGTGCATTTGACAATGGCTGTAAATGCCTGGGTGCGGTGACATCATTCATAGGCCTCCTATGACCTATCCGCTGTCAGCAGTTCCTCCTGTCTCCTACAGCCAGCACTGCAGAGGGGAGCTGATCACATGACAGTGACTGGACACCAAAGTGGCAGCTTTTCATAAAGATAATTTGGCAATGGCGCAGTTGCTTCTGTTCCAGGACAAGTATGTAAGAGAAGTTTTTTTTTTTCAGGAATAAGAATTAAAGGGAAATCTTTTTTGTTTTAACTCTTCCCTACTTTAAAATAAAAAAAAAATATGTGTTTTGAGTGGGGCTTTAAAAATTGGTTAAAATAATGCTGCGTACACACGATCGGAATTTCGGCCCGCAAAAGACCGATGAGAGTTTCTCGATGTAAAATGCGACCGTGTGTATGCTCCATAGGACTTTTGCTGGCCGAATTCCAGCCAGCAAAAGATTGAGAGCATGCTCCTAATTTTTCGGTCGGTAAAAGTCCCTATCCGAAAATGCAATTGTCTGTGGCAATTCCGACGCCCAAAATCCCTGCGCATGCTCGGAAACAATTCGACGCATGCTCGGAAGCATTGAACTTCATTTTCTCGGTTCATCGTACTGTTGTACGTCACCGCATTCTTGACGGTCATAATCTCAACGAACTTTTGCGCGACCCAAGTGGCCCAAGTGGGCCGCTGAGGAAGTCCCGCCCCCTTTAGGGACGTGACGCATTTGGCATCACCACGTGACCAGGTCGTGACGTCACCCGCGCTCTGCTTGTTTATCCTTCGTGGATCATCCATCCATTCCTATGCTCGTATCCTTCGCACTGGGGCACAGTGCAATGTTTGTAAGTGTTCCTACTGTTCTTTTACAATAAATCTTTTAGCAGTATTCGGAGAGCACTAGATTTCTTTTACATCTCTTTCATGTGAAACACTGCAAGCGTACCAGGTGCCGATGTTTGATCAGTCCTATATGCATCTCCTCCTGTCATTATCCCTGTAAGGGAACTGCTGTTTAGACCTGACTGATTCACTCAGGGGTCCATCCGTAGAGGTGAGCGGCTAGTGTTACCGAAGCTGGAGGTTCCTTTCACTACAGTCACTCTTCTTGCTTTCTATGTCACTTGAGTCACCGGAGGAATTGTTGGATTTTTTCTGCATTTACAATTGATATATGGACGTTTATTGATTGCTTTTATAAGGACTTTTATATGCGCTGTACTGCTTTTTATTTTCATTTGTACTTTCAATATGAACACTGCAGGCAAAATTAAATAAAGTATCAGTGCTGGCAAAGGGCTAAACCACAAGCCTTGGATAAAATACACTCTGGACTGTATGGGTCACAGGGCCAACATTTAGGAAGAAATAATATTTGTGTGTTCACAATGCTGCTGATCCTGTAAATTACTCGGGGCCAGCAAGAGGATATGCAAAGCATTTAGTCAACACTATATTAGAACAGAGCTGACTGAGCAGACCATGGCAGTACGTGTGAACCCATAAATATACTCAAAGCCCTTCTGACAAGAGCATCAACCAGACTGGGATATGGTTGCAGTTTTCTATGTTCTTATTAAAGGTATACACTTACAGAATAGTATGCCGGGCCATGTCACCACTGGCTGTTGACCCCCCTGGAACTTTTACTAAGTAGCACATTTCAAGTGACCAGAGACAGTTTAAGCCTTCCTAGGCTCATTGCTGAGTGTCAGTACTAGAAGCTTAGCTATGTCTGCTGAGGAAGGCAAACTATGACCTTCCCCATAGCAAAAAAAGATATTTGCTGCTGTTGCACAGTGACAAGGAAGAACACCTGTACAGTAGTAATAAACATAATGCTGCTTGGCTGTTATCATGGTAGCCATAGACTATGAAAGAGTTGGGTACAACAGGAACAGATATCATTCCTCTCTCTAGAACATCACTAATGGTCATACACTTCACAATTACAATCTGATTGTCAAATCTATTAAGTTGATCTAGAAAGGATCTTCACAAGTGAGTGGTGGCATGTTTCTGGCCATCACCAAACTTCTTTATTGCATATAGAAATCATGAGGTTAATGGTATGGCTTTACTTGCATGGCATGTGGTACTTGAGTGATATGGGCACTGGGTTAAAATGCATGTATAGCCAAAAAAAAAGTTTTACTTTTGATGGAGCAAGTAAGGATTAGAACCCCTGTTAGGTTTTCATGCTGCCTGTGTTCCCACTTTGTAGATTGCCCCTCTCCATTATCATAAAACAAAAGTAATGGAAAAATCAAAGGTTTTCAGTTGTCACCAAAACAGAAATAGAGGACAAATGTTCAATTTCTTATGCCTGTTCTGGTGACAACAGCTCAAGGCTCCATGCACAATGCGTTGGGACTGCATTGGGCGATTATTCCAGTGCAGTCCCACCACATGACAAGGCATTTGCCTACTCTCCTATATGCCTGATTCACACCACTTTTTTGAATGCACTACTTTTTTTCCAGCGCGACACGAGGCATCTCCTCACACTGCACGATGGCCAGTTGAACTGTGTGACATTTCAATAACGTTTGTTTAAAAAAAAAAAAGAACGGAGCGGTACAGAGTTGTGATTCCCACCGCATTGCTGATATGAATAGACCCTTATGCTGCGTACACATGAGCAGATTTTCCGTCGGAAAAAACTTGGATGCTTTTTCCGACGGAATTCCGCTCAAGCTTGCCTTGCATACACCCGGTCACACAAAAGTTCTCTGAACTTTCCACAGTCAAGAACGCGGTGACGTACAACACTACGACGAGCTGAGAAAATGAAGTTCAATGCTTTCGAGCATGCGTCGAATTGTTTCCGAGCATGCATAGGAATTTTGCGTGTCGGAATTTGTACAGACGATCACATTTACGGATAGGAACTTTTTCCGACCGAAAAATTAAGAACCTGCTCGCAATCTTTTACTGGCGGGAATTCCGCCAGCAAAAGTCCGATGGGGCATATGCACGGTCGCATTTTCCGACCAAAAGCTCTCATCGGTCTTTTGCAGGCCGAATTTCCGATCGTGTGTGCGCAGCATTAGAGGGGAATTCCCTTTGCTTTGCAGGGATTGTATCTTAATTTCTGATGTGTCTCTTGGACAGGAAATTTAATCTCCCCAAGAGAAGAACAGTTTTTCCTGTATGAACACTTTAATGTTGCCCTAAGTGCCCTTAAAAGAAAAATATGTTTATTTTTTGGAAATCATACTTACCTAGATGCATGCAGCATTGGTCTAAAGTCTTGGCTCTAAAGCCTAGTACACACGATCAGAAAATCAGATGAAAAATATCGCTTTCGAAGCAATCGTAGGATAATCTGATCGTTAGTACACAGCTTTTGAGAGCAGATCACAACAGTTCCTCAGAAATTATCCAAAAGGACAAACACGAACATGGTTCTTGTACGATACCAGATAATACGAATTTCGTTTAATCAGTAGCGTTTGTGTCCGAAAAAAATCTGACGAACAAGACAACACATGCTCAGAAACAAAGAATACATTACAATACAATACAATACAACACAATACATCACTTCTGAAGTTGTATTCTGTCATACGAGAGTTTACAGAAGTTGAGTACCCTCTTTATGTTTGATAAGAGACTAGCATGCAAGCGGCTAGCTTAAGCTCTCAGCGGCTCGCTTAGAGGCTGAGCCAGGTGCTGGGTCTGTGATGTCAGCCAAATGATCAGCTGAAAATGATTTACAGGAGTCCAAACGGACTGCACTCCTGTGATCCATAGGAGAAGTACAGTCAAACAAGCTTTGTCTATACATCTCTTTTAAACTCTCATAATTAAATTAACCACTTAAGGACCGAGCCTCTTTCTGAGATTTGTTGTTTACAAGTTAAAAACAGTTTTTTTTGCTAGAAAAACTGCTTAGAACCCCCAAACATTAAACTTTTTTTTTTTCTAACACCCTAGAGAATAAAATGGCGGTCGTTGAAATACTTTCTGTCACACCGTATTTGAGCAGCGATCTTACAAGAGCACTTTTTTTTTTAAAAATACACTTTTTTGAATTAAAAAATAAACTCAACAGTAAAGTTAGCCATTTTTTTTATATTGTGAAAAATAATGTTACGCCGAGTAAATTGATACCCAACATGTCACGCTTCAAAATTTTTACCCTTAAAAATCTCCATAGGCGATGTTTAAAACATTCTACAGGTTGCTTGTTTTAAGTTACAGAGGAGGTCTAGGGCTAGAATTATTGCTCTCGCTCTACCGATCGTGGCAATACTTCACATGTGTGGTTTAAACACCGTTTCCTTATGCGGGCGCTACTCACGTATATGTTCGCTTCTGCACGAGAGCTCGTCGGGGCGTTTAAAAATGTTGTTTTTTTTTTTTACATTTTTACACTGTTTAAAAAACAAAATGTGTCACTTTTATTCATATTACAAGGAATGTAAACATCCCTTGTAATAGAAAAAAGCATGACAGGACCTCTTAAATATGAGATCTGGGGTCAAAAAGACCTCAGATCTCATATTTACATTAAAATGCAAAAAAAAAAATAAAAATTGTCATTTAAAAAAATGAAAAAAAAAATGGCCCTTTAAGAGCTATGGGCAGAAGTGATGTTTTGACGTTGCTTCTGCCCTGCAGTGATATGGAGACAGGTGGGGACCATCTTCCCCTCACTCATCTCCATACCCAGGCAGGGGACAGACATGATCACCTCCGCCGCTGCCGACGGCTCCGGTAAGTGGTGGAGGGCCCTGGATCGCGGCGGTAGGGGGGGCCCTCTCCCGCCGCCGATAAACGTGATCTTGTGGTGAATCCACCACAGAGACCACTTTTATCTTAAACCAGACCACCCGCTGAAGACGAGGATACCAGGGTTATGGCAGCTAGCTGCTACCATAACAACGATATCCTTCTTCAAAGTACCGAAGTATAACGAAGGTGGGCGGTCCGGAAGTTGTTAAAAGAATTATAGGGATAGTATCTTCCTTTTTAAAGTGGAGGCAGTTTAGCTGTACTGGGTCCTAGAAAGGGATCCCTTCACCAACTGGTGTTCAGACGAAGCTACTCGTCATCCCTGCCCTGGGACTCCCCTTGTACTCAGTCAGCTATTGCTGCTTTTCTAAACCAATAAAGAAACCTGTTTTTTTCTTTTTGCAATTCAGCTCCTAAATAAAATTATAAAATGTAGTCAGACGCATTTCAAAGCAAGAAGTAGGCACGGGGTGCAAGAAGTCTTTGTTGTATAAGACTCAAATTACCATCAACAAACACAGGTGTTGCATTTACCATAAGAGGTGATAGGAATCACTCCGCAGGAAGCACATGGGATTCCCAGCAGGAAACACTTGGACAACCTTCCGGAATAGGTCAGTGCTATGAAACCACCAAAGTTCATGACTGTTTTGAGAAAATCCAGGAACTTTCAACAGCAAGACTCCTCATTAGTTCTATAATTCTCTAGTGTGTTAGTTCTACATATGGTTTGTAAAAACTGTACTTCATCTCAAATGTGATGCTGTGCCTCAAAAACAGCCCATTTTGCTCATCATGAACTTTTAACAATCCATTAAAAACAGTTACTATTTTGTTATAGAGATACTGGTATTTTTTCTCAAATAGATATGTTAGCACAGTTTGATAAACCTACAATGTAGTTTTATTTGCATCATTTAAATCTGCATAATTCAACAGTTTTTAGTGTAGAAAACCTAATCCTTAGGCATTTCCGGATCTAGGGGGGTGCTATGCCTCCCCAGATTTTAATTGTGCCCCCCCCAAAGCCAACCGCCCCCTTCTCCACCCAGAATGCTCTGGCTACCCGCTGAACCATACTGGAGACAGATGAACTTTCCCTCTCCTTGCAGCTTTGTAAACATACTAGTAAATGTACTACCGAGCTAAACTGATGATCGGTTCAGCAGGGGGCCCAACGGGGCGGGGGAGACTGCCTTTACCACTCCCTTGTCATCGAATTATCTTAAAATGGCTGTAAGGGCTGAAGGTATTTTACCTTCATGCATTCTATGCATGAAGGTAAAAAACCTTCAGTGTGCAGCTGCCCCCCCCCCCCAGCCCCCCTCCCCCCCATACATACCTAAGCCT
This sequence comes from Lithobates septentrionalis, assembly GCA_037952835.1. Classification (NCBI taxonomy): domain Eukaryota; kingdom Metazoa; phylum Chordata; class Amphibia; order Anura; family Ranidae; genus Lithobates; species Lithobates septentrionalis. The sequence goes on from JBBDGP010001050.1 coordinate 1,151,457, forward strand.
GATCTTGATCCAGCGATGTGTACAAGAGCTGATGCTCTTCTGGGACTCTTCCTCCAGTTTCACTAAGATGCATTGGCTCCCGCTGCTGTCCAACACAGCCAGTGAGGCGGGAGGGGGCAGGGCTGAGCATTGCTTTCTGTGTCTTATGGACCATGGGCATCCACAAGGGGGGTCAAGTGCCCCCCCTGGAATCAGGGATTGGATCCAGGGCTGATTCCGGCACTGCAGGCTAAGGAAGAGGGAGGGTGCCGAAGCTCAAGTGCCAGAGTCCTCCCCTCCTTCCTCCTCGTGTATGTCAGTGTCACACACAGCGGCGATCTCCCACTGTGTCACGCAGTGTTCGGTGGTGTTCTGTCAAACAGAACAGCGGCCGCTGTAACAAAGTCCCACCTCCTAGACCTAACTTCTGTGATCGATGGAACACTGATCCAATGCCGGGACATTGAATCTATGTGACGTGTTTCATAGGAGCCGGTCTAGGAGGCAGGACTTTATTATAGCGGCCGCCGTGATATTTGAATCCAAGCTCCATGACAGAGTGGAGAATGCCGCTCTGTGTCATCAGGCTGCATTCCATGGGCACTGGTAAGGCTGCATTTAATGGGCACTGATCAATATCATAGGCACTGATAAGGTTGCATTTCTTTGGCACTAATCGGGCTGCATTTCATGGGCACTGGTAAGGCTGCATTTCATGGGAACTGGTAAGGCTGCATTTCATGGGCACTAATAAGGCTGCATTTCATGGACACTGGTGAGGCTGCATTTCATGGGCACTAATAAGGCTGCATTTCAGGGGCACTAATCAGGCTGCATTTTATGGGCACTGGTAAGGCTGCGTTTCACTGGCACTGATGAGGCTGCATTTCACGGGCATTGCAGTCTCTGACCATATCCTGTACTACATCTGCAGTCTCTGATCGTGATAATGTGATAATGACATTGTCAAAAAGGGGCGGAGCATGGGTGACCTTAAACTGATGCCCCTCCTCCCCCAAAAAAGTTCTGCGGATTCCCATGTTATGGACACAGGGAACCGGCTCAGGAGTAAGCACACACAAGTGTCCCCATAGCAAGCGGCTTTCTATGAACCAAACGGCAAGGGGGAGGGGTCCAAAACGCCATTGGGCATTCTGGAAGGATCAGGGCTGCTCTGTTTTCAAAACCATTAATTTTCCCTTACAATCACTTTAAATTGTCTTCTTCAATAATACTCCAGGCAGCTGGAGTTTGTGGGCAGGGCTGGGGTGTGGCTGCCTCTTCTACTCCTCCCACAGACTATTTTACTCTGCCTGATCCCAAAGTTGAAGAAGGGGAAAGGGGAGGAGTAAACACAGCAGCCCGGAGAGTCACACTGTCCATGATGTCATCATGGAGGAGTGGAAGAGGACTCCAGTGGCAACCTGTGAAGCTCTGGTGAACTCCATGCTTAAGAAGGTTAAGGCAGTGCTGGAAAATAATGGTGGCCAAACAAAATAGTGACACTTTGGGCCCAATTTGGACATTTTCACTTAAGGGTGTACTCACTTTTGTTGCCAGCGGTTTAGACATTAATGGCTGTGTGTTGAGTTATTTTGAGGGGGCAGCAAATTTACACTGTTATACAAGCTGTACATTTACTACTTTACATTGCAGCAAAGTGTCATTTCTTCAGTGTTGTCACATGAAAAGATATAATAAAATATTTACAAAAATGTGAGGGGTGTACTCACTTTTGTGAGATACTGTGTGTATGTGTGTATATATATATATATATATATATATATATATATATATATATATATATACATATATATATATATATATATATATATATATATATATACATATATATATATATATATATACATATATATATATATATATATATATATATATATATATATATATATATATATATATATATATATATATATATATATATATATATATATATATATATATATACACATATATATATATATATATATATATATATATATACACAGTGGGGACGGAAAGTATTCGTACCCCCTTGAATTTTTTACTCTGTTATATTGCAGCCATTTGCTAAAATCATTTAAGTTCATTTTTTTTCCTCATTAATGTACACACAGCACCCCATATTTCCATATTGACAGAAAAACACAGAATTGTTGACATTTTTGCATATTTATTAAAAAAGAAAAACTGAACTATCACATGGTCCTAAGTATTCAGACCCTTTGCTCAGTATTTAGTAGAAGCACCCTTTTTATCTAATACAGCCATGAGTCTTTTTGGGAAAGATGCAACAAGTTTTTCACACCTGTATTTGGGGATCCTCTGCCATTCCTCCTTGCAGATCCTCTCCAGTTCTGTCAGGTTAGATGGTAAACGTTGGTGGACAGCCATTTTTAAGTCTCTTCAGAGATGCTCAATTGGGTTTAAGTCAGGGCTCTGGTTGGGCCATTCAAGAACAGTCACGGAGTTGTTGTGAAGCCACTCCTTCGTTATTTTAGCTGTGTGCTTAGGGTCATTGTCTTGTTGGAAGGTAAACTTTCGGCCCAGTCTGCGGTCCTGAGCACTCTGGAGAAGGTTTTCGTCCAGGATATCCCTGCACTTGGCCGCATTCATCTTTCCCTCGATTGCAACCAGTCGTCCTGTCCCTGCAGCTGAAAAACACCCCCACAGCATGATGCTGCCACCACCATGCTTCACTGTTGGGACTGTATTGGACAGGTGATGAGCAGTGCCTGGTTTTCTCCACACATACCGCTTAGAATTAAGGCCAAAAAGTTCTATCTTGGTCTCATCAGACCAAAGAATCTTATTTCTCACCATCTTGGAGTCCTTCAGGTGTTTTTTAGCAAACTCCATGCAGGCTTTCATGTGTCTTGCACTGAGGAGAGACTTCCGTCGGGCCACTCTGCCATAAAGCCCCGACTGGTGGAGGGCTGCAGTGATGGTTGACTTTCTACAACTTTCTTCCATCTCCCGACTGCATCTCTGGAGCTCAGCCACAGTGATCTTTGGGTTCTTCTTTACCTCTCTTACCAAGACTCTTCTCCCCCGATAGCTCAGTTTGGCCCCATGGCCAGCTCTAGGAGGGGTTCTGGTCGTCCCAAACGTCTTCCATTTAAGGATTATGAAGGTCACTGTGCTCTTAGGAACCTTAAGTGCAGCAGATATCTTTTTGTAACCTTGGCCAGATCTGTACCTTGCCACAATTTTGTCTCTGAGCTCTTCATGCAGTTCCTTTGACCTCATGATTCTCATTTGCTCTGACATGCACTGTGAGCTGTAAGGTCTTATATAGACAGGTGTGTGGCTTTCCTAATCAAGTCCAATCAGTATAATCAAACACAACTGGACTCAAATGAAGGTGTAGAACCATCTCAATGATGATCAGAAGAAATGGACAGCACCTGAGTTAAATATATGAGTGTCACAGCATAGGGTCTGAATACTTAGGACCATGTAATATTTCAGTTTTTCTTAAACAGTTTTTCTTGTTTAACCTCCCTGACGGTATTCCCGTGTGGCTCGGGGTTAAATTTCAGCACCATTAGCGGTAACCCCGAGCCACACTCGGGATTGCATTGCAGGATCCTGGTGCGGTATACTTACCTTGTCCCCAGGATCCTGCAATGTCCCCCCCCCCCCCCCCCGCTGTGTCTGCGAGCTATGTTCTCCTCTCGAGGCTGAAGCCTCTCTGTGCCAGGCTCTGTTCCCTGCGAGCGTCGCAACGCACAGGGGCAAAGCCTGGCGGCAAATTCAAACAAATTTAAAAATCATAATATATACAGTACACTGTAATCTTACAGATTACATTACTCTATGAAATCATTTCAGATCCCTTTTGTCCCCAGTTCTTTGTCCAATGCCCTGCATGCAGTTTTATATGGTATATACTGTTCTTTCTGCCTGGAAACTTGAGATTGTCCATAGCAACCAAAAAGTGTCCCTTTACATCAAAAGTGGCTTTAGACCAGCTAGAAAAAAGCAATAGTAAATTAGAACACTTGCAGAATTGAGCGATAGTGAATCAAGGGGAAAATTTTATTATTTTTTTATTACTATATTATTATTTTTTTAAATGATTTATTATATTATAATTTATGATTTTGTGTTTCAAACTTCATCATACCCGGGATATCTACTAGACTCTTGTTTGGACAGATTTAAGTGTGTTATTGTTAAGAATTACAGGCCTAAAAATATAAAACGCCAAATTTCCATGCAAAATAATTGTACTGCTTTCAGCACCTAAAATCCCACATAATCATACCGCCAGGGAGGTTAATAAATCTGCAAAAATGTCAACAATTCTGTGTTTTTCTGTCAATATGGGGTGCTGTATGTACATTAATGAGGAAAAAAATGCACTTAAATGATTTTAGCAAATGGCTACAATATAACAAAGAGTGAAAAAATTTAAGAGGGTCTGAATACTTTCCGTCCACACTGTGTATATATATATATATATATATATATATATATATATATATATATATATATATACAGCGGTTTAGACATTAATGGCTGTGTGTTGGGTTATTTTGAGGGGACAGCAAATTTATACTGTTATACAAGCTGTACACTCACTACTACTCACTACATTGTAGCAAAGTGTCATTTCTTCAGTGTTGTCACATGAAAAGATATAATAAAATATTTACAAAAATGTGAGGGGTGTACTCACTTTTGTGAGATACTGTGTGTATATATATATATATACATATATATATATTGTGGAGATGTGTCCCCATGTCACAGGTGCATATGAGCAGTGTATGCCTGATTTTGGTAGGCTTGCTAATTGTACACCTGTGTGCTGGCACATAATTATCCCAGGAATAGAGGTCAGTGCTCAGACTTGGAGACAGCTCCGACCGGCAGACAGCAAGTCTGGCCTGGGAGGTCGGGAGGGTCCCAGTAGGAGATGGCTCCAGGAGAAAGAGACAGGAGGTCTTGGAGACGTGTGCACGTCTGTAGCAGGCAGATGTGGCCCACGACCAAAACAGCACAAAGCTGACAGTGAGTAAGCCAGGAGGTTATAGTTTGTGTTTTATACAGTGATGGTGGAACCCCCCTGCGAGGGAAGATTACTGTTTGTTTGAACATTTTTGTTACCTTTAAATAAAAGTGGGCTGCCATGCACTAAAAACGCAGTCTGGAGTGGCACGTTTCTGGAAAACTGCATGCACCCTTTATAATTGCACGCACTCGTGGAATGGCAACAAACTACGGTACCTATGAATTTCCATAGGCAACGCTTTAAATTTTTTTTACGGTTACCAGGTTTGAGTTACAGAGGAGGTCTAGGGCTAGAATTATTGCACTCACTCTGACGATCGCGGCGATACCTGACATGTGTGATTTGAACACCGTTTACATATGCGGGCGCGACTTCCGTATGCGTTTTCTTCGCTGCGCGAGCTCGCGGGGACAGGGGCACTTTAAAAAAAAATTTTTTATTTTATTTATTTAATTTATTTTTTTACTTTATAAATTGTGTTTTAAAATTTTTTTTTTTTTTTTACTTTTATTGCTGTCACAAGGAATGTAAACATCCCTTGTGACAGTAATAGGTGGTGACAGGTACTCTTTATGGAGGGATGGGGGGTCTAAAAGACCCCCCATCCCTCCTTTACACTTCAAAGTATTCAGATCGCTGAAAACGGTGATTCTGAATACTGTGTACTTTTTTAAATTCGGCGCCATTGGCAGCCGAGTAAACGGGAAGTGACGTCATGACGTCGCTTCCGCGTTTACAACGAGAAGGCTGGAACTAAGCCACCCACAGCTTCGTTCCAGCCCACCCCCAGCCGCTGAAGGTACCCGATCGCACGGGAGGCCCGGTAACAGCGGCGGGAGGCGGCGGGAGGGGGGGATGTCCCCTCCCGCTCCTCCGGTATAACAACCGAGTGGCTTTTAGCCGCATCGGTTGTTATACTCGGTTAGCCGATCGCCCGCTGTAAACAATGGTACCGGGATGATGCCTGCAGCTGTGGGCATCATCCCGGTATAACCCCGGAAAGCTGAGTACGCATATGTGCGTACGGTCAGCGGGAAGGGGTTAAATATATATCAAATACACTGCCACTAACTAACTAACCTGCCTGCCTAATCTAGCTCAATCTCTCTATCTGCATCCACTGTAACACACTATACGGTCCCTTATATAGTGTGGGGCATGCTGTTTAGCGAACGGGCGAACACACGATGTTCGGCTCGAATTCGAAGCTCATCCCTACCTGCAAGCTGAGTGATAACAACCAGGGGACAAAGCGTACAGTGAATTGTAGTCACAGGACTCAAGTTTCACATTCTAGTTGAACGCTTGGAACTACAACTACCAGCCGGCTGGCAGAGAAGAACAGACTTCTGGGAGAGTTAAAAAAAAAGGCTGTGCTAGGCCTGGATCACTCTCTTGGGACACTGGCCTGGATCTGCAAGAAGAGACTCTCTGTCTATATGTGCTGTGGCCGAATCAGGGCCTGTGCAAGGAAAAATCACCACACGTGTATCCTAGGGGCATCTGCGGACAGCATCGCTCTACTGTCCAGAGGCCGCCTGGAGGCTGTTTCTGCTTTATCTTCATCACGGTGGGCCGTGGCACGGTGGAGTTTGGACGCCATCTCATCCCTTGAGCTAGGACCCTGGGGGAGATCCTGTAAGCCATTTCTTCATCATCAGCATCATCAATTACAGTATGGGTGAGCAGGCACCCATCCAGCTTTATGAACACTGTATACAGACATCATTGCTCTTAGTCACCTTGCTGACGCCTGTAGTGCCACAGGCCACAAGGCTATCCAGATACAGAGACACTGTATACAGACACCATTGACCTTATTCACCTTGCTGATACCTGTAATACCACAGAATACAATACCTTTTAAGCAAACTACCCCAGTGATCACTACTCAAATAACAAAGGAAAATCCTGCACTCTTTGCTTGTTAATCCATGCCAGTCAAATTGCTTTGCTCTGCCATTCATGATTTATCCTACTACAATTTTCCTAGTGCTAGCTGAAGACCAAATGATTTAATCTCTTTAACAAGAGAGTACACCTAGCTCCCCCCCCCTTTTTCCATAAGGGATTTCGTTTACTGCACTCTTAGAGACTGGACTTGCCTGAACTCTATTCTTAAGGGAGTAGGTTAAATTCCACAAGTTATAACAGTTTGCTAAATGTCATGCTATTTTCTTAATGCCGCGTACACACGAGCGGACATTACGGCGGACTTTGCCCGGCGGACTGGATTTCGTCGGACAATTCGATGTGTGTGGGCTCCAGCGGACTTTGTTTTCTCAAAAGTTCGACGGAATTAGATTTGAAACTTGTTTTAAATTTATCCGTTGAAATCGAGTCCGGTCGAAAAGTCCGCCGTCTGTATGCTAGTTCGACGGACAAAAAGCCACGCTAGGGCAGCTATTGGCTACTGGCTATGAACTTCCTTGTTTTAGTCCGGTCGTACGTCATCACGTACGAATTCGACGGACTTTGGTGGATTGTGTGTAGGCAAGTCCGTTCATTCACAAAGTCCGTCGGAAAGTACGTCGAAAAGTCCGCCGGGCAAAGTCCGCCGTAATGTCCGCTCGTGTGTACGTGGCATTATTGTTTGCACCTGTGAGTTGAGGGACAAGAGGGAGTCGTCTGCCATAGCTAAAAAGTCATTCCACTGCCCTCCTTTTGCCTGTGCCACATAAGTTACACAAATAAAACAAGGTTTGCAAATTTTTGATTGTTCTTTGTTTATTACCATCTGATATTCTTTACTGCTGTTGCTGCTTTTACCACCAGTGGTGTTTCACCTAAGGTATTTTCATAACGTTTCAGTTCATGTTATACACCTTTTGAATGCCTTTATCATGTCGGTAAACATACCTTCTGGTTTACCACAGTTTGTGTTTATTTTCTACAGCTGTGTTTTACACTAATACTACAAATTCGGTGTGCCAGAGGGGTTGGGACTGTTCTTGGGGTTGAGAGGCAGAGTGCAGAACCAAACATACTTAAGCGGCTCCTCCGGGGATAGCGCTACATATATTTTTTTCTTTCTTTTATTTTCTCTTGTTTGACCAACTCTAGGCAATTGTGGGTAACTTCAGCAGCAGCTCACAAAGAAAAAAGATGGTAGAAATTGCTGAGGCAATTTACAAGACTCTCTGCAGCTAAGCTTCACAGGTGAACTATAGGATAAACCAATAGCTAAGCACAAAAAAGGCTTGCTGCATCTAAAAAAGTGATTTCTATGTTTCAGCTTTCATAATGATATGCACTGTTGGTGACTAATCACTTGTGCCTAGCGAGTATCATCTTACCATGGTGGCTTGCATTGTGGTCAATTCTTTATTTATGTTCAGCTTATCCTTAAAAATTGGACAGGCTCTGGCTCAGTGTAGCAAATTTAGCGAGGCTTCTAATAAAATTTTGTGGCCTCAGGAGTACCATCTTTCTGTTAAAGTTCCGAGCCGATATGATCATTATTCGGTTGTTCCACTTCTGGTAAAATCAGGTCATTAGGCTCCAAAGAGGTAAAGTATATATTTATATATTTTTTTTTTTAATGTTTCTGCTGTCTGTGTCTTCACTACGATTTACCTTCACTTGATCTTCTAGAGACACAACAGGAACTGAGAGATAATATCTTCAAAGTAAGGGAGAATCCCCTCTTGGACAGTTCTCAATAGACAGGTGTTGGAACATACAACTCCAGATTTCCCATTACTTTCTGCACCTGAGACAATGGTCACCAGGACAAAGAGAGAGGGTCAGTCTGCCTACCAGGGACATAGACAACAATAAAGACACAAGAGATGATCCAATCTTTCCTTACTTTATCCAAATAATAAAACAAATTGGCTATACATACACCTTAAAGAGTGGAAATTCCAATTCTTTTGAAGCTCCATTCCTGACCAGTTTTCTTTAGGCTGTATTTAGCTAAAACTGTACATTTTTTCTGCATTACATGGCTTAAAAAAATATATATTTGGGTTTGCCAAGAATCTGTTAATGACTTTTCAAAGAAAGGTTACATTATGACTATTGTAAAACGATGCCTAAAGCTGATAATTAGGAAGCACTTTTGAACTTGGTGAAATGTATAACTGAGAGTCATTTTGTTCCAGATTAGAACATTCCGTGTTTAGTTTGCAGTGACCTTGAATGTGCAAAGTCATCAATGCACTTTGAATTCCCTGCACACTTAATAAAAACAAATTAGAAGAATTAATTTAATTTTCATGTAATAACAAAATTGAAGGAAGCAGAGTTCCCAATAGTGAGACTGAACATCAATAAATGTATCCAGGGACTTAGAGATATTAACTACAGTATATAACCTTCTCCTGTCTAAGTGATGATGATGATTACTATAATTAAAGGGAATAACCTAGTAAAACAGAATCCTTTACTGGGCCAGTCCATGTTTTTTTATGGAGTATCACAAGTCCAACACACTCCCCATTCCCTACAGACTTCTTAGTAAAGTCTATCCCATTGTTGCCTGATGCCTAAAATCCGGGTCAAAACAATTCCATAGTTTTACGTAGTTATTAGTAAGTTTTGTGTGTGAGAGTATCCATGGGTTGTTTAGCTTAAAAAAAAGACACTAAATCCAAAGGGAATTGTGAGAATGCATTCAGTTGCCTCATCAGCCTGTTTTAGGCATTTCAGCCAACTTGGAAGCATGTACCATATTTGGTGGCAATGTCCCAAAGTATTTAGAATTTGGATCGGAATCTTTAATCTTATCTGCTCTGTAATGGGTGTAAATGTTGCCAAATCTCTGGAGCTGGCTCTATTCCAAGAAATTACCTTCTGATGTTTGAAAGAATGGTAAATGGTTAATTCTCTATATATGCTTAGCAGCTAGAATAACCATCACAAAGCACTGGAAGCAACCTGTGGTGACACTTGAATGTCAAACATAAATTAAATTAGATCCTGGTCAACCACACATAATCCTGTAACCACCAAAATAAATACACTAAATTTGACAAGACATGGGACTCGTGGATAGGATACATTTTGGTGAATACATGAAGCCTGGGGATTGTCCTACTTACTCTTTCTTCTGAACCTGAATCCTTCTTTTCATTCACTTCTTTTTCCTATTTTCTTCACTGTATTCTCATTCATTCCACTTAAGTTATTAGGGCTATCTTCACTTTTGGCCTTGTTGTTTTTTTACACTTATTTGGAATTTTGTTATGATGGATACCATCCACTATCTCTTTTTGCAAAGCCTATGCTGTTTTTTGTGTTAGTTCGAAAGCTATTGTTCTCTAAATTGGGCATCTACTACAACCAGAGGAGGGTTATACTGGTTATACTCAGTCCTTCTATGCAATACATTTTTGATCTCCTAGTGTGGATTATACATGCACCTTCTATCCGTGAGAGATTATTTGTGTACTTGATTGTTTTATCTCTGAAAAGTTGAAAAAGATTGAAAGTTAAAAAGACACTAAACTCTGGTTTAAAAAAAAACAAAAAACATTATATTCAAATATGTAATTTTTGCAAATATGTAAGATAAGCACCTTCTATTGCTCTCAGCCTCCCAAATCTCCAAATTCCTTTGTTTTTCTGCTTTGAGACTTCCTCTTAGAGGGTGGCTATGTTTGTTTTCCATGGTCCTAATGTATGTAGGAATGTAGTCACCCTCTTTTGCTCACTCCAAAAATGGAGTATGGACTATGGGATTTGTAGTGTGCATAGAGCAGTGTACATGACCGCAACTTGTATGCACTGCCCATTCCCATCAGAAATGAAGTGAAAAAGTAGAGGTCCTGGAGCTCACGAAGAACATTACAAGGATGCACAAAAACATAGTAGGAAACCATTGCATTAAAAAAATGTATAGGGCCTTTAACCAATTGCCCACCGTGCTATAGCCAAATTACAGCTACAGCACGGCTGGCCAGTTCTGGGAGGGCATCATATGACAACCTCCCATGATCATGCCCACTGCGGTGCGCAGGAGGTGTGCGCTCTGTGATCATTGAGTCCTCCGGACACAGCTGATCGCAGATCTGGGTAAGGAGCCAATCAGAGGCTCTATACCATGTGATCAGCTGTGTCCAATCACAGCTGATTACAATGTAAACACAAGCAAGTTATCAGCATTCCTTTCCCCATGCTGACAGTTTGAGGAGAGGACAGCTGATAACAGGCTTGTGTGACAGGGATATCTACACTGATAATCAGTGCAGCCTATCAGTGTTAGTCATGTGCGGTTCGTTTCACTCTGAATTAATTTTCGGACAAATTTTTCGTTATTTGGAGATTCAGATATATCCGAATACCCGAATTACAATATAAACAAATTTTACCGAACGCTCCGAAAAACGTAACAAAATTCGTCTGAATTTCAGAATGAAATTCGAATCAAATTTTACAGTGAAATCTATTCGAATTCTCACATATTGCTGAAATCAAAGACTGTGTGTGTTATTAGAGTACCATTTCGAAATAATGCTTTTTGTTAAGCCAAAGGTTATTTAAAGAGTAATTTTAATCATTTGATGAAGATTTTTCTTCTGTTTGTTCACTTTGCTGCATTCGAATTGAAAGCAATGTAACACTTTCGTTTCGACTGATTCGAAAATGTATCGATTTGATCATTTCGAATCGAAAAAAATCTGTAAATTTGAAGAAAATTCAAAAATTCCGAATACAAATTACGAAAACGAATTTAACTAAATGAAATAACTAGATTAACGAATCGAAACAAATTTTTTCATCATGTACATGTCTAATCAGTGCACTGAGGAGAAAAATTAACTGTTTGCTAAATTTTATAACAAACTATGAAAAACTTTTTTTTTTTTTTTCGAAATATTAGTTCTTTGGGTTTTTTTTGTTTATCTAGCAAAAAATAAAAACCCAGTGGTGATTAATTACCACCAAAAGAAAGCTCTATTTTTGTGAATAAAAAAAGATACAAATTGTATATGGGTGCAGTGTTGCATGCACAGTTTCATTCAAAATGTTAGAGCGCTGAAAGCTGAAAATTGGCCTGGGCAGGAAGGGGGTAAAAGTGCCCAGTAGGCAAGTGGTTAAGTTGTAGTTTACAAGACAAATATAACTCCCAGAAAGCCTGTACCCATTCTACAATTGCTCTGACTTGGAAGTGATACCATCGCACACAAATATCATTTCTCAAAGCATAACAAAATTTGGCTGATATGGTTACTTTTCCTAGAGAAAACACTGCTCTAAACTACCTCTAGGGCTGGACACATGACCAAAAGCTTAGGCGTTTGTCACCTGCTCTGGGATAAAGAAAATGCTCAGCCAATGTGATCTCTGATTCTGTTCTTCTAGATCACATGACCAGAAATTAAGTTATAAACCCAGCACTAAAGGGAACCAGCAGCAGCCATCTCTCCAAAAAAGGTATTTCCTGTTACTCTTGATGTATCCATCCCAGCAAGACTGGCGCCATAAGAGTTTTAAATTAACATGGTAGTATAGTTCCACTTTAATGGCTTACAGAAACTTTTAAAAAATGTGTTTACTGTTGAATTTTTTAGAAGAACATGGTAATGAAATATGTTTTTCCTGATATTAATTGGTCTGTTTTATTAAAAGAAAGCTATTTCGGGTAACCATTTCATTTGTATGCCCAGGTGCCACTTATCTGTGCTGGAAGATAAGAAAAGAAATTGTTAGTGAGATGGTTCTGCTGGAGCTGTTCTATGCTATTTTGTTCTAACAGAGGAAGTTAAACATTATGTTCTTTTCAGCCTGCCTTAATTACAATATAGATTCTATCTTTACCATAAATCAAAGGAGAAGCGCTCTCCAGTATGCTAAATGTCTGCACTACAGCTGCTGAAACGCCACATGTCTCTGGGTTAGCTAAGCTTCCGACAACTCACATGAAATAATTCGATTTCATATACTGCTTACACACAATCACACCAACACATTTAATTGGATATATATCTATATCTATATACATACACACATACATACATACCTTATGTTACCAAAAGTATTGGTACACCTGCCTTTACATGCACATGAACTTTAATGGCATCCCAGTCTTATAGGGCGTACACACGGTCGGACTTTGTTCGGACAGTCCGACAACAAAATCCTAGGATTTTTTCCGACGGATGTTGGCTCAAACTTGTTTTGTCTACACACGGTCGCACAAAGTTGTCGGAAAATCCGATCGTTCTAAACGCGGTGGCGTAAAACACGTACGTCGGGACTATAAACGGGGCAGTGGCCAATAGCTTTCATCTCTTTATTTATTCTGAGCATGCGTGGCACTTTGTCCGTCGGATTTGTGTACACACGATCGGAATATCCGACAACTGATTTTGTTGTCGGAAAATTTTATCTCCTGCTCTCCAACTTTGTGTGTCGGAAAATCCGATGGAAAATGTCCGATGGAGCCCACACACGGTCGGAATTTCCGACAACACGCTCCGATCGGACATTTTCCATCGGAAAATCCGACCGTGTGTACGGGGCATTAGTCCGTAGGGTTCAATATTGAGTTGGCCCACCCTTTGCATCTATAACAGCTTCAACTCTTCTGGGAACAGAGAGGAGGTGAGGGTGCTCTGGTGAAGGTAGATAGCTGGTCTAGTGGGTGATGGTGAGGTGGCACTTAAGGCAGCACTTTGATTGAGGAGAAGCAACTCTGAAGATATTAAATTAAAATACAAGTTGCGCTGATTGATAGTGAATAATCAAGGATGATGCCTTGAATATGTGACACATACACAAATTGGTAATTGTGCGACCTGTGAAAGGAATTAATAAAGTCTCCTATACAATAGGGGAAAAAGTCACTGATTGATCCAAGACAGGGGAAGAACCAAGAAAAAGTCCATGTGTTAAGGATGCTAATTCAATGTGATCTTCCACAGTGGCACACAAACGAATCACCTCAGAAAAAGTAAAAAAAGTGATAGTGCCCCCACCTCTACACTTACTGCCTCTTACCAGCTGTAAATGATCTCCTGTTATGGGAGATCAGATGCGCCTATGACTTATTACCCGCCTCGGGTCTCTGTACTGTGCACCAATGCTCCCAGCGTTTTCACTAAATGGATAGCCTCATATACACAAGTATTCAGAACGTCCCCATGGAAAGATAATAAAGGCTTGCATAGTGTAAATCATGCAACAGATACTCCACACATTCCAGCCTCACTCACAACACCTAACTCTGAAGATATATAAAGGAAGAAAGGTGCCTCTAAGTGCAGTATGTAAAATTGAATTAAGTGCACAAGGGTTTAAAAGCACTTACAAGATGGTTGAGTGTTAAAAGCATAATAAAATAGGAAGTCGTCATCTGTTGTCTTTGTCCTCAGCATGATGATGGAGAACAGGGTTGAGACGTTCAGCAGCTGTCAGATGTTTCCTATCCATGCGAGAGCGAGGAGGCAGCAGGGCGGCCTGTGTTCCAGGTTCACTCTGGGACACACAAGGCTGATGACATTAGTAAGGAGAAGTGGGCGGTAACATGTTTTGGAGCATGCGCAGCTCCTTTGTCAGACCTCAAACTGGATGAGCGAGTTTGGGGTGGAAGAATTTGACTGGCCTGCAGAGAGTCCTGACCTCAACCCGAAAGAATACCCTTGGGATGAATTAGAGGAGAGACTGCGAGCCAGGCCTTCTCGTCCAACATCAGTGCCTGGCCTCACAAATGCGCTTCTGGAAGAATGGTCAAACATTCCGATAGACACACTCCTAAACCTTGTGGACAGCTTTCCTAGAAGGGTTGAAGCTGTTATAGAAGCAAAGGGTGGGCCAACTCAATATTGAACCCTACGGACTAAGAATGGGATGCCATTAAAGTTCATGTGCGTGTAAAGGCAGGTGTTCCAATACTTTTTTTTCTTTTCAATTATCAGATGTGTTTGTTAAATGGCAGAAATGTAGAACATATGTTACAGTTTATAAAGTCTCTCTTCCAGATGAATGAGATGAGTTTTCACTTTGTCCAAATTTAGGGAAAATGTTACCATTTAGTAAAATGCCTTGGAATCCATGTGGAAGGTAAAATGAAGGTGGTTTTTGAAAGTTTAAAGGATACGATGAACTTTAAATGCCTACTTAAGGTTAGGGGCATTTCTTTTAATTATCCTGGATCCGTTTGTGGCAAAAAAAATGTCCCCTCATTAGCCAAGAACATGACTTACATAGATATTGAGGAACAGATATTGAGATAGACATTAAAGTAGAGGCAATCATTAGTAATCACTGTACAAGTCACTGTGTGAAGATGTATCCTAACCTGCTCCTTTTCATTGTAAGTCAAACAAATAAAGAGATTTCAAAGCTCAAACTTACCAACCAGCCAGCGACCAACCGAATTAACCTGTCTAACAATATGCATTAGGAAAGGCGTTTAGTTGCACACATTTGCAAATACATGTGCAAACTGCAGGCCCCGTCAAGGCACCCTGTTTCCTGCAGTCCCTAACTACTGAAACTCTCCATCTTGGAAACACATGCATTTACAGTCAGGTCCATAAATATTGGGACATCTACACAATTCTAATCTTTTTGGCTCTATACACCACCACAATGGATTTGAAATGAAACATGATGATGTGCTTTAACTGTAAACTTTCAGCTTTAATTTGTATTTACATCAAAATCAGGTGAACGATGTAGGAATTACAACAGTTTGTATATGTGCCTCCCACTTTTTAAGGGACCAAAAGTAATGGGACAGATTAACAATCATCCATCAAACTTTCACTTTTTAATACTTGGTTGCAAATCCTTTGCAGTCAATTACAGCCTGAAGTCTGGAACACATAGACATCACCAGACGCTGGGTTTCATCCCTAGTGATACTCTGCCAGGCCTCTACTAGAACTGTCTTCAGTTCCTGCTTGTTCTTGGGGCATTTTCCCTTCAGTTGTGAAGGATTCAGGTCAGGTGATTGACTTGGCCATTGCATAACATTCCACTTCTTTCCCTTAAAAAACTCTTTGGTTGCTTTTGCAGTATGCTTCGGGTCATTGTCCATCTGCACTGTGAAGCGCCGTCCAATGAGTTCTGAAGCATTTTGCTGAATATGAGCAGATAATATTGCCCGAAACACTTCAGAATTCATCCTGCTGCTTTTGTCAGCAGTCACATCATCAATAAATACAAGAGAACCAGTTCCATTTTCAGCCATACATGCCCACACCATGACACTACCACCACCATGCTTCACTGATGAGGTGGTATGCTTTGGATCATGAGCAGTTCCTTTCCTTCTCCATACTCTTCTCTTCCCATCACTCTGGTGCAAGTTGATCTTGGTCTCATCTGTCCATAGGATGTTGTTCCAGAACCTTGAAGGCTTTTTTAGATGTTGTTTGGCAAACTGTAATCTGGCCTTCCTATTTTTGAGGCTCACCAATGCTTTACATCTTGGTGGTGAACCCTCTGTATTCACTCTGGTGAAGTCTTCTCTTGATTGTTGACTTTAACACACATACACCTACCTCCTGGAGAGTGTTCTTGATCTGGCCAACTGTTGTGAAGGGTGTTTTCTTCACCAGGGAAAGAATTATTCGGTCATCCACCACAGTTGTTTTCCATGGTCTTCCAGGTCTTTTGGTGTTGCTGAGCTCACTGGTGCGTTCTTTCTTTTTAAGGATGTTCCAAACAGTTGATTTGGCCACACCTAATGTTTTTGCTATCTCTCTGATGGGTTAGTTTTGTTTTTTCAGCCTAATGATGGCTTGCTTCACTGATAGTGACAACTCTTTGGATCTCATATTGAGAGTTGACAGCAACAGATTCCAAATACAAATAGCACACCTGAAATGAACTCTGGATCTTTCATCTGCTCCTTGTAAATGGGATAATGAGGGAATAACACATACCTGGCCATGGAACAGCTAAGCAGCCAATTGTCCCATTACTTTTGGTCCCTTAAAAAGTGGGAGGCACAAATACAAAGTGTTGTAATTCCTACACCGCTTATCTGATTTGGATGTAAATACCCTCAAATTAAAGCTGAAAGTCTGCAGTTAAATCACATCTTGTTCGTTTAATTTCAAATCCATTGTGGTGGTGTATAGAGCCAAAAAGATTTGTGTCGATGTACCAAAATTTATGGACCTGACTGTATAATGGATAGGTAGGGGACAGGTGAGCCTGGAAAGAGCCACCCCTCCTTAAAAGTTACATGGTCACACTGAACACCCAGCAAATAGCACTATGGCAGCAAGGGCATCAGTGCGTTGCCTGACCAATATATTCAGGTACAAAAAAGTGGCCACTGCCCCCATGTATGATTGGTCTTTGTAGCAAGGAGCACTGGAAGGGCAACGTATGTCAAATAAAGAGATTTCCAAGCTCAAACTTACCAACCAGCCAGCGACCAATTAATTCTCACAATGTCAGCAGCCCATGCGCATAATTTTCCCGATTCATGGAACATTCATTGTGCCTTCAGTCCATTCATTAGTATGCAGTGGCTCCATCATCTCCTTTCTGCGGCACTGCACTAAGATCCCATGAGATTTGTGGGACTTGCAATGTCAAAAGGGGTGTAAACATCGGGATAGCATGGCACACAGGAGTGGAGATCAGCTGCATCACACAGCAGACTGCAAATGCGCAATATTACAGTAAGGAAACACAGAAAGGGTGGAATAATAGGGCACTGCGGACTCGGAAGGCATTACTTAGCATGGTGACGGTTTCTCCGGGTAAGCAAGAATTTAAAAACAGCTAGAAAAAAGTAAGAAACATCCGAAAGGTTTGATAATAATGCAGAAAGAGTTGGAATGCTTATTACACTGGCTTGAATAAGAAGCAGAATTTGAGGGACATAGCTTACTACCGCTTTAATTCTAGAACATTTTTAGCAAATACACAAAATGCAGGGAAGGGACCCACCCCCTCCACACAGCAGACAGGAACAGAGCTGAGGCTGTCAATCAGCTGGAGCTCCCTCCCCTGTCACCTTTTTTCTCTTTGTGTCAGGAAAACTTGTCAAAAGTGATTCAAGCTGATGGCAGACAAACAAAGCAGAAGACAGAAATGACACTTAGTGCTCTAAATTGAGACAAGTACACACTATAGAGGGATATGCTTTGTTCATTTTTCATGTTTTAACCACTTTAACCCTAATGCCCACTCTAATGTCATTTCTATATCTAATGACAATGCTAAGACTAGCCCTAAAAGTCATAATAATTATTGCCTATTAGAATCAGGTGTGCTGTTTTTCACAATTTTTACAGCAAATGTGAATGTTAAAGTGGTTGTAAACCCTCACATATACCCAGTGAAGTGAACAGCCTCAGATGATACACAGAGACTAAACAAATCTTCCTACAAAGGTTTTACTTGTTTATCTGCAATCTTCTCTTCTCTACACCCCTTCAAAGGGCAGAATCATGTTAAAATCCTTCTCTGTCAGTATCACAGAGGAGGGGGTGGAGAGCTGCAGTTATAGTGAGTGAGAGTTTTTTTTTTTAATAATCAAAATGTTATTCATTTATATAATACATCATTTATACAACATACTATACCCCTACATTCAACCCAATAACAAGACTACACATTACCCCACATATCCCATTTACCGAGGTTTATAAATTACCACAAAAAAAAAAAAAAAAAAACCTTATCAAAATCTATAGTTCTTCCATCCACCCCTATCCTTGTTATTAATTGCTCCAACTCCTTCCTCCAATTACAAACGTGAATTAAACAATAATTATAATGTGGCTTCTCCAATTTATAAAGTGAGAAAAAGAGAGAAAAAAAAATGTATTTACTATCTGTGATGTCCCCACCCCCCCTCCTTAATATTAATTTACTCCCTCCCTTCCCCCCATCGTGCAAACATATTAAATACCTTGTAAAGTGATTTCCCCCTTTCCTAGTTCATATCTTAAATCCCTATAGTTCATAATTCTATAATTAATATTTGTGCAAAGCAAAAAAAAAAAAAAAACACCTTTCTGTGGTCCCCCCCCCCCCCCCCCATATCCAAGCGTACTTAGATAAAATTATAAAGTGCCCTTTTTCAATTCCTGTCAAAATCACTAATCCATAATTAATAATTTGTGCCTTCTTCCCTCCCCCCATCCTTAATGTGTTTACCCCAACTCTTCCCCCCAGTGTATCAACCTGGTAACAAAAAAAAATAATTTTTTTTCCCCCTTCCTTTTTAAAGTGATTTCCCCCCTTTTTTAATTTGTGTCATAAGTCCCTATAATTCATGATTATATAATTTATATTTGTGCAAAAAAAAAAAAAAAAAGGGGAAGACAAACAACCCTCCAACAACACACCCCTACCCCACATCACCCTCACCACTCAGTGTTTATTAATGTATTCGGGGTGGATGGAAAAAAAAAAAAAAAAAACCCCGGCGAGTGAGAACATGTAACCATACATTATCTTACCTCCCACCCCTTTACTTAATTGGCATTGGAGAAGTCATATCAATATTTAATTTCTCTTTCTGGGCTCATCATCTTATTTCTTAATTCTTAATGACTACATTTCTGCCTCCGTTACCCATTGATGTTTCCCTCTTCCATTATCTCCCTGGCGCACTGCTCCCATTTTGCCCATGTATTTTCACATTTCTTTTTTTGATTTTTAACCACATGCACCCACCTCTCCGCTTCCTTTATTATGTTAACCTCATTTCTCCACTCCATGACTGACGGTTTCTGATCCTGCCTCCAATACCTTGGGATCAGTTTTTTTGCTGCGTTTAATAAGTGTGGAGTTATGCTTTCCCTATACTTTTTGACGGATCCAGGATTTCCGTGAAACAGATATTGTATAGGCCCAAACTCCAGGGAGTCCCCTGTTAATTTCTTAATCCAAGGAGCCACTGATTCCCAAAATGGCTTGATTATTGGACATGTCCACCAAAGATGAAGAAAAGTTCCCCTCTGTCCGCAACCCCTCCAACACCTATCGCTAGATACCGAGGAGATTTGTGCTAATTTTACTGGTGTCCTATACCATCTCGCTAGGAACTTATATGCCATTTCTTGCACCTTTGCGCTTATGGAGGTTGTGAATGTTAACGATATCATTCTATTAATTTGTTTATCTGTCCAGAATTGGCCCAGCTCCCTCTCCCATTCTTTTACAAAGTAAGGGGGTGTCCTTTCTTGTTCTTTTAGGATCATTCTGTACATTCGAGATAGCATATGCCCAGATTCTGATATCTGTGCACACTGCCTCTCAAATGCCGTAAGTGAGTTCATGGGTCTCAATGATTTTATTTTCTTGAGAAAGCTCTTCATTTGGTGGTATTTCCATTCTGCCATTCGTGTCTCACCAAATCTCATGACCATCTCTGTCAGTGATAATAAGGCTCCATTAGGGGCAAACTTACCACATCTAGTATTCCCATCCTGGCCCCATGCCGCCAGACTTCCCATCTCCTCCCCCGGAGGGAACCAAGGGAATCCCTCCAGAGGTGTCAGAGGGGAGGTCTGGCGGACATATTTACCTTTACTATTCATTCTGTCCCATACTTGTGACAACCCTCTTAATGACCCTTGGATCCATGGTGCTCCTGCCAGGTTTCTACCCGCCATTGACATTTCTGCCTGTACCCATGGTTTTCTCTTTAGGTCATGACACCAGTCTACTATTCTTACTAGAGTCATAGCCCTATAATAGGATGTTATATCCGGGAATCCTAGGCCTCCCTCAGCTCTGCTTCTCTTTAAGATATCGTAAGCCAGTCTAGGCCTTTTGTCACTCCACACAAATGCCACAAACAGCCTACGTATTTGCCTAAAGAGAGTCGCTAGCAACCTGATTGGAACTGTGCGCAGCACATAAACTATTCTGGGCAGTATACTCATTTTTATGGCGCTGATTCTCCCAAACCAGGTCAGGTATTTACCCTTCCATTTCTTTAGATCTTCTGATATTTCTTTCAATAATGAGCCATAGTTACGTTCATACAATAGTTCATAGTCTGCACTGATTTGCACCCCCAGGTACGTCAGCGACTCCTTATTCCATAAAAATGGGTACATCTCATTCAGTGACCTCTCCATCTCCGCTAGGATATTACTAGGAAAGATGACTGATTTCTCGAAGTTGATCTTGAAACCAGACAGCCTTCCAAATCTCTGTACCTCAGCCATTAATGCAGCTGTAGATGCCTGAGGAGCGGAGAGGAAAAACAACAGGTCATCCGCATACGCTGCTATTTATGTTCCGTATGTCCTATGTATGTCCCTACTATCTCCACATTCTTTCTAATTCTGCGCAGGAGTGGTTCCATTACTATCGCGAATATCAAAGGGGATAGCGGGCACCCTTGCCTGGTGCCATTTTGTATGTTAAAACATTCGGATACTGTCCCGTTGACCTTTATTCTTCCTCTTGGTTTCCCATAAAGTGACATAATCCACCCTAGCATTTTTCCCCCCAGACCTATCCTCCCCAGTAGGGATGAGCTTCGTGTTCGAGTCGAACCCATGTTCGACTCGAACATCGGCTGTTCGACCGTCCGTCGAATTGCGAACGATATGGGCCGTTCGCGCCAAATTCGTGTGGCGCGTCACGGCCCATAATTCACTGCGGCATCGCAGTGCATTGCTGGCTGATGATTGGCCAAGCATGCACTATGACCCGCATGCTTGGCCAATCACAGCGCCGTCAGTAGAGAGAGCTGTAATTGGCCAAAGCCAGGGTGGCTTTGGCCAATTATGGCTCAGGGGATTTAGTACACACCCCACACTATATAAGGCCGCCTGCACGGCGGCCCTGTGTAGTGTGTGTTCCGGTGTGCTGAGAGATAGAGAGAGAGAGAGACAGTGTCATTTGATTTGAGTTAGATAGATTAGGCAGAACAGTCAGTCAGTTAGCTGCACTTACAGTGTATTGTGTATATATATGCATCCCAGGTGTTGCATATATATATATACACTGTATTCAGTTTAGCTAGATCCGTTCCTGTTATCTTCTATCTAGACTATTTAGTGCAGTGTGTCCTGCTCACAGTGTTCAGCTAGATCCGTTCCTGCTATTTACATTCAGTGCAGTGCGTCCTGCTCACAGTGTTCAGCTAGATCCGTTCCTGCTATTTACATTCAGTGCAGTGCGTCCTGCTCACAGTGTTCAGCTAGATCCGTTCCTGCTATTTACATTCAGTGCAGTGCGTCCTGCTCACAGTGTTCAGCTAGATCCGTTCCTGCTATTTACATTCAGTGCAGTGCGTCCTGCTCACAGTGTTCAGCTAGATCCGTTCCTGCTATTTACATTCAGTGCAGTGCGTCCTGCTCACAGTGTTCAGCTAGATCCGTTCCTGCTATTTACATTCAGTGCAGTGCGTCCTGCTCACAGTGTTCAGCTAGATCCGTTCCTGCTATTTACATTCAGTGCAGTGCGTCCTGCTCACAGTGTTCAGCTAGATCCGTTCCTGCTATTTACATTCAGTGCAGTGCGTCCTGCTCACAGTGTTCAGCTAGATCCGTTCCTGGTATTTACATTTAGTGCAGTGCGTCCTGCTCACAGTGTTCAGCTAGATCCGTTCCTGCTATTTACATTCAGTGCAGTGCGTCCTGCTCACAGTGTTCAGCTAGATCCGTTCCTGCTATATACATTTAGTGCAGTACGTCCTGCTCACAGTGTTCAGCTAGATCCGTTCCTGCTATTTACATTCAGTGCAGTGCGTCCTGCTCACAGTGTTCAGCTAGATCCGTTCCTGGTATTTACATTTAGTGCAGTGCGTCCTGCTCACAGTGTTCAGCTAGATCCGTTCCTGCTATTTACATTCAGTGCAGTGCGTCCTGCTCACAGTGTTCAGCTAGATCCGTTCCTGCTATTTACATTCAGTGCAGTGCGTCCTGCTCACAGTGTTCAGCTAGATCCGTTCCTGTTATCTTCCTACTGACAGGCAGGCTTGTCTGGTTACAGTATATAAAGCTACCTGAAGAAAATTACAGGTGTTCTTTTTGATCCTATTAGTACCACGGTCAGGCAGCTAGACTATTTACATTTAGTACAGTGTGTCCTGCTCACAGTGTTCAGCTAGATCCGTTCCTGTTATCTTCCTACTGACAGGCAGGCTTGTCTGGTTACAGTATATAAAGCTACCTTAAGAAAATTACAGGTGTTCTTTTTGATCCTATTAGTACCACGGTCAGGCAGCTAGACTATTTACATTTAGTACAGTGCGTCCTGCTCACAGTGTTCAGCTAGATCCGTTCCTGCTATATACATTTAGTGCAGTACGTCCTGCTCACAGTGTTCAGCTAGATCCGTTCCTGTTATCTTCCTACTGACAGGCAGGCTTGTCTGGTTACAGTATATAAAGCTACCTGAAGAAAATTACAGGTGTTCTATCCCAGCTTAGTGCAGCTACAGGCCATTAGTATGTCTGGAAGGCCAAGAAGGAGAGGCAGACAGTCACAAGCCAATAAGAGAGGGCAAGCAGGCTCTGTGTCTAGTGCTGGTCGTGGAGACGGTGCATCCTCATCAGCACGTGGCCATGGGACACGCTTGGCCTTTTTTTCGGCAGCTGGCCGTGTTGAGCCGCAACATGCGGAAGACTTGGTCGAGTGGATGACCAAGCCGTCCTCATCCTCCTCATCCTCTCTCACCCATGCCCAGGGTGCTTTGTCTGGCAAAGCAGCGGCCTCTTCCCTCAGCTCAATGTCATCAGTGACTCCTTCCCTAGCTCCACCATGTCCTCATGAGGATTCCCTCGAACTGTTTGACCACAGTGTTGGGTACATGCTCCAGGAGGATGCCCAGCGTTTGGAAGGCTCTGATGATGATACTGAGCTCAATGAAGGCAGTAACATGAGCACGGACAGAGGGGGTGCCCAAGAAGGACAGCAATCTGGCAGTCATGCTCCCCCTGCTGCAGCATACTGCCAGGTTTGCTCCAGTGATGAGGAGGGAGGGGATGATGAGGTCACTGACTCAACGTGGGTGCCTGATAGGAGAGAGGAGGAGGAGGAGGAGGAGGAGGAGGTGGCACATCACCAACTAGGCAGGATGCCCTCCAGGGGCCAGCCTAAGGGCAGCACATTGACTGCATCACACCCCAAAGCTCCACATGTGCAGGGCGCTGCAGTCTCTGCGCGTTATTCAAAAAGTTCTTTGGTGTGGGCCTTTTTTGAGACGAGTGCATCAGATCGCACCGCTGCTATTTGCAACATATGTCTCAAGCGTATCTCGCGTGGCCAAAACATCTCCCGCTTGGGTACCACATGCTTGACCAGACATATGTTGACCTGCCATGCAGTTCGTTGGCAAGCGTATCTGAAAGACCCACACCAAAGAACAAAGAGGATCTCTCCTTGCTCCTCATCAGCTGAGATTTCCAACCCCACTAGACCTTCAGTCCTCTCTGAGACCTGCAGTGAGAGGAATGAAGGTGTAGAATTAGGTGTGTCACAGCCAAGTACTTGTGGGCAATCTGCTTTTGGTACACCGACGTCAGATTGTACCAGGCAAATTTCCCTGCCCCAGCTGCTGCACCGCCGAAAGAAGTTTGCTCCCAGCCATCCACATGCCCAGCGGTTGAATGCTAGCTTGGCAAAATTGCTAGCACTTCAACTGCTGCCTTTTCAGTTGGTAGACTCTGCCCCCTTCCGTGAGTTTGTGGAATGTGCGGTTCCTCAGTGGCAGGTACCCAAACGCCACTTTTTCTCACGGAAGGCGATTCCGGCTCTCTACCAGCATGTGGAAGGCAATGTCCATGCCTCGCTGGACAGGGCGGTCAGCGGTAAGGTGCATATTACCGCTGACTCATGGTCCAGCAGGCATGGACAGGGACGTTACTTAAGTTTCACGGCGCATTGGGTGACTCTGCTGGCAGCTGGGAAGGATGCAGGACAAGGTGCAGTAGTGTTGGAGGTTGTTCCGCCACCACGCCTCCAAAATGCTGATTGTGACACACCTCTCTCCTCCACCCCCTCCTCTTCTTCTTCCTCCATGGCCTCTTCCTCGGAACCAGCGGTGCTCCGTAGGCGTTCAAGGGGCTACGCAAGTACGCAGGCCAAAAGATGCCATGCGGTGCTTGAGCTGGTGTGCTTGGGGGACAGGAGCCACACTGGGGCAGAGGTTCTGTCAGCTCTGCAGGGGCAGGTTCAGAGGTGGTTGACGCCACGCCAACTTAAGGCAGGAATGGTGGTTTGCGACAATGGCACCAACCTCCTCTCTGCCCTCCGACAGGGACAACTGACCCATGTGCCCTGTTTGGCTCACGTCCTTAACTTGGTGGTGCAGCGGTTCTTGGGCAGGTACCCGGGCTTACAGGATGTCCTGAGGCAGGCCAGGAAAGTCTCTGTGCATTTCCGCCGGTCATATAATGCCAGTGCTCGGCTGACGGACCTCCAAAAGGAGTTTAACCTGCCCAAGAACCGCCTAATCTGTGACATGCCCACCAGGTGGAACTCGACGTTGGCCATGCTGCAGCGGCTGCACACGCAGCAGAGGGCCATCAATGAGTACCTGTGCGACTATGGCACCAGGACAGGGTCAGGGGACCTTGGTTTTTTTTCCCCACGCCAGTGGGCCATGATCAGGGATGCATGCACTGTCCTGTCACCATTCGAGGAGGCCACGAGGATGGTGAGCACTGACAGTGCATGCATCAGTGACACTGTCCCCCTTGTCCACCTGTTGGAGCACACGCTGCGTGGAATAATGGACAGGGCACTTGAGGCAGAACAGAGGCAGGAAGAGGAGGACTTCCTTAGCTCTCAAGGCCCCCTTTATCCAGACAGTGTTCCTGCTTGCCCGCCGATCACACAGGAAGAGGACGAGGAGGAGGAGGAGGAGGAGGAGGAGGAGGAGGAAGATTGTGTCAGTATGGAGGTGGAGCCTGGCACTCAGCATCAGCAGTCTTTAAGGGATCAGTCCCAAGGAACACATGGACTTGTACGTGGCTGGGAGGAGGTGGCTGCGGACGTTGTTGTCCTTAGTGACCCAGAGGACTCCGGACCGAATGCCTCAGCAAACCTACGCTGCATGGCCTCCCTGATCCTGCAAAGCCTGCGTAAGGATCCTCGTATTCGTGGTATCAAGGAGAAGGACCAATACTGGCTGGCAACCCTCCTTGATCCACGTTACAAGGGTAAGGTTGCGGACCTTATCTTGCCATCGCAGAGGGAGCAGAGGATGAAACATCTTCGGGAGGCCTTGCAGAAAGGTCTGTGCAACGCGTTCCCAGAGACTGGGAGGTTACAAACTCCTGTTTCTGGACAACGTGTTGCTGAGGCTTCGGTCAGTCAAAGAAGGAGCGGTGGAGAAGGTGGCCGTCTGACCGATGCGTTCAGACAATTTTTTGGTCCGCAGCCCCAAGGTATGATCGGTTCCAGCAACCATCGCCAGCGTCTGTTTTACATGGTGCAGGAATACCTAGGGGCAAGATCAGACTTGGACACCTTTCCCACCGAAAATCCTCTGGGTTACTGGGTCTTGAGGATGGATCACTGGCCAGAGCTTGCACAGTATGCAATTGAGCTACTGGCCTGTCCTGCATCCAGCGTTCTTTCGGAACGTACATTCAGTGCTGCTGGAGGCGTGGTAACCGATCACAGGGTGCGTCTGTCCACTGACTCGGTCGATCGGCTGACCTTCATAAAAATGAATCAGTCTTGGATCACCACCAGCTACCAAGCACCTGATGCTGATGTAACTGAATAATTTTTTTCAGATCCCTTCAAAGACTGCCTATGCTGATGCTGAGTGATTATCCCTGAGTAATTATCCTCTTCCTCCTCAATCATCACGCTGATAGCTTGTAAGAACATTTTTGGTTCTGGGCGCCACCACCAGTGCCTAAGGCCCAATTTTTCTGCCCCTGTCTAACAGGGGCGTGAAATTACAATTTTTGATGCAATACTTTGCAGCAGGGCTCGTTCCTGCGTTCCAACTAGAGTGTCTGTGAGGGGTTGCAGTGTTGTGGCACCAGCACCAGTGCCTAAGGCCCAATTTTTCTGCCCCTGTCTAACAGGGGCGTGAAATTACAATTTTTGATGCAATACTTTGCAGCAGGGCTCGTTCCTGCGTTCCAACTAGAGTGTCTGTGAGGGGTTGCAGTGTTGTGGCACCAGCACCAGTGCCTAAGGCCCAATTTTTCTGCCCCTGTCTAACAGGGGCGTGAAATTGCAATTTTTGATGCAATACTTTGCAGCAGGGCTCGTTCCTGCATTCCAACTAGAGTGTCTGTGAGGGGTTGCAGTGTTGTGGCACCAGCACCAGTGCCTAAGGCCCAATTTTTCTGCCCCTGTCTAACAGGGGCGTGTAATTACAATTTTTGATGCAATACTTTGCAGCAGTGCTCGTTCCTGCGTTCCAACTAGAGTGTCTGTGAGGGGTTGCAGTGTTGTGGCACCAGCACCAGTGCCTAAGGCCCAATTTTTCTGCCCCTGTCTAACAGGGGCGTGTAATTACAATTTTTGATGCAATACTTTGCAGCAGGGCTCGTTCCTGCGTTCCAACTAGAGTGTCTGTGAGGGGTTGCAGTGTTGTGGCACCAGCACCAGTGCCTAAGGCCTAATTTTTCAGCTCCTGTTCAACAGGGGCATGTAATTACAATTCTTGATCTAATATTTCACAGCAGGGCCCTGTGAGGGCTTACAGTGTTTTGGCCACAGCAACACCTAAGGCCCAAATTTCTGCTGAGTATATAGGGCAGGACCCTACTTTCAAACATCTAACTTACAAACGACTCCTACTTGCAAACGGAAGGAGACAACAGGAAGTGAGATGAAATCTACCCATAGGAAGGGAAATTCTCTCATGTAAGAGTTAATATGGGAAAACAATTTCTCCTTTCCACTGATGCTTTCCAATCCTTGTTCCACAAAAAAACCCAAATTTTCAAAAAACATTTTTCATTGGGACAAAAAAGTGAGGTGAAATCTTCTGAAGAGGAGGAAAGACGCAAAACAAATGTCACAGGGGTGATAACCCTTCCCTATGTTTTCCAAAAAGCTTAGAAAAGATTTTTTGGCTGGAGCTAAACACATTAAAAATGTTCAAAATTACAAACAGATTCTACTTAACAACAAACCTACAGTCCCTGTCTTGTTTGCACCGCCTGTATACTGCTGTTCAGAGTATATAGGGACCTTTCCTTATTTTAATTTGGGTGCGGGGTTCCCCTTAATATCCATACAAGACCCAAAGGGCCTGGTAATGGACTGGGGGGTACCCATGCCGTTTGTCTCACTGATTTTCATCCATATTGCCAGGACCCGACATGACATTAAACCCGCAAGCAGTTTTAAATGAGATTTTTTCCTTTAAAAATGACATTTGGTGCAGGGACTGTTCTAAACATGGGAAACACGCGTCACTTTACAGGCATACTATAGACACCCCCCAGGTACGATATTTAAAGGAATATTTCACTTTTTTTTTTTTACTTTAAGCATCATTAAAATCACTGCTCCCGAAAAAACGGCCGTTTTTAAAAGTTTTTTTTGCATTGATACATGTCCCCTGGGGTAGGACCCGGGTCCCCAAACCCTTTTTAGGACAATACCATGCAAATTAGCCTTTAAAATGAGCACTTTTGATTTCGAACGTTCGAGTCCCATAGACGTCAATGGGGTTCTAACGTTCGTGCGAACTTGCGGTCCGTTCGCGGGTTCTGGTGCGAACCGAACCGGGGGTGTTCGGCTCATCCCTACTCCCCAGTACTTCTCTCATAAAGCCCCAGGTCACTCTGTCGAAGGCCTTTTCGGCATCCATCAACAGAGTGATTCCTGGGGCTCTATCCGGGCCATGTCGCATCCATTGCAATACATGAAGGGCACGGATGGTATTGTCCCTAGCTTCCCGTCCTTTTATAAACCTTGTCTGGTCTGGGTGTACCAAATCGCCTACATGTTCCCGAAGTCTCAGGGCCAGGATTTTTGCCAATAATTTGGTGTCAGAGTTCAGCAGAGAGATAGGCCTGTAATTAGCACATACCTGGGGGTCCTTTCCCTCTTTTGGTAATACCGTTATATATGCCAGTAATGCTTCTGGGTTCGCAGCATTAATAGAGTTGAAATATCTACAAAGTGGTCTTACCAAAACTGGGAGAAATTTCTTATAATATGAGTTTGTCAGCCCATCTGGCCCTGAACTTTTCCCAGGGGGCAGGGTTGCTATCACTCTGCTGAATTCTTCGACCGTGATTGGACGCTCCATATCTTCAGATATTTCTCTAGGTATTATGGGCATGGCGGCGCTCTCCATATATTCGTCTATCTCATTCCTCCTTTGACCCTCTCTTTCCCCTCCTTCAGATGGTTCTATTTTAGCGATGTTATATAGGGCCTCATAGAATTTACCAAATTCTTTAGCTATGGCCTTTGTATCCATTATTTTCTTGCCTTTCACTAATAAGCTATGCACGTGCCTAGAGTCCTGTTGTTTTTTGAGTTGTTTTGCCAGTAGCCTTCCACATTTATTTCCCTGTTCATATGCTCTATTAGCAAAAAACCTAATTTTGTTCTTCGCTCTATATTCAAGGCATTGTGAGAGCTCTGCTCTTAAGCTCTCCAGACATCTACCATCTATTTGGTCAAGATTTTTCTTGTGCTTTCTCTCTAGGACCCTAATCTTCTCTAGTAGTTCGTCTATCTCTCTTTTGCCTTCCCTCTTCATATGCGCACCAATGGCAATTAGCTCCCCTCTTACAACTGCCTTATGGGCTTCCCACACCACTTGATCTGACATTTCTTCTGTTTTATTTACTTCAAAATATTCCTTTATCTTAATACTTAGTTTCTCCACTATGTCCTCCTTATCCAACAGCGACTCATTCAGACGCCATATTCGTTCCGAATGCGCCACTTGTGTTGGTCGGAGGGTCAGAATTATTGGGGCATGATCAGATAGAGTTATTGGTTCGATTGTACTTGTGTTGACACTCCCCAGGTAGAATTGGTCCACCAGAAGAAGGTCCAACCGTGAGTACATATCATGTGTTTTAGAGTAATAACTAAAGTCTCTAGTCCCTGGATGTAGAGCTCGCCAGCTGTCCACAAGATGTTGTGAACCTAAGGTATGTCTAATTTGCTTTATGGCTCTAAAAGATAACCCGGTTTTGCCCGTGGATGTATCTATACTCGGATCTAGAACCATATTGAAGTCTCCTCCAACCACTACACATCCTTCCTTAAATTCTTCTAATTTTTTAAACATTTTTACCAGAAAATTAACAGTCCCTTCGCTGGGTGCATATATTGAAGCAAAGGTATATCGTCTCCCCTGTATTACGCCTTTTACAAACAAATACCGACCTTCTGGGTCGCCTTGTACGGACTCCATTGTCCAGGGACATGATTTCTTAAATGCAATTGTAACCCCTCTTGCCCTTGCTACTGGGGATACCGCATGATGCCACTGCTTCAATATATTCTGGGGAAGGCCTGGGATCGAGCTGCTCCCGAAGTGTGTCTCTTGTAAGAGAACCACATCAGCTCCCAAATGTTGCAGCTCCATCCACAGTCTCCCTCTCTTATTAGGTGAGCTCAAACCCCTCACATTGTATGACAATATTTTCAGTATGGCTGTCATTTTCTTTTATCCCAAGAGCCCCCTGTTCCCTTGCCCATATTCTCTGTCTTCCCCTCTGCCATTCCCACCCCCCCTGTTGCCCCCCCCTTTCCAACATTCAAGACCCCATTGGACACATACCTACACATAACATAGCAAGAAAGCAAACAATATATCACATTTATGTTAAAGACATAACTCTTGCATACACTTCCCCCATACAAAAAACCTTTCTTTAGGGGTATATCTAAAAATCGGGTAGGGAGCCTGCGCATATAGGCACCTCCCACGCGCAGGCTACCCCCCTTCCCTGCCTTCCGCAGGTTTACTCTCCCCTTTAATTGGGGCTGACCTATTGACCTACATAAGGTCCTCATTTTCCCTCATGTCCCTCCATTTATCCCCCCCTCCTCCCAGACTTCCCCCTATAAACCCCCTTCCAGATGGAAAAAAAAAAAAAAAAAGGGGGGGGGGAAACCCCAAAAAGAGTCCTTTAAGTCCTTCTTTGGGTTCTACCCCTGTTGGCCCTTGCCGGTACCTCTTGCCATTTATCTGCTCGTTGCAGGGGGGGGCCTAGAGTATTTATTGATAGTGAGTGAGAGTTGAGTGGAAGAACACACTTCACACACAGCAGAAGAATTGTGTTGTGAATAAACAAACTGTGTGCTGAGCTCCCTCCCCGACACAAATTTAATCTCATGTGTCTGAAAAACTTCTCAGAAGTGACTCATGCTGATAACAGAGGAATGAAGCACCAGAGAGAAACGTTACTTAGAGCTTTGAAGAGAGATATGTAAACACTACAGATATATGTGCTTTGTTCAGATTTATTGACTGAGATTTACAACCACTTTAATCTCTAATGCTCATGGGTTCATTGTATTGTGGCTATATGCAAGCAACAATTGATATGTATATGATACAACACCTGCTTCATGTCATTCCGGATATATCCAGCCCAGCAGAACATAAATGCAGATCAGAGATCAACAAAGATAGCAAAGGCCTAATAATGCCTTTTTATGAGCATTTGGCTTCTCTTTACACCTTTTCTTTATTGGTTGTTCTATGTTTATTTTGGTTGAAGTAGTCTACACATCCTTACCATCAATCAAAATAGCATAAGAACATTTTAGCTGTATTTTGTGTTGGCGCATTCCCAGCCTTGACAACATCCAAATGAAGATGAAGGCTAATGCATGTGGGCACTTGCATAAACCCGCGCATGCATATAGCCATTCGCCCATGGGTGCAGAATTTCACATGCAGGTTTAGGCCCCTTTCACACTGACGGGCATTTGCTGCTCTAAAACATTGCTGTAAATCACACCAAAGAGGCAAGAAAATTATTTCCCTTTAAATCAGGGGTCTCAAACTTGCGGCCCTCCAGTTGCTGCCAAACTACAAGTCCCATCATGCCTCTGCCTGTGGGAGTCATGCTTGTAACTGTCAGCCTTGCAATGCCTCATGGGAATTGTAGTTTCGCAACAGCTGGAGGGCCGCCAGTTTGAGACCCTTGCTTTAAATCCTATGAAACTCTTCCAGTGCGCTGCGGGTGGGTTCTGTTGTGAAAAGTCCTGCATGCTGCATCTTTGGTGCCGTTTCAAAAACACATCAAAAACACGCTTACCATTGATTTCTATAGGAATGCATCAGAAAAATGCATACAAAATGCACCCATGGTGCGTTTTTGGTGCAGTTTTT
The DNA here is from genome assembly GCA_037952835.1 of Lithobates septentrionalis. Taxonomy (NCBI): domain Eukaryota; kingdom Metazoa; phylum Chordata; class Amphibia; order Anura; family Ranidae; genus Lithobates; species Lithobates septentrionalis. The sequence goes on from JBBDGP010001050.1 coordinate 1,183,633, forward strand.
GAGTGACATGTCACAGATACTGGTTGGGAGTCAGGAACCCTGAAAATCCGCATTGAAAACATATTAAAAACTCAATATGCATTTTTAAGTGCACCAGTGTGAAAGGGCCCTATGGCTTCGAGACAGGAGCTGACACCCATGCTGGAGGAGGCTCCATAACAAAGGGAATCTGCATGCTGAACAGGTATCAGTGCCCACCTGAACCAACCGTTACACAAGTAGCAATGTAAACTTATATAAAACCACAGATGAATACAGCCATTCATTGGTCTGGAAGGCTGCACGCAGCAACTATGTGTCCCGGGCATGGAAAATGGCCAGAAAACTATGTTCTATGCTCAAAAGCGCCTGTGTGCACAATGCCAAAAAAGGGAAGCTCTTATGTCCGTTTAAAACATTTACCAGAGCTTTATCTAATCTTGCGCTTACAAGAGCGCACAGAGATTAAGTTTTTAGTAGACAATAGTGTGCAAACTTCCTTTTTTTAATCATTTGCACATACCAACTGAAATATACTGTATGTGAGTATGGTGTTAAAAGGTCAGTACTGTACTATTTTCAGTTGCTCACTACAAAACTCCCATCACTTAGGTCTGGCAGTAAAGAAATCCTAATATAAAAGGTATTTGAATTACTATTTTTTTTTTTTTTAAACAGAAAAAAAAAACGGGGGCTTTGGGGAAGAGGGGGTTAAAAAAGAGACCTTAGGAAGGAGGAGGGTGTGAGGAAGAAGGAAACTTATCAAGGAATTAGCATAGCACTAGACATCTAGCAGGGAGTCTCGTTCATATGCATCAATCCAACTTTTTAGGGCAGTTTCTGCTCTAGTACGTTATCTTATACAATGGTTACACTGGGTTGATTGTCTTTCGCCAAGAGGCTTGAGTGGGAGGCTCAGCAGTTTTCCCATCTTAACAGGATCTCCCTTCTTGCATAGAATAAGGTAAAGATGAGACAAAGCTTGGTATACCTATCTCCTTCAATATCCCAGTAGCAGAACAAGAGGGTCTAAAGGAACAGAAACACCACATAAGTCACTCAGAGCATCAACCACCAAATCCCAATATGGGCGAAGCCTAGGAGAGGACTACACCACATGCCAGCAAGTACCAATATATGCAGTGCACTTAGTACTTCTTGGGTCCATTTGGGGATAGATAGTGGCCAGTCTTTGGGGAGTATAGTATGCCCTGTGGAGGAATTTTAGTTGTATGAATCTATCGCTTGCCGAGATCATGGAAGGCAGGTAGGAGGAAACACAATTATCCCATTCGTTCTCACTAAGGGTGGGAATATCTGCCTTTCATTTATCAAAGATTCGGGAAGGCTTAGCTTTGTAGGCTACAGATAAGCGGAGATGTAGGGAGGACAAAGGCTTCTTTACTACCCTAAAGGACAGAAGACGCTCTACAGGATAAGACTCTAATACAATAGGGTCTGGAAATTGAGCCCTAACGGCACGTCTAAATTGCCAATAGCAGAACTCCAGGGATCTGGGCAGTGAGTGCCCCTGCTGCAATTCCGAGAAGGGCAGGAGCCTGCTGTCCGAGATAACATGTTCCAATGCAGTTATTCCCTTTTTAGCCCATACATATGGATCAGGTAGGACATATAAGTGAGGGAGAGATGGATTGCCCCTTAATGGAGTGTGCAGAGAAATATGTAATGGCCTCTTATATATAGCCTGGGCTTGGATCCAAACCTGGATCATAACTCCTATAGGACCTGTCACAGGGGTGTGAGCCTTAGGCCCTCGGAAGACCAGATTGGTCAAGGTGTAGGAGCCCAAAAGAGCCGCCTTCAAGGTCACGGCAGGATTCTGTCTAGACCACCATCGTACTGTGACCAGCACCTCTGCCTAGTAGTATAGTTGAAAATTTGGAAGTGCCAGTCCACCGCTAGCCGCTAGAAAGCGGGAGGTGCAGGGTTTTTTTGGCCACCCGGGGAATCCACCCAGCCCAAACAAAAGACACCACTATGCCATCCAACCACCAGAAAAAGGATTTAGGAATGGGGGTCGAAGTGTTGTGGAAGAAATATAGGAATTTGGGTAAGTACACCATCTTTAAAAAAGTCACTCACCGAACCGGCCTCAAAGCAAGGGTTCGCCAAATAGTATATTTGCGGGTGAGTTGTAGTAGCAGTGGATTAATGTTCTTTTCTAAGTATGCATCAATGGTGTTGCCCACCCAAATCCCCAGGTAAGTAAATTAATCTACCCATTGTAGAGGTGTTTACCTGTCCACACGTGGTACTAACGGGTACCAACGGAAAAAGCACATATTTGTCCTAATTAATGCGGATGTCTAGTAGTATAGTTGAAAATTTGGAAGTGCCAGTCCACCGCCAGACGATAGAAAGCAGGAGGTGCTGGGTTTTTTTGGCCACCTGGGGAGTCTACCCAGCCCAAACAAAAGACACCACTATGCCATCCAACCACCAGAAAAAGGATTTAGGAATGGGGGTCGGAGTGTTGTGGAAGAAATATAGGAATTTGGGTAAGTACACCATCTTTATGCATCAATGGTGTTGCCCACCCAAACCCCCAGGTAAGTAAATTCATCTACCCATTGTAGAGGTGTTTGCGTGTCCACATGTGGTACTAACGGGTACAAACGGAAAAAGCACATATTTGTCCCAATTAATGCGGATGCCCGAGAATTGACTAGGCAGTCTAAAACAGTCAATGCCAGCCAAAGGGACGAAGAGGCATTTGCAACATAGAGCAGTGAGTCGTCAGTGTACAGGGATTGTTTCTCATCTATTGGTCCCATGACTATGCCCCTCACCCTGGTTCTGCCCTAAGGAGAATAGCCAGGGGCTCCAAAGCCAAGGCAAACAGACCAGGGGACAACCCTGGCGCATGCCACGGCCCAAGGGAAAGCACTCGGGAGAGATTGCCATTAGTCCAAACTCTAGCCTGTGGGTGAGCGTAAAGCATTCACAACCAGGACAAAAATTGAGGACCAAACCCAAAACCTATCAAGACAGCCCAAAGGTAGTTCCGCTCAACCGATTTTAAGGCCTTCTCAGCACTGAGAGAGGCCACAACCCTCGCACCTTCTGAGACTGCCATAGACATATGTGTATGAAGCCGTCTTATGTTAATGTCTGTTCCTTTCCCTGGCATAAAGACCGTCTGATCCGGGTGAACCAGGGCTGTTATAACCGTATTTAACCGGTTAGCCAATATTTTAGACAGGAGTTTCATGTCCATGTTCAGCAGAGAGATAGGGCGATAGGAGGAGCATCGGGTAGGATCACAACTATCACTGCCTTGCTCATAGAACCCGGAAGCGAACATGCCGCCAGAAACCCAACCAGCATGGAATGTATATGAGAAATCAAATCTTCTGCATAGGTTTTGTCAAATTCAATCGGAATCCTATCTGGGCCAGGGGTTTTACTCAATTGGAGCGTCCCTAGCGCATTCTGTACCTCCTTCACTGTAATGGGTACATCTAACTTGTTACGATATGTATCAATCGGAACCAGGAAATATGTCCACTAAAAAGGAGTTTAGCACACTATCCTCATATGTCACTCGAGAACTGTAGAGAGCCCGATAGTAGGAGGCAAAGCAGTTGTTAATCTCTGCTGTAGCAGAGAGCATGGTCCCAGAGGGGTCAAGCATTTTTGATATAGTAAGTCCAGCCATCTGTTCCCTAGATAACCAAGCTAGCAGTCTCCAAGTTTTTCCCCCCTGCTCGAAAATGCATTGGGATAGGTAAAGCAGCTTTTTTTTCGTCAGGGTCGTTCTCAGAAGGAGCATTTTCCTAGTCAGGGTCTGCAGTCCAGCATAATGCTATGGGTCTTTGGTATGAATGTATAGAGCTTTTTGAGTACTGGTCTCAGCCTCTGCCCTAGTCATCTCGGACCTTTGTATTTTCTTCTAACTTTGGCATCCCACACATTAGCATTTGAAGCTGTATCAGGATACACACTCCAATAGGTAACCAATTGAGATTTGAACTGAGACTCAACTGCCATATCAGTAACCCAAAGCCTAGAGATCCTCCATACCCCTTCTGATGGGGCAACGGACAGGTCCAGGTGCAATAGCAACAGCCAGGACAGACACCCCAGCAAAAGCCAAGTTGATACGGAAAATGTTTTGTAGGAGGCAGAATGACAAGTGTAAGCATGAGAATGCGTACGTCCAGTTGCGTCAGGAGGGGGGGGGGCTGGAGCCCCGAATGGGTCCCCAAAAAGCCCAGAGTCTCAGCCATTTATAAAACAATTATTAGCCCCGAGACACCCGAGAGAGTAAAGCGATGCACTGCGCATGAGCGGGGATCGATCCTAGCAGCGCTGTCAGGAAAGGCTTTCCAGCAACCAGAGTGACAGAAGATTACCTGTGCGCAGGATCCCTATTAGAAGAGCCGTTCAGCGCATTTAATGAGCAAGCTACATAGTTACATAGTTAGTAAGGTTGAATAAAGACACCAGTTCATCCTAAGTGAGTGCGGGTGCGTGTCTACATTTTTGTCCCTATCCCTATACATTGTGTCTCATTAAGATGCTCATCTATTATATTATTATTTATTTAAGGTGCCCATATAGCGCCATCAACTTACGCAGTGCTCCACACATATATTGCACACTCACATCGGTCCCTACGGCATGCAGTCCGCCCGTTCCGGGCCACGTCTGATCTGCAGCAGCTCAGAGTGAGGGCAGTCCTGTGTCATGTGACTGGACGGGCGGACTGCATGCCGCAAAGAAACAGCGGGTGCCCCCTTCCAGGCTGACACATTGGAACCATCCCTCATTGGAGCGCTGCACATACTGGCGGATCCGGACGCTACCATCCAGCTGTCCCTGCAGAGGGCTGTATCTGCATGCTCACGAGACCTTGCTATCAGGGAGGTCCATCATTCCTGGTAAGGGTCCATCTGTAAATATCCTCTGGAGTCATTGCCTGTCTGGATATCCCTTCACATCAGTCTTTCTTCTTCTTCACCTGTATTGAGCATCTCTAAGGACCTGTGGATATGCGATCCTTCTTTTAAAGGGACTGATACATCTTTACTGAACTTTCCTTGAGGAACTTTATTTTCCTATTTCAGTCATCATTATCTTTTCACTATCATTACTTTCACTATTCAGGATATTCTTGTTACGCACAATACATGCATGTATTTTTTCGTACCAGCAGTATGGGTACTTAGTTTTTTATCATCACTTTTTATTATCATTGGATTGCAAGCACACTTATTGTATTTGTACACGGAATTAGCCTGTCTTTTTCTTTGCCACCCTAAGTCCCCCTGCTAATACCTGAAATGAGAGTACACCCAGAATCAGCCAATGTATACGTCCTCACAGGGTAACTTCAGCTTCAAGTGTCCTGTGTTCCTTATAATTCATTCAACTTCACAGCTGTCACAGCACTTCAACCGATAAATCTTCCCATTTCAACAAATAAATCTTTCCGGGCTCAAGTATCAGCATGTCCATTAGTGTACATCATATTTCACCCATATGTCAATGACGAAACTTGGTGGCTAAGCGAGTTTTACTCTTTAAAAATGATTTGCTTAGGAATGTTCTTCCATAAAAATTCATATTTAAAGCATAAGTGCACATTTTTCTCACATAACGGCCCTGCGCATTGTTTAGTGCTTACAAAGAGGCGAATATGTTTCTCCCATCATTCATTAAGGAGAAATTATGGCCAGCTTTTTCCACTATGGAATGAGGTAATCTTATTAACTTGCAGAGTTCCCTAGAGCTCCACACACTTCTTTTCAGCCTCGTGTAGCTTTTTATTTATTACACCATGCATTATCTAGTTGTTTCAAAGTAGAGATGGAATATGTGAAAGGAAACCACAAAGGTGCTGATGTATGAGAAGTATAAAAAAGGGAAAATTTCTGGGGGTCATACAAAGAAGTATTTTATATACGACCATATTGTCAATTGATTCATCATCCAGTAGAAAAATACAATGGGAGGGTAATAAAGATTGTTTGATTCGCCAGACATTTAAAGTAGAATCCCAGCCTAAACTTAAACAGGATCTTTAGTCTTTTTAAAAAAAATACAAATGCTGTCTCTGCTAACTTTTATTAACCACTACAGGGAATTTTTACTCCCTTACTGCCCAGGCCAATTTTCAGCTTTCAGTGCTGACACACTTTGAATGATAATTGCGCAGTCATGCCATGCTGTACCCAAATGAATTTTTTTTATCATTGTTTTACCCACAAGTATAGCTTTCTTTTGGTGGTATTTAATTCCTTCTGGTTTTTTTTTTTTGCTAAAAAAACCAAAAAAGCCTGAAAATTTTGAAAAAAAAGTTTTTTGTTTTAGTTTTTGTCAGAAAATTTAGTAAATAAGTAATTTTTCTCCTTCACTGATGTGTGCTAAAGAGGCTGCACTAATGGGCACTGATAGGCTCCACTGATGGGCACTGATAAGGTGGCACTGATGAGGCGGCACTGAAGAAGTAGCACTGATGAGGCGGCACTAATATACAGCACTGATAGGTGGCACTGATGGGCACTGATAGGGGGCACTTATGGGAAAAAATAGGTGGCATGGATAGGCAGCACTGATGGGCGGCACTGATGAGCAGACACTGATGGGCACTGAAAGGCAGCACTGACTTGCATCACTGTTGGGCACATTTTGGTGTCACTGATGGGCACTGTTGGGGCTACACTGATAGTCAGTGCCCTGATTATCTGAACAGGTCTTCCCTGTGAGGAGATGCCGCTGATCGGCTCTCCTATCCTTACACTCTGTCACTGTGAGGCAAGGAGAACTGATAAAAGGCATCTCCTTGTGCACATGTGATCAGCTGTGATTAGACATAGCTGTTCACATGGGAAAATAGCCAAGTCATCGTCCCTTTACCGAGATTGGGGTTGCGGTGTGTTCCAGGGATACATCGTTTCCACGATCACATGCTGCATGCCCCCGCAGACGCATGATCACGGTGAGACTGGGTGACGTCATATGAGATCAGGCCAGAACAAGAGAGCCTATAGCTCTCTGTCATTTGTCTACATGGTGGGTGGAAGGTGGTTAAAGAGACACCTACCTGTCTAGGAATCCAGTGCTGTTCTCCCCCGGGCCAGCTCTTTGTCGATCTTTGGGTGCTACTGATGCTACCATGTTATCTGTAAAAAACTGGCTGTAAATCCTTGTGGCTTCACAACCGGCTCCCCACTGCACACGCGCGAGACGCGCTGCGCCCTGTGAATGGTCCTGCAGACTCCTGGGACCTGACATGTGTCCCAGAAAGTTGCAGACGGAGGGTTGGGGGGGCAGAACGGAGGCTTCCGGTGGGATCACCTAAGTGATTTTAGCGAAAGTGGAAGCAGGTACCTACTAGAAATAGGTATCAACTCCCCCCAAATAAAAGTACCAAAAGTGCTAGAGGAGAGGGAGAGGAGGAACATCAGTGGGATTTCCTTTTGGGTTCCACTTGTCTGAAAAATATCCCCTCCCCCTCCACACCTATGTTGAGTAACCTGTGTAAGGAAGATGTATATACTTACCTATTTTCAGCCTACTCCAGTCTGGTCATGTGATCCAGCTCACCTGTATGGCTGCAGGGGAGAGGAAGGAGTACCGACAACAGCTGGAACAGCTGGCCGTTATTGAGCATTCTCTCCTCTTTCCTGCAGCCGTTGCTGACTGGCCCAGACCTAACCACTTCCATCTACAACAACAGGCTGTCATCTTCCCTAGACGTACTTGCTCCTATTTCTACATGCAGAACCAGGCCCCATCTGCCACAACCCTAGCAAACAGACGACACCAAAAGTTTCAAGAAACGCAGCCATGCTCTTGAGCGAGCATGGTGTAAATCTAAATCCCTGCAAGACTTTACCCTTTACAAATCTGCCCTTCTCAAATACTCCTGCCTTCACATTGCTAAACAAACCTACTACAACACTCTCATCAAAACCCTCTCACCCAAACTAAAATGGGCACAGTCGTAAAAGAATGTGTAGGTGATTCAGCGCAACACAAATATATAAATAAATGGATAAACTGCACAGCTTAAAAGTGAAATAACAATCCCCTAGTGGGGTAGAGCAATAAATAAAACATAGATGAGGTGCAGCATGGTGAATAAGTGCTAATCAATAAAAATCATTCAAATAGAAGCACAAAACAAAAACTGTGACTGGTGGGTGAACATGCGTTGCTAGGTGATCTGGTGACTGTTCGTGGTAACGGTTACCCACTCGGGGCTCCCAGAACTCTCACCTCTATGGCACAATAAAAGTGCCTGTGTGCTTCCAGTGGGTCTGTGGTTCCTCTGGTGCAGTGATGATGATGGCGTCCTGGTGCTTCTGGAGGGAGGGGGTCGTCACTTCCACCACTTGGCAGGGCCTCTAATCCACAATAGGGGTGCTTGAGTGCCTCCAATAGGTCTATGGTCACTCCTCTGCAGTGATGCTGATGGTGTCCTAATCCTTCTGGGGGTGAGGGCCGTCACTTCCTCCAACTGATAAGCTCCCTTTATCTCCAACACACCAGACCTGTCTGCTCCCCAGGATGCAGAGCCATCTCACCCAAACCTCGTCAACTCTTTTCTACCCTTAATTCCTTACTTCACCCCCCACTGCCCCTACCCACCAACTTGCTTACTGCTCAACAGATTTCCAGCTATTTCAAAAGCAAAATCGACACAATTCGCAAGGAGATATCCAGCATTCAACTTTCTCCCTTACCCAACACATCAGGTCCAACACCACACTCAATAGTCTCCTCCTTCTGCCCCATTACCACTGATGAAGTTGATAAACTCCTCTCCATGGCCCACCTCACCACCTCTTCCCTGGACCCTGTCCCCTCACAATTACTGCAACCACCTTCCCACTCTATCCTAAACTCCCTAATCCACATCTTCAACCTCTCCCTCTCCTCCGGCACCTTTCCTTCCCCGCTCAAACATGCAATGGTTACCCCATACTTAAAAAAACCCTCACTAGACTCCACCTGTTTGAACAACTTAAGACCCATCTCCCTGCTCCCATTTGCCTCCAAGCTCATCGAACGCCTTGTCCATAACCGAATGAGTCGCTACGTCACAGACGACAACCTTCTTGACCCCCTACAGTCCGGCTTCCATCCACAATATTCCACTGAAACTGCACTACTAAAATTCACCAATGACCTACTAACTGCTAAAATCAATGGCCATTACTCGATACTCATACTCTTAGACCTCTCTGCTGCCTTCGACACAGTTGACCACCTGCTCCTCCTCAGCCACTCCTTTGGCCTCTGTGATTCTGCTTTATCCTGGTTCCCCTCCTTCCTATCTCAGTGCACTTTTAATGTCACTTACAACTCCATCTCTTCCGCTCCTCTTCCTCTCTCTGTTGGGGTACCCCAAGGCTCCGTCCGTGGTCCCCTCCTATTCTCGCTCTATACCTCTTCCCTGGGTCAGTTGATAACCTCCCATGGCTTTCAATACCACCTCTATGCTGACGACACCCAGATCTATCTCTCCACTCCTCAACTCACCCCCTCGATCTCCTCATGGATCTCAAACTTACTGAATGACATATCAGTATGGATGTCACACCACTTTCTCAAACTCAATCTTTCTAAAACTGTGCTTGTTATATTTCCTCCTTCCCGGTCCCCCCCATGACTTTACCATTAAGATCAACAGCACAACCATTGGTCCCTCCACACATGCCAGGGTGCTGGGTGTAATCCTTGACTCTGACCTCTCCTTCAGCCCCCACATCCAATCACTGGCTAAATCCTACCGCCTTAACCTCCGCAACATCTCCAGAATTCAACCCTTCCTGACCAATGACACCACAAAGCAACTTATTCACTCCTTGATTATTTCCCACCTTGACTACTGCAACTCTCTCCTTAATGCCCTACCCTTATGCAGGCTATCCCCCCTTCAGTCTATTATGAATGCTGCTGCTAAACTAATACACCTCACTAACTGATCCGAGACTGCTGCCCTCTCTGCCAATTCCTTCACTGGCTTCCCCTACCCCACCGTATAAAATTCAAAATGCTAACCACAACATACAAGGCCATCCACAACATCGCCCCCAGCTACATCACCAACCTCATCTGCAGATATCACCCTAATCGTCCCCTCCGCTCCTCCCAGGACCTCCTGCTCTCTAGCTCCCTTGTTACCTCCTCTCATGCTCCCCTTCAAGACTTCTCCAGAGCCTATCCCATCCTCTGGAATTTTCTGCCCTGGTATATCCGATCAGCCCCTAACCTGTCCACCTTTAGGAGATTCCTGAAAACTCACTTATTCGGGGAAGCCTATCCCACACCCACCTAACAACTGCCCAAGCCACCCCCATCAAATCATTCCCTGCATCTATTACCTTTTGTACCACCACCCCCTCCCTTTAGAATGTAAGCTCTACGAGCAGGGCCCTCCTGTCCTTTTCCTTTCTGTATTGAACTGTACTGTAATTGTGCTGTCCCCCCTCTACATTGTAAAGTGCTGCGTAAACTGTTAGCGCTAAACAAATCATGTATAATAATAATAAATCTTACTTACATAGGTTAGTCAGCATAGATTTTGGGGGGGGGGGGGGGGGCATTTTTAAGACTAGTTAGTCTTAGGCTGGAAATCTTCTATAATAATATTAATCTACCTCCTTTCGTACAATTGGATCTTCTGTCCAGACTGATCAGAATACTTTTGATTAAATCAATTGGTTTTACTCAGAATTGATCAATGACGTAGTATTTGTCTTTTCGATAAATCCCAGAACCAATCATATTGTCTAACTCTGTGAAGAATCGTTGGATCAGACCATTATGTGTTTGGCCACCATTATGGTGGACATATAGTACATGCTTTAATTGTATCATTCATTCATTGTGTGATTCGATCAAAACTATTCAATTGGAAATCAAATAGACATAATTTCCCTTCTGATCTATTTAAAATTCATTTAGATTAGAGTCAATCAAAATGAGTTTATGAGCAAGGGTGGAAAATGTTTGATCATTTTGCATCAATCAGCAGCACTGACATGCTTTGGTCATGAAGTTGATTATATTTTGTTTACTCCAATTGGGAGATCGCATGGTGAAAACAAGGATGTGATTGATAACTTAAGATCATATCTTCCAACTATCAATTGAAATCCACTTCCCCGCTTGTGGCATATCAATTGAATGGGTTGTTGACTATTGATCTGTTATTCTTTTCAGAAGAGATCGGCCTGAAAAAACAAAATATCATAATTTCATACTAGGGCCAATCATAGACAAGAGCCAATAAACCTACCAGCATGTCATTGGAGTGCAAGAGGAAACCAGAGTACCCAGAGAAACCCACACAAGTACAAACATCCATGCAGGTAGTGTTCTGACTGGGACTTGAGCCATGGACCCCAGAGCAACAAGGACAATTTTTTTCCCTGCAAATTGGGAATCAATCACTTGGAATCAGGAATGTGCAGGATGAGATTTTCAAGAGTCTGTAGGCTCACAACTCTTAGGACCCATCTCTGTTAAACATGTTTTCTTTCTTTCTTTTTCCTGGCTGGTCCTAAACAATGTTAGAATATTATGACAATGTGTAAAAAATACGAGATGGCTATTCCTACTGATGATGAAAAACAAATTTGTGGCCAATAATTATGTAGGGAAAAGCCACCTTTTCAACTTTGTTTTTATGTACCACAACTTATTCACACCTTTCTGTCACTAAACAGAAAAGAGACAAACCATCTTAGGGGGTCACTGAATGCCACAAAAAAATCAACAAAATAAAATATATGAGACTGTATCAAAAAGAACTGGCGAAAAAGTAGCAAAAACATCAATTCTGTGTCATTTGTTAGCATAGTAATAATTCCCCTGCACAGCATGCTGTTCTGCATAAAGTCTACTCTAAATGTTTAGCTCAATGCATTTTTGTTAAAAAGAAATCAGATATAAAGGTATTTCAAACATCTGGCATACATAGTACAGTCAAAACAATTGCTCTGACATTTTATCATGTACAAATGGACAACTGGAGATAAGGCTTTTTTTTTTTTTTTTTGCAAAGTCTAACTTAAGAGCAGGTAATAACTATTTTTTCAGGACTTCTTTTTTTCCTTTTTACTGCTACTCTTTTCCAGCATGAGACTTGTAAGTTAAAGTAACAAGTAAAGTAATCTAAAAGCAGGGACTGAGGCCGAGGCTAAATAAACGGAAAATAGTAAAAGGAGAAAAGAAAGAGGAAAAAGGGTAAAGGGAATGAAAGGTATTAGGCAAGAGTGTATAGGGAAGAGGGAGAAAGAATGAGTTAAGGGAAGGGGGAAATGAGAGTAGGAACTAACACAAGAGGTACCACACAAATGGTAAGGTAATATCCACTTCAAAGGTCCAGATAAGAGCCTCCCTATACAAAAGGTAAAAAGTTATCTCAGTCAATGAATGTTATATTTGTAGCTCCCTCCTAGTTCAGAGTAGGCTGCTTGTAAGGCAGGTGCAGTCTATATTCTCCACTGAAGAAGAGGCTCTACTAGGTGGGAGAGGAAGTTGAGAGGAGCTTGGCTCTATATTTCCTTGGCCACACAGTAGCAGCTATCCGATTCGATACTGGTGCCATGCCATGTGGCTCTGGCTGCCATCCTGGGTCGGGCAGAGTCCATTAAATACTCCGGCTCCCGGGCTTGGCGCGCTTTTTGCGAGCGGCTAGCATAGGGAAAGGAACCCAGGGACAATACTGGAAAAAGGGACAGATTTCAAAGGAGAAAAAGGACAGTGCAGGGACTCTGGCTACCTTCCAGGAAGCCTTCCCTTTTGGGTGTGGCAGACTGTCCTCATCTTCCATTCTGCATCTTGGTGGTCCACGGCTGTCTCAGTTGTAAGTAACTCCAGTTGGGTGTACTCCCCACTGGGCCTGTTGTTTTGCTGAAGTGTTCTACTATACACTGTTACTGCCGAAATCGGACTCTTTGTGTATTCTGGCTGCCTCACTACGTTGCACCTAATCCACATTCCAGGTAAATTTAGTTCAAGTCCTCTGCAAACAGTGGAGCAGGGATTGATTGCTTAGCACTGTTCAGTGTTTCACAGGCTGCTGTGCTTCTACTTCCCCCTGTCTTCTAAAGAGAAGTTTAGTGGGAGGGAGAGCAGAACAGGCAGCCTAAATGTTTATGAGACTCCAGCCAGTACTCGGGGAGGTGTGCCCAGAAGGTGGAAGGAGAGCCCATAAGTAGCATGAGGCCTGGCAGCAGATAGAAGAGTTCCCAGGTTCTGTACAGCAGGAAGGGACCCTTGTTTCCCGGGATCTCTGTCTCTGGGGCAGAGAAAGCTAGAGGAGCCAAGGTGAAGGCATTGAGGTCCCAGGTAGGCTTAGCTGAGGGTCTACTGAAGAACCTTCTCAAATGCTGAGCTGAGCCAGCTGAGAGTTGGAGGGAGGAGGCCCAACCATCTGGGGGCTGAGTAATTGACCCCACTTTTTAGAGGAGTAGTGCAAAACAGCCAGGAGCAGTGCAATATTGCTGGACACTTACCAAGTACACCCAGGAGTTGTACAATACAGTCAAGATAATGCAGTGTAACCAGAGGTTGTACAATACAGCCTGAATTTTGTACAGAGCAGCCAGAAGGCAAGCAATCCTCAAGTTGTATGGTTCTACATTTCTGAGGTATCCCATGCTCCCCATCCCTATCCAAGTTCCTGCTCCAATAACCCTAAAAAAACCCTAAACTGATCTTTTGAGCCAAAGGAAGCATGCTGAAAATGCTGTGTGCCTGTGTGTGTGTGTCCTGCAGGGGAGGGGGGAATAGGACCAAACTACCAGCAGTTACCGCGGGGGTAGCGCTACATATAGGTATGGCGTCTCTGTGGAAGATAGGAGAATGAAAAAGCTCACAAAATTTTCTGAAATGTTTCATGGTTTTAATTTGCATTGCTATGAGCTTTTCAAAGAACATAACTTGGTGCTTAACTTCTGCAAAGGGAATTGTGGACTTCTTCCAAGCTCTAGCTATCACTCTCTTGGTCTCCACAAAGATATGAGTGACCTATTTAAACTGGCATATTTCAGGTTTTTTATTTAACAGGAGTTGATCTAGGTTTTTGCAGAAAGTAGTTCATCATAAATTTTTATAACTACTGAGGTGCTGATCTCTTTTCTAAAAAGTAAAGTGCTTTAAAGTAGAATAACTGCTTGAAATCCCATAGCCTTCAGCCTATAGACCATAGTGTAGCTTGAAATAGAAAGATCATTTTTAAAGACAATGCAGTGTATCTAAAGACAAAAGGGAATGGCTAGGAGTTTGGTCAGGTTTTTATCGCTGTCTTTGTCTTAAAACGGTATAATTCACCTTATATGTCCTATTGACCATTGTCACTGGAAATGAAAATCCTAACTTTTGAGAGGTCACCAGAACAGGAACAGAGGGTCTTGCAGTGGTGACACCTGTTCTGGTGACCACTTCTTATAAAATGATATCTACCAATTGGAAGAGATTTCTTCTCACTTCAGCCTGTGTATAGGGGGCTGAAAAATGAAGAGAAATCTCTCCAATGGCACAGGCCAATAAAAGACAAGTTTTAAACTTTCCCTACTATATTCGAAAACTACAAAAAAGTTTTGGCTTTAGATATACATTTAGTTATAAAACGGCTTGTGTAGCAATTTTAAATGTTATATCCGCTCTAGCAAACTGGAGTTCCCCTTAAAAAAATGTCAATGCAGTGGATCCATTTATTCACCTTGATTTTGCGCTTTCAATAACACATTATTTTCTTCTATAAAATGGATGTAAATCTTGAGCTGGTTTGTCCTTCATCTTTTCTCTTTTAGAAGATTTCACTTCCAAGTCTACTTGGACATTGGCAATAAAAATAAAAAAAATCAATGTAAGACTCTTCGTAAAAGACATTTGCTCCCTACGTGTGGGGCATTCACTCGACCTTGTGTTGAACTTGTCAACAGACAATCTCACATCATTAGAGTTGGATGTTTGTAATGCTTTCTATTAAAGACATTCCCTGGAGTGTTTGCATGGCTGTAGAGATGCTGCAGTCTTGGAATACTCCCCCCTGTCAATCTTCCGCACACTATATAAAGTCATAGGGTTTGAGGGACTGTGTAGAGTGTAGCAGGAGTGTGTGGCATTAATCATATAAAATGTAAGGCTTGTCATGTATGCACGCAATTGTGACCATCTACTGTATGCTTGCTATGGTTTCTTAGTGGTCATCATAAAAGGCATGAAGTACAAGGATCCTGGATGCTACCTGCATGGAGCTTGTATATTCTTAAATCCTAAAGGTTCTTGGTAAATTAACTGGCTTCTGACTAAAATTGACAGGTGTGACTGATATACATAATCCTCTATAAATTTAAGTGTTTGTTACCCCAGCATTTCATATTCCTGATATGTGCCTGCTGTACCATGTACTTGTATGGAAAACCTGTTCTGTTCTTTGTATTGCTTCCTTTATGTGAAATCCCTGTTGTTCCTACCAGTCACTCTGCTTTTCTATTAGAAACTGACCACACTAAGCAGGAGAACACACTGTGGTCCGTTCTCTAGCTCTGCTGGGAGTTCAGCCTGCTCCCCAATGATCAGACTTGTCCTGACACGCCTCCCTTGCACAGCCTTTCACCGAAGAATTCAGTGCACTGTTGCTTCTTCTCCCACAGCTCTTATGCAACTGAGAACAGAGATTATGTGATCACTTATAGAAAAGGGGAAAAAAAAGTATTTATAATGTTTTCTTTAATATCTATACAGAAATGTTTTGCCTTTCATTTCAGTTTTAAACTGAATGGGTTGTTTTACAAGGTGAACGCTTACAATCACTTTAATGAACTAAAAATGGGAGCTGATGTTGAAGAGTGCCTCTTTCCAAGGCAAGACGTCTTAAAGTAGAACTGTTGCCAGGATATCAGCATTCAAATATTTACATATTCTTAATGCTCTGATCCAGCTAGGGTTCACCCCCCATAATCTATTACCTTTACCACCCTCTTAGACCCCTTTCACACGAGCAGTCCGATTGGGTCCGTCTGTCCGATTTTTAGGTGGACCCGATCGGACCCTCCGTTCTCCTCTATGGGGCAGCAGATGTAAACAGACATGTGTCCGTTTACACCCACCTACATCCAATCCCGTCAGAAGGCGATCTGTTCCCCTCCATCAGGCTAATCAGATCAGAGGGCATTCAGGTATAGATGGACAGCCAGTCCATTTACTTCTGACTGCTCATAGAGCAGAGCGGGCTGTGTCCATGTCTGCTCTGCATAAGCAGAGCAGACATAGACCTGTCAACTGCCCGCTCCGCTCAGCAGAGGATCAGCAGACAGATCCCCTGCTGAAAAAAATTGGATCCGGTCCTTGTGAAAGGGGCCTAACTGATCGCTGCAGCAAAAAATAAATAAATAAAGTAATATAAAAGCTGCAACAGCTCACCTAAATCTGTGGTCTTGTGATTTACCAGGTCTCGAGTCTTCCATTAAACACAGCAGAGTGAGAGGGCCCTTTTTCAAGAGCCCACTGCGCTAATTGGGTGACATGGAGACCTTCTATTAGCTCTCAGAGGTGGCACTCCCTTAGACTGCATGGCGTGATGACATCACCATGATGCAATTGGTCGGCGGCGGGCAAAGAGTGCAGCACTAGATCACTAGTCTTGAATCCTGTAAGAGGCACCAGTGAGGAACATTCTGGTAAGTAAAAGTAAAAAAGGGGATATGTGTTCCTTAAACATCATGTTTTTTTTTTTAACCTTTGTGAAATAGCGAGAGGTTTTTACTGCTGTGTCCCAGTTGAGAAGACTCACTGTCACTTTTTGTCATAGTGATCAATGTCACTATGATTGAAAGAGAGGGAAAATCCTAACTTATTAGAATAGAGGGGAAATTGTTCAATGAGGACACTTGTTGAAGTGACAGCTGAGTATCAGGGGATTTTAATCACTTTTGAGCAGGGGCGTTGCTAGGTGGGAAAAAGACCAGGGGCTTCAGCTCAAAGTCCGAGCCTGGCACCGGGGGAAGGGGGGGGTTGGGAGGTGTTGTATGGCGGGAGGGGGGGTAAGCTCACTTGCTAGTTGCCGTCTGGCTTACCAGTGCCCATCATTGCAGACCACTAAAAAGCGTCCTACCTGACCCACATTGACCTACCTGACACACACTGACCATTACGCTGACCTTCCTGACACACTGACCTACCTGATGCACACTGACCTACCTGACCCACACTGACCTACCTGACACACACTGACCTACATGACACACACTGACCATTACACTGACCTTCCTGACACACTGACCTACCTGATGCACACTGACCTACCTGACCCACACTGACCTACCTGACACACACTGACCTACATGACACACACTGACCATTACACTGACCTACCTGACACACACTGATCATTACACTGACCCACACTGACCTACCTGATGCACACTGACCATTACACTGACCCACACTGACCATTACACTGACCTTCCTGACACACTGATCTACCTGACTCACACTGATCATTACACTGACCCACACTGACCTACCTGACACACACTGACCATTACACTGACCTAAATGATGCACACTGACCTACCTGACCCACACTGACCTAACTGACCCACTCTGACCTACCTGACCATTACACTGACCTACCTGACCCACACTGACCTACCTGACCCACACTGTCCTACCTGACACACACTGACCTGCACTGACCTACCTGACCATTACACGTCAGACTTCAGGTGACCTCCTCCTGCAGCTCAGCCGTAGTGAGAGGCGCGCCCATCCCATTAGACAGCTGGCAGGTAGCCAGAGACAGAAGAGGAGAGTTGCTCGCCCGAGCGCCAGGTGGGGATTTCATAGTGCTCGACGCGGCCGCATTGGTGGTCCCGCCTTCTGGAGCCTGCAGCGCCTATGAAGGACGCCACAAGTCCCGCGGTCCCAGCATTGGACCAGTGGGATGTCCATCATAGGCGCTGCAGGCTCCAGAAGGTGGGACCTGCTATGACACTCAGCCGCGCTCGGAGTAAGATTGGTCCTGCTCGGGCTCAGGGCTGATAATAGAATTGTGAATGGCCAAGACGCAGGGTGGGGGGGTGTTGTGTGGCGGGAGGGGGGGTAAGCTCACTTGCTGGTTGCTGCCTGGCTTACCAGTACCCATCAATGCTGACCACTAAAAACTGACCTACCTGACCCACACTGACCTACCTGACCCACCCTGACCTACCTGACACACACTGACCTACCTGACGCACACTGACCATTACACTGACCTACCTGACCATTACACGTCAGACTTCAGGTGACCTCCTCCTGCAGCTAAGCCATAGTGTGCGGCGCGCCCATCCCAGTAGACAGCAGGCAGGCAGCCAGAGACAGGAGAGGAGAGCCGCCTGCCCGAGTGCCGAGCAGGGATCTCATAGTGCTTGACACGGTCGCATTGTAATTCCCGCCTTCTAAAGCCTGCAGCACCTTTGATGGATGTCACACGTCCCGCGGTCCCGGCATTGGACCAGTGGGACATCCATCATAGGCGCTGCAGGCTCCAGAAGGCGGGACCTGCTATGTCACTCGGCCGTGTTTAGAGTCAGATCGGTTCCTGCTCGGGCTCGGGGCTGATAATAGAATTGTGAATATCCGAGACCCCGGGCTTTTTGGGAGCCCACTCGGGGCTCCAGCCCCCCTCAGACGCCACTGCTTTCAAGAGATTTCATCTCACTTCCTGTTGTGTCTCAGGCCCAGTTCACACTGGTGCGACATGCGCTCCGACTTTGGGAGCACACGCCGCATGACAAGTCACAGCCCATTAAGTGCAATGGAACCATTCTAATAGGAGCGACTTGAGTTTGCCGAAGTCGCGATGGGATGTCAGCTTCAAAGTCGTGTGAAAGTCAGGCGACTTTGAAGTCATGGCAGTGTGAACCGGGCCTCAAGGACACAATGTTCACAATGGGAAAGAGATGACAAAAAAGCCAGATGGAGGCTTAATCCTTTACCTGCTCTACCCAAACTGACTAGAAAAATAATTGGCTTGAGATGTGCGTTAAGACCTTAGTGCTGGTTATTCTGCAGCTCCTAATAAAAAATGCATGTAAACTAATATCAAACAACTTTAATAGATTTATTATTATTTGCTCTGCTTAAAGTTATCAAAAAGGCAATCTGACCTCAAGAGAAGAGGGCTTGGAGAAGTTCTCTAGTTACAAAAAAAGCAGCATGATCCTATCAAAGCTGTCAGTGTCCTCATTAATGTTGCAGTGCAATAAATTGCCTAAGAACTAAAGTGCTTCAATTTTGAATAATTAGCTGCAGTGACCAGGCACAGAACAGCACAGGTCTCCTGACTTCATTCAGCTTTTCTACTACAAAACTGGAGAATCAAATAGTACAGTAAATCCTATTTAAGTTCTTGGTTCAATACAGCTATCCTTTAAATGCACCCCCAGCAACACTTCAAGTCTTAAAGCGGTGTTCCACCCAAAATCTGCTTTAAGGACACCTGACATGCCACATCTGGCATGTAATTTTTTTTGGGGGGACAGGTACCCATCTCCTACTTCTGCTCATGGTGCCGCGGCGCCGGGCAGAAGTTCTCCTCTTCCCTCTCTGCAATCTTAGGGGCATGTCACATGCCCCTAAGATTGCCCAGCCATTCAGAACGCGCAACGTGACTCGCGCATGCGCAGTGCGCACCCGGCTGTTAAGCCACAAGCTGTCACAGCCAGCCATGGGACAGGTGAGTGTCTGTTTATTAAATGTCAGCAGCTACACTTTTTGTAACTGCAGACGTTTAATAAACACAGAAATGGATAGAATTCCGCTTTAAGCTATGTATACATGCACAGTTTTTTTTTCAACCAGCGGGTTGAACAAAAAAAAAAACAACATAGCCCCGCATTCAAACAAACAATGTGGATGTAGGGATCTCCCCACTGCACTATTGTATTTTGACAACGGGGCTCATCATCCCCGATCAGAATTTACATATCAGTTTATTAAATGCTGGTTTCACAGCATGATCATTTGACAGAAGCCAGTTGAAACAGGGGTACACACAGAGTGAAATTCAGCCAGTTCTTTCTGAACTGACCAATTTCCAGTATGTGTGTACCTGGCTTTGTACTTACCTATCCTCACTTTTTCCAGAACTTCATGGTGTTGCCCACTCTCTAAATGTCTCTCAGCCAGGCAGTGCTAAGTAAGAAAATGTCTATTCATTGTTATGAAAAGCCTTTCCATAAGACTTTTTATTTTGGTTTTTTTTAAGGCTAAGTTCACTTTTTTTCAAAATTCCAGCTCCAATATAGCATTAATGTACTTCTTTTGCAGAAATAAAACATCTTTCAATTTATTCTACACACGCTTACCTCACTGTCCTCATGGCTGTTTAAAAACACTTCTAAATTACTTCTGCCTTACTTCCTGGACAGACTTTAGGCCATGACACAGGAAGGAGTTGACCAGCTTACCCCATTAGCACACACTCTGCATCATTCACCCTTCTACCTACCCACCCACTTCCAGGTGCACTTTTTTTAAATGAAATGCAAACAATCAGTGATCACTGTTCTCACTAAATACACAGGCATCAATTTTTTTTTTGACCTCAACTTTCATCTTGTATAGCTCGTTCATTTGGTTTGAGAGTGCTGAGTGATCAGGTGAACTTAGCCTTTAATAGTCACCCTACAAATAAAAGGATCAAATGAAATGACGCAAAAACGCAAAAAAGTAAACATTTGGCAAAAAATTAGTTAGCTGAAATCCAGGAACAAAAACTTTTATTTAAAGCAGAACTAAACTCCCAAAAGGTTGGTTTCATTTTAACACTCCCACCCTCCGCAAGTAGAGTTACGCCAAATGTTTTTTCCTAACAATATTTTACATTTTTAACCTCACCCCCCAACCCCATTCTGGCTTAAGAATGGTCCTGCAGCCTTCTGGGATAATTACATCACATCTTCCAAGTAGCTCTCCCAGAAGGCTAAAGGATTGGCACACAGAGAGGCTGTAGGGTGGTCCAAGAGGAGGGTTCAGCGTGTCATCAGAGCGGCTGTGTGGAGTCCGCAGTGTGGCACATGAATAGCGTATTGCTGCAGAACAATGCTGAATTCATTGTGTGGATGAGTATGTGCTTTGAAGAGCATTACAGCACTGCAGGTAAGTGGAAAAAACATGGGTGGGGCGAGTCGAGTACCGCCCACAGTACATATATGTCATTACTTTGACGTTAAATACCGATGCTATGGCAGCAATTGCCATAACCCCGGTATAATTTTTTTACTGTGAGCAATTTGGCAACTGATAAAAACGTGCCCCCACGGCTTCCCGGTTGTTTCCAAATCTACTGGGGCTGTAGATAATCCCAGAAGCGTTCTATGGCAGCAATTGCCATAACCCCGGTATAATTTTTTACTGTGAGCGATTCTGCAACTGATAAAAACGTGCCCCCGCGGCTTCCCGGTTGTTTCCAAACCTATCGGGGCTGTAGATAATCCCAGAAGCGATCTGATGCAGCCGATGGCTAGGCAGGAAGTTGAGTGAGAGCAAGATTGTCCCCACCTGGCGCTATGCCCTTGGAGGACCGGAGCGACCTCTGACATCACTTCTAGCAAAAAAATACTAATTTAAACTTGCTTTTGAGGTATGGATTTTATAGCACAGTTACATTGGTTCAACCTGGACCAATGTAACTTAGCATATGCATAGCTCCCAACTGTCCCTGATTTCGAGGTACTGTCCCTCATTCAGAAGTCCCTCTGTCCCTCATTTCTCCTCATTTGTCCCTCATTTTGGTCTGATCTTTATAGTTGTGTAGCGCTTTCACCACAAGGGCCGCTGTAATATACGGGTCTTCTGTCAAACACCAGTGATGGCTCACCCTCACCTGGATCCAAGTAACACCAATACACTGTTTAAACTTTTAGCTGGGCTTTATTAGAACTAGCAATAAGCCCTGAAAAGAGATAAACTGATTAACAGAATACCAATATTAAATGCAAGCATATAACACAACTGCTCAGTAAACAGGATTGGTGTTTGTTCACTTTAACCGCCAGTGAGAAGCCTTGCCTGAAATGCACTGAGCGAGTGGTGAACGAAACTGTCAGTTGCGCAATACAAAAAAAATGTTCAACAATTACCCAAAAGTGATATTACTGACTATAAGAGCCTATTTAGGTCTTGTGGGTTCTAGCTAACCACTAACCAGTGGGAATTCTATTCACACACACACACGCAGAGTCTGCCAGCGTTGGGGCCCTTTAAATCCTGTGTTTGAGTACTCAGACTTTTGTGAAGCAATATTTGTAATCCACAGAATGGAAAGGGGTATCTTCGCAAAGTGTCACAGGGTAACAAAGATTAACAGATGTGGGGGGCGTGGCTTAGCCAGCGAACGAGATGGCAGCACACTAGAGGAGCTCCTGTGGATAGACGCAGCCGAAAGCACTTTACCCTGAGCACTTGGATCGGGAGATGGGCAGACTGACTCACCAGACCCCTCACCTCAAAACACGCCGTACCCCAGCCTCGGCCTCTTCCAGAAGCATCTCGGAGTTCCTGAAAACTAAACCCGCAGACCGCGGCAACGTGAAGGAACCCAAGATGGCGGGCGCGCAGCACGAGGAGGACGAGTACAGCGAGGATTCGCAATCCGCACTGGAGGACACAGGTAGGAGTGGGAAACGCCTGAACAAACCCCTAACCTACTCTAACATGTCTGTCTTTGCTGCAGACATTAAAGCAACATTCTCAGCAGCAATCACAGACCTGAAGTCTAATTTACTAGTCCTCTCAGATAAGATGGAAGCAGTGGAAGTGCAGGGGAGACATAGAGACAGAGCCCTTCTCAGACTGGACAAGATCGCTGATACACATGTCTCACATTTCATTGAAATGAACCGACACATAGAGGACCTCGACAATCGGGGAAGAAGGAACAATATAAGGGTGAGAGGGATCCCTGAGTCAGTGGACAGTGACCAAATTATACCTGCCTTGAAGCGTGTTTTCAACAGCCTCTTGGAAAAGCAGGAGGACTCAGACATAGAATTCGTCAGAGCACACAGAGCACTCAGAGCTAGAGGCCCAGACACAGCCCCCCCAAGAGATATAATATGCTGCCTGCAAAACTTTCCCCTCAAGGAAGAAATCATGAGGAAGGCAAGGAGAAATGAACACATAATCTTTAATGGGGCAAACATCATGTTATTCCAAGATCTCTCACAGATCACACTGAGAAACCGCAGGGCGCTTCGACCCCTCCTAGATAGGGATGAGCCGAACACCCCCCGGTTCGGTTCGCACCAGAACCCGCGAACGGACCGCAAGTTCGCACGAACGTTAGAACCCCATTGACGTCTATGGGACTCGAACGTTCGAAATCAAAAGTGCTCATTTTAAAGGCTAATTTGCATGGTATTGTCCTAAAAAGGGTGTGGGGACCCGGGTCCTACCCCAGGGGACATGTATCAATGCAAAAAAAACTTTTAAAAACGGCCGTTTTTTCGGGAGCAGTGATTTTAATGATGCTTAAAGTAAAAAAAAAAAAGTGAAATATTCCTTTAAATATCGTACCTGGGGGGTGTCTATAGTATGCCTGTAAAGTGACGCGTGTTTCCCATGTTTAGAACAGTCCCTGCACCAAATGTCATTTTTAAAGGAAAAAATCTCATTTAAAACTGCTTGCGGGTTTAATGTCATGTCGGGTCCTGGCAATATGGATGAAAATCAGTGAGACAAACGGCATGGGTACCCCCCAGTCCATTACCAGGCCCTTTGGGTCTTGTATGGATATTAAGGGGAACCCCGCACCCAAATTAAAATAAGGAAAGGTCCCTATATACTCTGAACAGCAGTATACAGGCGGTGCAAACAAGACAGGGACTGTAGGTTTGTTGTTAAGTAGAATCTCTTTGTAATTTTGAACATTTTTAACGTGTTTAGCTCCAGCCAAAAAATCTTTTCTAAGCTTTTTGGAAAACATAGGGAAGGGTTATCACCCCTGTGACATTTGTTTTGCGTCTTTCCTCCTCTTCAGAAGATTTCACCTCACTTTTTTGTCCCAATGAAAAATGTTTTTTGAAAATTTGGGTTTTTTTGTGGAACAAGGATTGGAAAGCATCAGTGGAAAGGAGAAATTGTTTTCCCATATTAACTCTTACATGAGAGAATTTCCCTTCCTAGGGGTAGATTTCATCTCACTTCCTGTTGTCTCCTTCCGTTTGCAAGTAGGAGTCGTTTGTAAGTTAGATGTTTGAAAGTAGGGTCCTGCCCTATATACTCAGCAGAAATTTGGGCCTTAGGTGTTGCTGTGGCCAAAACACTGTAAGCCCTCACAGGGCCCTGCTGTGAAATATTAGATCAAGAATTGTAATTACATGCCCCTGTTGAACAGGAGCTGAAAAATTAGGCCTTAGGCACTGGTGCTGGTGCCACAACATTGCAACCCCTCACAGACACTCTAGTTGGAACGCAGGAACGAGCCCTGCTGCAAAGTATTGCATCAAAAATTGTAATTACACGCCCCTGTTAGACAGGGGCAGAAAAATTGGGCCTTAGGCACTGGTGCTGGTGCCACAACACTGCAACCCCTCACAGACACTCTAGTTGGAACGCAGGAACGAGCCCTGCTGCAAAGTATTGCATCAAAAATTGTAATTACACGCCCCTGTTAGACAGGGGCAGAAAAATTGGGCCTTAGGCACTGGTGCTGGTGCCACAACACTGCAACCCCTCACAGACACTCTAGTTGGAACGCAGGAACGAGCCCTGCTGCAAAGTATTGCATCAAAAATTGTAATTACACGCCCCTGTTAGACAGGGGCAGAAAAATTGGGCCTTAGGCACTGGTGCTGGTGCCACAACACTGCAACCCCTCACAGACACTCTAGTTGGAATGCAGGAACGAGCCCTGCTGCAAAGTATTACATCAAAAATTGTAATTACACGCCCCTGTTATACAGGGGCTGAAAAATTGTGCCTTAGGCACTGGTGGTGGCGCCCAGAACCAAAAATGTTCTTACAAGCTATCAGCGTGATGATTGAGGAGGAAGAGGATAATTACTCAGGGATAGTCACTCAGCATCAGCATAGGCAGTCTTTGAAGGGATCTGAAAAAAATTATTCAGTTACATCAGCATCAGGTGCTTGGTAGCTGGTGGTGATCCAAGACTGATTCATTTTTATGAAGGTCAGCCGATCGACCGAGTCAGTGGACAGACGCACCCTGTGATCGGTTACCACGCCTCCAGCAGCACTGAATGTGCGTTCCGAAAGAACGCTGGATGCAGGACAGGCCAGTAGCTCAATTGCATACTGTGCAAGCTCTGGCCAGTGATCCATCCTCAAGACCCAGTAACCCAGAGGATTTTCGGTGGGAAAGGTGTCCAAGTCTGATCTTGCCCCTAGGTATTCCTGCACCATGTAAAACAGACGCTGGCGATGGTTGCTGGAACCGATCATACCTTGGGGCTGCGGACCAAAAAATTGTCTGAACGCATCGGTCAGACGGCCACCTTCTCCACCGCTCCTTCTTTGACTGACCGAAGCCTCAGCAACACGTTGTCCAGAAACAGGAGTTTGTAACCTCCCAGTCTCTGGGAACGCGTTGCACAGACCTTTCTGCAAGGCCTCCCGAAGATGTTTCATCCTCTGCTCCCTCTGCGATGGCAAGATAAGGTCCGCAACCTTACCCTTGTAACGTGGATCAAGGAGGGTTGCCAGCCAGTATTGGTCCTTCTCCTTGATACCACGAATACGAGGATCCTTACGCAGGCTTTGCAGGATCAGGGAGGCCATGCAGCGTAGGTTTGCTGAGGCATTCGGTCCGGAGTCCTCTGGGTCACTAAGGACAACAACGTCCGCAGCCACCTCCTCCCAGCCACGTACAAGTCCATGTGTTCCTTGGGACTGATCCCTTAAAGACTGCTGATGCTGAGTGCCAGGCTCCACCTCCATACTGACACAATCTTCCTCCTCCTCCTCCTCCTCCTCCTCCTCGTCCTCTTCCTGTGTGATCGGCGGGCACGCAGGAACACTGTCTGGATAAAGGGGGCCTTGAGAGCTAAGGAAGTCCTCCTCTTCCTGCCTCTGTTCTGCCTCAAGTGCCCTGTCCATTATTCCACGCAGCGTGTGCTCCAACAGGTGGACAAGGGGGACAGTGTCACTGATGCATGCACTGTCAGTGCTTACCATCCTCGTGGCCTCCTCGAATGGTGACAGGACAGTGCATGCATCCCTGATCATGGCCCACTGGCGTGGGGAAAAAAAACCAAGGTCCCCTGACCCTGTCCTGGTGCCATAGTCGCACAGGTACTCATTTATGGCCCTCTGCTGCGTGTGCAGCCGCTGCAGCATGGCCAATGTCGAGTTCCACCTGGTGGGCATGTCACAGATTAGGCGGTTCTTGGGCAGGTTAAACTCCTTTTGGAGGTCCGTCAGCCGAGCACTGGCATTATATGACCGGCGGAAATGCACACAGACTTTCCTGGCCTGCCTCAGGACATCCTGTAAGCCCGGGTACCTGCCCAAGAACCGCTGCACCACCAAGTTAAGGACGTGAGCCAAACAGGGCACATGGGTCAGTTGTCCCTGTCGGAGGGCAGAGAGGAGGTTGGTGCCATTGTCGCAAACCACCATTCCTGCCTTAAGTTGGCGTGGCGTCAACCACCTCTGAACCTGCCCCTGCAGAGCTGACAGAACCTCTGCCCCAGTGTGGCTCCTGTCCCCCAAGCACACCAGCTCAAGCACCGCATGGCATCTTTTGGCCTGCGTACTTGCGTAGCCCCTTGAACGCCTACGGAGCACCGCTGGTTCCGAGGAAGAGGCCATGGAGGAAGAAGAAGAGGAGGGGGTGGAGGAGAGAGGTGTGTCACAATCAGCATTTTGGAGGCGTGGTGGCGGAACAACCTCCAACACTACTGCACCTTGTCCTGCATCCTTCCCAGCTGCCAGCAGAGTCACCCAATGCGCCGTGAAACTTAAGTAACGTCCCTGTCCATGCCTGCTGGACCATGAGTCAGCGGTAATATGCACCTTACCGCTGACCGCCCTGTCCAGCGAGGCATGGACATTGCCTTCCACATGCCGGTAGAGAGCTGGAATCGCCTTCCGTGAGAAAAAGTGGCGTTTGGGTACCTGCCACTGAGGAACCGCACATTCCACAAACTCACGGAAGGGGGCAGAGTCTACCAACTGAAAAGGCAGCAGTTGAAGTGCTAGCAATTTTGCCAAGCTAGCATTCAACCGCTGGGCATGTGGATGGCTGGGAGCAAACTTCTTTCGGCGGTGCAGCAGCTGGGGCAGGGAAATTTGCCTGGTACAATCTGGCGTCGGTGTACCAAAAGCAGATTGCCCACAAGTACTTGGCTGTGACACACCTAATTCTACACCTTCATTCCTCTCACTGCAGGTCTCAGAGAGGACTGAAGGTCTAGTGGGGTTGGAAATCTCAGCTGATGAGGAGCAAGGAGAGATCCTCTTTGTTCTTTGGTGTGGGTCTTTTAGATATGCTTGCCAACGAACTGCATGGCAGGTCAACATATGTCTGGTCAAGCATGTGGTACCCAAGCGGGAGATGTTTTGGCCACGCGAGATACGCTTGAGACATATGTTGCAAATAGCAGCGGTGCGATCTGATGCACTCGTCTCAAAAAAGGCCCACACCAAAGAACTTTTTGAATAACGCGCAGAGACTGCAGCGCCCTGCACATGTGGAGCTTTGGGGTGTGATGCAGTCAATGTGCTGCCCTTAGGCTGGCCCCTGGAGGGCATCCTGCCTCGTTGGTGATGTGCCGCCTCCTCCTCCTCCTCCTCCTCCTCTCTCCTATCAGGCACCCACGTTGAGTCAGTGACCTCATCATCCCCTCCCTCCTCATCACTGGAGCAAACCTGGCAGTATGCTGCAGCAGGGGGAGCATGACTGCCAGATTGCTGTCCTTCTTGGGCACCCCCTCTGTCCGTGCTCATGTTACTGCCTTCATCGAGCTCAGTATCATCATCAGAGCCTTCCAAACGCTGGGCATCCTCCTGGAGCATGTACCCAACACTGTGGTCAAACAGTTCGAGGGAATCCTCATGAGGACATGGTGGAGCTAGGGAAGGAGTCACTGATGACATTGAGCTGAGGGAAGAGGCCGCTGCTTTGCCAGACAAAGCACCCTGGGCATGGGTGAGAGAGGATGAGGAGGATGAGGACGGCTTGGTCATCCACTCGACCAAGTTTTCTGCATGTTGCGGCTCAACACGGCCAGCTGCCGAAAAAAAGGCCAAGCGTGTCCCATGGCCACGTGCTGATGAGGATGCACCGTCTCCACGACCAGCACTAGACACAGAGCCTGCTTGCCCTCTCTTATTGGCTTGTGACTGTCTGCCTCTCCTTCTTGGCCTTCCAGACATACTAATGGCCTGTAGCTGCACTAAGCTGGGATAGAACACCTGTAATTTTCTTCAGGTAGCTTTATATACTGTAACCAGACAAGCCTGCCTGTCAGTAGGAAGATAACAGGAACGGATCTAGCTGAACACTGTGAGCAGGACGCACTGCACTAAATGTAAATAGCAGGAACGGATCTAGCTGAACACTGTGAGCAGGACGCACTGACTGCACTAAATGTAAATAGCAGGAACGGATCTAGCTGAACACTGTGAGCAGGACGCACTGCACTAAATGTAAATAGCAGGAACAGATCTAGCTGAACACTGTGAGCAGGACGCACTGCACTAAATGTAAATAGCAGGAACGGATCTAGCTGAACACTGTGAGCAGGACGCACTGACTGCACTAAATGTAAATAGCAGGAACGGATCTAGCTGAACACTGTGAGCAGGACGCACTGCACTAAATGTAAATAGCAGGAACGGATCTAGCTGAACACTGTGAGCAGGACGCACTGCACTAAATGTAAATAGCAGGAACGGATCTAGCTGAACACTGTGAGCAGGACGCACTGCACTAAATGTAAATAGCAGGAACGGATCTAGCTGAACACTGTGAGCAGGACGCACTGCACTAAATGTAAATAGCAGGAACGGATCTAGCTGAACACTGTGAGCAGGACGCACTGACTGCACTAAATGTAAATAGCAGGAACGGATCTAGCTGAACACTGTGAGCAGGACGCACTGCACTAAATGTAAATAGCAGGAACGGATCTAGCTGAACACTGTGAGCAGGACGCACTGCACTAAATGTAAATAGCAGGAACGGATCTAGCTGAACACTGTGAGCAGGACGCACTGCACTAAATGTAAATAGCAGGAACGGATCTAGCTGAACACTGTGAGCAGGACGCACTGCACTAAATGTAAATAGCAGGAACGGATCTAGCTGAACACTGTGAGCAGGACGCACTGACTGCACTAAATGTAAATAGCAGGAACGGATCTAGCTGAACACTGTGAGCAGGACGCACTGCACTAAATGTAAATAGCAGGAACGGATCTAGCTGAACACTGTGAGCAGGACGCACTGCACTAAATGTAAATAGCAGGAACGGATCTAGCTGAACACTGTGAGCAGGACGCACTGCACTAAATGTAAATAGCAGGAACGGATCTAGCTGAACACTGTGAGCAGGACGCACTGCACTAAATGTAAATAGCAGGAACGGATCTAGCTGAACACTGTGAGCAGGACGCACTGACTGCACTAAATGTAAATAGCAGGAACGGATCTAGCTGAACACTGTGAGCAGGACGCACTGCACTAAATGTAAATAGCAGGAACGGATCTAGCTGAACACTGTGAGCAGGACGCACTGCACTAAATGTAAATAGCAGGAACGGATCTAGCTGAACACTGTGAGCAGGACGCACTGACTGCACTAAATGTAAATAGCAGGAACGGATCTAGCTGAACACTGTGAGCAGGACGCACTGACTGCACTAAATGTAAATAGCAGGAACGGATCTAGCTGAACACTGTGAGCAGGACGCACTGCACTAAATGTAAATAGCAGGAACAGATCTAGCTGAACACTGTGAGCAGGACGCACTGCACTAAATGTAAATAGCAGGAACGGATCTAGCTGAACACTGTGAGCAGGACGCACTGCACTAAATGTAAATAGCAGGAACGGATCTAGCTGAACACTGTGAGCAGGACGCACTGCACTAAATGTAAATAGCAGGAACGGATCTAGCTGAACACTGTGAGCAGGACGCACTGCACTAAATGTAAATAGCAGGAACGGATCTAGCTGAACACTGTGAGCAGGACGCACTGACTGCACTAAATGTAAATAGCAGGAACGGATCTAGCTGAACACTGTGAGCAGGACGCACTGCACTAAATGTAAATAGCAGGAACGGATCTAGCTGAACACTGTGAGCAGGACGCACTGCACTAAATGTAAATAGCAGGAACGGATCTAGCTGAACACTGTGAGCAGGACGCACTGCACTAAATGTAAATAGCAGGAACGGATCTAGCTGAACACTGTGAGCAGGACGCACTGCACTAAATGTAAATAGCAGGAACGGATCTAGCTGAACACTGTGAGCAGGACGCACTGCACTAAATGTAAATAGCAGGAACGGATCTAGCTGAACACTGTGAGCAGGACGCACTGACTGCACTAAATGTAAATAGCAGGAACGGATCTAGCTGAACACTGTGAGCAGGACGCACTGCACTAAATGTAAATAGCAGGAACGGATCTAGCTGAACACTGTGAGCAGGACGCACTGCACTAAATGTAAAGAGCAGGAACAGATCTAGCTGAACACTGTGAGCAGGACGCACTGCACTAAATGTAAAGAGCAGGAACAGATCTAGCCTAATCTAGCTCTCAAATCAAATGACACTGTCTGTCTCTCTCTCTATCAGCACACCGGAACACACTACACAGGGCCGCCGTGCAGGCGGCCTTATATAGTGTGGGGCGTGTACTAAATCCCCTGAGCCATAATTGGCCAAAGCCACCCTGGCTTTGGCCAATTACAGCTCTCTCTACTGACGGCGCTGTGATTGGCCAAGCATGCGGGTCATAGTGCATGCTTGGCCAATCATCAGCCAGCAATGCACTGCGATGCCGCAGTGAATTATGGGCCGTGACGCGCCACACGAATTTGGCGCGAACGGCCCATAACGTTCGCAATTCGACGGACGGTTGAACAACCGATGTTCGAGTCGAACATGGGTTCGACTCGAACACGAAGCTCATCCCTATTCCTCGCTCCTCGGACAGATGCTGGAGGTGTGAGGAGGCAAAAGGCACCCTGATTCATATCTGGTGGGAGTGCCCTGTTCTGAGAGAATTCTGGGACAGGGTCAGGGATCTAGTGAGGCTAATCACGGAGACAAGTTTGCACCTAGACGCACCTTGCTGTTTACTCCATATTTCAAATTTTCCGCTTCGAAGGTACAAAAAGTCATTGACTAAGCATTTACTCAATGCGGCCAAGACCTTAATCCCACTCTACTGGAAAAATAAGAAACCTCCTTCCATACAAACATGGTTAAAAAAAGTTGATGAAATCTGTCACATGGAGGACACTGTGGCGCAGTCCACAGACAAAGCAGAAAAGTATCAAAAAACATGGTCTCCGTGGTTTACCTTCATATTCTCCAAAACATATGAAGAGCTGATGGCTCAATGAGAAATATAACAAAGAAACATAAACCATATATTCGTGATAACGACCACTCTCCAACAGACGAGACTCATAACATAATAAACAAACATCTAATACAAGCAGTCTCAGACTAAAATACCCCATCCCAAAAACTCTTCTCCACTTTCCAACTGTACTATCCTTTTCTAACTCATAGAATCAAAGTTGTCTATAATAGCAGAAATTACAGTGATACAATGAAAACTGCATGATACCAATTGAGAGATTGTTATGATATACTATAACTCAAAGACCAGACGAACTAAATAACACACACTGAACCAATATTATCTAGCTGTAGCGAGCTACTATTTCCTGTTGCAGATCAGAAATTTGTATCCACGAAAACCTGTGATATATATCTTTTTTATTTAAGTGTTATATGACTTTGATTGTAAGCTGTTTAAAACTTCTCAATAAAATCTCTTTAATGTAAAAAAAAAAAGATTAACAGATGTGATGATCCACCTTCAGATAGAGCTGCATTAGCGGTAAATAGGACCTAGCAGAATTAAGCAAGATCCACTCACATAAGGGTGGCAGAAGATCTCTCACCATTAGATGCACTTGATATATCTTCCTTCCAGCAGTTGGTAGATTGATCACTGTCTCAGTCAACTGGATGGCGGTGGGAGCAACACAGGCCGCAGAATTCTCCAAACAGGATGATGATGATGATTGCTGCAGTACTGAAACTTGTCTCTAGATTTCACTGCACTATTAGCACATCTTTGGTAATCAGGTGAAAAAGGGCAGAACATGCTGCAAACTCCCCTCTCAAGTCTGCACCTCCCTTTAGGAGAGTCGCAGACAGAATCACAGGCTCTGGAAGTGCTCAGTAGACAAGCACATGGGACGCATTCCCCTGTCTGGCTGCCACAATGCCAGTCTGTGTCTCTCCTCCTGTGTCTTCCTCTCCCCCCCATCACAGCTCTCCTGTGCTGCTATCCAATCCTGTCCTTCATTGTTTTTGTTGTTAGGGGTGGACTTCCTATTTAGCTGCAGCAGTAACCAATCTGCCTTTAATCCTGCAGCTGTACCCAATAGAGTCTCTCCTGGGCTGGTATCAGTTTAGCCAGAAAATGCAATGCAATGTTTCAAAGATAAATACTCTGCATATATTACAGAGGCAATACTAAGCTAGTGTTACATCCACCCCCTTCCAAAAAATCTTTGGTCCCCCAAGGAGACCGCTGCTATCCAGTCCTGCCCTTCCTTGTTTTTGTTGTTAGGGGTGGGCTTCCTTCTTAGCTACAGCAGTAACCAATCTGCAGCTGTACCCAATAGAGTCTCTCCTGGGCTGCTATCATTTTAGCCAGAAAATGCAATGCAATGTTTCAGAGAGCAATACTCTGCATATATTACAGAGGCAATACCAAGTCAGTGCTACAGTTGTATATAAAATACATTAAAATGCACTTTGTATCTATCAAAACGTGTTTCCCAGTGCTAAACCTTTCATCCAAATTCTAAATGGCTGCATTTGTAAATTACAAAAGTCAATATAAAGGAATAGTAAGGATAACAAAATGCACTTTTTTGTACAATTCTCCATTAAGGGGGACATGGCAGGGTGTGTGTCTTATGCCTACATACTTTTGCTAATAGATGTCCCTTGTTCCCATCTCAGAAAGTATGGAGGTATGCATATGCCATAAAACTAAAACAATGTGTCTGCGCTAGAAAAAATCACATCAATCAAAAGTGCAGCAATAATAAACATAAGCAACATAGGTGTTTAACAAATAATACACTTGAGTGAAAATACCCCTAAGTACTAGAGTATAAAGTGCACAGTGCTATATAAAACACACAATGTGAGTGATCAATCAAAAAACATATCACATAAATAATGAATCAAATGAAATGTAAAGGGATAAAACTCCTGGTGAATGAAATAAAGTCCAAAACAGTATATATCCAGAAATATAAGAGTGCCCAGAAGAAACATAGTCCGAAGATTTAGTGAAATTCACATATCCTTCCTTCCAAAAGTGTATCACCAAAAAACATGCTGTAGTGTCTTCCAGCCACCCCCACAGGTGTATATGCTCACCTTCCTGTGTGTGACACAGCGATTAAACTATGTCAAACAAAGCCTTGGAGCCACTCCTGTGCTCATTTGGAACCAGCTGTGCAGACCTCCAATGCTCTCAAACGAAGATAATATATGCAAAAGAAAAAAACTCCATAGCGCAATATTGCAAGGTGTAATAAAAGGATTTTAATAAAATAGTTCTCTCCCCTTGCTGGGGTACTCACATACTATGGGTGCGTGAGTGCACCATCCTTAACAAACAAAGAACGGTCAATCTCGCGGTGTGGCGTGCGATGCGGTGTGTGTATCGAAACTCTCCTTCTCCCTCTCTGCTGACAGCTCCGTCCAGGCCCCTCCCCTACGCGTGTTCGGCACCGGGACCACGTGCCTTCATCAGGGGGAATCTGATTGGACGGGAGCTCCAGAGTAAATTTATAGCTCCGGCGGCCATTTTGCCTAAGACCGCGGACAATATTGTTCAGAGGCTACAGCTGCGTCCATAGCGGCCATTTTCCCTTAGACCATGGACCAAGCTAAGATAAGCCATGTCAATCATGGCAGCCATTTTGCCTAGGACCACAGATATACTGTAGAGACAGCTCCAACAGCCATTTTCCCTAAGGCTACAGATATACTAAATAGCAAGATGTGCACTAATGATAACACGTTCGCGCGATAAGCGATCAATAAAGTATTATGCAGATATTTAAATAACTGCATTGAAATAAATAATTTAAATAATTTTATACAGGACGGAGCGGTCTGGCAAAGAGAGCACCGCCACGCACCCCACACGCTTAGATAGCCACAAACCTTTATATACCACAGAGTATCCTATCTAATAAGTTTTAAAACAGACATAAAAATTATATGTATATTCGCTAACCACAAGAGTAGACCGATAGGATTAAAATTAAAATTAAAATTAAAATTGAAATATTAATTAAAATATTAAAATAAAATAAAAATATACTTTATTATAGAAATATTATTATTAAAAAATGTATATTAAGCATATCTACGAACATATTAATAAAATCACTATGGAGAGGTAATCGAACTATCAAGAGGAATAAAAAATCATCATAAGTATATGATCTATAATAAATGCCCCAACTCAGCCCAATGGACGAGTCATCAATTTCAACTCAAAAAAAACAAAGAAACAGGAATAATAAAAGAGTATACCACCGAAGCAAACAATATCAATAATTACTAAGGAAACATCTCAAATCAAATTCTCTATTCAATCCCCCAGGAACCAAAGACCCAAGCTGGTGTATCCACCAGGATTCCCTTTTACTTATCTCTCTGACAAAATTAGAACCCCTCCAGTGGCGTTTGGGTGCCTCAATTCCCCAAAACTTCATGCCAACGGTACTTTGGTTGTGTACCCTCTTAAAGTGCACATATAAACCATGTTTATCGGACCCATTGCGTATGTGCCTCACATGTTCTTCCATGCGATCTTTGAGAGCCCTAGTGGTGCGCCCCACATACACCAGGTCGCATGGGCACTTCAAGGCATAGACCACCCCTACTGTGTCACATGATATGAAATCCCTAATCTTATACGATAAGTTATTTCTAGGGTTCGAGAATTCCTTTAACCTCCTAGTGTTATCCGGGATCCTTCTGCAACTATAACACCTACCGCAGCTATAGAATCCTTCTAGGTCCAGAAACATTTTAGGTTTTGGAGGGGGTGGGTCTACCACATTATGTATTAGCCTGTCCCGCAAACTGGGAGCTCTCTTAAAAACAAATTTAGGTTTATCCGGGAGAACATCTTTAAGTTGGGTGTCCTGTTTTAACACACTCCAATATTTACATATAATCCTCCTTACTTCATAACTTTGTGCAGAATAATCAAGAACTACACTAATACCCTCATGGTTATCATTATTGGTTACTTTAGTGGCATCTTTTAAAAGATCCGCCCTACTCATGCTTCCAATCTTACTTCTTTCCTTCTCCAAAAACTCCTTCTGGTATCCCTTCTCCAAGAACATGGTGCTCAACCTCTCTGACTGGGTCTCGTAATCCAACGTCCTAGTGCAATTCCTTCGCATCCTCATATATTGTCCTCTTGGGATGTTACTTAACCAGGGTTTGTAATGACAACTTGTAACCGGAATATACGAATTCCGGTCCGTAGTTTTGAAGAAGGATCTGGTGATGATACCCTCACTGGTATTGAAAATCTCTAGATCCAAAAAATGTATACTCTCTGTACTCACATTCCAGGTGAGGGAGATGTTACGATCATTGACATTCATGGAGTTCAGTAACCCCATCAGACCTTCCATATCCCCTCTCCAAATGATTAAAAGATCGTCTATAAATCTCTTGTATAGTAAAATATCTCCATTGTCATCCCTTAGATTCTCCTCTTCCTCCCATTTGGCCATATAGAGATTTGCTACACTAGGGGCGAATTTGGCGCCCATCGCGACGCCTTTCTTCTGTAAATAGATCTTGTTGTCATACCAGAAAAAGTTGTTCCGTAAACAAAAGTCTAAACACTTCAAAAGAAAAAATGTAAAATCCTCATCGATTGAATCTTCCTTATCCAAGGCCCACTTAACAGCATTCAGGGCGCCCTCATGATCGATGTTAGTGTACAATGAGGCTACATCTCCTGTGGCCATAATTATATTCTCATGTGCAGTACACCCACCAAGCAGCTGCAAAGTGTGCTTGGTGTCTTTAAGATAGGCGCTGGTTTTCTTCACTAAGGGCTGTAGATGGATATCTATGTACTCTCCTAATCTGGAGGTAAGAGATCCGATACCACTCACTATCGGTCTCCCGGGTGGATTTAGGCTGTCCTTGTGGATCTTAGGTAAGTAGTAGATTACAGGCATTTTACTGACCATAGGGATTAAGTACTTGGCTTCGTGCTTGTTCAAAAAGCCTTCATCAATTCCATACTTGATAATGCCCTCCAATACACCTTTACAAGATTTGGAAGGGTTACCATTAAGGGGTTGATAAGTGTCCATGTCGCTCAATATCCTTCCCAGAGGATAATCTAAGGGATGACAATGGAGATATTTTACTATACAAGAGATTTATAGACGATCTTTTAATCATTTGGAGAGGGGATATGGAAGGTCTGATGGGGTTACTGAACTCCATGAATGTCAATGATCGTAACATCTCCCTCACCTGGAATGTGAGTACAGAGAGTATACATTTTTTGGATCTAGAGATTTTCAATACCAGTGAGGGTATCATCACCAGATCCTTCTTCAAAACTACGGACCGGAATTCGTATATTCCGGTTACAAGTTGTCATTACAAACCCTGGTTAAGTAACATCCCAAGAGGACAATATATGAGGATGCGAAGGAATTGCACTAGGACGTTGGATTACGAGACCCAGTCAGAGAGGTTGAGCACCATGTTCTTGGAGAAGGGATACCAGAAGGAGTTTTTGGAGAAGGAAAGAAGTAAGATTGGAAGCATGAGTAGGGCGGATCTTTTAAAAGATGCCACTAAAGTAACCAATAATGATAACCATGAGGGTATTAGTGTAGTTCTTGATTATTCTGCACAAAGTTATGAAGTAAGGAGGATTATATGTAAATATTGGAGTGTGTTAAAACAGGACACCCAACTTAAAGATGTTCTCCCGGATAAACCTAAATTTGTTTTTAAGAGAGCTCCCAGTTTGCGGGACAGGCTAATACATAATGTGGTAGACCCACCCCCTCCAAAACCTAAAATGTTTCTGGACCTAGAAGGATTCTATAGCTGCGGTAGGTGTTATAGTTGCAGAAGGATCCCGGATAACACTAGGAGGTTAAAGGAATTCTCGAACCCTAGAAATAACTTATCGTATAAGATTAGGGATTTCATATCATGTGACACAGTAGGGGTGGTCTATGCCTTGAAGTGCCCATGCGACCTGGTGTATGTGGGGCGCACCACTAGGGCTCTCAAAGATCGCATGGAAGAACATGTGAGGCACATACGCAATGGGTCCGATAAACATGGTTTATATGTGCACTTTAAGAGGGTACACAACCAAAGTACCGTTGGCATGAAGTTTTGGGGAATTGAGGCACCCAAACGCCACTGGAGGGGTTCTAATTTTGTCAGAGAGATAAGTAAAAGGGAATCCTGGTGGATACACCAGCTTGGGTCTTTGGTTCCTGGGGGACTGAATAGAGAATTTGATTTGAGATGTTTCCTTAGTAATTATTGATATTGTTTGCTTCGGTGGTATACTCTTTTATTATTCCTGTTTCTTTGTTTTTTTTGAGTTGAAATTGATGACTCGTCCATTGGGCTGAGTTGGGGCATTTATTATAGATCATATACTTATGATGATTTTTTATTCCTCTTGATAGTTCGATTACCTCTCCATAGTGATTTTATTAATATGTTCGTAGATATGCTTAATATACATTTTTTAATAATAATATTTCTATAATAAAGTATATTTTTATTTTATTTTAATATTTTAATTAATATTTCAATTTTAATTTTAATTTTAATTTTAATCCTATCGAACTACTCTTGTGGTTAGCGAATATACATATAATTTTTATGTCTGTTTTAAAACTTATTAGATAGGATACTCTGTGGTATATAAAGGTTTGTGGCTATCTAAGCGTGTGGGGTGCGTGGCGGTGCTCTCTTTGCCAGACCGCTCCGTCCTGTATAAAATTATTTAAATTATTTATTTCAATGCAGTTATTTAAATATCTGCATAATACTTTATTGATCGCTTATCGCGCGATCGTGTTATCATTAGTGCACATCTTGCTATTTAGTATATCTGTAGCCTTAGGGAAAATGGCTGTTGGAGCTGTCTCTACAGTATATCTGTGGTCCTAGGCAAAATGGCTGCCATGATTGACATGGCTTATCTTAGCTTGGTCCATGGTCTAAGGGAAAATGGCCGCTATGGACGCAGCTGTAGCCTCTGAACAATATTGTCCGCGGTCTTAGGCAAAATGGCCGCCGGAGCTATAAATTTACTCTGGAGCTCCCGTCCAATCAGATTCCCCCTGATGAAGGCACGTGGTCCCGGTGCCGAACACGCGTAGGGGAGGGGCCTGGACGGAGCTGTCAGCAGAGAGGGAGAAGGAGAGTTTCGATACACACACCGCATCGCACGCCACACCGCGAGATTGACCGTTCTTTGTTTGTTAAGGATGGTGCACTCACGCACCCATAGTATGTGAGTACCCCAGCAAGGGGAGAGAACTATTTTATTAAAATCCTTTTATTACACCTTGCAATATTGCGCTATGGAGTTTTTTTCTTTTGCATATATTATCTTCGTTTGAGAGCATTGGAGGTCTGCACAGCTGGTTCCAAATGAGCACAGGAGTGGCTCCAAGGCTTTGTTTGACATAGTTTAATCGCTGTGTCACACACAGGAAGGTGAGCATATACACCTGTGGGGGTGGCTGGAAGACACTACAGCATGTTTTTTGGTGATACACTTTTGGAAGGAAGGATATGTGAATTTCACTAAATCTTCGGACTATGTTTCTTCTGGGCACTCTTATATTTCTGGATATATACTGTTTTGGACTTTATTTCATTCACCAGGAGTTTTATCCCTTTACATTTCATTTGATTCATTATTTATGTGATATGTTTTTTGATTGATCACTCACATTGTGTGTTTTATATAGCACTGTGCACTTTATACTCTAGTACTTAGGGGTATTTTCACTCAAGTGTATTATTTGTTAAACACCTATGTTGCTTATGTTTATTATTGCTGCACTTTTGATTGATGTGATTTTTTCTAGCGCAGACACATTGTTTTAGTTTTATCATTTTGCACGATTATGAAACGTGACTGAGTGTTTGCAGCTGGTCTCCACTTAAGACTAATTACTCACCATTTTGTAGGCATTCATCCGTAAGTGGCTCGCAGGGTTGCTCACTACTTTTATGCATATGCCATACCTGCGGAAGCTGGAAATCAATGTAATAGTCTCCTTTACTACAGTGATTGCCATTGACTTCTGGGTTTTGTGACGAGCAGCTACCCTGCTGCATAATGAACACAGGGGGAGTAGCTCATTCAGCATGAGCTCCCTTTACAGAATGCCTTGCAGTTTACCTTATTCCTCAATCCAGCAGGATCCCTCCAGTGATGCAGCCGATCCTGCAAAGCCTCTTCTCTAAGTCGCTCCCCAGCCGCGGTTACACTACTGCCTCCTCCATATACAATACAGTAACAATAGCCCTACATTGTATATGATGATGCAGAAGGACGATCCACAGCCTGGAGCACTGGAGGAAAAGAAGGAGAGCCCTGGAGCAGGGGTAAGGTAAACGTAACTGCCTTTTTAACTCCCTCTAGACGTAAAGCCGGACTCCAGCTTTTTATACACTTTACTGTGTCCCTCACTAACATGTGAGGCCACTGGATGTGCGGTATGAACTGTATATAGCCTCAGCTACATACAGCATACTGCATGGTGTTCCGGGTATGAGACTGGAAGTCTCGGCTCCAACCCGGTAGAGTCTATCACAGCAACGCTATGCCATTTGGAGAAAGCGTTGTATTCTAACAATGAATACAAAGATTCCTCTGATTGGCTGAGTCAGAGGTTGTTACATCATCAGCCCGCCTCCCTGACTCAGCCAATCTGAGGAAGCTTTGAATTCATTCTTAGAATACATTGCTTTCTATGAATGACTGAGTGCCAGTGTGATAGACTTTACAGTGCTCCAGGTATGAGACTGGAAGTCTTGTTTTGAACGCGGAACCCAGGGCTGTATGCTGTATGTAGCCGCAGCTAGTGAGGGAGTCGGGACATATCTAATTTGGGCCAGCTTGGCCCAACCAAAAATGTAAAGTGTATGAAAAGCTGGAGTTCAGCTTTAATGAGAATCTAACACTTGCAGTGCACGAGGCCCTAATGCAAGGACAGATTTTGACTACTTTCGACTACATCTTGGAGACTTGGGCTCTATTTGTTTACTGTACAAGCTTACAGAATAGTTGCAGATCTTCCTATTGCCAATGCCTCCATGTGTAGTCACTTTTCCATGACTTATCTGATCATGCCTGAACCAGTAACAAAAAGTGCAGAAACAGCAAGGTTCCATGACTGTAAAACAGAGTATAAACAGATATGAAATTATTCTGGGTGCCTGGTGTAGCAGATTATATGTACTGAATATTAGCAGCCCTGCCAGCTTCAGAAACTGAAACCCAATGATTACATATATTTATAGAGCTTAACAGCGCTGCAATTAGAAATCAAAGTCTAGAGTTCTTCTTTACAGTTCCTCAGACACTGATAAATCTTCCATATTCATTTCAGCAGGAATTTACCAGCAGAGAAAATTCTATCTATATTGTCTGCATTATTCTTAGACTGTCTCTTGTACACTATGACCTGTCACATCACGTCTCCCCAGGAGGTCAAATGCCAGGGTCATTGCCTGACACTTGGTGAAAGTTGAATCTGGAAAATGAGCGCTCAGGCAATTCCTAAAGCTTTTTTTTTTCTGTCTATAAATACACAGAGAAGAGCTTCTCCTTTTTTTATGCTGAAGAACAGATCTCTACATTCGATAGCCTGGAGACACACTGAAATAAGATGAATCATCTATCAATGAAACGTGACTGCACACAGCAAGGGAGTTTGACCAGTCACACTGCAGTATAAATGACTGGTTAAGTCTATGGCAGCGGCATCTGTTACAGCAGATGATTCGCAGTTGCTTTCTTCTCTAACCCACTTTAGGGGTGCTGACCAGACACAAGCCAACTGTGATTGAAAGGTTGGACCACCTACATGAGAAATAATTGTTTTTGGAATGCTGATAACACAGCTTTGTGGGTTCTCCTTCTAGCCAAACAAGAACGGTAAAGAACTTCAGGTGTATTTACTGTCATACATATAGACAATACGATGTAAAACCATAGCTCCTAACCTTCCATCAGTTGAAATAACAGTCCCTAATTTTTACCCAAAACCTTCTTTCTTCTGCAATAACCCCTCTTTTAGGCCTAGTTTATAGATATAACACATACTGTATATGTAATATAACTATATAAAATATAACTATAGATGTTGTTTCATTAAAAGTCCACTCTATTCATACTTGTATTAAATATTTTATTATATTAATAAAAATAAAATACTAGAGATGTCACCCATAACAATTAAGCAATGCAGATTTGGCCGTCACTCTAAATTCAGTTTTCTCAACCTTCTATTTCCAGATGAACCCTTGAAATACTTTTTCAGGTTTCAGGGAACTTCAGGGGACAGCTAAAGAGATGATTCAATTCAAGTATATGGCTTTACCAAGTGGCATTGGCCACAGAATCATGGAGACACAATCTAATGGGAGGGTAAACAGCCACAGCTCAAAGAATTAGCAACCTTTGCAGGAACCCTGGTTGAGAACAGCTGTTCTAACTAAAAGGTCCTATAGAAGGAGAGGGAAGGGACAAATTACTCCTTAGGCTGGGTCCACACTGGTGCGATGTGGGAACCAGCGCAATTCCAGTGCGGTCTCCCATATTGCATGTCACTCACAGGCAGTTCACACAGCCCTCTGTGAACCGCTGCGGGAGTCAATGTAAAGTTAATGACACCCCAGATCAGTTCGCAGATTGCAGTACGAACTGTGAAATAGTACAGGAATCGGATCGCATGGATGTGAAAGCCCACGCGATCCGATTCCAGTGTGGACCAAAAAAAGGGTCCTGTACCATGTTGGTTTGAATGTGATGCGAATTCAGCCATACAAACTATATGGCTGAATTCGCATCGCACAGATATTGCATCTGATCTGCTCAGCAATGCGGTGAAAATCACATGCGATGTCTGTGTTCGCACCAGTGTGAACCCAACCTTAGACTCATTCAGCTATGTGTGTAATCTCTGGGTTCAGCTGTTAAACTCTGATGCTGTAGCTTTTGCTGGGGGGGGGGGGGGGGGGTTCTGGAACAAATTTTGGATTACCACCAATTGCTGCACTCCACTCTTGCAGAAACTATTATCCCTTGTTACCTCTAAATAAATCATCATTGCACACACTCCTAGAGTAGAGCTGCTGATGATTGTACATGTCCCTTACATTTGGTCATATGACATCACAGATTAGATTATATGACCAAACACAGTGCATATGTGGGGAAACGTCCCTACTAAATATTAAAATGATGATTTCAGGGGACAATGATACACGAAAAGCTAACCTCTATACTGGCCGACACTCATGCTAAGGTTTTGAAAGGTTGGAGCCCATGGTTGGACTATTATGATCATCTACAGTACATCACTCCCTTCTATTGCTGTTACTGACCACGCAGTCGACTGGGTCTAAAAAAAAAGTTAATAATAAAGATGCCATAAATCTATCCCCTATTTTGTAGACGCTATAACTTTTGTGCAAACCAATCAATATACGCTTATTGTGATTTTTTTTTTACCAAAAATATGTAGAAGAATACATATCGGCCTAAACTGAGGAAGAATTTTTTTTTTTTTTTTTAAATTGGGGGATATTTATTATAGCAAAAAGTAAAAAAATATTGTTTTTTCTTCAAAATTGTCTGTTTGTTTTTGTTTATAGAGCAAAAAATTTAAATCGCAGAGGTGATCAAATACCACCAAAAGAAAGCTCTGTTTGTGGGGGAAAAAAGGACATCAATTTTGTTTTTGTTCAACGTCGCACGACCGTCAGTTGATTCGACACAGCGCCGTATCGCAAAAAATGGCCTGGTCAATAAGGGGCCAAGTGGTTAATCTTGTAAACTCTCGGTCTAGAGCAGGGTTTCCTAAGTAGGGTTCCAATTATCCCCAGGGTTCCTCCAAAGGTTACTAGGGGTTCCTTGAGCAATCAGCAGTTTCTGCCTCTCAGATAAGTTCCCACTGACACCATTGGTCTTTTTAGGGGGTAATTCTTCCCAATAACCACAAGTGTAAGGAGCATTCTTCCGACTGATCATCAAACTAATGTATTATGAGTTGTAGCTATAGTAATTATTAGCAGGGGTTCCCTAAGCTTGAAAATTTCAAGGATTTCTCCCCTGTTGAAAGGGTTGAGAAAAGCTGATCTAAAGCTAGATTGCCTACTATAAGCTAACACAGAGAAAGCCTTTAGGAGCTCCATAATTACTGTATGTATATGAGACCTAGTTGCTTTGTTTCCTGTTACAGATTACCTTCCATACCAGTCATCATACATCATTTCTAGTTAAGCCTCACAATCCTGGTTCTATA
The DNA here is from genome assembly GCA_037952835.1 of Lithobates septentrionalis. Lineage (NCBI taxonomy): Eukaryota > Metazoa > Chordata > Amphibia > Anura > Ranidae > Lithobates > Lithobates septentrionalis. The sequence goes on from JBBDGP010001050.1 coordinate 1,227,469, forward strand.
GTTTTTCTTAGCAGTGACATATAAATGTGCCTTGCCGCCCTTATCTGGCTGTTTCCTAAACACGCTTATCAATCTATCGCTGTATATCTGTTGCTGACATTTTCTGCTGTCATACTCTCTAGCCATTTCCCATCTCTTTTGATCCTTGCGCTATCTTACACTCTTGACAGTTCTAGCAGAGCTTTTATTTCAGTCTCTGAAGCATGCACTGGAAAAAAAAAGGCACAACAAGCTTATTCTAAAAAAAAAAAAAAAAAACTCTTTGCTTACAACAGGCTGATGTTCAATTTGCTTAGAATGTAGGTACACATGTACACCCAGAGTGGACTGGGTGAAGGCCGGGATAGAACGCATGAGGGGTGATTAGTATGAAACGGTCAGTCTGCTGAGAGATGGACCCAATGATTGTTTACACATATGGCCAAGTTTATATATTTAATGGGACAATGCCATTGTTTCAATGTTTGCTCAGATATACTGTACAGTTAAAGAGAGTATCTTGATTTAAATGATCATCAGTATGCATTAAAGCTGAACTCGGATATAAAAGGCACTCATTATTGCAGCTCTGTAGAGATCGTTAAAATATTTTTTAATGCAAGCACTGTAAGTACTTAAATTTGACTTAGTACTGTATCAGCTTCTTGCAATCCCCTGTGCAACAGCACTCAGACTGGCAAAACGATGGGGCAGCACCAATCAGGTGTGCTAAATACAGATATATTGACAAAGAGCATGCTGAAAAGTTGAGAGAACAGAGTGAGCAAAAAAAAAGATTACCTTATCGTTCATCTGCTGCTCCTTCACTGTCCAGTCAGCAGGCTGGATGTGGGGAAAATGATACCACTGTATTCCTTAACAGAAAATGTGGTGTCATCTTTCTTCCTAAGCTGTGTAATTCTCAGGACTGGATAAACAGAAATATAAATGCTTTATCAGGCAAAACAGCTCTCATATATAGTATGCACAATATACAGTATGTATTTTACTTGTGTATTTAGGTATTTGTCTGGAGATCAGCTTTAACCACTTCAGCTCCGGAAGGTTTACCCCCTTAAAGTGGTGTTCCGGCCGAAATTATACTTTTTAAATAAAAATACCCCTATAATACACAAGCTTAATGTATTCTAGTAAAGTTAGTCTGTAAACTAAGGTCTGTTTTGTTAGTTTATAGCAGTAGTTTGTTGTTTTATAAACTTACAGCAGGCCGTGGCCATCTTAAGTGTGGGCATCTGAAGCCAGACTGTATTTCTTCCTGGATCTCATCCTTGCAGATCTCCCACATGCTCAGTGCAGCACAAGCAGTGTAATAGGTTTCAGGTCAGGTTTCCATAGCAACGGCAGTTTCAGAGGAAGTTGCCGCCCCTTCCCAGAAGGCATTGGAAACAGGAAATTATGTGATGGGCCGCGGCCAGGGAGGAGGAAGTGAAAAATGAATACAGCAGATATACAGTAGGTGCTGAGAAAAAAAATAAAAAAATATCCAATTTGTTTACAGTGCACAGTTTAGTGAGGAATGCTGAAGAGTTGTAAAAGTGGGTGGAACTCCACTTTAATGACAAGGCCATTTTTTGGGATACGGCACTGCGTTATTTTAACTGACAACTGCACGGTTGTGCGACGTTGTACCCAAATAAAATTTATGTCCTTTTTTTCCTCACAAATAGAGCTTTCCTTTGGTGGTATTTGATCACCACTGGGGTTCTTATTTTTTGCGCTATAAACAAAAAAATTGAAAAAAAAAAAAAAATCAAATTTCTTCATCAATTTAAGCCAATATGTATTCTACTACAAGCTTTTGGTAATAAAAAAAACCCAATAAGCGTACATTGATTGGTTTGCGCAAAAGTTTTAGCGTCTACAAAACTGTGGGATTTTTTTTTTAATTTTTTATTTTTTTATTTTTTTTTATAGTAATGGCAGCAATCAGCGATTTTTAGCAGGACTGCTACATTGTGGCGAACAAGTCTGACACTAAGTGGCACTTTTTGGGCCCAGTGACCCTAATACAGTGATCAGTGCTAAATAAATGCACTTTCACTGTACACTGGCAGGGAAGGGGTTAACATTAGGGGCGATAAAAGGGTTAAATGTGTTCCCTGGGAGTGCTTGCTAATTGTGTGGGAGGTGTTTTGACTGGGGGAAGACAGAGATCCGTGTTCCTGCTTAGCAGAAACAGAAGATCTCCGTCTTCCCCTCTGACAGAATGGCTATCTGCCTTGTTTACATAGGCAGACCGCCCTTCTGCCTCTCTTGGGAACGATCACCAGATGTAGGCGAACATCGGGTCCTCCAGACCCGCTGATTGACTCCCGCAGTGTCACAGTAAATCACAGTGGGAGCGGGTCGCCGGAATGGTTGAAACCTATCCGTTTTTTTTCTTTTGTATTACATTGTTGAGTCTCTTAAAGTGGTGTTCCGGCCGAAATTATACTTTTAAATAAAAATACCCCTATAATACACAAGCTTAATGTATTCTAGTAAAGTTAGTCTGTAAACTAAGGTCTGTTTTGTTAGTTTATAGCAGTAGTTTGTGTTTTTTTATAAACTTACAGAAGGCCGTGGCCATCTTTAATGTGGGCATCTGAAGCCAGACTGTATTTCTTCCTGGATCTCATCCTTGCAGATCTCGCACATGCTCAGTGCAGCACAAGCAGTGTAATAGGTTTCAGGTCAAGTTTCCATAGCAACGGCAGTGTCAGAGGAAGTTGCCGCCCCTTCCCAGAAGGCATTGCAAACAGGAAATGATGCGATGGGTCACGGCCAGGGAGGATGAAGTGAAAAATGAATACAGCAGATATACAGTAGGTACTGAGAAAATTTTTTTTTAAATATCCAATTCGTTTACAGTGCACAGTTTAGTGAGGGATGCTGAAAAGTTGAAAAAGTGGGTGGAACTCCACTTTAATTTCCTGTCCTGTAGATACAGCAGGAAGTGAAGAAAATCCTTTGTTAGGTTCCTTTCACATGGGGCAGAATCCATTTTTATCCGGTTTGCTCTTCAGGGGATATGTCCACTGATCCCCTGCTGAGTGGAGTGGGCGGATGACCAATCCCTGTCTGCTCTGATAATGCAGAGCTGACACAGCCGGCTCTTCCCTATGAGTAGTTGCATTAAAGCAGACCGGCTGTCCTTTTACACCTGACTGCCTTCCAATCCGATTGGTCTTACTTTCCGCCTCGTCACCCTGAATTAGCCCAGACACCCTCACTTTTATTGTCATCATATTGTGTGGGTCATTTATTGATCCGCATTTATCTCTTTATATAGTATTTTATATTTATGCCGTGATCGCTATGTGATCAATATCGGCTGGTGTACTAGTATCCCTGCATGGCCTTTGCAGGTTTTTGGGCTTTGATACATCGGGCTGTGGTTCACAACAGTATATTAGGCTGTTACCTTGATCGTGCTTGGCTTCACTTGCGCGATGGTGCCTTTGTACCCTTTAAAATGATCTGATTCGTTTTTTGTGTTCTCATTCTTTGTTATGTGGCCTTATATGTCTCACTTTCTGCCTTGTCACTTTGAACTGTTCTGGACACCTTTATTATTAATATTCCTACCAGTAGTGTGTCATTTATTTTCATTTCATTATATATCCATGCCGTGTCCGCTACGTGATCTATATCGGCTGGTGTATGGGTGTCTTTGGACATTTTTTCTGGGTCTCGATACGCCGTGCTGAAACCTGTAAGCAGTATATTAGGTTTAATGCCTTGATTGTACCTGGCTTCACCTGCACATTTGGTGTCTCTATATTTTACATTATATATTTTGTTTATGCTTGGATATTGTTCGTGGGTGTTTTTTTCTATTTCTACCTCAAGGATTTTTTATGCTGATACACTGGATACACTGGATTGGGCTCCACTTGACTTATTTATTATTATTATTGTTGTTATATTTTCTTAATATGGTGTATAAGAGTGGTCCCAACATCCTTGTATATGGATCCATGTTCCTGTATGTTTATGCACATGTTTCCATTGTTTTATAGTGTATCAGGGTTCCTACGATATAGACATATGTGTTTGTATGCACTCATATATATTTTACCAGGTTGGATTCTACATTGGTCTTATTTGGAGGGTATAATGATTTTATATATGTGTTTTTTGCATGCTAGTGTGGATGCACAATATATGTGCGTCCACACATGCATGCACATGTATATGGGAATTGGGGTCATGGTTTACAACAGTTTATTTTACTATGCTCATGTATTTATACTGAATTAATTTATTTATGTCAACATTTGTATAATTGTTCCCATTTCCACACATCAGGTTTTTCTTATCCTTCCTTAATGTTTTTAAATGGTGTTGTATATATATCACTTTGTATCACTTTGTTTCTAAGCAATCGTTGGTCCACTATCTTGCATGTATGGGTGAGGCCTCACGGTGCATGCAGATTAGGATCTCCAATTAGATTTCTTTATTCTAATCACCAATCGGAAGCTCCTTCAGGGCCGAAGCTTGATAATTGATCAGGTTGTGATGTATTACTGATTAGCACCGCCCCTGGAACACCTGTAGCTACTGGGGCGGTCTATTTAAACTCTATCAGTTTTTTCAGTCATTGTAATGATTAAGCACAAGATGTATGTGTGAAACGCGTCTATGGAGAGGAACAGATCCTCTGTTTGTTTTTGCCGGATCAGACTACAGGTAGCCGGGTGTAAACGGACACGAGTCTGTTTACATTAGACTGTCCATACAGGAGAATGGAGGGTCTGATCAGGTCCTCCTGAAAAACGGACAGGCTAACACAATCAGACCACTCGTGTGAAAAGGGGATTTAGACAACTGTCACTGCAACAAGTGTCCCTGTTGAAAGATTTCCCCTCTGTACCTGTTTTTGAAATAACTGGATTTTACCTCACAGTCAGTTACCAGGACAAGTAAAGAGGGTTAATCAACTTAGTGGATACACACTAAAAAAAACCAAAAAAAAAACCTGACAGATGTTCAGGTTTCCCGACACTAGACAAAACTTCCCTACTCTAAATGAAACTAATAAAAAAGCTTTTGGCTTTTGATATGCTTTAATTTTAAAGGCCTTGTTTCTGTGTATAGTATGTTATTATCTATGTACCTGGGTCAGCCATATTTACTCATTTAAACTAATTCTGTACAACCACGCGTAGGATCAGATATGTGTAAAAACAATATTGTAAAAGCAATATAAAATCAGTATATGACCGGCTGCAGTTCCAATAAGGCGCTATCCTTTTTAAACTAAGTGTACTAATTTAGGCGCTGCCTAGTCTGTTAACCACTTGACGACCGCCTCACGCCGATGTACGTCGGCAAAGTGGCACGGACAGGCAAAATCACGTACAGTGTACGTGATTTGCCTTCCGCGGGTGGGGGGTCCGATCGGACCCCCCCCCCGGTGCCCGAGGCGGTCGTCCTTTGTGCCCCGGCGATCGGTGGTGAGGGGGAGACCATCCGTTCGTGGCCCCCCCCTCGCGATCGCCGCCGGCCAATCGAATCATTCCTTTGCTGCTGTATGCTAAACAGCAGCAAAGGAAATGATGTCATCTCTCCTCGGCTCGGTATTTTCTGTTCCGGCCCGAGGAGAGAAGACATCAATGTGAGTGCACCAACACACACACACACAGTAGAACATGCCAGGCACACAAAACACCCCGATCCCCCCCCCCCGATCGCCCCCCGATCCCCCCCAATCACCCCCCCCCCCCCTGTCACAAACTGACACCAGCAGTTTTTTTTTTTTTTTTTTTTTCTGATTACTGCATTGGTGTCAGTTTGTGACAGTTAGTGTTGGGACAGTGAGTATTACCCCCCTTTAGGTCTAGGGTACCCCCCTAACCCCCCCTAATAAAGTTTTAACCCCTTGATCACCCACTGTCACCAGTGTCACTAAGCGATCATTTTTCTGATCGCTGTATTAGTGTCGCTGGTGACGCTAGTTAGGGACATAAATATTTAGGTTCGCCGTCAGCGTTTTATAGCGTCAGGGACCCCCATATACTACCGAATAAATGTTTTAACCCCTTGATTGCCCCCTAGTTAACCCTTTCACCACTGATCACCGTATAACCGTTACGGTTGACGCTGGTTAGTTTGTTTATTTTTTATAGTGTCAGGGCACCCGCCGTTTATTACCGAATAAAGGTTTAGCCCCCTGATCGCCCGGCGGTGATATGCGTCGCCCCAGGCAGCGTCAGATTAGCGCCAGTACCGCTAACACCCACGCACGCAGCATACGCCTCCCTTAGTGGTATAGTATCTGAATGCATCAATATCTGATCCGATCAGATCTATACTAGCGTCCCCAGCAGTTTAGGGTTCCCAAAAACGCAGTGTTAGCGGGATCAGCCCAGATACCTGCTAGCACCTGCGTTTTGCCCCTCCGCCCGGCCCAGCCCAGCCCACCCAAGTGCAGTATCGATCGATCACTGTCACTTACAAAAGACTAAACGCATAACTGCAGCGTTCGCAGAGTCAGGCCTGATCCCTGCGATCGCTAACAGTTTTTTTGGTAGTATTTTGGTGAACTGGCAAGCACCAGCCCCAGGCAGGGTCAGGTTAGCGCCAGTACCGCTAACACCCACGCACGCAGCATACGCCTCCCTTAGTGGTATAGTATCTGAACGGATCAATATCTGATCCGATCAGATCTATACTAGTGTCCCCAGCAGTTTAGGGTTCCCAAAAACGCAGTGTTAGCGGAATCAGCCCAGATACCTGCTAGCACCTGCGTTTTGCCCCTCCGCCCGGCCCAGCCCACCCAAGTGCAGTATCGATCGATCACTGACACTTACAAAACACTAAATGCATAACTGCAGCGTTCACAGAGTCAGGCCTGATCCCTGCGATCGCTAACAGTTTTTTTGGTAGTATTTTGGTGAACTGGCAAGCACCAGCCCCAGGCAGCGTCAGGTTAGCGCCAGTACCGCTAACACCCACGCACGCACTGTACACCACCCTTAGTGGTATAGTATCTGAACGGATCAATATCTGATCCGATCAGATCTATACTAGCATCCCCAGCAGTTTAGGGTTCTCACAAACGCAGTGTTAGTGGGATCAGCCCAGATACCTGCTAGCACCTGCATTTTGCCCCTCCGCCCGGCCCAGCCCAGCCCACCCAAGTGCAGTATCGATCGATCACTGTCACTTACAAAAGACTAAAACGCATAACTGCAGCGTTCGCAGAGTCAGGCCTGATCCCTGCGATCGCTAACAGATTTTTTGGTAGCGTTTTGGTGAACTGGCAAGCGCCAGCGGCCTAGTACACCCCGGTCGTAGTCAAACCAGCACTGCAGTAACACTTGGTGACGTGGCGAGTCCCATAAGTGCAGTTCAAGCTGGTGAGGTGGCAAGCACAAGTAGTGTCCCGCTGCCACCAAAAAGACAAACACAGGCCCGTCGTGCCCATAGTGCCCTTCCTACTGCATTCGCCAATCCTAATTGGGAACCCACCGCTTCTGCAGTGCCCGTACTTCCCCCATTCACATCCCCAACCAAATGCAGTCGGCTGCATGAGAGGCATTTTCTTTATGTCCTCCCGAGTACCCCTACCCAGCGAACGCCCCCAAAAAAGATATTGTGTCTGCAGCTAGCGCGGATATAGACGTGACACCCGCTATTATTGTCCCTCCTGTCCTGACAATCCTGGTCTTTGCATTGGTGAATGTTTTGAACGCTACCATACACTAGTTGAGTATTAGCGTAGGGTACAGCATTGCACAGACTAGGCACACTTTCACAGGGTCTCCCAAGATGCCATCGCATTTTGAGAGACCCGAACCTGGAACCGGTTACAGTTATAAAAGTTAGTTACAAAAAAAGTGTAAAAAAAAAAAAAAATATATATATATATATATAAAATAAAAAAAAATAGTTGTCGTTTTATTGTTCTCTCTCTCTCTATTCTCTCTATTGTTCTGCTCTTTTTTACTGTATTCTATTCTGCAATGTTTTATTGTTATTATGCTTTATCATGTTTGCTTTTCAGGTATGCAATTTTTTATACTTTACCGTTTACTGTGCTTTATTGTTAACCATTTTTTTGTCTTCAGGTACGCCATTCACAACTTTGAGTGGTTATACCAGAATGATGCCTGCAGGTTTAGGTATCATCTTGGTATCATTCTTTTCAGCCAGCGGTCGGCTTTCATGTAAAAGCAATCCTAGCGGCTAATTAGCCTCTAGACTGCTTTTACAAGCCGTGGGAGGGAATGCCCCCCCCCCCACCGTCTTCCGTGTTTTTCTCTGGCTCTCCTGTCTCAACAGGGAACCTGAAAATGCAGCCGGTGATTCAGCCAGCTGACCATAGAGCTGATCAGAGACCAGAGTGGCTCCAAACATCTCTATGGCCTAAGAAACCGGAAGCTACGAGCATTTTATGACTTAGATTTCGCTGGATGTAAATAGCGCCATTGGGAAATTGGGGAAGCATTTTTATCACACCGATCTTGGTGTGGTCAGATGCTTTGAGGGCAGAGGAGAGATCTAGGGTCTAATAGACCCCAATTTTTTCAAAAAAGAGTACCTGTCACTACCTATTGCTATCATAGGGGATATTTACATTCCCCGAGATAACAATAAAAATGATTAAAAAAAAATAAAAATGAAAGGAACAGTTTAAAAATAAGATAAAAAAGCAAAAAAATAATAAAGAAAAAAAAAAAAAAAAAAAGCACCCCTGTCGCCCCCTGCTCTCGCACTAAGGCGAACGCAAGCGGCGGTCTGTCGTCAAACGTAAACAGCAATTGCACCATGCATGTGAGGTATCACCGCGAAGGTTAGATCGAGGGCAGTAATTTTTGCAGTAGACCTCCTCTGTAAATCTAAAGTGGTAACCTGTAAAGGCTTTTAAAGGCTTTTAAAAATGTATTTATTTTGTTGCCACTGCACGTTTGTGCGCAATTGTAAAGCATGTCATGTTTGGTATCCATGTACTCGGCCTAAGATCATCTTTTTTATTTCATCAAACATTTGGGCAATATAGTGTGTTTTAGTGCATTAAAATTTAAAAAAGTGTGTTTTTTCCCCAAAAAATGCGTTTGAAAAATCGCTGCGCAAATACTGTGTGAAAAAAAAAAATGAAACACCCACCATTTTAATCTGTAGGGCATTTGCTTTAAAAAAATATATAATGTTTGGGGGTTCAAAGTAATTTTCTTGCAAAAAAAAAAAACTTTTTCATGTAAACAATAAGTGTCAGAAAGGGCTTTGTCTTCAAGTGGTTAGAAGAGTGGGTGATGTGTGACATAAGCTTCTAAATGTTGTGCATAAAATGCCAGGACAGTTCAAAACCCCCCCAAATGACCCCATTTTGGAAAGTAGACACCCCAAGCTATTTGCTGAGAGGCATGTCGAGTCCATGGAATATTTTATATTGCGACACAAGTTGCGGGAAAGAGACAATTTTTTTTTTTTTTTTGCACAAAATTGTCACTAAATGATATATTGCTCAAACATGCTATGGGAATATGTGAAATTATACCCCAAAATACATTCTGATGCTTCTCCTGAGTACGGGGATACCACATGTGTGAGACTTTTTGGGAGCCTAGCCGCGTACGGAACCCCGAAAACCAAGCACCGCCTTCAGGCTTTCTAAGGGCGTGAATTTTTGATTTCTCTCTTGACTGCTTATCACAGTTTCGGAGACCATGGAATGCCCAGGTGGCACAAACCCCCCCCAAATGACCCCATTTTGGAAAGTAGACACCCCAAGCTATTTGATGAGAGGTATAGTGAGTATTTTGCAGACCTCACTTTTTGTCACAAAGTTTTGAAAATTGAAAAAAGAAAAAAAAAAAAAGTTTTTTCTTGTCTTTCTTCATTTTCAAAAACAAATGAGAGCTGCAAAATACTCACCATGCCTCTCAGCAAATAGCTTGGGTTGTCTACTTTCCAAAATGGGGTCATTTGGGGGGGTTTTGTGCCACCTGGGCATTCCATGGCCTCCGAAACTGTGATAGGCAGTGAAGAGTGAAATCAAAAATTTTCACCCTTAGAAATCCTGAAGGCGGTGATTGGTTTTCGGGGTCCCGTACACGGCTAGGCTCCCAAAAAGCCCCACACATGTGGTATCCCCGTACTCAGGAGAAGTAGCTAAATGTATTTTGGGGTGCAATTCCACATATGCCCATGGCCTGTGTGAGCAATATATCATTTAGTGACAACTTTGTGCAAAAAAAAAAAAAAATGTGTCACTTTCCCGCAACTTGTGTCAAAAAATAAAATATTCCATGGACTCAATATGCCTCTCTGGAAATAGCTTGGGGTGTCTACTTTCCAAAATGGGGTCATTTGGGGGGGTTTTGTGCCACCTGGGCATTCCATGGCCTCCGAAACTGTGATAGGCAGTAAAGAGTGAAATCATAAATTTACGCCCTTAGAAATCCTGAAGGCGGTGATTGGATTTCGGGGCCCCGTACGCGGCTAGGCTCCCAAAAAGTCCCACACATGTGGTATCCCCATATTCAGGAGAAGCAGCAGAATGTATTTTGGGGTGCAATTCCACATAGGCCCATGGCCTGTGTGAGCAATATATCATTTAGTGACAACTTTTTGTAAATATTTTTTTTTTTTTTGTCATTATTCAATCACTTGGGACAAAAAAAATAAATATTCAATGGGTTCAACATGCCTCTCAGCAATTTCCTTGGGGTGTCTACTTTCCACAATGGGGTCATTTGGGGGGGTTTTGTACTGCCCTGCCATTTTAGCACCTCAAGAAATGACATAGGCAGTCATAAACTAAAAGCTGTGTAAATTACAGAAAATGTACCCTAGTTTGTAGACACTATAACTTTTGCGCAAACCAATAAATATACGCTTATTGACATTTTTTTACCAAAAACATGTGGCCGAATACATTTTGGCCTAAATGTATGACTAAAATTGAGTTTATTGGATTTTTTTTATAACAAAAAGTAGAAAATATCATTTTTTTTCAAAATTTTCGGTCTTTTTCCATTTATAGCGCAAAAAATAAAAACCGCAGAGGTGATCAAATACCATCAAAAGAAAGCTCTATTTGTGGGAAGAAAAGGACGCAAATTTCGTTTGGGTACAGCATTGCATGACTGCGCAATTAGCAGTTAAAGCGACGCAGTGCCAAATTGGAAAAAGACCTCTGGTCCTTAGGCAGCATAATGGTCCGGGGCTCAAGTGGTTAACTATCATGCATGAATCAAAACCAATGTGGAAATATAAACAGTGAAAAATAAATGAATAAACAAAAAAAAAAATTAATAAAAAGTGAAAAATATCAAAATATCAAAAAATCATTAAATTAGTCCATGTCCTTGTGCTTCTTCATTCATTCAAAATGTGATAAATGACCATGCAGTCTTTTAACAGTATGGAGTGTTATCTCTTTAAATATGTTGCAAATTCTGTGCTCCCCTCCAGTGCTCCCACTCACTCACCCGCAAGTATGGACTCTTAGGTTTAAATAAGAGTCATATATGCTGAATAGTAATCCTGGTTATGCTGGAGCTTGTAGTCCTCCTTGGTGGCTGTGTCTTATATCCCACAACAGTATACCATACTGATGTTAATTTATCTAATGATGAGTGTATGACAGAGATAATAGAGGAAAACCCACACAGTATATTTCTGTTTATTATAAAAAAGGTTACCATAGTTAAAATTGATTACACACACATGCACATAGAAAATTGCAAGCAGAACGCCAGACTGGAAGTAATGCATTGGCGTGCGTCTCACCGGCCGTAAATGATGTCACCAACAGCTATCAACTGACGCGTTTCACCCCTCCCCCAGGGCATTCTCTCTTTGGGATAGCACTCCACACTGTTAAAAGACTGAAAAACGGAAAATTGTATACATACCTTCCGTAATTTTCCTTTCCTGACGCATCCCATGGCAGCACACACATTGGGTTGTGACTCCGCCTCCACAACCTGATAGGACTAGTTAGCTATAAGATCTTGAAGAGGAGTCCACCTTGCATTCTCAGTAACTATCACCTTAGAGGGGTGGGTTCTGTGTGCTGCCATGGGATGCGTCAGGAAAGGAAAATTACGGAAGGTATGTATACAATTTTCCATTTTCCTGACGCATCATGGCAGCACACACATTGGGAAATAACTCGCTAAATGGGTGGGTGCTTTCAAAAGATTTTTATTTGCTCAAGTACAGGGTATAGAAGAATTAGTCTGAATGATTGATCTCCCGAACTCAACCGTAGTTAATTGAGCCGGGTCTATTCTGTAGTGTGAGATGAAAGTGTTTCTGGAAGACCAAGTTGCTGCCTTGCAAATGGTTTCTGAGGACACTCTACAATTTGCTGCCCAGGAGGTCGCTACCGCTCTAGTCGAGTGGGCTTTTAATCCGTCCGGTATTGGGAGTAGCTGAATTTGGTACGCTCTTTTGATGATTCTCACTAACCAAGACGCTATTGTTCTCGTCTCTCGAGGAAGCTGCCTGGCCTTTTCTTGGGCCATGTGGTATGACTAAAAGGTTGTCAGTCTTTCTGAATTGCTTGGTAGTTTCTAAGTACGTGGAGATCACCGATTTAACGTCCAACGGATGTGGGTTCCCTTCACTAGTAAGAAAAACTGGGAGATTAATCTCCGATTTGAAGTGGAAGGTAGACGCTACCTTAGGTATAAATTGATCTGACGGTCTGAGGACGACTCTATCCGGGTAGAAGACCAGATGCGGTTCTTTGATTAGTAGCGCCTGTAACTCTGAGACTCTTTTGGCAGATGTTATTGCTACCAGGAAAGATAATTTAAATGTTAGATCTCATAAGGATACTGATTCCAGGGGGAAGAAGGGTTCTCTAGACAGAGCTTCTAGTACAATCGATAGGTCCCAGGTCGGAAAGGTTGGTTTTCTTGGTGGCCTTATTTTCAGGCATGCTTTTTGGAATTGGATTATGAGCGGATCTAGGGCCCATTTGGTTCCCGTCATTGCGGATAGTGCAGAGACTTGGACTTTGAGAGTGCTGGAAGCTAGTCCCTTCTCCAGTCCTAGTTGTAGAAATTCTAGGATTTGAAACACTGAAGGAGAGAGTGGGTTCCAAGTCTGCTGTTGTGAAAATTCGGTGAACTTTTCCCAGATTTTGCTATACGTGTTGTCTGTTGTCCCTTTCCTTGCCTGTTGGAGTGTATTCACTACTCTAAGTGAGCATCCTTGGTCTAGTAGCCTCTCCCTTTCAACCTCCAGTCCGTTAGGTGTAGTCGATCCAGTGCTGGGTGAAGGAATGGGCCTTGTGAGAGCAAATCTGGGGTTACTGGGAGCGGAAACGGCTCTTCTGTGTTTAGTTGCAGGATGGTTGCGAACCATGGCCTTCTCGGCCAGAACGGCAATACCGCTATGACTATGGACGTTGATCTCCTCAGTCTGGCCAGAAATCTGGCTATTAGGGTAATCGGAGGAAAGACATATCCCAAGTGGAAACTCCATGGGTGATGGAGACAGTCGATCCCTGCCGCCGTTGGATAGGTGGCTCTCGATAGGAACCGAGGGCATTTGTTGTTCTGTGGAGTTGCTGCCAAATCCATATCGGGGATTCCCCATTTGCGAGTGAGCAGAGCGAATACTTGAGGGTTGAGAGACCACTCGTTGTTTGATATAAATACTCGGCTTAGGTCGTCTGCGAGTTGGTTCTGTACTCCCGGGACATAGATTGCCTTTAGATCTGTCAGATGAACTTGAGCCCATTCGATTATTGGGCGAACCTCTTCCATGAGTGTGTTGCTCCGGGTGCCTCCTTGTCTGTGAACGTAATTCACAGCCACTGTGTTGTCCATGCGTAGGAGAACGTTTCTTCCTGTAAGGAGTGGTCCGAATGTTAGTAGAGCTTTCCAGGCGGCTCTGAGTTCCATAATGTTTGAAACTATCCCCTGCGGGTGAAAGGACCAACGGCCCTGTACCCCTTGATGCTGATAATGTGCTCCCCACCCCTGGAGGCTGGCATCCGTGGTGATTATTTCTGGTAGTGGCGATATTATGGGACGGCTGCGTGAGAGGTTGCTGATTCGGGTCCACCACCATGCCGACTTCTTTACTGCTGGATTGATCCTGATCCGCTGGTTCATTGATGACCCGTTCCACTGTTTTAGGAATGAATTCTGGAATGTTCTTGAATTCCACTGCACCCACTGGACCATTAAGAAGGTGGAAGACATTGACCCCAAGATGCTTAGACACGTTCTGGCTGAAAGTGTATTCTGCTGCCAGGAGTTTCTTTATTTTCTGTACTAGCGGGTCTATTTTCGCTTGAGGAAGACCGACCGTGTTGGAGTTGGTGTCTATCTCGGCTCCCAAAAAAATGATTCTTTGTGCCGGAATCAGGTTGCTCTTTTTCCAGTTTATTATCCAGCCAAACTGTTGGAGTGTGGAAATTAATATTGTTTGATGTAGAAGCAGAGTTTGTCAGCTGTCGGCTAGTAGCAGTATGTCGTCCAGATAATGTAGGACTCTCAGACCTTTCTCCCTCAGCTGTGCTATTATCGGTAGCAGGACTTTCGTAAAGGTTCTGGGGGCTGTTGATATTCCAAATGGGAGGCTTTGAAACTAAAAATGTTGGCGACCTATTGCGAAGCGTAGATATTTTTGGAAGGTTTGGTGTACGGGAATATGTAAGTATGCGTCGGACAAATCGACCGATAGCATCCAATCCTTTGCTCCTATTGCTAGCAGTACTGATTGCAGGCTCTCCATTTTGAATGATTCGACTAGAATTGTTTCGTTGAGACTTTTTAGATCGAGTACCGGTCTCAAGTCTCCTGTTTTTTTCGTTACTAGAAAAAGAGGAGAATAGAATCCTGTGGCTTCCTGTTCCTGTGGAACCTCTATGATTGCCTGTTTTTGTAGTAATTCTAGAATATACTTGATTAGAAGCTTTCGTTTCGGAAGAGAAGACGGTAGTCTGGTAATTCTGTAGAACTCTTTGGGTGGCTTGTGCTTGAATGTCCATTTGTGGCCCTCCTGGATGGTGGAAATCGTCCAGGGGTCTCTTATAGAGTGTATCCATACGTGAGCAAACAGCCTCAACCTCGCACCTACTATTGCGAGTTGGGCTTGCGTGCCATCAAAACGACTTCTGTTGATCCCCTGAGTTGGGGTTTTTGGGCTTCTGTACCCTCACAAAGGCTGGTTGTGGGTTTTGCCAATTCCGCTTAAATTGTTTACCTGGCCTATAAGACCTTGCTTCTCGATATCTTTCGGGCAGATGTCGTCTGAAGGGTGGATTTTTTTGCTTTTTGGGTCTCCTATCTGAGGGAATGAGGCCCGATTTACCCCCCGTTACTTTCGAGATTGCAGAGTCTAGCTTAGGCCCGAATAGGTTTGTTCCGTCGTATGGGATTCTACACCAACTGGATTTTGAAGTCGCATCTGCGACCCATGGTTTTAGCCACAACGCTCTTCTGGCTGTTACTGCCGCCAACATTGCTCTCGCTGAGGATCTTATGATGTCCACCGATGCCTCTGCCAGGCTGAGTTCCTGTAAAGCGGACGTGATCTTTTCCCGCTCTGCTGCTTCTAGTAATAATTTTTCGATGTTAGACGCCCAGCTGGAGATGGCTCTACCGACTGCTGCTAGTGTAACTGCCGGCCTGCAGGCCCCTCCTGCCGCTGAATAGGCTTTTTTAAGATCAAGGTCTATCTTGCGGTCCATTATGTCTCTAAAGGTGACGGCATCTTCAATTGGTAATGTTACATGACGCGCCAGGCGCATTAGTGATGAATCAACCACGGGTGCTGCGATGAGAGGATTTACCTTTGGTTCCCTCAGTGGGTAAAGCTTGGCTAGCCTATTATTTAGCCCGGATTTTTTATCTGGCTTTTGCCACTCATCTTTTATTAACTCTTCAAGCTCATCGATAAAGGGAAAGGTTTTGGGATCTCTTTTTAGGTTAGGAAAGTATTTCCTTAGTTTGCAAGGAGCGTCCTTTTCTTCTTCCCATCCGATCGCCTCCTTTACTGCTCTCGCAAAAGGGTCTATTAATGCGAAGTCGAAGGAAGTGGGTACTAGACCCTCCTCTTCCTCTGGTGAATCCTCTTGGTCCTGGGGATCGTAAGGAGTTGAGGCCGGAATAGATTGTCCAACTGATTCAGATGTTGCTACCTGCAGGATAGATTCTTTTACGGTTTCTCTTATTATGTTGGATGCCTGCACTGCGTCCGCTTCCTTGTCGCGGGTTGCCTCTTCTAAGCATGTTTGGCATACTAGTTTGCCAGATAGCGCTTGCGCTCCACAGACCCAGCATGTATTGGCCGCAGGGCGGATACACTGCTCATCTCGTGGTTGACGGGAAGATGTTGAATCTCTATGGTGGGAGGATCTTGAATGACTTCTTCGAGAATGAGAGTGTCTTGAAGGTGAACGCTCTTTTCTTTTAGAATGCGATGACCTTGATGACCTGCCGGAACTACCAATATAAGGTGGTATTAGTGGCAGTGCTCTCTTTTCTCCTCTTCATTACTTACCCATTATGTTGCCCCCTTACCTTGTGGTCCGTGAGTGGTCTGCTGTGGCAGCGGCCTCCATAGGAAAAGGTAGAGTGTATCTATGAAGGGAGAAAGGAGAAAAAGAAAGATTCCTCATTTTGAAAAAAAGTTTTTTTTGTTTTTTTTTTTTAATATAAAAACATAGGGGGGGGGAGTCCTTTTTTTTGATAGGAAGAAGGAATGGACTTACCCAAGGTAAGGATAGTGATTGACCAGCAAGGCAGCAACGATTGGGGCAGTATTAGTGTGGAGGGTGTTCTCCTACCCTCCAAGCAACTCCAAATGACAGAATAGCGGTTTTTAAATAGACCGCCGTCGCTGCAGTGATGATGTCACAGCCGAACATGCGCTCTAGGTGTCCGCGGCGCTCGGCGCCATTTTGGATGCTGGCAATTGACTATCCAGCCCTCATGCTGTCATTTCCTGGCGCCGAGAGCCCGAGCCGGCCGCCATGATGGGACAGGCAAGGCAAGGGACTACAGGGCCCAGCGGACCCAGATGAAGGTATAGAGGGGAAAAAACGGAACAGGATGAGAAATAAGAATTTCATTATGACTACAGTGGTGACCTACCAGGTGGTAGAGAGTGGAATTTGAAGGTAAGAGGTGGAGACCGCTGAACACTTTTAAAACCTGTTTAAGGCTTTTTGAAAAAGATTGTTAGGACATACCCCTGAGACCACCAGAGTGGGGTTCCCTGCATAAAGCTCATTTAGAGGCTGTACAGTCAGGGCTTCCAGCTAGGAGAGGCTTGAACCCAGCTGGGGCGAATCGACAAGGGGTTTCCAAGCTGTAACCAGTCGATCCATCCAGGTGAGGAAAAAAAGGAGAATGCAAGGTGGACTCCTCTTCAAGATCTTATAGCTAACTAGTCCTATCAGGTTGTGGAGGTGGAGTCACAACCCAATGTGTGTGCTGCCATGATGCGTCAGGAAAGTCATTTGTCACATTTTAAATGAATGAAGAAGCACAAGGGACATGGACTAATTGAATGATTTCTGATATTTTTATATTTGTTACTTTTTAATGAATATTTCTTTTGTTGTTTTCAATGTATTTTTCACTGTTTATATTTTCACATTGGTATTGTTTTGTGCATGATATTAAACAGACTAGACAGAGCCTAAATTAGCATATTTACTCATTAAATACAGTGGCTTTATATCCTGCTTTGCTACACTACACTGCTCCTTCCGAATTTTCATATTAAAAGGTTAGGTATTATGCAGGAGAGATATTTATGGACATGTGAATGGACTTCTCAGTAAAAAGCAAGAAGCAGTAAAATGTACAATAGCACTAATTTCCTCAGAAGCTACTGTATTTTATAGGCCCTCCTAGCCTTTCTACTGGTGATTTGGTCTATAGTTGCACCAAATATTCACTGACTCTCCAACGACAACCAAAAGACTTCCACCTCTTCAGTCTCCTTTATGCTTGTATTTTACTGACCCCAATGTCCAGTGGAAAGACGGATGAGTAGTACAGGATAGCCAACAATAGCAGCATAGGGAATCGCTCAGTTGATTTTTAAAGTATCTAAAACTCTTCCATGGGCTAATGCAGATCAGGTAAGCTAAATGGACAGCTAACTTTAGGTATCTTTGGCTCCTCTCACTGCTAAGCTGAGACTGGCAATCTGTAGTTGTGGATGTTTAGGCTTAGACCAGTAATGAGAATAACTCATCTAAAAAGGTGCCCTCCCATAGTAGCCTTGATCATGTGTCCATAGGCCAACTTAGGCCTTAGTCCTGAAACGGTGTGCTCCCCACACAGCAGGTCTGAGAGGCAGGGGGCCTTCTCTTCTGGCAAGAGCCCAGAAGGCAAAGACCAGGATCTCAGTATGAGTCTGCACAGGACATGGTGAAACACACAGCTACTTCAGAGCAACAAAAGCAATATTGCGCTATGAATCTCTCTTTGTGTCCTGAGTAAAAATGCAAACATGGAGGAAAAGGTCCAGATAACGATAGATAGAGGGACCAGTGGAGGGAAGTGTGGATCTAGTGATATGGATCGTACTGGGTGGAAGTGATCAGATGCTGAGGATCATTTTTGATCACCTAAAAGAGTGCTGTTTGACCTTTTGGTCTTTCCCGGAGGTGAGCGGCCATTTTACCGAAGGTGGCTGGTGCAGGCTACTTATTCATGTCTATAAGAGTTTTTTTTGCTTTTTGGGCACATCTATAAGTAACGGCTGGTTTATTCTGAATGGTGAACCTGCATGCTTATATTGGACTTTCACAATTTTTTTGCACTGTTTGAATACATTTTGTAAACGTTAAATTAATATAGCGCATAATGACTTTATGCTGTGTGAATACTTTATCGTATAAGTTTGTTTTTTGTGTAATAATATGCAAGGGGATTTGAACAAGTGCACCATTTATACACTTACCAAAGACCAGGATCCATCACACTCACATCCTCTCCAGACAAAGCCTGGGAAGGAAGTTCTAAAAGCTCTCCCTAAATATGTATTCCCTTTCCAAGTCCACATCACTGGTGCAAACCTCCACGTGATTGACCAGGGTGAAATAAATATTCATAGCCCACAGCATTACATCTTCTCACTCTATTCAAAAAAGAACAATTCCCAGCAGCAGACAGAAGCAAGCAATGTCCTAGGTTTGTGGAAAACCCAACAAACCCAGATAACAATAGCAAACAGCTCAGACCGGCTATAGCCTAGGTGCAAACATTAAATTTGTTCTATGGACACTCTAGCTTATGGCAGGATCCCATCAGTACAAAACTTAGGTTGCAAGTACAAATTAAAAAGCATATTGATTACAACACAGTTGCAGTGTATGAGATGAATGACCTCTATTGAAAGGTGACTGCTGCGCATTTCAACATTGATTCTTCAGTGGTTTAACGTGATATAACTGACAGGGGCTAAATACTGCTCAATTGCATTAAACATAAAGATAGCTGTTTAATGAAATTACTTTTTCTGTTAGTTGTACCCCTTAGTACAGGATAAAGTTATGCATGAATGTTATGATACCCCTTTGTTGTAAGGACGTAACTAGAGAAAAACTTTTGAAAAGTTTGATCAGTTGTGGTTTGGCCGAGTTTTGTAAAATTAGGAAACTTCCAAAATTTGAAATTTACAAACCAAAAGTCCAATTGAATTAACTGGGAATCCAAACTAGGCTCCTTTCAGTAACACATTATACAAAATTGTGCAGAATGGTTTGGAAATCTCCTGTCATCCCTGTCTGATGAGTTGATGAGATGACTGGGCCAAAAACAGCTAGAGACTTTCTCTTTAAATATACTGTAGGGATACTAAGATAGAAGGTGGTGGTCTTGGTGGTCCAGGCAGTCAAGTTAAGGGTGCTCAGAAACAGATATAAGGCCAAGACAGCTTCTGACACAGCCTTTGGTCCCTTTATCTAAAAAAGTGTTTTGTTAATCTAAACTGCCAAAACAAAAACAATTCTAATTCAGATTTGGTTTAGGACATGCAAACTCACAAAATTTATTTCAAATCTAAAGCCAAATTTTTAGTAACTTCAGCTCTTAAAGCATTATAAGGTAGAACAGAACACAACAAAAAACCCAGTAGACAGATAAAATACCACTAAAGCCATGCAAATAATGTGGGTCTCATGGTCTCTGGTTTAGCAATGGAGTTCCAAGATGGCGCCTTATGCCCCGTACACACGGTCGGATCGGACATTCCGACAACAAAATCCATGGATTTTTTCGGACGGATGTTGGTTCAAACTTGTCTTGCATACACACGGTGACACAAAGTTGTCTCAAAATCCGATCGTTCTGAACGTGGTGACGTAAAACACGTACGTCGGGTCTATAAACGGGGCAGTAGCCAATAGCTTTCGTCTCTTAATTTATTCTGAGCATGCGTGGTACTTTGTGCATCGGATTTGTATACACACGATCGGAATTTCCGACAACGGATTTTGTTGTCGGAAAATTTTATAGCCTGCTCTCAAACTTTGTGTGTCGGAAATTGTGTGATGGAACCCACACGTGGTTGGATTTTCCGACAACAAGGTCCTATCACACATTTTCTGTCGGAAAATCCGACCGTGTGTACAGGGCATTAGAGTGTTTTTTGTAAACTGATTATTTCTAATCAGCATGAGTTCAAAATATGTAGACTTTTAAAAACCCTTTAAAGGGTCACAGTGTGTTTTTAGTAAGCACATATTTTGTTATCTTTGCAGTGTTCACCATAAAGTAATTGTTAATATTTTTTTTCAAAATGTTAAATGATTGCACTTTTATATTTTATTATTGCATTAAATATAAAGAATAGCCAAATGAAATGCCTCTGTATTTAATTAAACTTCATTTGATCTCCCTAATTATAGGTGGACCTAGAATTACATACATTTTTTTCATGTTAAAGGGTAACTCCACTTTTGTGGGGAAAAAATTGCAAATAAAGAAAAAAGAATGTAGCGTATACAATTGCGACACAAATCATTTTGTGATTGAATGTTATTAAAAATTACCTTTCCTTTTCAATCTGCAGCTGCTGTAATTTTCTGAAAATGCAATGCAATATGGCTACCTGGAGTTGTTCTGTACACAGAGTGTGTACTGACCACTCCCCAGAAACATAATTCCCTGCTTGTGTGATTGGCTCACCAATTTTCCCAAAAGTCTGCATAAGATACAAGTCAGATTTCAGGCATCCCCTGCAACATGTCATTTTTGGTAAGATATTGTCAATAGGAACTGATCTAAAGGGATGCAGGCCCAGCAGCTTTCCTCATTAGTGCCCTGCTGCTGCCACAGCTGACTGATAATTATGAAACCACTCCCATTTTCTCAAACAATAGGTGCTGGAACTCAACCACAACCCCCCATAACCCCTCCCCCCCACACACACCCTCCAAATCACATTAAATAGTGGGTGTGGTCATATTTCACAAACAGTAGAAGGGTCTTAAAGGGGCATTAAGTTTCAGGATTGCATTACACACAGAGTGCAGAGCTGTCACTTGTAAACACAAAAAACAGACTTCTGTGTTTACAAGTGATTGCGGTGAGCAGGCACCAAAGGGTCTGAGCCAGAGGTGGTGGAACTGAGTTCCACTAAGTTCCCCCTGAAAAAAAGCCCTGCTTCAGAATAATAAAATGTAGGAATCTGCAACAAAGGTTGTAAATGTACATAGATCACCCAGAGGGGAATGTTTTTTCTCAACAAAAGTGGAGTTACACTTTAAGTGTAAGCAAGCAAAGTATTATGTAGGTGTACTTATTAACTCATATTACATTAATCTTCTGTAAGGTGTATTGGGGTGCCATTCAGAATGAATGCCACTGCATCATACAAGTGCATGTAACAATAAGTAAGTTAATAAATAAAAGCCAGAGTTTTTTTAATAAATATGATGTTGCTGTATATTGTGACATATCAAAAATTGATTCATGAAGACTCGTAAAGTTAAAAAGGTCGAACAAGCATTGAGCTAGGATATGAGCCACACAGGGAGTGCATTGTGTTAAATAAGTCAGCCACCTCATAAAACGCAAACTGTAAACTTAGCAGATCTGATTCAGATATGTAGTTTTGGTAGCACAAAACCAGGCATGTTTCAAGATGTGAAGTTGTGACCATGAAAAAAAAATGTGTAGGGACCCTGCCATAAGCTGGAATGTCTCTTTTCCAAACTTATTGGGAAGCTTGGTTATAGTCATCCTAAACTTTAGTTGTTTTTTTTTTTGCTTCTGTATTCATTAGGTTTCCCCTAAGTTCTAGATATTAACTTCTGCTGTTGGAGCTGGAGAGTTTCCCTAGTAGACAGAACAAGACAGACAATATTATTTAGTTATGAGTATTTTTTCTCTCTGGCATATCACTAGTTAGTGTATTACCAATGATACACCCTAAGGAAGAACAACAATATTGTGAGTGACCCTAGAGATGGGCAGGGCTGCTGTTAGAAATCAAGGGGCCCCATACTGCTTACCTGAGAGGTCCCCCTCTCCCCACAAAATACCAAATTTTATTTTCCCTAAAAATATATTAAAATCATTATTATATGACATATTTACTGGCCCTACCCCCGCTCTCCATCCTGAAAAATCCTCTTGTGTACCTGCAGCAGCTACCGGAGGGAAAGGAGAAGAGGGAACCCGGCAACGCTGCAGAGAAAAGGGGTGTACATGGGGGGGCCGGGAAAGCAGGAGGATGTGGGTGCGCAGAACTGATCTCCCTGCAACCCAGGTGGAGGGAGGGAGTGGACGACAAGCTGGCAGCACTGCAGGAGGAGACATTAGAGGATTTGTGGCTGCAGTAAGGCAGTAAAGCTGGCTGTATTGCCTTATCGGGGGCCCTCGGGATGGGAAGGCCTCCTGGGCTGCAAGGAGGCCGTGCTGAAAATCTGTGCCTTTTAGGCCTGCTACCTGGAGATGCATTTTGCTATAGCGGGGCCTGGCTTAGGGAATTTATGCTGCCTTGTTGGAGGGTACATCTAGGAGTGGAGAAGGAGGATACCTGCTTTTTGTTGAGCAACCCTCAGTCAGGGAATAATTCTTCTTAATGGCCACAAGTGTAAGGAGCATTCCTCCTAGTGATTCTTCGTAGTGACCATCACACTAATGTATAATGAGTTATAGATATACAGTAGTAATTTTTGGCAGGGGTTCCCTGAGACTGGACAAATATTTCAAGGGTCCCTCTTTGTTGAAAAGGTTGAGAAAGGCTACACTAGAGCAATTGGGGCCCAATTCCCTTCATCCCATAAAGAGTCAAGGCTTCTGCCTTCCACCTGAGGTTTAAAATGCACGCTCACTGACCCACCTGGGAATCCTCCTCATTTGCCTAATGGTAAGGGGATGCTACAAATACAAACCATAAAATTGTATCAAACCCATACAGCAGCTCTTCAACATGGAGAACTCAGAGCAACAAAGACTGACAGCAAAGTGATAAAAAAAAATAGAAAGCCATTAAATAGTTTAACGTTTTTATAATTCTTTAATTGTAATCTGTAGCAGTTCAGCAAGTTGAAAGGATTCTCATTTCAAAAATATATGCAGCTATGCCTAATTAACACTAAAGATATATATATACATATTTTCAGGTTGGCTTTAGTAGCTACAGCTTCCATTGAATTCCTATGAAATGGTCTGAAGGACAAAACATCACAGTCACTTGTTCCATTAGATAAACCTTCATGCACTGCACATCATAACATCGAAGCAAATTTGTTTATTTGATTTAATGGATAAAGAAATGAATGTTTGAATTTAATGATTCAGTAAAGCATGTTGAAAATGTGACCTGTGCCCCTTGACAAATCCTACCTGCATACAGGTTCTGTGTTCCCATGGTGACTAGTACAGATATATCGTAGCAAAGGATGAGAACTTAGAGCCCAACTTCACCTTTTCTCATAATCTATTTGTTATATATCTGCTGTGCATTCTTTATTTTCTCACTTATATTTAATCACAATTCATTTCCCCTTTTCATTTTTTCTCTATGTTGTGTCCTTCTGCCCTCTTCTGCTTTTCCAGTTTTATGTTGGTTGACAAGGGCAATTGGTTGTAATGCCACCCAAACTATCCTGGAACTGATACTGGATCACACGCTAACCTTAATTTGTAGTAAGCAAAAATGGAAATATGCTTCTCCAAAAGTTTAGGAAATTGGACTCTATTTTTCACTCTGCCAGCAAATATTCATGCCTATCCTAAATAAACTAGTGGAAAGACCCAGTGGAACCCCTAATAGTTTCTTTTTGAGTCCATGAAAGGGTGTGCAGTTACCTCCCATCGCACTGGAGAGAGGACTCCCCATCCATAACAGGTTGAGCAGAGTTTAATGGGGATCCCGCTTACATCAATATTGAAGGTTATGCAACTTCTCTGCTCTAATAGGCAAGTACAATACTTCCTTACTAGAACGTAGGACATAAGCACGCTATCCTGCCATGGCCATCTTTGAATACAGTTTGTTGTGCCTTTTTTAATTTAATTCTATGTGAGTGGATTTCTTCTCAATAAATAGTGTTTCTTTATATACGTATTGCACTATGGTCTTGTCACTTACATTTCCCTGAGGTACTATTGAGAGTCTTACCTATATCGTTGGATATGTGGATCTTTGCGTAAGGAGACTATGGGACCTATACATTATAGCATCTTGCACACCGGGGATGTGTGTGAATTAGCTGGAGTTTTGTTGTCTCATCTGGCCATTGATTTCCACTATGCTGTTGACCTCCCTATAACTTGAGGGTCAACAGTCTCTGGTAAGCAGGCTTACCCTATCCCTGTGGTGACGAGTGTGCATGTACATCTATTTCACAGAAGCTGGTGTTGGGATTCTACGCTATTTATCTCCATGTTTGGACTCTTATGAGATTTATGCTGTAGAGACTAATTTTTGATGTTTAGCTAGATCTTCACCTCCCCTTTTCAAATACTTCCTTACTAGAGTCTATCCTAATAATAAGTATAGAGCTTCTGTTTTAGGGTACTTACCTAGCCCCCTGCACCATTTTAAGGAGGAACTCTGTTGGACCAGCTAACACTGATGGCTGGGAACAGGGCAAGTGCATTGAGCCCTCTTCAAAGTAAACTGGTAGGTGGTGCTTAGGAGCACTATACCAGTTCAAAGAGTCAGCCAGTCCAAGCAGGAGGATTGGCCAGCTTAATGCCCCGAAAGTAAAGTAGAGAAGCGTAGGGAGGATCTGTACATACAGAGCACAGAAGCAATTTGAGGAATGAACCACTGTATAACAGCAAGGCTTGAAGTGGTTGTAAATCCTAAATGTCTTAAATTGGCCACAACAATCATATGCAATCAATAAACATCTTGGTATGCCCCAAAAGCTAAAAATCATTGTTTATGTACCTTTTTTATGTATCCCCTATCACGTGACTGCAATCCCCCTGCATTAGCAAACACAGGCTGGCCAGTGGGCATGCATGTTCTCTTCTAGCTCCAGCATGCCTCTGTCATAAGGAGGGGAAGTGGGAGGCAGGACTGAGTGGGGCAAAGCGGAGCTGAATGACTGGATAGAGCAGAGGACCCAACAATGGCAGTGAGCATGTACATTATTTTCTAATTCCATCATGCTTGCATCACAAGGAGGGGAAAAGGGAGGCAGGACTGGGAGGGGCAGAGCAGAACTGAATGGCTTGGGAACGCAGTGACCGACAATGGCACACGGAAATGACAGTGAGCAGCCACATTTAGTTGCACACATCAGCCGTTGTTGGCCTGAGAGAGGAGGGCTTCTGAATGGCTGTCTGAAATGTGTTTTTCTCTTAAGCCATTAATAAAACTTAAAAGTGAACAATACAAAAGTTAATATCATTAATCATAGTAATCTAAGGGAGATTATCATTTTTGGCTGGAATTCTACCTTAAGGTGACTTCAGCCAGTCCAACCAGGAGGACTGGCCAGCTTAATGCCCCAAAAGCAAAGTAGAGAAGTGCAGAGAGGATCTGTACATCCAGAGCTAAGAAGCAATTAGAGGAAAGAAACAAGGAAGAGGAAGGTGACCACTTGGTAAGTTAGTAGTCACAGGAAATGTGGATGATGGTTTATAAGTAGAAAAAAAGATCGCCAATTACTTTTTTGAGCACTATAAGAAAACTTTTGTTTTCAAAAGCTAATGTCAGGCAAGTGTTTTGTGAATTCTGCCAATTTTACAATAGAAGATTTAAAATGCAGAAAAAAAAATATCAATTACTATGAAAACTCTAGACTCAAGTAAAAAAGTAACAAAAAACAGAATAGTCTAATGCACGCATAAACCCAGCTATAAATCCTTTGTGTGGAAAGCCCTTATAATAATCTCAATTTCTATTGAATGCAGGGTTACTGTGACCTACGTTTCATGACTCCTGAAACTGTTTTTTCTCCCTCACTTTGCTTTTGTCAGGCCTATACACTTTCTACCCACAAGTAACATGTAGAGACAGCCTAATGATTAAGCAGTGGTGTTCCTGGCTTTCTTCGTCTCTGGAGGTCACTTTGACCTTGTGTGGCAAAATTAAGTAAATTTATACAGTGCCCTGAAAGCTTCAGGTGTTTATTCTTATTCATGCCAGCTTATTGCAGCACAGAAAAAAAATCTGTATTATGGTTACGTGACATACCAGGGACTTACAAGCGGCAGGATTATTACATAAATATATATATATATATATACCGGTATATTTTATATGAAGTATTTTCTGCACAGGAGCTCACATCCTAATGCCTATTACAGTCATACATGCATGAACAAATATATGCTCTAGAGCCAATTTTAGTTGGAAACCAATTAACAGAAACCTCATGCTAGGATATATACATTACATAGTTACATAGTAGGTGAGGTTGAAAAAGTCCATTAAGTTCAACCTATGTGTATGATTTTATGTCAGTATTACATTGTATATCCCTGTATGTTGCAGGCATTCAGGTGCTTATCTAATTATCTAATAGTTTCTTGAAACTATCAATGCCCCCCGCTGAGATCACCGCCTGTGGAAGGGAATTCCACATCCTTGCCGCTCTTACAGTAAAGAACCCTCTACATAGTTTAAGGTTAAACCTCTTTTCTTCTAATTTTAATGAGTGGCCACAAGTCTTGTTAAACTCCCTTCTGCGAAAAAGTTTTATCCCTATTGTGGGGTCACCAGTATGGTATTTGTATATTGAAATCATATCCCCTCTCAAGCGTCTCTTCTCCAGAAAGAATAAGTGCAGTGCTCGCAACCTTTCCTCACAACTAATATCCTCCAGACCCTTTACTAGCTTTGTTGCCCTTCTTTGTACTCGCTCCTTTTCCAGTACATCCTTCCTGAGGACTGGTGCCCAGAACTGGACACCATACTCTAGGTGCGGCCGTACCAGAGTCTTGTAGATCAGCAGAATTATCGTTTTATCTCTGGAATTAATCCCCTTTTTAATGCATGCCAATATTCTGTTTGCTTTGTTAGCAGCAGCTTGGCATTGCATGCCATTGCTGAGCCAATCATCTACTAGGACCCCCAGGTCCTTTTCCATCCTAGCTTCCCCCAGAGGTTCTCCCCCTAGTGTATAGATTGCATTCATATTTTTGCCACCCAAATGCGTTATGTTACATTTTTCTACATTGAACCTCATTTGCCATGTAGTTGCCCACCTCGTACAGTAAACGTTTATGGGGAACTGTGTCAAATGCTTTTTCAAAATCCAGATACACCACATCTACGGGCCTTCCTTTATCTAGATGGCAACTCACCTCCTCATAGAAGGTTAATAGATTGGTTTGGCAAGAACGATTATTCATGAATCCATGCTGATTACTGCTAATGATACTGTTCTCATTACTAATATCTTGTATATAGTCCCTTATCAGCCCCTCCAAGAGTTTACATACTATTGATGTTAGGCTAATTGGTCTACAATTCCCAGGGATGTATTTTGGGCCCATTTTAAATATTGGTGCTACATTGGCTTTTCTCCAATCAGCTGGTACCATTCCAGTCAGTAGACTGTCAGTAAAAATTAGGAACAATGGTCTGGCAATTACTTGACTGAGTTCCCTAAGTACCCTCGGGTGCAAGCCATCTGGTCCCGGTGATTTATTAATTTTAAGTTTCCCAAGTCTAATTTTAATTCTGTCTTCTGTTAACCATGGAGGTGCTTCCTGTGATGTGTCATGAGGATAAACACTGCAGTTTTGGTTACTGAAGCCCTCCGATTCCCTCGTGAAGACTGAGGAGAAGAATAAATTCAATACCTTCGCCACTCCCCATCCTTTGTAACCAGATGTCCTTCCTCATTTTTTATGGGGCCAATATGGTCTGTCCTCCCTTTTTTACTGTTTAAATACTTAAAGAATTTCTTGGGATTTTTTTTTGCTCTCCTCTGCTATGTGTCTTTCATGTTCTATCTTAGCCGTCCTTATTGCACCCTTACATTTCTTGTTTCATTCTTTATAAAGTCTGAATGCTGATAATGATCCCTCAACCTTGTATTTTTTGAAGGCCTTCTCCTTTGCTTTTATATGCATTTTTACATTGGAGTTAAGCCATCCAGGACTTTTGTTCGCTCTTTTAAATGTATTACCTAATGGGATGCCTTGGCTAATGCCCTTATTTAATATGCTGTTAAAACAAACCCATCCCTCCTCCGTGTTCTTTGTTCCTAAGATTTTATCCCAATTTATGCCTTCTAGCAAGGTTCGTAGTTTAGGGAAGTTGGCTCTTTTTAAATTCAGTGTCTTTGTATTCCCCTTATGTTTCCTATTTTTGTGATTTATACTGAAGCCAATTGACCTGTGATCGCTGTTACCTAAATTGCCCTGTATTTCCACATCCGTGATCAGGTCTGTATTGTTGGTAATCAGTAGATCCAGTGATGCTTTATTTCTAGTTGGTGCGTCTACCATCTGACCCATAAGATTGTCCTGCAAGACATTTAGGAACTGGCGAGCCTTAGATGAATGCACAGTTCCCTCCGCCCAGTCTATGTCTGGATAGTTAAAGTCCCCCATTATGATAACACTTCCCATCCTTGCTGCTAATCCAAATTGTGATAGAAGATCTGTCTCCCCTTCCTCCCTCAGGTTAGGGGGCCTATAGCATACTCCCAGTATTATTTTCCCCTTAGCTTCATCCCTTTGGAGTTCTACCATTAAGGATTCCACCTCCTCCCTAGCTCCCTTAGTGATGCCATCTCTCACATTCACTTGTACATTATTCTTGATATATAGGCATACCCCTCCCCCTATTTTACCCTCTCTATCCTTGCGATAAAGGTTATACCCTTGAATGTTTGCCAGCCAATCATGAGAGATGTTGAACCAGGTCTCTGAAATTCCCACAAAATCCAAATCCTCCTCATACAACAGTATCTCTAGTTCACCCATCTTGTCCGCCAGGCTCCTGGCATTGGTGAACATGCCACGTAGTTTAGACTGGCCGCATTTTATCCTCTTATTGGGTGTTCTGAGATTGCAACATTGGGGGACATTGTTGACTTTTCCTTCAGAAAATGTTTCCTTCTTGGTTGTTATGCTGATCCAATTGCTTTAAAACTGTTTGAGCTACAGACCTGAAACAAAAATGCATTTTAAACCAGAATAAAGTGCAGCGCTCTGGTGAAAAAGTACCCAAGCACAAATAAAAAAGGTTATAAAGTGGCACAAATTAATAAAACATTCAAATACATCAATCAATATAATATAATGTATACAAAACCATGATAGTATGTGAAACCAAGCAAATATAAAGTGCTAGTGCTCAATGGTGTATTAGTAGATACTCAAAATAGTGCACTCATACATACTAAAAACCAGGGATGAGCCGAACACCCCCGGTTCGGTTCGCTTCCAGAACATGCGAACAGACCGAACGTTTGCGCGAACTTTCGAACACCGTTAAAGTCTATGGGACTCGAACATGAGAAATCAAAAGTGTGAATTTTAAAGGCTAATATGCAAGTTATTGCATATTTTAAAATTTTTTAAAAATGGCCGTTTTTTTCAGGAGCAGTGATTTTAATGATACTTAAAGTAAAAAAATAAAAGTGAAATATTCCTTTAAATATCATACCTGGGGGTGTCTATAGTATGCCTGTAAAGTGGCATGTGTTTCCTGTGTTTAGAACAGTCCCTGCACAAAATGACATTTCTAAAGGAATAAAAGTCATTTAAAACTGCTTGCGGCTGCAATGTAATGTCGGGTCCCAGCAATATGGATGAAAATTATTGAGAAAAACAGCATGGGTAACCCCCCAGCCCATTACCAGGCCCGTTGGGTCTTGTATGGATATTAAGGGGAAACCCGCACCCGAATTAAAAAAAGGAAAAGGCGTCGGGCCCTCAGGCCCTATATACTTTGAACAGCAGTATACAGACGGTCCCAAGAAAGACAGGGACTGTAGGTTTGTTCTTAAGTTGAATCTGTTTGTAATTTGGAACAGGTGAATTTTGTAAATGTAGCTCCAGCCAAAAAATCTGTTTTTAAGCTTTTTGGAAAACATGGGGAAGGGTTATCATCACCCCTGTAACATTTGTTTTGCTGTCTGTGCCCCTATTCAGAAGATTTCACCTCACTTTCTGTCCCAATGACAATTGGATTTTGAAAATTTGGGGTTTTTAGGGAAACAAGGATTGGTGATAAAGCATCCGTGGAGGAGACACCTTTTTCCCATATTAACTCTTACAGGAGAGAATTTCCCTTTCTAGGGGTAGATTTCCTCTCACTTCCTGCTGTCTCCCTCCGTTTATAAGTAGGAGTCATTTGTAAGTCGGATGTTTGAAAGTAGGGGCCTCCCTATATACTCTGCAGAAATTTGGGCCTTAGGTGTTGGTGGTACCAGAACCTCACAGTTACTCTTGGTGGGTGCTGGAACGGGCCTTGCTGTGAAATATTATATCAGAATTGTAATTACATGCCCCTGTTGAACAGGGTCAGAAAAATTGGGCCTTTGGTGGTGGTGTTGCCACAACACTGTAAGCCCTCACAGTTACTCTTGGTGGGAGCAGGAACGGGCCCTGCTGTGAAATATTGGATCAAAAATTGTAATTACACGCCCCTGTTGAACAGGGGCAGAAAAATTGGGCTTTAGACACTCGTGCTGGTGCCACAGCACTGCAACCCCTCACAGATACTCTAGTTGGGTGCAGGAACAAGCCCTGCTGCAAAATATTACAGCAAAAATTGTAATTACATGCCCCTGTTAAACAGGGGCAGAAAAATTGGGCCTTAGCCACTGGTGGTGGTGCCCAGAACCAAAAATGTTCTTACAAGCTATCAACATGAACATTGAGGAGGAATAGGATAGTCACTCAGCATAACAGGATAGTCACTCAGCATCAGCATAGGCAGTCTTGAAGGGATCTCACATTCATAAAAAATATTTGGTTATATCAGCATCAGGTAGCTGGTGATCCAAGACTGATTCATTTTTATGAAGGTGAGCCGATCAACCGAGTCGGTGGACAGGCACACTCTGTGATCGATTACAAAGTGTCCAGCAGCACTGAATGTGCGTTCCGAAAGAACGCTGGATGCAAGACAGGCCAGTAGCTCAATTGCATACTGTGCAAGCTCTGGCCAGTGATCCATCCTCAAGACCCAGTAACCCAGAGGATTTTCGGTTGGAAAGGTCTCCAAGTCTGATCTAGCCCCTAGGTATTCCTGCACCATGTAAATCAGACACTGGCGATGGTTGCTGGAACCAATCAGACTAAAGCTGCGGACTAAAAAATTGTCTGAACGCATCTGTCAAACGGCCACCTTCTCCACCACTCCTTCTGTGACTGACCGAAGCCTCAGCAACACGTTGTCCAGGAGCAGGAATTTGTAACCTCCCAGGTTCTGGAAATGCATTGCACAAACCTTTCTGCAAGGCCTCCCAAAGATGTTTCATCCTCTGTGACGGCTGGATAAGTTCCGCAACCTTACCCTTGTAACGTTGATCATGGAGGGTTGCCAACCAGTACTGATCCCACTCCTTGATACCACGAATCCGAGGGTCCTTTCGCAGGCTTTGCAGGATCAGGGAGGCCATGCAGCGTAGGTTTGCTGAGGCATTGGGTCCGGAGTCCTCTGGGTCACTAAGGACGACCTGATACACAGCCACCTCCTGCCAGCCACGTACAAGTCCATGGGTTTCTGGGGACTATAAACGATCCCTTGAAGACTGCTGCTGATGCTGAGTGCTAGGCTCCACCTCCATGCTGACACAATCCTCCTCCTCCTCCTCCTCTTCCTGTGTGATCGGCGGGCCCGCAGGAACACTGTCTGGATAAAGGGAGCCTTGGGAGGTAAGGAAGTCCTCCTCTTCTCCCTCTGTTCTGCCTCAAGTGCCCTGTCCATTATTCCACACAGCGTGTGCTCCAACAGGTAGACAAGAGGGACAGTATCACTGATGCATGCACTGTCACTGCTCACCATCCTTGTGGCCTCCTCAAATGGTGACAGGACAGTGCATGCATCCTTGATCATGAGCCACTGGCGTGGCGAAAAAAAGCCAAGCTCCCCTGACCCTGTCCTGGTGCCATAGTCGCACAGGCAGGTACTCATTGATGGCCCTCTGCTGTGTTTGCAGCCACTGCAGCATGGCCAACGTTGAGTTCCATCTGGTGGGCATGTCACAGATTAGGCGGTTCTTGGGCAAGTTGTATTCCTTTTGGAGGTCAGCCAGCCGAGCATTGGCATTATATGACCGGCGGAAATGCACACAGACTTTCCTGGCCTGCCTCAGGAGATCCTGTAAGCCCGGGTACCTGCACAAGAACCGCTGCACCACCAAATTAAGGACGTGAGCCAAACAGGGAACATGGGTGAAGTGTCCCTGTCAGAGGGCGGAGAGGAGGTTGGTGCCATTGTCGCAAACCACCATTCCTGCCTGAAGCTGGCATGGCATCAACCACCTCTGAGCCTGCCCCTTCAAAGCTGACAGAATCTCTGCCCCAGTGTGACTCCTGCCCCCTAAGCACACCAGCTCAAGCACCACATGGCATCTTTTTGCCAAGTGCTTGCGTAGCCCCTTGAATGCCTACAGAGCACCGCTAGTTCCGAGGACAAATCTATAGAGGAAGAGGCCATGGAGGAAGAAGAAGAGGAGGGGGTGGAGGAGAGAGGTGTGTCAGAATCACCACTAGTAGCATTTTGGAGGCGTGGTGGTGGAACAAGCTCTAACAATACTGCACACTGTCCTGCATCCTTCCCAGCTGCCAGCAGGGTCACCCAGTGCACTGTGAAAGATAGGTAACGTCCCTGTCCATGCCTGCTGGACCATGAGTCAGCGGTAATATGCACCTTACCGCTGACCGCCCTGTCCAGCGAGGCCAAGACATTGCCATCCACATACCGGTAGAGAGCCTGAATCGCCTTCCGCTAAAAAAAAGTTGGTGTATGAGAACCTGCCACTGAGGTACCGCACATTCCACAAGTTCACGAAAGGGGGCAGACTTTACCAGCTAAAAAGGCAGCAGTTGGAGTGCGAGCAATTTAGCCAAGCTAGCATTCAGCTGCTGGGCATGTGGATGGCTGGGACAGAATTTCATTCACCAGTTTAGCAACTGGGGTAGGGAAATTTGCCTGCTACAATCGGACATTGGTGTAGCGATAGCAGATTGCCCGCAAGTATTTGGCACACCTAATTCTACACCTTCATTCCTCTCAGTGCAGGTTACTGAGAGAACTGAAGGTATAGTGGGGTTGGAGATCCCAGCTGATGGGGAGCAAGGAGAGGTCCGCCTTGTTCTTTGGTGTGGGTCTTTTATGTACACTTGCCAACGGACTGCATGGGAGTTCAACATATGTCTGGTCAAGCATGTGGTGCCCAAGCGGCTGCTGTTTTGGCCATGCTTGATACGCTTCAGACATATGTTGCAAACAGCAATGGTGCGATCTGCTGCACATGTCTCAAAAAAGGCCCACACCAAAGAACTTTTGGAAAAACGTGCAGAGACAGCAGCGCCCTGCACGTGCGGAGCTCTGCGGTGTGATGCAGCCGGTTGGCTGCCCTTAAGCTGACCCCTGGAAGGCATCCTGCCTTGTTGGAGATATGCCTCCTCCTCATCCTCCTCCTCTCTCCTATCAGGCTCCCACGTAGTCAGTGAACTCATCATACCCTCCCTCTTCGTCACTGGAGCAAACCTGGCAGTATGCTGCAGCTGGGGGAACATGACTGCCAGTTTGTTGTCTTTCTTGGGCACCCCCTCTCTCTGGGCTGACATTACTGCCTTCCTCAATCTGGGTACCATCATCGGAGCCTTCAAAACGCTGCGCATCCTCCTGCAGCATGTACCCAACACTGTGGTCGAACAGTTCGGGGGACTCCTCAGGGCATGATGGTGGGGCTAGGGAAGGAGTGACTGATGACATTGAGCCGATGGAAGAAGCCACTTTGGCAGCTGCATTGGCAGCCAAAGTACTCTGAGCTTGGGTGACAGAGGATGAGAAGGATGAGGACCAACTCTTCTGCATGTTGCGGCTCAACACGGCCAGCTGCCGAAAAAAAACAAGCTTGTCCCACGGTCATGTACTGAGGATGCACCGTGTCCATGAATGTTGGCTGCAGACACAGAGCCTGCTTGCCCTCTTTTAGTGGCCTGTGAGCATCTGCCTCTCCTTGTTGGCCTTCCAGACATACTGTATTTGATTTATTTGTAATGTATTTGAATAGGTACACCAGGAATGGCCTGCAGTAAAATGTAGCTGCACAAAGCTGGGATGTATATATTTACTGATTCTGAATATACTGCAGCTAACTGCCTGCCTGTAGTATATTAAGAAGAGAACAACAGGAACGGTCTGCAGTGAGATCTAGCTGCACAGGATACCGTACTGAATATACTGCAGCTAACTGAATGAACTGCCTGCCCATAGTATATTAGGAGCAGAACAACAGGAACGGTCTGCAGTGAGATCTAGCTTCACAGAATACAGTATTGAATATACTGAAGCTAACTGAATGAACTGCCTGCCTGTAGTATATTAGGAACAGAACAACAGGAACGGTCTGCAGTGAGATCTAGCTGCACAGGATACAGTGCTGAATATACTGCAGCTAACTGAATGAACTGCCTGCCTGTAGTATATTAGGAACAGAACAACAGGAACGGTCTGCAGCGAGATCTAGCTGCACAGGATACAGTACTGAATATACTGCAGCTAACTGAATGAACTGCCTGCCTGTAGTATATTAGGAACAGAACAACAGGAATGGTCTGCAGCGAGATCTAGCTGCACAGGTTACAGTAATGAATATATATAGATGGTAAGCTCTAACGAGCAGGGCCCTCTGATTTTTCCTGTATTGATTTGTATTGTAAGTGTACTGTCTGTCCTCATGTTGTAAAGCACTGCGTAAACTGTTGGCGCTATATAAATCCTGTTTAATAATAATAATACTGCAGCTAACTGAATGAACTGCCTGCCTGTAGTATATTAGGAACAGAACAACAGGAACGGTCTGCAGCGAGATCTAGCTAAACTGGATACAGTATACTGAATATACTGCAGCTAACTGAATCAACTGCCTGCTTGTAGTATTTTAGGAACAGAACAACAGGAATGGTCTGCAGCGAGATCTAGCTGCACAGGATACATTACTGAATATACTGCAGCTAACTGAATCAATTGCCTGCCTGTAGTATATTAGGAACAGAACAACAGGAATCGTATGCAGCAAGATCTAGCTGCACAGGATACAGTACTGAATATACTGCAGCTAACTGAATGAACTGCCTGCCTGTAGTATATTAGGAACAGAACAACAGGAACAGTCTGCAGCGAGATCTAGCTAAACTGGATACAGTATACTGAATATACTGCAGCTAACTGAATGAACTGCCTGCCTGTAGTATATTCGGAACAGAACAACAGGAACAGTCTGCAGCGAGATCTAGCTGCACAGGATAGAGTACTGAATATACTGCAGCTAACTGAATGAACTGCCTGCCTGTAGTATATTAGGAACAGAACAACAGGAACGGTCTGCAGTGAGATCTAGCTGCACAGGATACAGTACTGAATATACTGCAGCTAACTGAATGAACTGCCTGCCTGTAGTATATTAGGAACAGAACAACAGGAACGGTCTGCAGTGAGATCTAGCTGCACAGGATACAGTACTGAATATACTGCAGCTAATTGAATGAACAGCCTGCCTGTAGTATATTAGGAACAGAACAAAAGGAATGGTCTGCAGTGAGATCTAACTGCACAGGATACAGTACTGAATATACTGCAGCTAACTGAATGAACTGCCTGCCTGTAGTATATTAGGAACAGAACAACAGGAACGGTCTGCAGTGAGATAAAGCTGCACAGGATACAGTACTGAATATACTGCAGCTAACTGAACGAACTGCCTGCCTGTAGTATATTAGGAACAGAACAACAGGAATGGTCTGCAGCGAGATCTAGCTAAACTGGATACAGTATACTGAATATAATGCAGCTAACTGAATGAACTGCCTGCCTGTAATATATTAGGAACAGAACAACAGGAATGATCTGCAGCAAGATAAAGTTGCACAGGATACAGTACTGAATATACTGCAGCTAACTGAATGAACTGCCTGCCTGTAGTATATTAGGAACAGAACAACAGGAACGGTCTGCAGCGACATCTAGCTGCTCAGGATACAGTGCTGAATGTACTGCAGCTAACTGAATGAACTGCCTGCCTGTAGTATATTAGGAACAGAACAACAGGAACGGTCTGCAGCGAGATCTAGCTGCACAGGATACAGTACTGAATATACTGCAGCTAACTGAATGAACTGCCTGCCTGTAGTATATTAGGAACAGAACAACAGGAACGGTCTGCAGCGAGATCTAGCTGCACAGGATACAGTACTGAATATAGTGCAGAAAACTGAATGAACTGCCTGCCTGTAGTATATTAGGAACAGAACAACAGGAACGGTCTGCAGCGAGATCTAGCTAAACTGGATACAGTATACTGAATATACTGAAGCTAACTGATTGAACTGCCTGCCTGTAGTATATTAGGAACAGAAAGACAGGAACGGTCTGCAGCAAGATCTAGCTGCACAGGATACAGTACTGAATATACTGCAGCTAACTGAATGAACTGCCTGCCTGTAGTATATTAGGAACAGAACAACAGGAACGGTCTGCATCGAGATCTAGCTGCACAGGATACAGTACTCAATATACTACAGCTAACTGAATCAACTGCCTGCCTGTAGTATATTAGGAACAGAACAACAGGAACGGTCTGCAGCAAGATCTAGTTAAACTGGATACAGTATACTGAATATACTGCAGCTAACTGAATTAACTGCCTGCCTGTAGTATATTAAGAACAGAACAACAGGATCGGTCTGCAGTGAGATCTAGCTAAACTGGATCAACTGCCTGCCTGAAGTAGATTACAAATAGTACAGCAGGAACGGTCTGCAGTGAGATCTAGCTAAACTGGATCAATTGCCTGCCTGAAGTAGATTAGAAACAGTACAGCATGAACGGTCTACAGGGAGGTCTAGCTAAACTGGATCAAATGCCTGCCTGAAGTTGATTAGAAACAGTACAGCATGAACGGTCTGCAGTGAGATCTAGCTAAACTGGATCAAATGCCTGCTCAAACTATGAATGAAAATGTACAAATGAAATGACACACTCTCTCTCTCTCTATCTCTCTATAACGCCAGCAACACACTACACAGGGCCGACGTGCAGGCGGCCTTATATAGTGTGGGGTGTGTACTTAACCCTCTGAGCCATAATTGGCCAAAGGCACCCTGCCTTTGGCCAATTTGGCTCTGTTTGCTTATGGCGCTGTGATTGGCGCTGTGATTGGCCAAAGCATGCGGGTCATAGTGCCTGCTTGGCCAATCATCAGCCAGCAAACCACTGCGATGACGCAGTACATTATGGGCCATGACGCGCCGCTCGAATTTGGCGCGAACGACCCATAATGTTCAATCTACACCGAACGATCGAACACTTTCGACTCAAACTCGAAGCTCATCCCTACTAAAAGGAAACAATCTTAAAGTGCTAGTGCTCTATAAATGTCAACTAATTCATAAAGTCTCAAATCCATATCAATGAATCTTCTCAAGATACTGTGAGTTGGTATTTCAAAGTCAGCATGTATCACAGCTTACCCCGTATGCTCACAGAATCCACCTCCGTATTCCCACCTCAGGTTGCCAGAGCAAGGTCCTAAGCAGAAAAAGCTCACCATATGGAGCCCAAAGATAAGGTGCATATAGTGCAGTATTTTATTGGTAAAACCCAGCAAACATATAAAATATACCCATGTGGAAAACAAATACATATAATAACATACGGACTCACTAAGATGGCCATGGATTCGGGTCCCAGAAAAGGCGACATGATGTCAACACGCAAGGAAACACCCAACACGTTTTGTGCTCCCCCCTGTCACAGTGACACCAATAGCAGTTTTTTTTTTGTTTACTGATTACTGCATTGGTGTCATTTGTGACTGTTATAAGTGTTAGGGCAGTTAGTGGTAGGCCCCTTTAGGTCTAGGGTACCCCCTAACCCCCCCTAATAAAGGTTTAACCCCTTGATCACCCCCCAGTTAACCCCTTCTTCGCTTGTCGCCAGTGTCACTAAGCGATCTCTTTTCAGATCACCGTATTAGTGTCACAGGTGACGCTAGTTAGCCAGGTAAGTATTTAGGTTCACCGTCAGCTTTTTATAGCGTCAGGTACCCCCATATACTACCTAATAAAGATTTTAACCCCATGATTGCCCCCTAGTTAACCCTTTCACCAGTGATCACCGTATAAGTGTTACGGGTGACGCTGGTTAGTTAGTTTTGTTATTTAGGTTCACCATCAGCTTTTTATAGCGTCAGGTACCCCCATATACTACCTAATAAAGTTTTTAACCCCCTGATTGCCCCCAGTTAACCCTTTCACCAGTGATCACCGTATAACTGTTACGAGTGATGCTGGTTAGTTAGTTTGTTTTTTATACCCGCCGTTTATTACCCAATAAAGGTTTAAACCCTGATGACCCGGCGGGTGGTAAAAAGTTAGGTTTTAGTGTCAGATAGGGTCTGCGTTACCCCAGGCAGCGGCAGATTAGTGCCAGTACCGCTAACACCCATGCACGCAGCATACACCTACCTTAGTGGTATAGTATCTGAACGGATCGCTATCTGATCAGATCTACACTAGCATCCCCAGCAGTTTAGGGTTCCCAAAAACACAGTGTTAGCGGGATCAGCCCAGATACCTGCTAGCACCTGCGTTTTGCCCCTCTGCCCAGCCCAGCCCACCCAAGTGCAGTATCAATCAATCACTGTCACTTACAAAACACTAAGCACACATAACTGCAGCATTCGCAGAGTCAGGCCTGATCCCTGTGATTGCTTTTTTTGGTAGCGTTTGTTACATTTGCTGACAGTCTAGGAGCTTTTTTACCTGTGAGTCCCACTACTGTACCAGTAAATTTAGAGCCCAAAATGGCAAATCGAACATACACTAGTGAAGAGGCCTACACGTTTCTGAGCATGACAGATAGTCAAGAGGAAGTCACTCATCTGTCAGATTCAGGCTCAGAATACGATCCTGTAGAGGACATCGGCTCCATGACAGATAGCTCTGACGACGGAGTTGTGGTCCCTGCCAAGGTCAGGCATACCAGACCCCGATCTTCTGCTGTTGAAGTGCAAAAATCCGCAGGGCTCTCGTATGGAGCAGAGCAGTACTAGCGCCGCTATTCCTTCTGGTGACCTGGCAAGCACCAGCGGCCTAGTACACCCTGGTCGTACATCCAGCACTGCAGTAACACTTGGTGATGTGGCGAGTCCCATAAGTGCAGTTCAAGCTGGCGAGGTGGCAAGCACAAGTAGTGTCCCGCTGTCACCAAGAAGAAGACAAAGACAGGCCCGTCGTGCCCATAGTGCCCTTCCTGCAGAATTTGGCAATCCTAATTGGGAGCCCACCAATTCTGCAACACACATACTTCCCCCATTCACTGGCCAACCCGGCATTCAGATGGAAACAGTTGATTTTACGTCACTTGATTTTTATTTGCTTTTTTTCACCGAAGATCTCTATAGATCAATTGTGGACCAAAGTAATTTGTATGCTGGTCATTTCATCGCCGCTAATCCCCAGTCCTCCCTTGCCAGAGATTGGAAACCAATTATGGTTTCCGAATGTAAGACCTTTTTGGGCCTATCCCTCGACATGGACATAGTTAAAATGAGTACGTTGCAGTCATATTGGTCCACTGACCCAATTTACCATATGCCTGTGTTCTCTGCCTCCATAGCCAGGGCATGATACGAGCAGATCTTGCGGTTCATGCACTTCAACAACAATGAACTCTGTCGTCCTCGTGGAGACCCTGGATACGATCGGCTCTACAAAATTTGGCCCCTCGTAAACCACTTCAACCAACGTTTTGCAGACTTGTTTACTCCTCATCAAGTTGTCTGCATTGATGAGTCCCTGATTAAGTTTTCTGCCCACTTGTCATCCAAACAGTACCTTCCCAGCAAGCCTGCCAGATACGGGGTCAACATGTTTAAGCTCTGTGACAGGGCCACAGGCTATACATGTAGTTTTATGGTTTACGAGGGAAGAGATAGTCACGTAGAGCCGACAAACTGCCCTGACTACATAGGAAGCGCTGACAAGATTGTGTGGGACTTGGTATCACTCTTATTCGGAAAGGGGTACCACTTGTACGTGGACAATTATTACACGAGCGTGCCACTTTTTAGTCACTTGTTTTATCATCAGATTGGAGCATGTGGCACCATGCAATCTAATCGCCGGGGCTTTCCCCAGCGGCTTGTAGATTCCCGTCTTAGGCTGGGGAAGAGAGCCTGCTTGAAGTGTAATAATTTGCTCGCTATAAAGTGGAGGGATAATAAGAATGTTTTCGTTCTTACCTCCCTTCATGCAGACACGACGACCCAAATTACTACGGCGACTGGTGTTGTGGAGAAACCCCTCTGTGTCCACGAATATAACCAAAATATGGGAGGAGTGGACCTGCAAACCTGAGGGGCACATGCAAGGAAAATAGAAAAACAGCATTTTAGCTTGCACATGATTGGATGATAAAATCAGCAGAGCTTCCCCTCATTTCAGATCTACCCCTCAGATTTACAGCGACTGCACTTCCAAGTGCAATTTCAAGTGCACTTTGCACTTGGGTGCAAAGTGGATTTTCATTACGTAAATAACCCCCTATATGTTGTCGTTTTTCCATCTGTCTGGAGCCATATCAAACCTGCATTGCCATTGGGGATATTGTGGCTGTATCACAGGAAAGTGAAACTGATCTCTGTTGATTGCGATCTCTCCCCCTGGTAAGGAGCGTGCGAGCACTTGTGTCATTCATTGGGAGAGCACTTCAATATAGTCAACTTTGGGACTTTTTGAACTCTATTTTACATATAAGGACTTTTTATTGATCTTTGATTGTTTTCATTCTCAATTTTCTTCACATTTTTGCATTCATTTTATTAATAATACATTGTTGTTGTATGTACATTAGCCACTTTAAGACCATGCTTTTTCTGGCACTTTTTGTGTACAAGTTTAAATCAGTATTTTTTACTAGAAAATTACTTATAACCCCCAAACTTTATAATTTTTTTAAAGCCGAGACCCCAGGGAATAAAATGGCAATCGTTGCAATTTTTTATGTCACACACAGTATTTGCGCAGTGTTTTTGCAAACGCATTTTTTTGGGAAAAAATATACTTAAAAGTATTCAAGAAAAACAAAACACACTATATACCCCAATTTGTTTGTGAAAGATGATGAGTAAATAGATATGTAACATGTCACGCTTTAAAATTGCGCATTTTCAAGGAATGAACAAAAAAATTCATGCATCGCAAACTAGCACATTATGTGAAACTTACCTGACCTGAAAAGGAGGCCGCTTCCTTCTTCACCCATCTTTCTTTCGGGTCCGCGGAATGCAGCTGTGCGACTGATGCATGCACGAGGGATCTGCCATTTGCAGCTCAGGATTCTTCAGAGCGCCGTTCCTTCAGAGCGCATGCGCTGATGTCATCATCAGCTGCCTATATAGTGGACGGTGCACGTTTAGGAGATATTTACAGTACCTATAGGTAAGCCCTATTATATCCTCACTGGCTCAGACACAGCAGTGGGAGCCATCGGCATCCTGGTGCTTTTAAATCACAGCCATTGAGGAGGAAGCAGGAGGTGGGGTTGAACTGTGTCCTGTGTGTCAATAGACACACACAAAGCCAGGGTGGATTTGATTTAAATCACTAGTAAAAAGGCTTGATTGATTTAAATCAACTTAACTTAAATCATCATTTTTAAAGAGCAACTGTAATCTCTGTCCCAAAACGGCTTCTCCTCTGACCCGCTGTTGACTCACCGACAGTCCCATTCACTTTATTGGTTGGCTTGTGATGCGACAGTGACACAACAAGGCAAGGGACATGGCGGCAGCAGGTGAGTGGATGCCCCCTAACAGGCGCTGCCATGATGGATCTGAAATGACAGGTGCTCTTTAAAAAGTAAGGAATTATTCTTGCTGGTAGTTAGAATCTTTAATACTTGCAAACAAAATGAAGGTTTCCTATTTAGAATAATAATATCAGAACCGATTCAATCATACAGTTTGCAGTGTACATAAATTTGCAAAACCATGGGGTAAAGGCATATTCCTTTATATCATGGTTATTGTGCAATTGTGCAAATGCATCAATGCAGTGCATGTTATCTCAGCTTGCAGAGCTTGTATTAATTGAATGAGTTTACTAAAAATGTAAATATTGCAGAGTATACAGCCTCATGCTACATAACTATTTAGCATTAAATGGAGCTTAAAACTAAATAATTAACCCTCCTGGCGGTATTCGAGTGTGGCTCGGGGTTACATTTCGGTACCATTAACGGTAACCCCGAGCCACACTCGGGATTGCATTGCAGAATCCTGGTGCAGTATACTTTGTGTGCCGGGCTCCGTTCCCTGAGAGCGTCGCATGGGGGCGGAGCCCAGCGGTAAATTCAAAAAGTACACAAAACAAACACATACAGTACACTGTAATCTTACAGATTACATTACTGTATGAAATCATTTAACGTCCCTTTTGTCCCTAGTGCTTTGTCCAATGCCCTGCATGCAGTTTTATATATACTGTTCTTTCTGCCTGGAAACTTGAGATTGTCCATGGCAACCAAAAAGTGTCCCTTTATGTCAAAAGCAGTTTTAGACCAGCTAGAAAACAGCAACAGTAAATTAGAACACCTGCAGAATTGAGCGATAGTGAATTGTGGGGAAATTCATTCAGCACCTTTGGGATGTTGTGGAACAGGAGATACGCATTATGGATTTGCAACCGACAAATCTGCAGCAACTGTGTGATGCTATCATGTCAGTATGGACCAAAATCTCTGAGGAATGTTTCCAACACCTTGTTGAATCTATGCCACGAAGAATTAAGGCAGTTGTGAAGGCAAAAGGGTACTAGCAAGGTGTACCTAATAAAAGTGAGTGTATATTGTGATTGCATTTGTAATGTATTCATGCATAATAAAGTTACTAAAAGGTTCACAAGTTTTTCTTTCAATCACACTGTATCTATGGTTTGGTATAATATATATATACAGTAATAACCAGTTCCGATAACAGTCCAACCTCCATCTTTTGTTTTGCATACATCAGCGTGCTGTCACATTTGCCTGCATTATTTTACTATTTTCGAGTTAAGTTAAACTGTTGTATCCTCCAGCTTAGACATGTTTTGTACCAACCCTCCCTCCCTGGACAGATGTCCAGACTACAAAAAAAACAAA
Organism: Lithobates septentrionalis; assembly: GCA_037952835.1. Taxonomy (NCBI): domain Eukaryota; kingdom Metazoa; phylum Chordata; class Amphibia; order Anura; family Ranidae; genus Lithobates; species Lithobates septentrionalis. The sequence continues at coordinate 1,271,200 of JBBDGP010001050.1, forward strand.
TCATGACAATTTCTACACTGTGATAATCTCCCGAGTACCCTTTCAGACAAGATCGCTCTCTTGAGGCTCGCAGCCCTATGGCCATCACAAGTGACAATTGAGTTGTAAACGCTGTCACACCATTTACTGCCATTGACTTGTACAGAAAGCTCTTTGCGAGCTGAGAAATAAAAGCATGTCTCTTATCGGATGAACAGATGGATAAGAGCGCATTTAAGCAGTGTGCATCCCTTAACCTTCACGAGTACAAGTGCATCTGAAATTAAACAATTAATACACGCGGCAATTATGTAAGAAAATGAATGAGGTAAACACAACTCATTCCACTTGAGCTTGCCGGAACTTATGTTGTGTGAAGGATTATTTGCCGTGTTTGTGATAATGATGCTTTTGTTTTTAAATCAAAAGGTTAATTAGCCTTGTTGATAGCACATGTACAAGGTACACAAATATAATACTGGGCCTGGAGATGACTGCACTACAAAAGCTAATGACTCTTGTATATGTATGAGTTGTTTGGCAATAATTTGTCCTTCAGTATAATTAAACTTAACTAACTGATGCTAATCAGTGTCAGGGTAACAACCATTACACATAACATATACTTTAGGGGGGGATAGTGTCATTGGAGCATAAGAATACATTAAGAGAGGCCAGAGTGGACACTGATGAAGGAAAGGTGAATTAACTCAACTCCTGAGTGAACTGGCTTTCAGAACACTAACAACTTAAAGTGGTTGTAAACCCTTACAACACACTTTTTGCTATAATAGGGCTTACCTGTAGCTACCATGGATATCTCCTAAACCTAAACGGTTTAGGAGATATCCCCTGTATTTGCATGTGCCGACGCAATCGGCACATGCGCACGGAAGCAACGGCACGTACGTGCCGTTGCTTCAGTTAGACTGTGCCGATACCGGCGACTCCCACAGCTCCGGCCAATCACAGCGCTGGAGCCCGCAATAAACAGAAGTAATTCGGTGACGCCAGCCGAAACGGTGAAGGAGGACCGCTGTGGGGGAACTTATACACCTTCCTGCTCAGACCAATTTTCAGCTTTCAGCGATGTGAATAACAATTGCGCGGTCATGCTACACTGTACCCAAACTAAATTTTTATCATTTTGTTCCCACAAATAGAGCTTTCTTTTGGTGGTATTTGATCACCTCTGGGATTTTTATTTTCTACTAAACAAATAAAAAAAGACTGAAAATTTTGAAAAAAAAATGTTTTTTTTGTTTCAGTTACAAAACTTTGTAAATAAGTAAATTTTCTCCTTCACTGATGGGGCGGCACTGACGGGCACTGATAAGGCGGCACTGATGGGCACCGATGAGGTGGCATTAATGAGGTGGCATTGATGGGCACTGATGATGGGCACTAATATGCGGCACTGATGGGGCACTGATAGGCAGCACGGATGGGCACGGATAGGCAGCACGGATGGGCACGTATAGGCGGCACGGATGGGCAGCACGGGTGCCACAGATGGGCACTGATAGGCGGCATGGATGGGCACTGATAGGTGGCACGGATGGGCACTGATATGTGGCATGGATGGGCACTGATAGGTGGCACTGATGTACTGTAATGTATGGTACTGATGGATACCAATCAGTGCCAAACAATAATCCCTGCCAATCAGTGATGCCCATTGTGGGCACTGATTGGCATCCATTGTGGGCACTGATTGAGGAAAAGCCGATCACCGGCTCTTCCTGTTTACATCGTGATCAGCCGTGATTGGACACGGCTGATCACGTGGTAAAGAGTCTCCGTCTTAAACTCTTTACCTAGATCGAAGTTGCGGTGTGTCAGACTGTGTCAGACACACCGGGGGCGGGCAGTGGCTTAATTTCCTGAAGATGTCATATGACGTCCGGTCAGGGTATTGAAACCACTTTGCCGCCGTCATTTGCTATATGGCGGGCAGCAAGTGGTTAAGGTACAGTTAAACCTTCAAAAAAAAAAAAAAACCCCACTAATAAAAGATTATGTTTGTAATGCTGACCATTTTTCTAAACTTACATGCAGTTTCGCACTGATCCTTAAAGTGGTAGTTCACTTTCTCTAAAAAGCCCCCTTTGTTATTGCATATAACCTGAACAGTACATACCAGCACTTTTTCAAATTACAAGTTAATAAAAAAAACCCTAGCGGAATTATGACAACTTACTGTAAATATTGCTGTAAGGGTCCGACATGCGCTCCGACTTCCAGGGCACAAGTCACATGACATGTCAAAATCAATGGTTCCCTACGAGAGCCATCTTAACTGGTCTGACTTATGTCGGTCTGACTTTGAAGATGCTTCCCGCACTACTATGGTCCAACTTCGGCATGATTCAAGCCCATTGATTTGAATGTAAGTCGCATCCAAGTCAGATCATCATCCTAAAGCGGAACTTTGGATAGTAAAACATTTTTTTCTGCCAGTAAATACCTTATGCAGCCCACTTCCTGTTTGTCTGGTAAAAAGCCTAGGCTTATGACATCATGTACAGCTCTCTCTCTCCTGAAAGTTTGCCAGGAAGGGAGGGGGGATGAGTTATAAGAGGGCCAATGAGAGCTGCAGAGCTGGAGGTGTGCGTGTGTCTGTGTAAATCCAGGAAGTGAACAGGCAGCAGCTTCCGCTGCCTACAGTTGCAGCCAGACTCAGTGGAGGGAGATTTCTGCAGCATATTTGACAGGTACAGAATCACAGTATATATAAATTATGCAAAGTGGTTGGAGGGAAGCTTCTGAATGGCAAAGATATTTTTATTACAAATTATGTGAGCAGACTGCAGTTCCTCTAACTGATCCGACTTGTGACATGTGACTTGTACTCTGAGGATCTTGAGGGGGAACCCCATGCCAAAAGTGAAAAAAAAAACGGCATGGAGTCCCCCCCCAAAATCCATACAAGACCCTTATACGAGCATGCAGCCATCAACATGGGGACAAGGTGCTTTGGGGTGGGGGGCGCACACCCCCCCATGTTGAGGGCATGTGGCCTGGAATGGTCCAGGGGGGGCACTTACTCGTGTCCCTCTCTCTTCGCCCCCTCCCTTTTCCTGACCTGCTGGGCTGCATGCTCAGATGAGGGTCTGGTTGGATTCAAGGGGGAACACATGCCGTTTTTTTTTTCTGCCGTGGATTTCTCCCTCAAGATCCATACTTGACTTAAAGTCAGATCCCGTTCATTAAAGTCACATGGAAGTCAGACATGCAGTCACAGGGCAACATCGGATCAGAAGTCGTGCAACTTCCTTGTCAGAACAGTGTGAACATAGCCTTAAAACTAAGGGGTTGATTTACTAAAACTGGAGAGCGCAAAATCTGGTTCATCTCTGCATAGAAATCAATCAGCTTCTGGGTTTTTGTTCAAGCTTAATTAACCGCTTCAGCCCCGGAAGATTTGGCTGCTCAATGACCAGGCCATTTTTTGTGATTCAGCCACGAGTCGCTTTAACTGACAATTGAGCGGTCATGCGACGCTGTACCCATTGGCGTCCCTTTTTTCCCCACAAATAGAGCTTTCTTTTGGTGGTATTTGAGCTCCTCTGCGGTTTTTATTTTTTGCGCTATTAACAAAAGAAGAGCGACAATTTAAAAAAAAAAACATATCTTTTACTTTTTGCTATAATAACTATCCCACATTTTTTTTATCAAAAAAACTAATTTTTTTCCCCAGTTTAGGCCGATATGTATTCTTCTACATATTTTTGGTAAAAAAAAGAAAAAAAAAATCGCAATAAGTGTATATTGATTGGTTTGCACAAAAGTTATAGAGTCTACATAATAGGGGATAGATTTTTGGCATTTTTATTATTAATTTTTTTTTTTACTAGTAATGGTGACGATCTACGATTTTTATCAGGACTGCCACATTATGACGGACACATCGGACACTTTTGACACATTTTTGAAACCATTGACAATTATACAGCGATCAGTGCTATAAGAATGCACTGATTACTGTGTAAATGTCACTGGCAGGGAAGGGGTTAACACTAAGGGGGCAATCAAGGGGTTAACTGTGTTCTCTATGTGTGTTTCTAACTGTGGGGGGATGAGACTGTCTAGGACGCGAGAGAGAGCGGTGTTCATACATAGTATGAACACACAATCGGTCTCCTCTCCCCTGAAAGAACCAGGATCTGTGTGTTTACACACACAGATCCCGTTCTCACTCTGTCACGAGCGATTGCGGGAGCCCAGTGGTCATCACGCCCACTAGGCACTCGCATCGGGGGTCGGAAACACGTTGCGGGTGCGCTCGCCGCCTGTGGCGCATGCCCCTAGTGCCCAAAAGGCGAAGCGACATAACATAACGTTGTTACGCCCAGCCGTGCCATTCTGCCGCAGTAAAACTGTGGCGGCTGGTCAGCAAGCAGTTAAACAAGCTGAAGTTAGAAGCTAATTGGCAACCATGCACGCCTGCATCAGATTTTGCACTCTCCAGTTTTAGTAAATCAAATCCTAAGTGTATTCCTGTTTACATCAATATCTCCTTTCCAAAAAATCACTGTGAAATATAATACTTCCAAAATAATAAATTATCTCAGCATATTTTATATAGAAAATATAAACATAATATAGGTTGCTCTAATGAATCATCTTACATACCAGCTCCAATTACCGTATTTATCGGCGTATAACACGCACTTTTTTCCCCTTAAAATCAGGGGAAAGTCGTGGGTGCGTGTTATACGCCGATCCCGGCTATCGCTATGTGAATGTCGGCGATCGCCGCCGACATTCACATAGCGAGTAGTTTTAAATATGGCGCCGCGGAGTTCGGAGGGACTCGGCGGTGCTGAACGAGCGCCGCCGAAATCACAGAGCCGAGATACACATACCCGAGTGTATTCGGCTCTTTCCGGCGCCGCTCACAGTCACGCCCAGTCCCGCCATTGGACCTGTGTTATGTCCATCATAGGGCGGGACTGGGCGGGACTGTGAGCGGCGCCAGAAAGAGCCGAGAACCCTCGGCTATGTGTATCTCGGCGGCGTTCGTTCACTTCCGCCGGCGCCGAGTCCCTCCGAACTCCGCGGCGCCATATTTAAAACTACTAGCATGTGTATGGCGGCGGCGGCAGGCATGGATACTGGGGACAAGGCTGCACTGGGGACAAGGCTGCAGGGACAAGGCTGCACTGGGGACAAGGCTGCAGGGACAAGGCTGCACTGGGGGCAAGGCTGCACTGGGGACAAGGCTGCAGGGACAAGGCTGCACTGGGGGCAAGGCTGCACTGGGGACAAGGCTGCACTGGGGACAAGGCTGCACTGGGGACAAGGCTGCACTGGGGACAAGGCTGCAGGGACAAGGCTGCACTGGGGACAAGGCTGCACTGGGGACAAGGCTGCACTGACAAGGCTGCACTTAGGACAAGGCTGCACTGACAAGACTGCACTGACAAGGCTGCACTGGGGACAAGGCTGCACTGGGGACAAGGCTGCACTGACAAGGCTGCACTGGGGATAAGGCTGCAATGACAAGGCTGCACTGACAAGGCTGCACTGGGGACAAGGCTGCACTGACAAGGCTGCACTGACAAGGCTGCACTGGGGCAAAGCTGCACTGACAAGGCTGCACTGACACTGAAAAGGCTGCAATGACACTAACAAGGCTGCAGATGAACACTGATGAGGCTGCATTGATGGGCATTTTAATGTAAGTTTCTTTTCCTTAAACTTCCCTCCTAAAAGTTTTTTTCCTTAAAATTCTCTCCTAAACTTGGGGTACGTGTTATACGCCGGCGCGTGTTATACGCCGATAAATACGGTAATCCCTCATTACAAGAGATCATATGCGCTTGTGGCTTTAGCCCATGGATACGTCTGGAAACATGGATGAGGACAAGTAAAAAATCCTTTTCTCTAATACGGTGCTAATGGGTGCTCTTGTGCAGGAGACCATTCGGACCTGGATAAAGGCTTTGGCTGGGCTAAAGCCAAAAGCGCATATGATCCCTTGTAATGAGGGATCAATTGGAGCTGTTAAGCGAGCCATTCAGCTGTTGGTGGAGGCACCGATGTTTTAATGATCACTATGGTGGTGGACGGTGCATTATGATATCAGGATTAACATATTACAATACTTGTGGACTATTTTCAAATCGTTTTGAATATTTTTTATTGGTTTAAAATGAATGAGTAGCACAACCTATATTGTTTTTATGTTTTTCACTGTGTATATGTCTCACAGGAGGTTTGCTGCTTATATACACAATACATCTTTTATGTTAGATTATTTTTAGTGCGTTTTTTTTACACGCTTTTTATATTTTATATAGAATCAACAAAATATGTAGGGGAAAAAAATTAGCAATTAATTATTTTCTTGTCCACCATATAACAGTGTTCGTTACTCATCATATGTGATAACTCATATCATGTGTGTCACCAAACTTCTTTTTAAAAGAGAAGTATGGGGTTTGTTTTTTTATGATTCATACTTACCTAGGTGGATGCAGCATCGGTCTGATGCTGCATCTGTCCCCCACCGGCTCTAATGCCCCGTACACACGGTCGGATTTTCCGATGGAAAATGTGTGATAGGACCTTGTTGTCGGAAATTCCGACCGTGTGTGGGCTCCATCACACATTTTCCATCGGATTTTCCGACACACAAAGTTTGAGAGCAGGCTATAAAATTTTCCGACAACAAAATCCGTTGTCGGAAATTTCGATCGTGTGTACACAAATCCGACGGACAATGTGCCACGCATGCTCAGAATAAATAAAGAGATGAAAGCTATTGGCCACTGCCCCGTTTATAGTCCCGACGTACGTGTTTTACATCACCGCGTTTAGAACGATCGGATTTTCCGACAACTTTGTGTGACTGTGTGTATACAAGACAAGTTTGAGCCAACATCCGTCGGAAAAAATCCTAGGATTTTGTTGTCGGAATGTCCGAACAAAGTCTGACCGTGTGTACGGGGCATAACACTGAGAATCGAGCGATCAAACCCCACCGATTGCTCAGTTCTCAGGGCTACCAGAGAAGAGAGCTGGTGACTGTCAGTCATCAGCTCTCTGCTCTGCCCCTCACTGAAGAGCTGGGCTGTGGAGGGGACAGGAGCGGCCGGCTCAGGCTCTCAGCAGGTCACTGAGAGGCTGAGACAAATGCTGGTCCAGGCATGTGGGCAGATCCCAACTTCATTGTCACAATCTTGCCCGAGCCTGGACTGGCTCTGTGACATCAGCCAACAGCAGGCTTCAGCCCACTGTCGGCTGAAAAAGGGTCACAGGAGTGCAGAACGAACTTCAATCCACAGGAGAAATACAGCCAAGCGTACTTTGACTGTACTTCTCCTTTAAATCTACACCATGCATCTTCTCCACATGCAATAGTGTCCTTCAAACCACCATATACAGTTCAATCCCGTCAACCAACAATCTTATGCCCTCGCCTTCTTAATCTGACCCAAACATATAGGTCTAATGCGCCTTAAGCTTTAAATGGGGTCTTTTAACAACAGTCTTTTTTTTTATTCTGCAGATCCCCAAAATCTCAATCCATGTCCATCCATCCAAACAAAGATTACCACTGCTCACTCAAAAATAATTAATAATCATAGTGCTTCCTGTATTCCCACCTTTATTTTGCTAAAATCATATAAAATTCACTCACATAAAACAGTGCACTGTAACTTCAGATTATTAGGCTGTGTTTCCCATTAAGATGCATAGCCGGTAGGTACCTCACAAGATGGCGTTCCGCTCTTTCTGTTGTGGCATGATGCCATCGGTTCCTTCCAACACATTGCGTCACCCAATCATGTGACTTGTTCAATCCTGCACCTGCCCTTATTAAACATGCAGCCATGGGAAGGCCTCTCCACAAGTGCCCCTTTGACAGGATGAAGGGGGATCAAAGGATGGGCTGGACGCTACAGTTGTGCGTGCCCCGAATGAAAGAGCACATGTTAAGTAGTTTGAATGGCCCGGAGAGGCTGCTAGGGGGTACACAATTCTAGCATCGTGCAAATGTAAAAAGCTGCAAAAACGCTTTAAATAAATGCCTATAAAAAGCTAGCAAATCGCTATGCTCAGGTGTGAGTGGAGCCTTGAGCTATCAATTAGCAATTCATGCAAGGGTCATAGAGCACTTTCTTTCTATCACTCAGATTTAGTTAGAATTTATGTGTACCTGTAGCAACCAAAGTATATCTAAAGCCAATATACAGTTGTGCTCATAAGTTTACATAACCTGGCAGAATTTATGATTCCTTGGCCATTTTTCAGAGAATATGAATGATAGCACAAATACTTTTCTTCACTCATGGTTAGTGTTTGGCTGAAGCCATTTATTATCAATCAACTGTGTTTACTCTTTTTAAATTATAATCACAACAGAAACTACCCAAATGACCCAGATCAAAAGTTTACACACCCCAGTTCATAATACTATGTATTGCCCCCTTTAACATCAATGACAGCTTGAAGTCTTTTGTGGTATTTGTGGATGAGGCTCTTAATCTTCTCAGATGGTAAAGCTGCCCATTCCTCTTGGCAAAAAGCCTCCAGTTCCTGCAAATTCTTGGGCTGTCTTGCATGAACTGCATGTTTGAGATCTACCCAGTGTGGCTCAATGATATTGAGGTCAGGAGACTGAGATGGCCACTCCAGAACTTTCACTTTATTCTGCTGTAGCCAATGACAGGTCGACTTGGCCTTGTGTTTTGGATCACTGTCATGTTGGAATGTCCAAGTACGTCCCATGTGCAGCTTCCTGGCTGATGAATGTTCCTCCGGTATTTTTGATAACATACTGCATTCATCCTGCCATCAATTTTGGACAAATTTCCTGTGCCTTTGTAGCTCACACATCCCCAAAACATCAGCGATCCACCTCCGTGTTTCACAGTAGGAATGATATACCTTTCTTTATAGGCCTTGTTGACTCTTCTCCAAATGTAGTGTTTATGGTTGTGCCCAAAAAGCTAAATTTTGGGTCATCACTCCAAATGACTTTGTGCCAGAAGGTTTGAGGCTTGTCTCTGTACTGTTTGGCGTATTGTAAGCGGGATATTTTGTGGCATTTGTGTAGTAATGGCTTTCTTCTGGCAACTCGACCATGCAGCCCATCTTTCTTTAGGTACCTCCTTATTGTGCAGCCACACCGCATATTTTCAGAGAGTCCTGCATTTCACCTGAAGTTATTTGTGGGGTTTTTTTTGCATCCCAAACAATTTTCCTTGCAGTTGTGGCTGAAATTTTAGTTGGTCTACTTGACCGTGGTTTGGTTTCAACAGAACCCTTCATTTTACACTTCTTGATTAGAGTTTTAACACTGCTGATCGGCATTTTGAATTCCTTGGATATCTTTTTATATCCCTTTCCTGTTTTATAGAGTTCAACTACCTTTTCCCACAGATCCTTTGACAATTCTTTTGCTTTCCCATTACTCAGAATCCAGAAAGGTCAGTGCAGCACTGGATGAAAGATGCAAAGGTCTGTCAGGAGTCCAGAAACTCATTGACCTTTAATACACACACACTAATTACAAGCAAACAGATCACAGGTGAGGATGGTTACCTTTAATAGCCACTAAAAGCCCTTTGTGTCAACTTGTGTGCATGTTATCAGGCCAAAATCACCAAGGTATGTAAACTTTTGATCAGGGTCATTTGGGTAGTTTCTGTTGTGATTATGATTTAAAAATAGTAAACACAGTTGACTGATAATAAATGGCTTCTGCCAAACACTAACCATGAGTGAAAGAAAAGTTTTTGTGTTATCATTCATGTTCTCTGAAAAATGGCCAAGAAATCATAAATTCTGCCAGGGTATGCAAACTTATGAGCACAACTGTATATAGTCCTGGATAGAGCATTGAAACCTCTTTTAGGCATTCCCCCTCATTTTATAGAGATCTCTTCATACTTCCTGTTGTATTGTGAAGACAAATGGACAGGAGGCAAAAAAAGAAATGGGGGTGGGGTTAGGCTTATGCAATTTCTACGTTAAAACTTAAAATAAAGCACTGGCATACCTAAAGGGGCTTTCTCATTATGCCCAGTGCATTCTCAAACATAGCTGTAGCGCACCAGGCAACCCTAACCTTGGTTGCCATGCATTGCACAAAAGTCGGATTCAGGTAAACTGAGCAGATGTTAACTCAGCTGCAGCATTTCCTTTAACAGCATTAGCAGTTTATAAATGGAGTACATTTGGATTTGATGCCTTGAGTGACCAAGGGGGGGCTTTCAAATGATAAATCGGTGAATACAGGTGGACAGAGTCACCCTCCAAATTGTTATTCTCATTTATCAATTATTGTGTTGTTACACATCATGTAGATTATTCCTCTAACTTTCCAACTGTTTTATAGAAAAGGATTGAAATTAATGGCATTTTTCTAATGAAAGACAGGTAATTCTTATTTGAGACATATTAATAAATGAACCTAATATCTCTAGGAACTCCACCAATGAGATCTCTGCCCTTGAAATTCTGAACTGTCCTGCCAGAGTCTTTAAAAAAAAAAAAAAGTCATATGCCCCGTACACAGGATAGAATTTTCCAACAACAAAACCGTGGATTTTTTTTCGAAGGATGTTGACTCAAACTTGTCTTGCATACACACGGTCACACAAATGTTGTCGGAAATTCCGAACGTCAAGAACGCGGTGACGTACAACAAGTACGACAAGCCGAGAAAAATGACGTTCAATAGCCACTGAGGCTCTTCTGCTTGATTCTGAGCATGCGTGGACTTTTGTGCGTCGGAATTGTGTACACAGGCTCGGAATTTCCAACAAGTTTTGTTGTCGGAAAATTTGAGACCCTGCTCTCAAACATTTGTTGGCGGAAATTCCAACAACAAATGTTCTATGGAGCATACACATGGTCGGACTTTCTGACAACAAACTCATATCCAACATTTGTTTCGGAAAATCCTATCGTGTGTACAGGGCATTAGTCTTGATGTTAGAACAATAAAGCAAAATGGCAGACACAGAGGTTTCACTGATGAAGTCCATAAGAGATGCACAAAGCTGAGTTAACCCACTGACATTCAATGGAATACAATGTAAATAGGTATGATTCAGTAATCATCTCTTACTCTGCTATTACACTAATGCTGGCTATACTCAAGAAATGCAGGAGGTTATGATTCTAGCTGTTAACTAGTTGAAGATACTAAAATTCAGGAGAACAAAAGCTCTTTAGATATGCCTCTAAAGTGTAACTAAAGTTGAAAAGTTCAATTTGCTATCAGAAAGGGTTTTCTTTTTGGTGGAAGAGACTTTGTATGTCTCTTCTGCCAAAAAACTCCATTCATCTGTTAGCATTTTATTTTGCTCAAAAACACTACAGTGTACACTCTTGGGATCTCATGCCAATCCTGAGATAATAAGAGAGACAGCGGCTGAAGCAGCTGGGCTCGTGCCCATTTCTGAAATGGATCGGGCGCAAATAAGGAAAAGGGGGGTGAGCTGTAGCAAAAAAAGGTTTTTCACCTTATTAATGCATAGAATGCATTAAGGTGAAAAACCTTGAGATTTTACAACCAGTTTAACTTTTTACACACACAGTAGCCACCACTACATGTTTTAACAGAAACAAATACTACTCACAGCATCCATTGTTGCAATTCTGACCTTTAGGAAATGTCTAACACTCGCTGCCATGCCCAGACAGGAATGTAACAGAATCGCAACCCACAGTAGCTTTGCACAGAGGCAAAAGTTCTTTCATTTCTGATTAGAGCATTCAGTTCCAGGTAAGTGAAAAATACCTAGATAAACGGATTGGGGTTATATAGGCTCTCTCCACCTACAGTCCGGGAATGGATGGCAGCTGTCAATCTGTCTTTGAACTATATACACAAGGTCATTTATTTACACAGAAAATGCCCAGCTAATACCATAAGATCTGGTCTTATTGGTTAGACCTAGCTTCCACATCCACAGAGGAAGAACCAGTAACCATTGAGTGATAATCGTTTGTATAAGCTAGCTCCTTCACTGTTTATCAGTAAATATGGATTACTGTGAGTATTGCATTATCCCTGAAAGTGTCCTATGCTTCCTGTTCTACATATATTAGCACACTAGTATAATTGTTCTTAGAACATTTTCTGACTGGATTACAAACTGTTGTTTGTAAAATCACGCACTGGTGTTTCGTGTATTGCTCACAACCTTTGTACACCTTTTTTCTTATTCAGTAAAGAGTTTGTTGGATTAAAAAAAAATACTCAAAGTGGTTGTAAACCCCAGTCATTAAATTTGAACTAAGCACATATATCTGTAGTGTTTGTCCCTCTCCAAAGCTCTAAGTGTGGTTTCTCTCTAGTGTTTTGTTCCTCTGTTATCAGCATGAGTCACTTCTGAGAAGTTTTCTGGACACATGAGATAACATGAGCTAAAATCTGTGTCTGGGAGGGAGAAAAGAACACAGCTTGTCTATTTAGATTCTACTCCTGTTCCATTGATTCCTTTGCCTTTGTGGAGGAGGGGGGGGGGTGTCCCTTTCCTCCAATCAGCTCTCACACAGTGTAAAAGAGCTGTAACTGCAGTTCTCCACTGCCTTCTCTGTACTGCTCACAGATACTTGAGGATCTTATCACTTTGAAGGGTTGTAGAGAAGAGAAGACTGCAGTTAAAGTAAAACTTATGTAGGAGGATTCGTTTCATGTCTGTGTATCATCTGAGACTATTCACTTCACTGGGTATATGTGAAGGTTTACAAACACTTTAAGTAATGTTCACCTGGTCTAGGGTGCCGTACAGAGCCCAATTCACTTGCAGAGTAAGTCCATTTTCATATAGTATAGCTACTGGTCATTATAAATGTTACTGTATCTTTATATGGCAAGGTTTCACAATTCCATGACCATACTGTATTTTTTAACATTATACAATTATGATTTGTTAGAGACCAAATCCGATATGGATCTTATGCACATTGCACACAGAAAATCAAATTTAACATACAGGAAATCTAATGTGTTTTATTAGCCTCCTGGACCTTGTAAATATAGGCACGTTTGGTGTCTATTTAAATGGCATCTTCCCATATACTAGTGTAACCACTTTTTATGAAGCTCACTTTATTACAGAAGTAGTTATGAAATATAAATATAGTTGGTGTTTGATAGTTTAAAAAAAGCAGACTCAGGATGTGCATTGCTTCATTAGACTGTTCATAGCAGGTTTATGACAGCCGTTTTCGACAGGGCTCTATGAGTGGAGTTTTTATGATGCTTCTTTTTTGCTTTTAGCTTGGACTGTTTTCTGTCAACTGTGATTTAAACTATAATGTGTTTTTTTTTTTAATTTGTCACCCTACATGCAATTTAAATCTGACAGCATCTGTTACTGCACATTTTGGAAATCTAGGATGGCATTGTGTTCAGTACAACTCCCCCATTGAATCTACAATTTGTGATATATACATTGTAAAGGCTTTGTTTTAGTTCTGGATATAGTGCTTTAGGAATAGAACATTTGTCTATTTTTTATTGTGTCCATGCTAAGGAAATTCACCCCTTTTATTGTCCTTTTGACTGAGACAGAACGTGAGAAGAAATTCTTTAATTGAGAGCTATCACCATAAAATAAAAGAAAAAAAAAGAGAAAAAGAAAAAGGAGAGGACAAATCTTCTGATAACGTACATGTTCTGCTGACAACTTTCTAATGCCGTGTACACACGATCGGACTTCTCGTCGGAAAAAGATATGACGGCTTTTCCGACAGGATTCCGCTCAAGTTTTCCTTGCATACACATGGTCACGCAAAAGTTCGCTAAAATTACGACCATCAAGAACGCGATGACGTACAACACTATGACAAGCCAAGAAAATGAAGTTCAATGCTTCTGAGCATGCGTCAAATTGTTTCCGAGCATGCGTATGAATTTTGTGCGTTGGAATTGCCACAAAGGATCGCATTTTCAGGTAGGAGCTTTTCCCGACTGAAAAATTGAGATTAAGAATTGCTCTCAATCTTTTGCTGGCTGGAATTCGGCCAGCAAAAGTCCAATGGAGCATACACACGGTCGCATTTTCCGACGAAAAAACTCTCATCGGTCTTTTGCAGGTCGAAATTCCGATCGTGTGTACGTGGCATAAGAGAGGAATACCCTTTACTTTGAGAGATTTCCTCTTACTTTTTGTTGTGTCTCCAGGAGAGGAAGTTAAGGGAAAGCTTCCTAATAGAAATAAAAAGCAAACAAATATACTGACGGGTTTTAAAAATGTCCTACTCTATCCAAAACAAAAAGAAGTTTAGGCTTTACATACAGTTCTTGACCATATCAGGTAAAATTAAGCTGCCACTTGACAATAGATATTCTCTTCTACGGGATTAGACTAGACAGCAAGTTGGCTTGGCTGTTTGTTTGAAAACATAATGTCCCACTATATCAATTTTATTTTATATCCCTCTTCTGAGAATGTCCACAAAATGTTCCATATTCACCCATTAATGTTATTAGCACTCTTTTGCAGAAACCAGTTCATAAAAACTACAGTATATATTGTAGATGTGGTGGTCCTTAATATTAGTAGAGATGTGTCAACTTTGGCATGTCAGGCATGTAAAGGACTGAAGGACCAAGCTAAATACATCAAATTATGTTGCATTAGTCTTTGTATTTACTTAATTGTCATTTCTAACTCACTAAACCTGAATTAATGGATCTTTTTGAAAGAAGGTCACTTGTATGCATTGTGCTATAATTGTTATTGTCATTTATTGATAGATTGTCACTTAGACCTGTAATCACTTACTAAGTGCTCCAATTCCTCATTAACTATACACAGCTATCCAGGAGCTGATAGCAAATACTAGATATCTGCAGGACAGATCACAAAACCTATAAAACACCTATCATTTGGGTCCCTTGTGGTGCCAGATAAAAAAAACATGTGCTTATAACATTAGCATTTTCAGTCAATATGTCTCAAATGGTCTTAATATCCAATCTACAGTACATGGGTGATTTTGATCTCATAATAATGAACAATGTAGGCCCTGTACGCATGCAGATTGTTAATGCTGGAAAATAAATGCAAGTCCAAAGTGTATCAGTCCAACAAACACTTAAAAGGAAAACTTTTTGTTAAAAAAAAAAAAAAAGTGTAGCAAATAAAATCGCCACACAAATTATTTTATAATTTAATTACCTTTCAATTTTAATCTGCAGTTTCAGTAATTTTTTTTAAAATAAATAAATGTAATATGACAACCTGGAGGTTTTCTGTAAACCATCAGTGTCCAGAATGCCCCCAGAAATGTAATTTCCTGCTTGTGTTATTGGCTTACTGATTTTCTCAGAAGTCTACACTAAGATACAAACTCTTATGCCGCATACACACGATCGGAAATTCGGCCAGCAAAAGACCGATGAGAGCTTTTGGTCGGAAAATGCGACCGTGTGTATGCTCCAACGGACTTTTGCTGGCCGAATTCCAGCCAGCAAAAGATTGAGAGCATGTTCTCAATTTTTCTGTCGGAAAAAGTTCCTATCCAAAAATGCAAACGTCTGTAGCAATTCCGACGCGCAAAATTCCCACGCATGCTCGGAAACAATTTGACGCATGCTCGGAAGCATTGAACTTCATTTTCTCGGCTCGCTGTAGTGTTGAACGTCACTGCGTTCTTGACGGTCCAAAGTTCAGCAAACTTTTGTGTGACCGTGTGTATGCAAGCCAAGCTTGAGCAGAATTCTGTCGGAAAAACCATCCAAGATTTTTCTGACGGAAAATCCGCTCGTGTGTACGCGGCATAAGGCATCTCTGCAACGTCAAAGTCATTTTTGGTAAGATACTCCTTAAAGCCAACTACATGTTCAAATCTTTGATCCATCTATGGGCAGGCTGATTGTACTCAAATTGATCTATCGCTCAACTTGGTTACAACCAGTACATCAGATTTGAATGTGATTATTGCCAAGGGCTAAAGCCGCTAGGAATAATCATTGTGTTTTCCCTCAGCAGAGATGGCTCTCCGCAGCCCTCCAACCAGGAGAGCACAATAGCTCAGCAGGAGGGATGACACAGTCAGTGTCGATGGGGGAATCTTCTTTACTGCAACCTGTGGCTGCAGGAAAGTACATGGCCTGGAGCTGAGTGAAACTAGGAGGAGGGCCAGCATGACTGGGGACTGCAGAAGAGTCGGAGTATTAGTGGGTGATTTTGATATGCTGCAGTCTGCTTAGCAGATTGAAAAGTTCAAGGCAGAGGGAGATGGGCGGAGTCTAGCGGAGCAGACATGCATTGTTAGAGCTCCGCACCGCTGAGGAGAGAAGAGAAGGACAAAGCGGAGCCTGCAGGCTCAAAAGGTATCCATTTGAACCTTTTTGCCCCAGGGAACAAACTGTGAAAGTTTGGGCAGGAAATATGGTACTGGGAGGAAACCGTGGCAGAAATAAAAATCACCTCACAAAGAGCTCACAGGCACTCACTGCAACTAAAGCAGCTCCAGTCACCTCACAATATACAGCATCAGGGCGCTCTCACAGACAGAAAATGTCACAGCAAGACTCTCCATTTGAGTCAGATACAGAACAAATCCTCTCACAAACTTCTCCACAAGCCTCCTCAACATCCCCAGTAATATTATTACATTTTGAAAAGATGCTTCATAAGGCTTTAAAACAAACCTCAGACCAAATAACAAAAAGCCTAACCAAAGAAATAAGAGAGCTGGGAAACCGCACCGCAGCCTTAGAAATAAAAATGGATGAAATTGAAATTACAACCCAAGAAAATATAACAGAATTGGAACAATTAAAAGAAGAGAATTTAATACTTCAAACTAAGCTCGAAGATTACGAAAATAGAGCCAGACGTTCAAACTTGCGCATAAGGGGAATACCTGAAACTGTGACAGACCTGCAATCTACTATTACTGCTCTATTACAAGAACTAAAGCCAGATATCCCTATTGAACGTTTAGAACTGGACAGAGTACACAGAGCCCTCACAGCCAAAAAGAAAGATGGACCCCCACGTGATATAATCACAAAATTTCATTATTACAGAACGAAAGAACAAATACTAATTGCTGCAAGAGAAAAAAAGGAACTTAATTTTCAAGGACACAATTATCAAATTTTTGCTGACCTATCCCAACTTACTATTACTAAAAGACGATCCACGAAACCCCAACTAATGGAACTGCAACGCCACAACATTATGTATCAATGGGGCTTCCCCTTTTCAGTCAGATTTAACTACCAAGGTACAATTTACAGAAGCAGATCAGCAGATGAACTACAACAAACCCTTTTAAAATTAAATCTGACAGAACCCACAAGCAGCAACTCTCCTACACGCAGAAGAACGGCATCATTTTCACCTTCAGGCAGTACCCAGAAAATTTCAGAACAAAATGGGAATCATCATTCTCACAAAAGAGGCCGTTATGCCACATCATCCATGGACCAAGAAGATTCAATGGACTGACATCCTAATTCCTGATATCTCTTCATTTATTATACTAAGAGATGGTTCTCTATAAAAAACCTGTATTTATAACTGAATGTAACTGCATTCTGATAGTCACACACTGTGTGGGATCATGTTGCATTCCAGTTATATTTCTTATTACTTCTGATTCATATAGCCTTAGAATATATACATAATCTCTTTTTATTTGAAAAAATTATCCAATACAGCACATACATAAAAAGAACAACAAAAAAGAAGAAAAAGAGTACACAAATAGGGACTGTCACTAAGATCGTCAGCACAATAAGATCAAATATTCCCATAAAATTCTCTACATCCGATATATACCAATTCAAAAATATATATAAGCTGTACCTCTCTGGAAAAGAAGCATGTAAACCATTACTTTATTTTCCCCTCTTCCCCCCCCCCCTTTTCCTCCCCTCACCCCTCATACATCCTCACAAATAATCTACCTCCCTCTCATCCTATACCTTCCTTACTCCACTTATCCATCTCTCACCCAATCCAGCCATGCTTTCCATATCTTCTCAAATGTCTTATAACTGCCCCTTTAGCCTTAGAATATATAAGTGAAATAAGGAAATTCTTGTTCAGTTATATATTTTCAGGTAATAACAATAGATTTATTACTTTTTAGGACAAATATGTTCAATAATCCAGAAGTAATGGAAGCTTTTTCTTTCTTTTCTTAAAACAAATATATTATTACCTAACTAGTTCCTAGAACTATGTTTTTGTTTATTCTAATCTGAAGCAATACAACCTCAATTTTATGAGTTAACATATCTAAACAGTTACATATGAATAAAATATGTAATTGTTTACTCTAAAAGGGTTAAAATCCCAAAATAATTCAAACTATCTTCATCAATACCAAAGTTATTAACAGTACCTTTCTAACTGAATTATTTAGCCTAGGGCAAGACTAACCATATACAACCACCCTGAAATAAATAATTTCAACAAAAACTATATTCTGCACTCCAATTAATGAATCATCATTTTGATGTCTTTTGACATAGCACTTCTCTCCTGTAAGCGGAAGATCCGTGTACCCTCATTAGCCCTCCTCATTCTCCCAACCATATTATGTGGGAGTGTGACGAAGGCACTTATTCCCCTGAGAGAGATATTTATTCTCTTTCACGGGTAAATTGTGATTACTTGCAAAAAATAATTTATACAATGTATCATCTAATCTCATATGTTTTTTGTTTACTCTTTACTCCAGAATTCACTGGTTTCTTTTCTATCTTTTCATCTCTTCGGTCCACACAGGTTGATCTGCGCAGTCAGCTCTGCATAACAAAAAGTAAGTCAAAACTATTTGATCTGTTGCCATGGCACCACTGAATATACTTTCCCTGAATGTTCAGGGAATAAATGTCCCTCAAAAAAGGACCAAAGCCTTCCGTACTTTCGATAACAAGAAGGCTCACATAGTATGCCTCCAAGAAACACACTTCACCAAAGATTCTACTCCAAAATATATTTCTCCTTTTTATCAACAAATTTACATGGCTTCTGCCTGTACCAAACAAAGGGGAACTCTAATTGCATTTCACCGATCCGCACCATTCACCTTATCATCAGAAATTAAAGACCCAGAAGGTAGATACCTGATACTAATGGGTTATATAATGGATACAGCAATCACGGTGATTTCCTACTACGCTCCTAACAAACAACCTACACCATTCCTCTCACATATATTACAAGTGATTAATACACACAAAATAGGAACAGTGATAATGTGCAGGGATTCGAACCAGGTCCTCCTCCCATTTTTAGATAAATCACCTTTTACACCATCCAAAATAACCTCTAGATTACCTTTTTCTCAGCTTCTTTCCAAATACAATCTGGTAGATTCGTGGAGAGAAAGTAACCCAATGAAAAAGAAATTATTTCTCGCACCCTCATCAAACCTTCACCAGAATAGATCATATTTTTCAAACAATAGGAATGATACCAGAAATTATTGCATCAGATATAATTCCGATTCCGTGGTCTGACCATAATGCAGTATACACTACTATAGCCTCAGCCATACCAAAAGCGCATGACCCAACGTGGTACTTACCGGACATAATGCTCAAACACCCACTACATCAGATGGCCATTGAACAAGCTTTAAAGGAATACATATCAATTAATAATACAACAGACATCTCCCCAATAACACTGTGGGAAGCTCATAAGACTGTCTTGCGTGGTACAATACAAAGACAAATGGCACTATTTAAACGGGAACGCAAAAATCTAGCAAAAAAACTAGAACTCAATTTTAATGCAGCCTACATATCATTCCAAGATAATCCATCTCAGAGTACAAAATCTCATCTGGAAAAATCTAGATTGGAATACGATCTATTTCTCACTGAGTCAGTTGATAAATCCCTCAAACGCTCCAAACACAATTTCTACATGAATACAAACAAACCAGGTACATATTTGGCTCGGGCATTAAATTCAACTAACAAATCTTTCAAACCAATACGTTTGAAATTATCTAAAAATGTTTATACTTGTAATCCAGTTAAAATAGTCCATAAATTTCACTCACATCTCGCAACTTTATACAAGACAAACAATGAATTTAATCCTACAGAGGCTGAATCCTTCTTCTCAAAAACAACCTTACCTGAGTTGTCTCAGAATCAAAAAAGCAGTTTGGATGAGCCTATAACTATAGATGAAGTTGCTAACGCCATAAAAGACCTAAAACTTAACAAAAGACCAGGCCCAGACGGCTACTCGGCTTTATACTATAAAACATTCTCAGAAATACTCTCTCCCATTCTCACTGAAACTTTTAACAAACTTCTAGAAGGACATTCTTTTCGGCAAGAAACACTAATGGCAATTGTTTGTATGATCCCAAAACCCCTTTCTGATGATACTTCCTGTGTGAATTATCGGCCTATCTCTCTGTTAAACCTTGATATTAAATTATTAGCAAAAATAATAGCAAAACGCCTCAATAGCATTATAGGAAAATTAATACATAGAGATCAAGTAGGCTTCATGCCAAATAGACAGGCAGGCGATAATATACGCAGGGCAGTGTTATTGGCACATATTGCTAAAAAACGGAAAATCCCTTTATGTTTTCTATCTCTCGATATTAAGAGGGCATTTGACACAGTATCCTGGCAATATATGCAATATTCATTACAAAAATGGGGTTTTGGACCCCACTTTTTAACATGGATCAAAGCATTATATAATAAACCCAAAAGACAAAGACAATTCCATAGCTCAACTCACCAACCAGTCTGCTGACCAACCAAATTAGCCTGTCTAACCGTCTGTTAAAAGCAGGGGTTTAGTTAGCACACATTTGCAAACGCATGTGAAAGCTGCAAGGCCTCGTCAAGGCACCCTGTATACTTGCAGTCCTAACACTACTAAATTTATAAGTGTCTCCACAGTGGAAGCACATGCATTGAATGGATAGGTGTAGACAGGTGAGCCTGGAGGCGGCCCAAGCCCCCTTAAAGGGACAGGAGCACACTGGACACCCAGCAAGAGCACAATGGCAGCAAAGGTGTCCAGTGTGTCCCTGACCCAAATTTACGTACAGTAACAAAACACTGGCCACCGCCCACACCCATAACTGGCCTTCACAGTAAGGAGCACATGGAGGGCATATACATGTAAGACAAAGACAATTCCATAGCTCAACTCACCAACCAGTCTGCTGACCAACCAAATTAGCCTGTCTAACCGTCTGTTAAAAGCAGGGGTTTAGTTAGCACACATTTGCAAACGCATGTGAAAGCTGCAAGGCCTCGTCAAGGCACCCTGTATACTTGCAGTCCTAACACTACTAAATTTATAAGTGTCTCCACAGTGGAAGCACATGCATTGAATGGATAGGTGTAGACAGGTGAGCCTGGAGGCGGCCCAAGCCCCCTTAAAGGGACAGGAGCACACTGGACACCCAGCAAGAGCACAATGGCAGCAAAGGTGTCCAGTGTGTCCCTGACCCAAATTTACGTACAGTAACAAAACACTGGCCACCGCCCACACCCATAACTGGCCTTCACAGTAAGGAGCACATGGAGGGCATATACATGTAAGACAAAGACAATTCCATAGCTCAACTCACCAACCAGTCTGCTGACCAACCAAATTAGCCTGTCTAACCGTCTGTTAAAAGCAGGGGTTTAGTTAGCACACATTTGCAAACGCATGTGAAAGCTGCAAGGCCTCGTCAAGGCACCCTGTATACTTGCAGTCCTAACACTACTAAATTTATAAGTGTCTCCACAGTGGAAGCACATGCATTGAATGGATAGGTGTAGACAGGTGAGCCTGGAGGCGGCCCAAGCCCCCTTAAAGGGACAGGAGCACACTGGACACCCAGCAAGAGCACAATGGCAGCAAAGGTGTCCAGTGTGTCCCTGACCCAAATTTACGTACAGTAACAAAACACTGGCCACCGCCCACACCCATAACTGGCCTTCACAGTAAGGAGCACATGGAGGGCATATACATGTAAGACAAAGACAATTCCATAGCTCAACTCACCAACCAGTCTGCTGACCAACCAAATTAGCCTGTCTAACCGTCTGTTAAAAGCAGGGGTTTAGTTAGCACACATTTGCAAACGCATGTGAAAGCTGCAAGGCCTCGTCAAGGCACCCTGTATACTTGCAGTCCTAACACTACTAAATTTATAAGTGTCTCCACAGTGGAAGCACATGCATTGAATGGATAGGTGTAGACAGGTGAGCCTGGAGGCGGCCCAAGCCCCCTTAAAGGGACAGGAGCACACTGGACACCCAGCAAGAGCACAATGGCAGCAAAGGTGTCCAGTGTGTCCCCATTATATAATAAACCCAAAGCCTATATAAAATATGCTGGATACAAATCTGATGCCTTTAATATCGAAAGAGGTACCCGACAGGGTTGCCCATTATCTCCCTTATTATTTGCCCTTATACTCGAACCCATGGCCCAATACATCAGAACAAACCAAACTATAACTGGCATTGAAGTAGGAGGTATTACACACAAATTATGTATATTTGCAGACGATATATTACTTTTTCTATCATCACCACAGGTCTCTGGTCCTAACTTAATACCAGCTCTTGATGGATTTGCAGCCCTATCCGGCCTTATGATTAATCCTAAGAAATGCCTAGTGCTTAATATTTCGCTCACAAACATGGAATTGATCCCGGCTAGGGCTGCACTCCCTTTCACATGGGCAGAAAAATCAATCCCATATCTTGGAATTCATTTAACAGCATCTCATTCTGACTTATTCTCAACCAATTATCCTCCTGTATTAAGACAGATCACAAATCTAATAAACCAATGGTCGCAACTTCCTTTATCCTGGATAGGGAAGATTAATGCAATCAAAATGACTATTCTACCCAAATTGCTTTATCTATTCAGAGTCCTCCCTATTCCAATTCCTTCCTATTTTTTGAGAATAGTACAAAAAAGAGCAACTTCGTTTATATGGGGCTCTTCTAAACCACGTATACCTATACACACACTACATCTTCCCAAAAATAAAGGAGGCCTGGGATACCCTAATTTTACTAACTATTACAGAGCAGCACATTTGGCCAGTCTGTCCAAATACCATGCAAAACAGGAAATCCCATTATGGGTATTTATAGAGGCTTCAGAAAATGACCCTCTATTAATATCAAACTTGTTATGGCTTGATCCTAAAGACCGCTTTAAAATTCATAATCCCATAACTAAACACTTCTTATCTCTCTGGGATAAACTAAAAACCAAATATCAGTTACAATCTCCACACAATCCTCTCCTTTCTTTTATCAGAAATCCGGCCTTTTATCCAGCATGGATCTACCCAAATTCTTTTAAAGCTTGGACAACATCAGGCATTCAGACACTAAATGACTTCATAGCATCTAAATCATTCCTTTCATTCCCATCGCTTAGAGAAAAATACGATCTACCAAACTCTGAGATATTTAGATATCTCCAAATCAAAAATTTCTATACACCATTCCTAAAGGGGGATACACCATTATCCCAATTATCCATTTTTGAATCAATCTGTACAAAAGATCCATTTGCTAAAGGTACAATTTCTTCACTTTATAATCAATTATATGGAGTAGTAAATCTTAATAGACCCTCTTACGTTCAGAGGTGGGAGGAGGACCTGGGACGAACTTTAGAAGACACGGACTGGTCTAACATATGGCTCACATCTAAGTCATCTTCACCCAACATCTTAGCACTGGAGACAAATTATAAAGTCCTAACTCGCTGGTACCTTGTACCCGCTAGAGTGGCAAAATATTCACCTAATACCTCAGCTCTTTGTTTTCGAGGATGCCCAGAAATAGGCACACATTTACACATATGGTGGAC